>OU795039.1:58916641-59576166 GCA_917208275.1 Patella pellucida
ATCTGCCAGTAGATTCGAGAAACTTATTCTTTCTTCAGAACCCTAAAATTCATGAATATGAACAATTATAAAAAGTTCAATTTAATTGTTTTTGTGGGTTTCTTTTCAGGAAAATGCTTTCTATTTATATGCCCTTTACAACAAAAATAAACCTAAATCTGATTTATTAATGGCAGAATTTGGTAAAACATTCTTTATGGTAAGTTAAGATCCATTTTGTTTTTCTTTCTGTAAAATCATAAAATTACTTCAATACAAATTGTATTGATATTATTTCAAGGGTTTGTAATTGTGAATGATATTATATCAATGCCAAAAAGAATGAATTTATAGGGTAAGCTTACTCTTCGGGACACCTTTTACCACTGTTTGTCGTGTATTTTGTACATGAGGAGCAGCTGTCCATTTGCCGATTACACTATTTTGCTTGAATACACTATTTTGCGTATAACCTTTTTTAGGACTTTGAATTCTGTCTTATGGTTTGGATTGTTTGTACTTGTTTTGTTTTTTTTATTTATATAACTTTTATTTTTTTTTAGGACAAACAGTTACAGTTAAATGACAAAATGAATTTGGCTTCGTATTTATTAAAACCTGTTCAGAGAATGGGAAAGTATGCATTACTTTTGAAACAGATTATCAGAGAATGTTCGGAAACCGAACCAGAATACCAGGAATTAAAGGTAAACAAACATCAAGTAGTTTATATTTACTACTTTGCATGGTGAACTTTGTTTTCACATTTGAAATTTCTCAGAAATCTGTAATAAGAATTCATTTTTTGTTTATTTCGAATGATGAAACTATTCAATGCATTTTAATAGAAATACCATTGTTCTTAGGTACCAATAGTTTATACTGCAGACTATTGATTAAATTTTTGGCCTTCTTTGTCTTTATGCCCTACCCCTCCCCACATTTTAAAGATATTTTTCTTTTTACATTTTAGGCAGCTGAAGAAATGGTGAAGTTCCAATTAAGACATGGAAATGACTTATTAGCTATGGATGCCTTAAAGGATAGTGATGTATGTCTGGCAAATATTTATACTTAACTTCTTTTTTTTATAACCACAACATCTATTTCTTGTTTTTTTAAACCCTTGTAAACAAGCAATGAAAACTTTTTTTCTTGTCCTCTAATATCTGCAATTTTTTTTTCGCAGATAAACTTACAAGAGCAGGGTCGACTTTTACGCCAAGATGAATTCCTAGTATGGCAGGGACGAAAAAAATCAATACGACGGGTCTTCTTATTTGAAGATCTCATTCTTTTCAGTAAAACAAAACGAGGTCGTCAGGGTCATCATGATATGTATCTGTATAAAAATAGTTTTAAGGTAGGAAGGAATTAGGTTTCAAAATGTCAGTACATAAATAATTCATACCAGTAAATACTATCCAGCTAGATCACTGCAATCTAGTTCACAGTATTTATTAACTGTTCCAAGTATATAATGAAAACCTTTCCCACATAACAGTATGATGTTAATTTTACGTAAAGTTTGCGTAAAAATGGTCAGTCAGTTTACTATCACTTTGCTCATCTTTTTAACGACCACTCAAACCATACAAAAAGACTACTGCAGATCATTTGCAAATGCAACACATACATGGAACTCTCTACCAATACATCTACAGACACCCCCATCTCTAAGAATCTTTAGCCAAAAACTCAAAACTTACTTATTTCTGTGTTCATATTTATAACTGTTTCCTGTAAATTTTTTCAGCACCTGAATATACTAACATGTTCATTAACTTGTCATCTTAAAATTAGTGTTGTTTCATTTATAGTGGCAGATGTATTAATATTCCAAATGTTTTTATCAGTCTTTGTTTATGGTGAAAGGTGATGCTAAACTGAACTATCTGCTCAATTTTTTTTTCAGTTTTAATAAATTATTCAGTCAATGAGTGTGATCATACATTTGCTGTGGCTTTTTTTTTTGTAGTCAACAGATTTGGGTTTAACAGAGAATTATGATGAAAGTGGGGTTAAGTTTGAGATTTGGTTTAGAAAGAGAAATAGTGGTGATAAATATATTTTACAAGCTCAAAATACAGAAGTTAAAAGAGCCTGGGTGAATGAAATATCTAAATTACTGTGGAAACAAGCAATGAAGAACCGAGGTATGTTTTTATTCGCCCACATTGAAATGTGGTCGTATATTGCCGTCGCCCCCGTCCGTCGGTCCGTCCGTCTGTCCGGCGTCCACAAGCAATTGTGGACGCTCTAGAGGCCAAAGTTAATATACGATTGACTTTAAATTTATACACAGTGTTTAAGGTCATGAGACGAAGAAGCCTATTGATTTTCAGCAATTTCAGATAATTACTGACTGAGTTATGGCCCTTGATCACTTTCAAAATTTTGTGGATGCTCTAGAGGCTAAAGTTAATATCCGATTGACTTTAAATTTATATAAATTGTTGAAGGTCATGAGACGAACAAGTATATTGAGTTTCAATGAATTTAGATAACTTGAACAGCATGGAGGAGAACTTTATCAATGCCAAACAAATTCCAATGATTTTCTGATAATTACATAATGAGTTGTTACTTTTAATCAGATTTTAGTGTATTATAAATGTTTCATTACCGAAAAAAGTAAAATATGCGACAACTCTTGTTGACTGCCCGGACGATTTAGCTGCTGTGGGCGTATGTTTCGTTGCCTGGCAACCTATGTTTGAAATATTAGAATGATGATATGATTACATCATTTGCGCAACAAATATATTGATGTATCCTTTCTAACTAAACCTTGATAACCATCCAATGTTTGTCAATTTTGACTTAACATCAGAAATATGAAGTTCTGAAACTATTAATATGCCTTTTGTGTTGGCTATACTAGTAATTGTCATGTCCTGAGCTGATTTTAGCTGGCAATCTGGCATGAGTGATGATGAAATCCTGAAATAAAAGTTGAAGTATGACCTTCATAGTAACACAAGTGCTTAATAAAGATGCATATAAGGGTAGGCCTAATGAACGTAAAGAAACCAACAGGTATTAAAGTCATAAAGTTAAGTTATTATGAGGATGTTTTTATTTGTTTAGAAGTGAGATTATCAGAAATGGCCACCATGGGTATGGGAAATAAACCCTGTTTAGATCTGAAACAAAGTGCTGACAACATACAAGATAGATATATAAATGTTGGGTTAGGATTGAGGGGTTGTAAGTATAAAATTACATCTTTAATTTCTCCTAGAATGATTTTACTCTCACTCTTTGAATATACAATATACATATTGACTGTATATTTACTGAATGTGTACTGAATCACCTCTTCTACAAGCATGTAGCACTTTGTCATGAATGAAGCATTACAATTTACTGTATCCATATTCAGAATCTCCAAACTTAACTCAAATCTTAAAAAGGCTTAATTCTTAAAAAAATCCAGACTTAACTCAAATCTTAAAAAGGCTTAATTCTTAAAAAATCCAGGTGTTGAATGCCACCATATATAACACACACATCTCTCTGATTTCAAGTATTGCTAAAAAAAATGATATTCCTCTATATAACACGCAGCTAAGATTTAAATTTATTGTTTCTTTTCATTTGTAATATTTTTATACATTTGACTATGTGTAAAAATTATAATCAATTTGAAAATAGGCCTACTCAAAATATAAAAGAAAATATTTAAATGTTGTGCATGTTATTAAAAAGAACCATAAGATGCACATTGACGTGCATTATTCTAAAGCAAGCCACAGCAAACTTGGGTAGTCATCTTTGAAATTTTTATAAACACCAACGATAAAATCATAAGGTTCTTCGATATCTGTGACAAAATGTGAGTTTTCAAACATCGATAATCGGTGGCATATGTTATGAAATTTTTTACTATCAAAACCTTTTCATGTAAAAGACATACACCATTAATCTGTTCAACTATTAATTTGTTTATTGTTAAGAAATTAAAGATTATCTGAATAAATAGGCATTGATTGTAGCCTCTAAAATCGATTGTACTCATCCATGTTAAAAATATTCAAAATGATATTTCTTAACATGTACCTTTGAATTTGGATTTATGACTACTTAATATAAGTGATATTTATGAATTTCAAAAACTATTTTTAGGCATATCTCATTGTTTGAATCATATTATATGTGTTGTATTAATATCAGTCAGTCATCAACATACTGTATGTAGGCGTATTTTTCATCTTTTGCTCTTAAAGTTGAGGAAAAAGTTCCAAGTTTGAATTCCCTTAAATAGTGTGCACCTCTAAATCATTGTGACTGCCCAATACTATCAAGTGTGTGTTATATATGTGGTTTTATGGTAGTTTACATGCTATTATGTTTATAAGAACTTGCCAAAACTAAATGACTCTTGAAGTACCTAGTACTTTCAAATAATGACGATTTCAACAAACTCTGAACATGTTTTGTTTTTTGTAGCTCGATGTCGAAACTCCATTGCCGTCTCATCATTTGAACATTTAAGAAACGGAAACAAACGACCCCATTCCATCATTTCGGTCAGTAGTAATTCTTCATCTAACTCAAGTCACTCAAGTTTTGGTTTGTTTGGTTCCCTTAATCTGGCTTTTGATCCTTTAGACACCTTACGACACCAACGCCGAACCTCAACTCTTCTATCCAATGGTATGCATGGGTATATTATTCTTTATTTTCAGCAGTATTTTATTAATGTTTATTTTTTATTTAGTTGATTACTTAGTTTTAACTGAGTTTTATATTTATTTGGTCATCTCTATGTTAATATTGTTTTCATTATTAATCAGTTTTGAATCTTATCAATGATCAATTCTAAATATTCTATAATTTATCAGTTTGATTTCAGAAAAAAAATTTAATTTGAATTAGGGGATTTTTTTTTTTTTTAAAGTTTAAAATGTTTAGTTTAGCATGGTCTTGTCTAATTTCTATATTATTTGACATTTTTAATATTCAATGGTATGAACCCTTTCAGTGCTATATATTATTTGTGGAGATTGTCTATTCTTGTTTTGTGGCAGTCCAATGTTGCTTGCTTTTATATGTTCATTTCAGAATTTTATGGTTAGAGAAAAGTTTTTTTGTTTTGGTTTGGTTTTGGGAGGTTTGGGGGTTTTAGGTGTTTTGGGTTTTTTGATCATAACAGAATTAGGGGTAGACAAATTCAGTCCAATTTAATGGTTGCTTTATGGTGTGGGGATAAAAAAAAATGTTAAATTTTTAGTCATAACACAATTTAGGTGTAGATGTATTCACTTCTGTTTAGTTAGTAGTTGCTTTTTTGTGTGAGAGAAAATCTGTCCTAATCTTTAGTCATCAAGTTTTATTTGACTCTGGTAGATGCTCTTTTGTTTTAGGAAAAACCATTGGTTTAGTAATTAAATTTAGTAGCAATATGTTAGTAGAAGTATTAGAGATGTTAATGTAGTATAATGGAGAGGAACATATTCTTATTATCAAGTGAATAACACTACTTAATTTAAACCCAGTCTATTTTCCTCTAATAATTAATATCAGGTAAACATTAAATACTGTCTGATAGACTCCTTCCGTTTGAGAAAAACATTAAATACTGTCAAATATACTCCTCCCGTTTAAGAAAAACATTAAATACTGTCTCATAGACTTCCTCCGTTTGAGAAAAACATTAAATACTGTCTCATAGACTCCCTCCATTTGAGAATAACATTAAATACTGTTTGATAGACTCACTCCATGTGAGAAAAAAATTAAATACTGTCTGATGGATTCCTTCCGTTTGAGAAAAACATTAAATACTGTCTGATAGACTCCCTCCGTTTGAGAAAAACATTAAATACTGTCTGATAGACTCCCTCTGTTTGAGAAAAACATTAAATACTGTCGGATAGACTCCCTCCGTTTGAGAAAAACATTAAATACTGTCTGATAAGACTCCCTCCGTTTGAGAAAAAACATTAAATACTGTCGGATAGACTCCCTCCATTTGAGGAAAAATTTCTGTTACCATTCTTGTTTGAATTTACTAGTAGATAAGATAAGTGTTGTCATTCACTTGATACTATAAATATGGGAGTGAGAGAAGTGCATAAAAACAATGGTACGTGTATTCTACTGAAAGAAGACCAACTATTTGATATGTAATAAGCACGCACTTAAAATAATATTTACAATTTGACAGAATTACAAAGACCGAAAAAAATTGGCTCTCTTTGACTTTAAAATGACTGATGTATTTTGCACGAAGAAAACTATGCACACTGTGACACCAATTGTATTCAAATTTGCTGATATCTTTTGCAAGTAGAAAGCTAATAAGACTGTGACATCACATGTATTCCAATATGACTTTTCACTGACAACCTACTTAATTATATTCTACACACAAATGTAAAATGTGTCTGCTTAAAATAAAGTGAGTTATGTTTGTACTGGTTTTTTTTCCATTTTGATAACATAATAACTTGATATCCTCAATTTCATACAGAAAGTGGAGTTGGAACCGACATGTCCAGTGGATTCACCGAGCCGAGCGGGGACCTCAACCCGAGTAACCGATGTGTGACACCAAATGACCAGCCCGTGACCTCAACAGCCCGTTCCTACATAAACTACATGAAATCTAAAGTTCTCAAAAAATCACGAGAACCTGTGGTCACAGATGTAAGTTTATCAGCCATTTTACAGCGCATATGCCTTCATTTAACTCTTTCTATTCTTATCACTAATCATGTAACCTTTTATTTTCAGATTTTTTCTTATTTCCTGTCTCCTGTGTTTTATTTAGAATAACATAAATTCTGCAAAAAGTAAAATTCTCATTAATAATACAGTATATTATATACCATAATAGAAATGATGACACAAAATACCTAACTCTAATTTCTTGGATTTTTGATAATAATGAAAGTTGAAGATTATTTTAATTATGATTCAAAATTAAAATGCCGTTTTTTTCCTGGTGATAATACCTCTTTTAATTAAAAGGAATCGAGTACCCGGCACCAATTTGTAGAATTTTTGTGTATTTACTGTATTCTACTTACTTTCATTCTTCTATTAATTTCTAATTTTCCTTACAGTTTCAGTTCATTTTTATTTTTATTTTTGAAAAAAAAATCAAGTATTTGTGATTTGGGTCAATTAGAAAACTACGGGAAATGTGGGAATTAGGGCACTAAATGGTGAGGTGAGGTTTTGAAGCAGGTTATGGTAGGGTTAGGTTTGGAAGTGGAGATAGGTAGCCCTTGTCTAAAGGTTTTTGGTATGGTTTTAGTCGGCTTGAAATGTTGCACTTACGGGAGGGAAACAATAGAAAGAAAACTTGAAGAGTAGGACAGCAATAAAAAATGGTGGAAAGGAAGAACAAATAACAGTGATGTCTTCTATATAAATACGAAATGTTTACCACAAAGCAATTGTGCATTACCCTGCTTTTGACAGGTTTCACAAGCCCACTTTGTTTGCAACTTTGTCACAAATATTGCACAACTAACATATAGTGTTTAATCAACATGTAGTCAGATCTTGCTCAGACGTCTAGTCAGCCGTTTTGATTTAAATGAACTACAAGAGAGAAATAGATGTTGTTAGCTTTTGATATTGTTTAGTAGCCGTCATTATAGTTGAGCATGTTTTATTTTTTCAGGTGTAGAGATCTTCTCAAGGATGCCAGGCTTCTTTAAACTAACTGGGCCATTGCATGTATATTGTCATCAGTTGCATTTATTTATCTTTTCACCAATGTATGCGCGACACTGCAGTGTGTTTTTACCATTTTCCAACAGGTTGCATATGGAGCAACCCCTTATAAAGTAATGGTTGCTCAAGCTAACTGTTCCTTGAACTAAGTACGATTAAGTAACATAAACTGGATCGTATTCAAGTCTCTCTTTTCATTTAAAGAGGGACTGTTATGTTCAAGGAGAAATTTAACAGCACCATCTAACTGGTCCATTCCCTTTCTAGATCGCATAAATGTTTGCTGCACATTTTTTTTTCGAAGCTTTTGCCATTGTCAAACATTTGATGGAAATAGTCAGTTAGTATGAAGATTAATTTGGTTATGGGGTGAATTTTGACGCTTGGAATATGGTGATGCGACCGCATGCACAAATTAATGTCACATCATTTGTAACATTTCAGGATGATATAGAAACAGAAAAATTTGTTGAATCTTGAATATAATTTATTTTTCTCAGGAATGTATATTTTTGTCTTATAATAAATGTGTAAAGGTGTTTTATGTCTGTACTATATTGTATTTGTAGAAATAGATTTTTATACTGTTTAAATATGAGTTATAACTGTACATTTATTAGGTCCATTTTTGTTCAATGAAAAATTCTTCTGTAATCATGAAATAGAATTTTTCCTGTTAATGTCTTTAAACCAAGAGATTATAATTTATTTATATGTAAATGGATAAATTTTATGTACATCGTTAATTAACTTCAACACACTACCTGAAGTAGGGTTCAAGCTGTCCAATTTCAGATCTATATATTGTTCATTTCTATATTGTACATTGAAATATATTTAATATTATACAAGTTTCTTTATATCTATTGACAAATTCTCACAAACTTTTAAATTTCATTGACTTTTTGATGTACATAACACATGCACATGTACTTAATCATTAAAAAAGTAAGCATTTTTGTTTATACAAAGTTTCCATAGACTCTGTACATTAATGTTGTGAATTTTTACTCCAAACGAAACTGGAAACACAATATTTTGCGCCCTATTTTTGTACATTCGAAATCCTAAGAAATGATCTGCTAGTTTTATAATGTCTTCCATTTTACAGTGTGCCTTACTTTTGGTATGTTATGTATTTACAGTCCTTGTGGTAAAATCATGTATTATTTATTGACTAACTTAACGTCTTTGTTGTCACAGTCAAATATTGTAAATAAAATGAACTATAAATAGACACATTATGCTGTTCGTACTTGTATGATAGCAATAAAGAATATGAAAGAAGTCTGTGTGATATTTAATCAACAACTGTAACCAAGAATTTATTGTCATGGATTTTTCTAAAGAAAACTAAAACAAGAATTGAAAGCAAATTTATTTGTCATAGAAAAATGTGACAAAAACCTTAATGTAAATCTGGGTACTGGTAACTAATATATTTAGTATGGTAAACTTTATCCAATCAATAATTTCTTGCTTCACAGTGTTTTGAAATTTCTTTGAATGGTGGATGAGAGTTGTAACATGTATAGTTTCCATAGATGTCAAAACTGAGCTGTTTAAACCAGTTAACAAGACAAGATCATCACGTCCAGATATTTCATTACTTTGAAGTAACTCACAATAATTATGCTGCTATGGGTTACTATTTTGAATCAATCAATCATGATGAAAAATATGAGTTTGTCTACAGAAAATATTATAGAGCTGGTATGATATCAACTGACTGTATAAATGGCAAGTACAATATAAGTAAGCCTAATAATATGAGTTGGAATTGAGAGATCTGTTATCCAAACCTGTGTTTCGGTAAGTCACTTGAATAAAGATTATAATACAAGATCTTTATTTATTAACTGATAATTTCAAAATAATTTGATGATGTTCATAGACTGGATAAAAAAACAAGGGTTCACCTTTGTCCATGTAAAAGGACCCTCCCACTCCCCTATACAGTTGGAATTTGAAGAATAATGAGCAGAAAAGCACAAATGTGACTTCTATATGGTTATAATTATAAATAATGAGTATTGACACCATTTAACATATGACAGAAGATTATCAACAAACCATCAAATATTCATTTAGCTAAATAATTATTATTGATCAAATGAACCTGTTGTAATGAAATGGAAGGTTAATAGCTGCATATATATTTATCCGAAATCATGTTAGTTTTCCCATGGACCTTATATTACGATTCATGGTTTTCAACAAGATTCATAAAATTAGGAAATATTGATATTTTTATCTTTAACCTGTTTACTAAATTTCAAGGCAAGGGTAATCATTCCAAAATATTCAAGGTAATTCATTTGATCTATATTCTTTTTATTAAAGTTAATTTATGTATGATTTATATACAGAGCTCATCGTTCATTCTATAATAATAGTTTAAAAATAGATAATCAAAAGTGAATATATTGAAAATTTCATTCAAATTACTTTATTTTGCCGAAAATAGAATCTTAACTTATTTATTTTGATCAAATAATTTTGTTTCAGACCAATTTTCGATACCATCAGTCAGAAGTTTCTGTTGGAAAATAAAAGAACCAGCCATGGATTAATGCTATTTAATAATAAAATTACAATTCATTTATTGTTTTCTGTGTTAAAGTTTTTGTAAAGTCAATAAAAAAATCTGTTGTCCACATGCAAAAAGCATCAAAGACATAAAGGAGCATATCAATCTAAGGTATAGGCCCATACAGGACACAATTCTAAACCAGTACCAGTACTGTTCATTACTGATTACTTGGTGTTTTGTTTCATTACATTAATATCTTGACATATTTGATAATGATCACTCCCGGGTTAATTCGATATAAGAGTAGGCTATTGCGCCGCTTCCCAGGCCAAATTTCCCTCATAGCACAATGTATGGTAGTATGGTGTATGCCCGGCTTTATAAGCCAAGGTTAGGAGCAGAACAGTAGGACGTTAAAGTCCCATATCATTTCCGGGGTAAAACCATGCCAGTTGACTCAATGACAGGCTTTATGATACAGCGTGAGCGTGCTAACCATTTGGCCATCTAACCTCCTCTTTGGAACAACGCTCATGACTCTGTTATATATCCATGTTAGTCTCAAAAGTTTTTATCAGATTCTGAACTCCATTCAGTTCCTTTTCAATGTCTGTTTCTAATAATACCGGAGCATTTCAAAATACAAAACTATTGTCAAAATATTGGTTACTAAAGCAGGGAAAAAAAATATATGAAGATTCTTGATAATAAATGGTGATGTTTAGATATTCCTGTAGTATAATTAAACTGGTTGTAGCAAAAAAGACACCACGAATACTCATTGAGCATAGCAATGCCCTTCGTGAGTAAACAATTTACTGTTGCTCAATTCACCTTAAATTTTATATTGAAGGTGTGCATATCTCCCCCTCAAAACAACAATAATTTTGTTATATTAGTCAGTTGTACGGCCCTCCTCTAAATAGTCCTTGCCTCCACACTATTTTCGATGTGCAATGATGATAGCAGTTATTGTTATATAAAGTGTTTTTATCATACTCAGATATTCCCCACAACAAGACCCAGTCTCAAGTATTATAAAGCACAACCCCCGCCCCACACACACAAAAATCCAATATGATTAATCTACAGACTAGACTATTTCTCCCCAATAATAATACATACATCCTATTTACGATTTATTGTATTTTTATATATGGAATAATTTACATAATGTCTTTATGAATATATTACAATAATGTTATTCAACTATTTACATTATACAGCTAAATGTCTCTGGCTTGTACCTCATCTCTTAGAGCTAGATCGAAAAAATGTTCAGGTTGGATAACAAAATACATTGGAAACATAGAGTGTCGTGGCATTATCCTTCGGTTTATCAGATAAAAAAAAAAAGATTTATAAGATACAATTATTCTAATGGTTGTAGTCCGTGACACCGAACTGTTTTGCTATCGGGCTCCTGGAGGTGCAGTTTGCAAGAGACAATAACAGGCATAATTCTATACAAATAACTATGTTTAATTTCTCAAGACAATAAATTCAACAATTATCAAGCTTTTTTAAAAGAGAATGAAACAATAAATGCAGTATATTTTATCTTCTAATTTATGTCTAGATGTATACAACACTGCTTCCTTCTATACTACAGAACAACATGGATAATTTAACAGTCTGATATAAAATGACATTTGTATATGCCAAAAGTTATGGCCCATGGAGGATTGTTCTATATTAAATATGTGTGGGATGCTTCATTGTCTGTCTGGAACATACCGAATTGACAGAATTGAGGCGTAATCGTTAGATTTCTGTCAGTCCCGAACATAACACAATTAAACATAAGGAATATGATTCAGCTGTCATGGCTGGTTGAGATATTGTCGCCTGAAATCCCCCCCCCCCCCATTCAGTCAATGGGTGTCCTCGCTGAAGAAATTCCCACACACGAGTTTGTAATTAATGTAGAAGAAAACTGAGGTTATGTCCCTTTATCTCTGGCGAGGACACACATTCAAGGAATGTTCAATAGAGCACACCCATGGACCCAACAAATTTCACTCAAAACCATTTCCTCAATTCACACTTAATTATATGTGTACATACATCAATTAATTAAGGTATTCATAAAACATCATTGGAGGTCAACCTCTACAAAATTTTATTGTTAACTTTAATATTTGTAACTTTAAGACAAAAATCAACATGGCACATTCCTCAGCAAAAAGGTAAATATGGCTAACCGTACTAGGTACAGTTGATATTATATGTTATTATTAACAAGATTTATCTATAAATTTAATATAACACACAGTTTTATTCATTCTACTCGATTAGTTCAGTATTATATGCTATTGGCCATTCTGATAGTATTACCTGTTACATTTTCTTCTATAAAACCTAATTTGAGACTTGGAATCCCTACAGATAAGAATACTCAACTGAACATTCTGGAACAGAATTCTCTCCATCCTAGCGAAGGCAATAATGAAGCAGACACAAGAATTTGAAAACGTACAAAATAAAATCTTGACTAATCATCAGCTCATAAAGAAGTTCAATGTGGATGATTACATCACAATTTTACCGACACCTGGTCTCATATTGGGATTGGCATTACTGTGCATCCTTGCAACATATAATGATATACGAATATGAGTCTGCTCTCGTTATATACTATAAAGCAAGAGATGAATACCTACATTTAAATCTAATGCAGAATTTTTGTTTTCACACCAGACTCGAAAGACTAACGTACATTTGGGTACACCTCACTTTCCCCACATCTATTATTTAGAGTCTGGGTCCACCAGGCCATGACGTATTAATCAACAAAGGGGGTTTAAAGTGTAGTCTGTAACATGTTTGTGACTCTTAAACAAAATGATTTAAATAAAATATAAGTGAAATTACATATAATATAGATTCTTATATTATACCATTTCGAGAATTTTCATAAAATACAAATAAATACATATGTACAACATTCCCAGTATATGATAATATTACGTCTATCAGTAGTTAATTTGTTTTTATTTCAAATTAATTATTACATCAAAACAGCTCACAATGTAAATTTATTAGTAAACCTATTTTACCAATTTACACAATCTACTGATAGTGGGAAGTGTTCAAAAGTAACAATAATTAGAGTGATACTAATTAATTAGAACAGACTATAGTCCTACACCCACAGTCTAGTTACCTCATAATCCTTTATGAAAACAATCAAATGTGGGGAAAGTGAGGTTAAACCATACATTTTAGTCCAGCAGTAATTTCATGATTATATTTCATTATGTTTATATAGTGTTTTTTACATGATTGTATTAACACAGTGGTTCCCAACCATTTGTGGCTTGCGACCCCATTCCAGAAACCATCATCTGATCGCGACCCCTCCAAAAACAAAGTCACTTTTTACTATGAAATATCATAATTTTTTACAGATCAGAATGTTGTAACGAGAGACTGAGTAAACAAATCATGAGAGTGAGTGAGGAAAGAAGATTGGAAATGTTGAAAGAGGTGAATAGATCAGAGATTAATATGCTTTTCATGAAAACATAGCCACAACCCATGAAAAGTGCTCTGATACCCCAGCTGGGGTTGTTACCCCGAGGTTGGGAACCCAGGTATTAACACAACTTCATAAATATTCTATAATACATCTCTACAAAAAAATCTGTGAATTAAAATGATATTGTTATTTACAATGGGTTGCAATCAAACATTATTTACATCATCAACTCTTTCTCCTAAAACACCCCAAAATAAACAATGAAATAACTTAAATTAGAGATGAAACATTTTGTTTCTATGACTAAATAATTAGTGTGCTGTAACACCAGAAACCATCTTCACACATTTGGTGAATAATAAAGTTTATCTTTTCAGATATTTATAAAAAAAAATATGACAAGCTGTGGCAATCAAATGAATGAGATTTTAAAAACTTGTTATAGGGCCTGCTGATTTTTAACAAAATATTCCATACTATTGTATGATAAAATTATGGCAACCAGTATATAAAGTAAATTTATGTTTTCACAACAATGATTGATAACTTCAAATATGTAATCTAGCCAAACAAATATATCGACCACAACATAGCCTACTATTTAGCATTATTATTCACTGACAAGTCAATACTATTGAGAGGTGCTCTTCTATGAAAGATACACCTAATTAAAACATTGCATTTAATTAATTTTCAATTTGACAATAAAATCTATCAAATAACAGTTCCATCACATTCTCAAGCTTATTGTAATTAATGTGTACATGATGATATGTGAAAATTTCCATATAACAAGAAAAAAAATTATAATTAACACCTTTTTTCCATGCATTTTCACTACTTTGACCTGAATAACCAGAGAAATAACACAACCTATGTATAAAGTTACCAACCACAGTTCTTAGAGAAGTACAATATGAAGATCTTCGACAAAAACCAATTTAAAATACACACATCTAAATAAAGCTGTACATCATTGCATTTTTGATTTTTTTCTTGCTATGGCATCTTCTACTGCCTTTAATTGTTTTAGAAGTTCTTCACGTCGCGAGGAATTACTCTTCTTTTGTTTAGATTGAGTCGCAGGAGGCGGTGCTGCCATCTGTGTAGCGGGAGGAGTGGGTTTATTAACAGGGGGTTTAACAACAGCAGGTGGTTGAGGTTTACTCGGTTTTGTAGTTGGAGGACCAGGTTTCTCTTTAACAGGAGATTTAGCTTTCTCCGGTCGAGTTGCTGGTTGTTTAGGTACTTTATCTACTGAAAGAAACATTTTATATGCTCATATTAACATTCTCCTAAACAGAAAATAAAACTTATAATAATCTCAAGTCACAATATCTTATAATATAAAGTTTTCCAGACTCACTTTAACTCATTGGCTAGTCAACCGAAATGAAATCAAATGGGGTTTAACATCCTACTGTTCTGCTCCTAAACTGGGCTAATTCAGACGGGGCCATACAGTGTGTTATGAGAGAAATTTTGCTCAGGAAGTGGCACTACGGTCTACACTTATAAACTACCTGCCATGGGATCTTTTACGTGCACGCCAATGTGTACATGGAACCTCAGTTTTTTGTCCCATATGCATTACTAGACAGCTATCCTTGTCCGGCCCTCCCATCCTGCATCAATGACAAGGGGAAACCAAGTCAGAAAATCTGGATGAACTTTCTCGGCCAATGCAGGGATCGAAGGCTAGACAACCACATGTTGTAATCATTGACTAATAGCCAATACATGATAAGGCATTTTAAATAGTATATCAATTAAATTTCAATCACTAGAAATTCTGCGAAAAATTGGAACAGTGTTAGTAAAATATGTATTTTTGACTGCCTATCTGTCCGCTGGGTTTCCGTTGTTTTTTGAATTACAAGACATATCTATGTGACGCAGTATGGTAAAACAAAGATTCTAGATAGAGAGTTGCACTTGGCAAATCACAGCAGGAAACAAATATCAGTGGCCTCTACAATCATGTCCATGAATACAATCAAAAGTATACCTGTAAGTTGTTTAGTAGGTGATATAGCTTGTTTTTTACTGGGTGGACCACCTTGACTAATTTCACCTAAACGTCTTTTAACTGGTGTTGATTGATCACTACCACTACTTTTATCACCCTATAAGAAATATAATGAATGTATTATGTTGATATCTCTGGTTTTCTTTCATTACATTGGCTACACTGCTTTTGCAGATTTACAGTAATTTTAAATAGTTTCTTATTAATCATCTGAACGAGATCTAACAGCGACCTTATGAAACCTTGTTGAAGATAATGCTATCATTTTGTTTGGGCTAGACAGGTTAGAAAACAAGGTTCATAACCATGTAATTTACACCAACAGGGCTAATGAAGTTGGGCATACACCAATGCAGTATGCAACATGTACTTTTGCACAGACATGCGAATGTTCTGTTTCTTCTACATGCAGGTCAACAAGTACAGGTGAACATGATTTTTTTTCGTTTCATACAAATAACCCAACACTTCCACTCAACCTTGCCAAGCCCTTTGTCCTGCACATCTGACAATAGGAAGCTAGGTGTGAAAATCACAAGAACCTTTCTCGGCCAATACTGGGATTGAATTCAGGACCCCCTGGTTAGTGAGCCAGCACTCGAGTCACTGTGGCTCCATTTTGCAATGAACAGACACCTGTTTTATTTAATCTTTAATTCAAGGGTGTTGAGCAGTCTAAAATGCACATTTAAAAACTAGCAGATATGACATGTTTTGTTATTTTGGGTGGTAAATGACATATATAAATCGCTCAAAAAATACCAATTTTATTTCCCAACTACTGACTATAGGCTGTGGTTTGTCTGGTATCCATCGAAAAGCAAAAAACAGTAAGTATTCTTGGAAATGCTATTAGTACATGCTAAAAAGAGATATCGATAATCACGCCAGTAGATAGAAAGTAGTGGTTATAAGCTACATTCTTTGAATATGTACACAATAAGTTCTAAAATTGTAAAAACAACAATTTGGACGTTCTACTTCAGTACACTACTTAGCGACTCTAAAATCTTTTTATACATTCAAAAATAGCAGTCTTCCACCATCAAAAAATGAAATTCAGCCACATTCCATTTGTGATAGGTGGTAGGCGTGGATAATTGCGTCTTAGAAAGAATTCTTTCTGAAGTCATATCTAGATAGACGTGAATGATCCAGTGTGAACTAGTGCTAGACACAGCCATGATTGTTAACAACAAATGACGTGAACGGGGTATAGGATGTAATAATTTATTCAAGAACTAATATAGGTCGAGGGGAAACCGTCTTGTTTGCTATCAATAGTTTTTGTCTTTCAGCCTGTAACTACACAACAAACGGTCGAACTGTTATTTTACACATGGAACAAGTGCGTATCTTAGACTACTCATCTTTTATTAGTTCTATACAATGTGAATAAAAATGTGTTTGATACTTACTTTACTTAATAACGTCAGTTTAATGTTAGATTTTTGTCCTACAAGTTTTAATGGATCTTTAGCTTTGACTGGAGTAACTGGACCTTGTCTATTAGGTATTTCAGGACGCCCAGTCTGACGCGGTGCCTTGCCTGCAGTAGCGGACCTTGGATCTGTGGAAGACACTGTTTTTTTCTTACTTTTTCTGGATCCTTAAAGATACAAATTATTTGTAAAACATGTGTCTTGAATACTTAGATATATAGTTGATTATAGGTTCTGGAAATGAAATCCCTCAATCCCAATAATATTTGAATAAAAAAAAACAGTGGTGGCCAGGCAAGATACACCCACATTTTGCAAGAGATTGATATAGAGAACAAGCTAAAGACAAAATGCAGTTTTTCGTACAATTCATCCTGGAAGTTATGTGGGCTGAAAAAGGTGAATATCATAAGGGAAGGAGATCTTTGGAATATAAACATATATTTTAAGTTTCATCAAAATCGGGGAAAAATATTTGACCTCTAAAGGGTGCACAACTTTCGTATTTCATACTCTTACACAATTGTGTACAAAGAGCGGTCATTTTGTCGAGCAGTTTTGTTTCGAATTTAACAGAATTTGAACTCAACCTTTATTATGGTGTAATGGTCATATAAAACAGTTTTTTATTTAAAAATCTAATAAAAATTGTGACCTCTAGAGGATCCACAAGCATGTGGGCGTATAAAAATTATCCATAAATTACCCCTACTGAAACATGTTCAATGGGTTTGATGCCAAGATTCTACTCATAATATATTGGTTATTGGGACAGATAGAACTTTGTGTTATTAAATTCCAAATGTTCCAGCTTCATTTTATAGTTGAGCACTAATTCCTTTTTCTGTACAATCAAAGGGTTTAATTGGATTTGAGAATTATTATCAGTGGTCAAACCTGTTTTTTTCTGCGGGTTTCCTGATTTAGATCCATGCTTAGTAGGATTATCTAAATCTCGATATAAATGCTGTGAGTCGGCACTGCCACTACTAGTATTTGATGATGAACTTGTATGAGTTGAGACACTACTGGCACTATGAGAGGAGGTTGAACGACTACTACCACTAGAACTGTGACTACCCGTTCGTGGTCTGAAAAATAAAGCAATTCTTACTGTCACAATATCACTTCTATCATTAAAACACTATATTTTAAAAAACATTGAAGTCAAAATTACAAACTAAACACATGACTGTACCATTAAAATCTTAAATCTAATAAAACAATAATGTTCAACATCCAAACCAAAACCATCTTATATCTTATAAAACAGTAACTGTAGTATGTAAAACCTTATATGGCTGGGTCCTTATATAGTAATAGAATTAAAAGCATGTATTGGATGAGGCAAGATAGTGATGAATATTCTGACATGGTCATGGTATACACTGGGAGAATTCAATATTCGATTGAGTCTTGACAAAAGTTGTCTATTATCCATAAGTTAATAGGTAATAATAAAGAGCTCATTTGAATGGATCATCGTATTTTGTTGCCTTGACACATGGAAAATGATGAATAAATTGTGATAAAAGAAAATAATTGGACATAACGTATAGTAGACTACATACATTAATTGTCCAGGTTGTGTTATGAATAATCAGCAAGCTTGTATATTTACAGGATTATCAGAGTGCTGGATTCTTATAAAGGTGTGACTGTTAAGGATTATAGTTGTAGAGCTGATTGTCTTCTGAATCAACAAGTCAGTATTAACTTGTCCTCACTGAGCACAAAGTAAATTGTTGTATAACACCATAGTGGACGGTTTATAATTGTGTAATGGATTGTTAAAGTATATGTTAAAAGGTTTTAAAATGATATCATACCTTCTTTCTCTTTTACCAGCTAAACTTTGAACATTTCTTTGTGTAAGAGGTAATGGTGCAGCAGGTGGTCTACGTCTATCTGGACTTCTTTGAGGTTTAACTGATACAGCACTACGAGGTTCCCTGATAAAAATAATATAGCTTTGTAGCCATCATTCACATTAAAGGGAGAGAGAGAGAGAAATGGGGTTCAACGTACACTCGACACAAACTAGGTCATTATGGTACTAACATACTGTAAAACATGAAATTATTGCGAGCATGAAATTATTGCGACAATTGCGAGCGAGGCCCTCTCGCAATAATTTCATGTTCGCAATATTTTCGTGAAAATTTGTTAAAATGTCGGCCATATTGAATTATCCCCCCTTCATTACTCTTCACAAGAAAGAGTCCCAATAAGTTAAAATTTGTTAAAATGTCGGCCATATTGAATCATCCCCCTTTCATTACTCTTCACAAGAAAGAGTCCCAATAAGTACCATGTGTTTTATAGTCGTTCGTAAGCTTGGAGTTAATAATCAAGGGATGTTTATTTACTGTTACTAATGATCATCAATCAACCGATGTTGATTCGCAATAATTTTTTCCCCACTATAGAAATTCGCAATAATTACATTTCGCAATTATGTTTCACCACCCCAACTCGCAATAATTTCATGTCGCAATAATTTAGTGTTTTACAGTATGGTTTAATTTTATTTCAATAATTCGCTTGCGGGTAGGGCTTTTCAGTAGTGGGAGGAAACAGAGGACCCGAAGATAACCTATGAGGTTGGAGAGGCGACCCTACTCCTTGCCACGTACAACCGTGGATTCGAAACCAAGACAGTTAATTCAATGACAGGCTTTATGATACAGCGCGCGCACACTAACCATTCAGCATTCCACCTAACCCCACCCACATTAATGGGACGTAATAGATTATTAGATTGCCAGGAAACATTATTTTTCAGGATATAAATGTAACATTATCCTACTTACATGTTTCTTAAAGGTACAGGAGGTCTTGAATCTTGTGGATGTACAGGATTACCTCCCCTTCTGTCCATGTTACGAGGTGGAAAGTTACGCCCCATTTCTCTGGAGTTTGGTGGAGGTCTTTTATTGATCCTAGGACTACGTGACCGAGATCTAGAAGACCTGGAGGAAAGAATATTTTGGTATCAGATATATACATATATAAATATAAAAATTAAAAGGTTATAATACCCGGTAAGTATGAATTTAACTATTGAAGAAACTTACATTTCACATCAATATACTTATATAACAGTGGAACTTAGTATGTATTTTGAACTAATATTTAAGGCATATAAAACAATTTACCTAGAAAAAGAGGAAGATCTACTATATGATGAACCACTACTGTAAGAATTAGAAGAATATGATCTCGAACCAGATGAAGAAAAAGAGCTGTAAATAAAATAGTGTTTAAAATATTATATAATCAATTATATTAATTACCCCTTTTTGAAACTTTTGTTGACTTGATAATACAGTGGAAAGCTTGGGTTATTTTATGTTTATAGTGTAAAACATAAATAATACAGGGGCCTGTTTCACAAAAATTTAACTAAGATAAAATGCAAATTTTAGTAATTTGATTAGATAATATTAGATTACTTTTAATTCTTAGCCAATCAAAATTAAAGAATCTACTTAAATTTGGGTTTTATCTTTAGTTAATATTTCAAGAAACAGGGTTCAGGATGCAAACTTATTATTGTTTAGTAGCTAAAATTATGTACTTAGTGATTTAAAGGGCCAATACCGATATTATTTTGGAGAATAAAATTATTTAATTCTGTGTTCAAATCTCTTAAAATCTTCTAAGGAAATGTAAATACATTTTCAAAAAAATCTAAAATACCTAGAGGAGTGAGATGAACCACTGTGAGAACGCCGTCTTCGTCTAGGTCGTGAATTCCTAGGCGGTTTCTTTTTAATTGGAGATTTGGATCTAATAATATAAAACGATTACGATAAGTAAAACAAGTCAACATTGAGGCTGATGTACCTAACCAAAATCCCAAAAATAAATAGATGACACATATTATTCAATCGTGCATTTATTTTTTTTCAAAAGTATCAAGCAATCAAACTTAGTATCAACTACACACCAAGTTTCATCACTCTCTATCAGAATCTAACTTATCTTGTCCCAAAGCATCGATCAATGAAATTGCTTGGCTCAATTTAGCTTTAGCTTGAAATGTTAATTATTGAACTCCCCGTCAAAGAGTCCAAGTCATTCACATAATGAACAGCGACGTCAAGTTTAAACATTCTACCTCAATTAAAAGCAGAGTTGTTATGTTCAAAAGTCTTGACCAATCAAATTGCTTACCACTACTTAGCCTAGACAAACCCATTCAATTAGTCCCCCATTTTGGTAGTGTACTAAGGAAATTTTGCCCAGCAATAACTACAGTTTACTTTTGTAATGGTTTTCAACTGTCAGACAATCCTTAACATGCTGCCAGTGGTATAAACATGACAAAAGACTAGAACTGAAAAATGTTCCTGGCCAGGATCACTCTTCTCTACGAATGACAAAGGGGAAACCTGGCTGGAAAATCCTCAGGAACTTTCTCAAAATCACTAAATTTTCAGCCACTTATCTTAAGTTTCATCAAACAATTTTTCTTATTTGTTGAATGTAGAATTTCAAGGCAACAAAAATAACTTTGTGAACAATGGCCTTCTGACTAACACTTATAATAATATGAACAAAGTCAACCCAACAACAATAAAATAAAAGTAATGATTAACCCTAAGCAAAACTATTGTATTCTGTGAATTTGCTTTAAAGTAAATATTTGTACCTTTGCCAGGGATCTCTCCACTCATCTGCTCGACCTCTTACAGCAGGAGGTTGTGAATCTCTAGGATCTCTAGGTTCCGGTCGTAACTTGGGTGATTCTGGACGGTATAATCTGTAACATTATGTGTTCAGTATAAAATATATTGTGATAAATATGACAAATATGCATGTGGTTACAATAACCTATAATAATAATAATAATAATAGCTTATACAGACACTTCGAATTTTATACCAATTTCAGATTTATCTAAATATCCTATTTCATTTCCAACAATATCAAATTATAACTAACCTTTCAACATGAGATGGTGGAAAATGTTTTTCTTTGAATCTATCTTTTTCCTGAAATAGGAGAAAAATGCCCAAATTATGACAAAACAAATGTATCTATTAATTCACATTTTCATAATGCAAATCAGGTTGTGGTACACAACACTGCTTTTAATTTGAGATGACAAAATGTTCTTACCCTGAAGTCCTCCAACATATCTGGACCTCTCGTCCACCGAACTTCAAAGTTTTCATACTGTCCAGCCTGAAAGCCTTGGGGTCTATCATAATATTCATCTGGCTCTTCATATCTACAATATCCATTAATTAAATTGTTTTGTGTCTCATCAACTCTACAATAATCTATGTATGTTATAATATCAAATAACACACCTTTTATCGAATAACAATTACTACTTGTGAAAGAGAGAGAGAAAAATGGGGTTCAATGTCCACTCGACACAAACTAGGACATTTCGGGACTAAAATGTTTTTAAAAAAATTTATTTCAATAACTCGCTTACGCGTAGGGGTCTTTAGCGGTGGGAGGAAACCTGAGGACCTGGAGAATACCCATGAGGTTGGACAGGTGACCCTACTCCTGGTCACTTACAACCGGATATTTGAAACCAACTTCTTGTGAATTCTTGTTGAAATATTGCAGTGTCAAAAAGCATAGTAATAGATATTTCATACAAAGTGCGTCATTGATTATGTCCCAATTACTAAATGCCATTCAAAGAATGTAATATGTTATATTGAAATTAAAGGTCGGTTCTTGAGACTCAAATTTAATCTTTCACAACATACAGTAAAAAAATTTCTGAAAACGACTATTTATTGTCTCAAGAGATGAAAGGGGACATATTTAACATCTAAATTCCGGTAGACTTCTACTGTGTCAATATAGAGCTAGAGACATTTGAATTCATCAATTTTTTCAAGAATTCCTGATTTAAATTTCTGTAGAAAATAAAAATTACCCACCCTGCGTCATAATAAGGATCTTTATATCTGTGACGTTCGTTTTCTTTATTAAATTCTTTATCAGGAACATCGTCTAAATTTAGATTCAAACGTTTTTCCTCAAAATCTATTTCTGTTTCTTTTCTTTCTGATGCTTTCTTCTTCATCTGTTGATGAAAAAATGAAATAAAGAACATATTATTGATTGCTACCTTATAATTAAATCACTTCAATAGTTGCAATTTACAATAAATTATCTTTGTTTATGAAGTTGCCTTTCATCCATAACTAATAGGTATATTGAATGAATATATATGTAAGCAGGCCACAAAATTTCACACAGACCAATTGGTTACGTGCGTTCACACCAGCTCAAAAACACTGTGCGATTTCCTGGTTTGATCAATTTTTATACAGGATGACTTTGTGACACAGGTCTAAATTATTTGTATTATAGCACTCCATTCATTCATTCTTGGCATTTCATGGGGACATCGTGTGATTAAAGTCATAAAAACTTAACCTCAAAATATGATATTAAATATAAACTAATATAAATTAATATAAATAAGACAAGTTATATCTTTAAAAAATATATTCACTGCAAGTGGAAATGAATAATAGCACCATTTAAATCTGGATAAAACATGAAAATAGCGCAATCATTTAATTAACCAATTGGTTACGCAATGGTCATCTGGCGTAACTAAAGAAAATGTAATCCATACCTCTTTTGCCTGACGAAGACCTCTCTCCCATGCTGTTTCAACTACTGGTACCTCAATAGGTGGTGGAGGAAGAATCTCAGGTTCTGGACATGCCTGTTTTCAATATACAACAAAAATTAAAGCTAACTCGACTTAATAAAGTGCTATGTTTGAGAGTTTTTATACTAGATTATCACAAAATTATACAGTAAAGTAATGTGTGTTGTTGACCTTGACTTTATAAAACTAAAAAGTAAAAGAAAATAAATGGCCAAAACCGGGGTGAACCCTTTCCTCTTGGTTAGCAAACGAAATGTGTTCTAATTGAGCTACCTAGACTAACTAGTCTATCGCAGATGCAGACGGACATATTATGTTATGCAGTGTACTATGCAGGAAATTTTACACGGACATCAGGTGCTTTCATTTCGAAGTTCCATCAATGAATCTTTTGTACAAATGCCAGGGCTAAAATATGAGCAGATAGTCATAAAGATAACTTACATCACTTGGCTGCCATGTTGGACAATACTGTCCTCTAGGTCCCATTATGACATTAAAACCTGGTCTCTCTATTAAACTATAGTTACCTAAAAAACATAAACATACATACTGTTTCATATCTTTTAATCAATCTCAATGGACTTTTCAAAATATCAAAAGATAACAAGTAGTCAACAAGGTTGTCACATATTTTTGTCCCCCGCCTTTCGAAGAAAGCAGGAGACTATTAAAATGGGTTTGTCAATCTGTCCGTCACACTCTTTGGGACACAATAACTCTCTTCCTAATTGAGCTAGAATGTTCAAACTAGGTGTAGGTGTTTATTAGGTCAATGACATGATGGAGTTCAAAGATGAGCATTTTCTGTATAGGGTAAGCAGAGATAAGCAATTTGATTGTTTGATGCTTTTGGACAGGATAACTTTAGTTCTAAATAAGAGAGAGTGATGAAACTTGGTGCATAGTTTCATTCCAAAAATACCTTGATTAAGTTCGCTAATGATCATTTTCTGCTCAGGGTAAGCAAAGTGATAAGCAATTTGATTGGCCAAGACTTTGGAACCCAATAACTCCACTTCTAATTGAGCTAGAATTTTCAAACTTAGTGTAGGTGTTTATTAGGTCAATGCCTTGCCAAAAGAATTCTTGAGTGATCAAGGGCCATAACTCTGGCAGTAATTACTGGAAATCCTTTAAAAGCAAAAGGATCCTTTAACTCATTACCTTAAACACAAACTCACTGTGTATGAACCTAAATTCAATCGGATATTAACTTGAGCCTCTCGAGCGTCCACAAACTATTGAGGGAGCTAGCTGGACAGACCAACAGAGCATGTTTTAATATTAATGCACTAGTCAATAGGAGCCTTGAACTACCCCCCCCCCCCCCCCAGCATCAACAGCTATTCAACGACAAGTTGGCATCGAATCTTGACGCAAAAATAGCCAGCTAAATGTGAAAGAGTTGTGAGTCTTTGGTGTGAAGAAAATTTGCCAAAGGTGAATCTTGAACAAAATAAAATATTGGTGAACACAAATATTCGTTGAATCCTCAACTAACACATTTTGCGGTAAATATTGTATTTTTAAAAATGTGTTATTTTTTTCAGAAAACGGATGAACCTATGTCTGTTATCGATGACTGTTATACCTGAAATTCCCCCTTTTTTTATTGTAGATGCGATTATCTTTATGATGTTTTTGTGATAATCTTGATAATGGTAACTTCAAAATGGTGATGATTTGGCGGTAATTTGTTTCCTTATCAGTTGATTTATGTCAATCTTCTGCATAATTATCATCATTACAAAAATGAAGTAAAGTTACCAAGTTACAACCCCCAGCATATTGCGCTAAATGACAATCCGGGGTGAACGCTCGAGTTGGGGGGTTAAAAATTCCTATTGACAGGTGCATAAGTCGGACAGTAATGTAAAATAAAACTCTTATCAATACCTTTATCATTAATACCAGGATGTAGAAATCGACAATTATCACCCCATGTACAGTTTCCTTTAACAAAAAATCTACAAATAGGCTTTACAAATGGTTTCTTAGAACCTGGTTCTCGTATTTCCCCTTCTTCACAATCTTCATCCTAGATAAAATACATTATCTTATTAAATATTTATTTTAGTATAATAAAATATACACTCGTATAGAATGGTTCTTGCTACAATTATGCCCAAGATTGACTTCAAATAAAATAGACAATGTATCAATGATAAGTAAGTATAGACTAAAATATTGTTTCCTAAATTAATTCAGTGATGTTTGGGTCTTCATATATTAATGCACAATTTTTTTCTATCCAAATGACTAGATGCACACCATCTAAAGATGTGATTATCAGCATACTTGTTATATTTATAAGACAAGACAGAATAAAATATTACATTCAAAATTGGGTCTTCAGGCTCCTAAAAACATGTTTGTTTATCAATTTTGACTTTTCAGCATCAACAAATTATGTGGTGGAAAATTATTAAGAAACGAATGATGATGAAAAGGAAAGAATGTTGTGAGCTACAAATAACTCAAGACAGGCAGAGTTTTGGTCACAATTATCTACTATATTATACTATATATTTCTATTGCCGACATGTGGCTAAAACTGAAGTTTAACAGTTCAAAGGACCCATTCCCCCTTATTATAAATGTGATGCACAGTAATATCCCCTGAAATAGTTAGTGCAGGGGGACTGCGCCACATATGAAATACATAAAGGACAAATATAACGACAAGACATCATACTCCGAAACAGCAAACAAAACAAACAAATAAACAATTTAAAAAAAAGTGAATGGATCCAGGGGCTAGCCGTAAGCGTCCACTGCGCTGTAGACCAGGGTCTGAAGTAACACAGACGTCACTCAAAATTGAAAATGATCAGGAAAAACATTATGTGATGTCTGCAGCAATACATCTTTTGGTGGCAAGGTTTAGTACTTTTGACCCATTATTTTACCTATTAAACAAGACTAGCACAGGGCTAAGGACATTCTAGTGTCCTTACAAAAATAATAGCCAAGGTACATAATTATAGTAGGCTACAATAGCTAAAATATACTTACATCATCTATTTCTCCATCATCAGATTTATCCATATCCTAAAAACAAACAAATTAAATTTTAAGTGGTTATTGTCATTGTATGTACGCAATTAATAAATATGCCACACAGGGCTAATAGTCATTTTGCTTGTTCAAATTTAATATTAAGAGTTGAAATGTGTTCTTTAGACAGTAAATCAAAGATCTGCATGGATAAAAATAAGTTACTTCAGTAAATTGCTGATTTTATAAGTTAAAAAAAGATTATGACATAAAATCAATATCAAGTTATAGGAACTTAAAATGTTTAAATAATTTACATCTACTTGTAAAACACAAAATTTATTTAAGCTAATTAATTTATGTGATTACCTGATCGTCATCACTTCTCATTTCTCCTTCTTCATGTTCACTTCTTTCTTCTTCTTCATCATAATCTAATTCTACATGTTCTTCATTAAAGCTAGTGTTATTAGTATTGGGTTTATTATTAGTCATTTTATCACTTATCTTATTCTCTTCTACACTACACTCACCATTTACACCTGATTTTTCTACATTATTTTTATAACTAGCATCATAGTTTAATACTTCTCGAGAGTCTGTCTGACCACTAGCAGTTACCTCCCCGTCTTCCTCACTTGTGCCTTTATTTGGAATGTTTGCACTAAGTCTTATTCCTGAATAAGAATCAAGTTGAGGTCTTTCACTTGGACTATTAGCTTCAAGATCTAAAGTATCATCACCAGATGTATAACCTGAAGCATCTGGTAGTGGACCTTTATCACCAGTATAGGAATTCTTAAATAAAGCACTTATATTTGCATGAGTTTGGTTTGAATCAGCTCTGGCAAACTGAATTGAACTTGAGCTTGATTGATCTGGCATGTGTAAAATTTCACTATCTGACTCATCAGATTCAATGGGTTCCGCACCTGCTTCTAATTTTCTATAGGATGAAGAATTATCAATGGATTCATCAGGAGACTCGATTTCTTCTGCATAGGGCACTTTTGAATCTAGGGAAACATTTGTGTCACATTTGAAGTCACTGTTATCCAGTGATCCATTGCTATTAACTTGATTATTGTCTTCTGCAATGTCAACACAACTACTTTGAGTTGAGTCGGCCACTTTGTAGGAATCTTTATCTGGGCAAACTTTTAAATCAGAAGAATCTACATTATCTGTAGTGGAGACTACTGCTTCACTGGACAAGTTATCTGCTGTCACTTCTGATTTCAAACTACCACTTACTTCTTCATTAAAACTATCAGCATTATCAGGAGTTCTCCTTATATCATCAACAACATTTTGTGAGTTAGAAATATTCGCATCAGAAGTTACAATTACCGGTACATCCTTTTCTTCATCTTGAATATCCTCTGAAGATTCTGGATTTTGTATCAAGCATTCAGCCTCTGAGATCTGATTATCAGCAGATATATCTTCTTCCCTGTTTTCCGAATTTTGGGAGTCAATGTTGTCATCATTGTCTGAACCAGAACTTTGAATGTAGCTACCATCATTTCCAGATTTAATAGGATGAGAACCATAACTGTCAGGTTCTTGATAATTTGGCGTACCTGTTGGGGAAATTGGTGTGTCAGTTGTGGAAATGGGAGTTTGAGTTGGGGATTCTGGGGATTCTTCAGGGGATTCTTCAGGGGATTCTGGTGTTTCTAATGGTGACTGTGGAGTATCTATTGGTGACTGTGGAGTTTCTATTGGTGAAGATGAAGATTGTGGAGTAGAATCTACAATATCTGAAGACGGTTGAACCATTTCAGCATCTTGAGATGGAGAAAGATCAAAATTATCATCATCAATCATTGGTTCTCTATCAGCATTAGAATTGTTACCACTATCAAATATCAAGCCTTGCATTTGCTCCAAGTCACGGCCATTTGAAGAATTATCTTCTCCTTCTGCCATAGGAGAGTTAGCCGTTTCCATTTCTCCATCATTATCATCTTTTATCTCATCTGGGTTATCCTCAAAATTATCACCTGTTTTCTGATGGTCATTTTCTGAGCTATTGTCGGCATCCATCAGTGCCAAAATGACTAATAATCCTACAAATTACAAAGGTAAAAATAACAAATCTTCATTAACAACAAAAAATGTAAGTTTGATGTCACTGAGGCATTCGATTTTTAAAAGACAATGTGTTAATATTTTTTAAAATACTGTCTGAAAGACCAAAATTCTCTTTATATTAAGAAGTAGGAATGATCAAAATGTAAACATACGCTGGCTTGGAATCTCAACAGAAACTGTACGGCAATGAGTTACTGAGATTGGCAAAGAAATTGACTATATAATCCTACAGACATTTATTAGATAATGTAATATTACATTTTTTAGGATTCAACACATAATATTGTCAAAACACTTGGTAACATAAAGGACGTCGCCCTTAGTAAAAGGCATTTACTCAAACTGAGAAATGGTCAACTCAGAGTTGGATCCAGACCACCAGTAATTCCCTTTAACGCATGTTTCTATTTTTCATTAAAGTCTTTCAATTTCATTTCTCTGAATATTACGCCTTCATGCAATTTTTGTTGACATTAAAAAATCAAATGAAAAATGGGATTGAATTTCCAGATTTGGGTAACATTTCATGATTGTAATGCGGAAAGATGTTTATGTTGAAATATATCACAGATAGTTGCGTCTTCGAGTTCCAGTAATGTTAGGACCAGGGTACCCAGGGTTGTGGATAATTCCTGTAAAGTAAGCAGTATAATCATGGACATGGCCAATGTGACTCCAAGATATTTAGCGGAAGTCACGTGTTGAAGGACCTGGATGTGGAGTATGTATGCATGGTCGGTTGGTTTCTATTTCCTGTTAATTGTTAGGACATTACATTTGTCTGGGTGAAAAGCCATCTTCTAACGTGTCTCCCATTTTTGTAATTAAGTCAAGTCTGTCTGCAAGACTGAACAATCTTTGTCTGATGAAATAGTTAGGTAGACTAGTGTGTCATCTGCAAAGAGGCGCACTGTTGAGTCGATGTCAGTGGGGATGTCATTGATGAAGAATAGGAAAAACAAATCCCTGAAGCACACCAGATTCTACCTCAACAAGGCTCTTAGAAGTCTGGCCCTCAACTACAACTGATTGGGATCTTCATGGTGACGCAATTGATTTGGTACAATGATTAGGATGCCCCGTGCTCTACAAAAAGTTGGTCTTGACACGGCCACGTGCACGCTTGGGTGGCTGTGTCTCGAACTATGATAATAGGTCAGCGCCGGAGTGTATGAGACTATAAATAGCCACGGCACGTGCATTTCTGTACAAATATTTCAGCTATTAGAGCCCTAAAAAATCTGTTGTTGACGATTTCGAATAGCAGTAAAATTAGCTTCTTTGTTATTACAGAAGCTTTAGAAATTACGTTCGTTTTATTTTTTAAATTGCTTTATTATTAACTGTACCGTTAGGAGTGCTATCGTTTGGTTTAGTAGAAATAATATCTCTGAAATGCTTGGTTTAGGCCGGAACATGATTCTAGCAGCAGTTTCGATTTACTTTTACAAGTTTCTTAAAACAGGTGTTGAGTTGACAGACGTGCTAATTTCTAAATTCAATCTTTTGTTCAGCTTTATTTAACGTTTCGTAAGATATATAGTCTTGATTATCCCGAAATGTCAATCAAACGTAGAATGATTGGTAGACTGGTTAAGCAAGACTAAGGTCAAAACAAGGGCAAGTAACCTGTCTTTTACTCAAAAAGTGCTGGATGTTATGGACAACAATTGAAACCAGTTTTCAGTCTAGTATTTATATGATAAAATGATCATTAGCTTATTAAGTACAGCATGGTCGTTTATTTAGTGACTATAATTGTGTGGAACTGATTTAAGGCTTTGTATATATATAAATATTGTGGAGTAATTGTCGAGATATTTGGAGATATTTATTTATGGTGGGGCACCCTACAATGATGTGTCTAGCCTTGTTCCTTGAGTCTCTTGTTACAACTGGGGCTAAAACGCATTATGGTACACGAAAATGTTTATTTTGTCTTGTATAGAGCGAAGCTTTAAAGCATCGCGCGAAGCGCAGTGCTTGAGCAAAGCTCTTTTCTGGTAACACAGGAGCGTAAATGAAAATGTCCCCCACAGACTGTTGATTAAAATAAATTTCAGACCGGAACCGGATACACTGGGAAAACTGGCAATGCGCATGCCAACTTACCAAATCTCGTTGGCGAGATTACGCGTCTCTTAGAACTATTTCTATGACGCTTTCAAAAAATGACGACACATATTTCTGACGTCAAAGAAATTAATTCTCACACTTTTTGTTGCGCTTTTTTAACACTCCGGCAATGCCTGTTACGGCTGTTACATATTATTTGATATCAGAAGCCAATCTTTTCCCGGTAAGATCACAACATCAATATTCAAATCAATGTTGATTTAAATTGAGCAATAATTCGTGTTTTCAATTTTGAAGAGTTTGGATGATATTGAGTTAGAGACTTCGTTACTTTAAAGTCAAGCTATAGGCTCTAGTGATATGTTGCAATTTGCTCATAATCATCATCATACTCATGGTACCGCGACCATACCTAATCGAATGCTCAGTGCTGTACCTGCAAAACCAAGCGGTCGAAAGGACATTTTTTGAAATATCGATAATTCTCATACTTACCTCAAGTATGCTCTGTTTTATCTGTTATCTGTTTGTTTAATGATTTAATTTTAGAAAAAAAAGGGTTTAAGTTATAGAAAACTTTATTTAGTTGGAGTAATTCAATAAAATTAATGAATTTTTGACAAAGCTTGACTCCGAGCGGAGGCTGCCATTGCAATATTTTCATTGGATAAATTCACACATGCAAGCGGAACCGGAAATCAAAACTAGACCGAAACAGAGTCGTCCATATAAATACTGATACAATTCGTCCAGATATAACAGTTAACTCGCCATTTAATAAGTTGAGCGTAAAATTTAGGAATATATTAATGATTACTCATGTCATAGGTTAAAAAAGGGACGAAAAACCGAGGTCCCGTGTACAAATTGGAGTGCACGTAAAAGATCCCTTGGCAGTTGGAATTCGATATAAGAGTAGGCCGTAGCGCCGCTGCCCGGGCAAAATTTCCCTCATTGCACACTGTGGCGTATGCCCGTCTTCAATTAGCCCAGGTTAGGTGCTTAAGCGTAGGACGTTAAACCCCATTTCATTCATAGGTTAAGAAGATAAAGTATTTAAGTATATCATCGGAATTTAATAGTGCAAAAGTGCGAACTTTAAACCTGTTGAAGGTCTACCCCTTTCCGAATTTGTCCTCTTGCTTCGTATGTCAATGACCCTAATTGGCGTGTCGTTTGTCACAATTATTTAATTCAATTCAAGTTCAAATATAATGCTTATAATCTGTTTCTGAAACATTTATTATGCGGTGATGATATTGGGCGAAGCTTCCTATTTGTCCGACTTGTCTCACTTCCGCTCAAATTTCAAGATGGAGGTCGAAGAACTCCTTTCTTTCAAGGTTTGCAATGATTATTAAAATATATTAATATTATATTATTTAGAATAAGACACCCAGTAGTTCTGACACCATACACACTTCAATTTCTAAATTAAACTTTAATTTAAAGCTCCTGTCATAGTTGAATTAGATAAAATAGAACACAATACTATAGAGCTTTCCGATCTGTGAAAATATTTTCCCTAGGGTTAGGCAAACTACTCTGCTGAAGGGTTAGGGTTTGAGTTGTGGCTATAAACACGGAAAGATATTTCACAGATAGGAAAGATCTAGTATCATGCTTAAATAGAAGCCGCCGCATCTGCAGGTTTTACTCAACTCACCCACTTGTTTTATGTTTACTCAACTATTGGTTACTCTACTGGGGGGTTGGGATGGCCTAGTCACTAGTGCCCGTAGTGGTCTTGAGTGCAGTGCTTCGACCTCTAGCTGGCTTGCGGCTGTGGTTTCGACCCTGGTGTGATCGTATGTGGCATGGAGATAGGGGCGCCTTCTCAACCTCGTTGGTTTCCTACGGTTTCCTCCCACTGCTAAAACCCCTACGCGCAAGCAAATTATTGAAATAAAATTAAACCATATTATGACATTATTGTCATTATGTTAAGTCCTGAAATGACCTAGCTGTGTTGAGTGGAGGTTAAACGGTAGCACGTCATTTCGGACTCGCGTCATTTCGGACTCAACACAAACGTCGTTTCGGACTCAATCAGACGACCTTTCGGACTCGGAGAATAACTATTTTTCGATGAAGAACCAATTCCACTTGAACCCGAACTCAATGGTAAACTGTCAACTTGTATATGTTGTCATTCTCGTGCAGAATTCTTTGAATAACAGAAATGTTCCGTGTATCAAAGATCAAAGAATATAAACGCACGTAGCCACTCTTTGGTGTTTTAATGCGAACTCACTTTATCTAAAAGCGTCTATTTAAGAGATTATGTTTGACCCAATATTAACCATCGCCAGTTTTTTTAAATCATGGGATAAAGTCAATTAACAAACAACACGGGTCTACATGTACTTGTGTACATACAACATGTACGTAATTGTACTCAATCAGTGAAATTACTTTTTAACTTTTGTTGATCACCTGGTCTTGTATCTACTGTTAAATTTACTCAATCCGCTAAAATCAGTGTATTAACAACACTCTCAGCAATATAAATTATATGAGGTGATATTATTAATCATCGCCGAATATTTTAGATCATGAGATGTTTGCTTGTGGACGAGTTTACGGACACCTGTTCAATATATGAATGCAACATACAAACATCTGACCGTATTCATGCAATAAAGTAAATTGGCGTTAATGTTGTATAATTCTATGTTCTATACCCGAGTCCGAAACGCCATCTACCCGAGTCCGAAACGTCATCTACCCGAGTCCGAAATGTCGAGGACAAATTTTTTAGAGTCCAAAATGACGTAAGTCCGAAATGACGCGAGACCGAAGTGACATGTAATCGGTTAAACCCCATTTCTCTCTCTCTCTTTAGTTACTCTACTAAACTGGGCCTATATTTGGGCCTAACCAAGCGCACAAATGTGTTTTTAGTTTTACTCAACTGGTTTACATATATATATTTGATAAATCTTGTATTAAATTTGTGCCATAGGCCTACCCAAGCGCACAAATGTTTTTATAGTTAAATCAGCATATATATACTTTTATATTCCATCAGTGATTCATCTGATTAATTTTGACATTATAAGCCAATAAGCCATCATGAATCATGATTCTTATGAATGATATTATCATTGTCTGATGTAGAGAGCGGTGTGCCACAGTAAAACGTGCTAGGACAGGCCTCGAAATGTTTTTAAAAATCTACCTGTCCAGAATGTTGACATATCTTTTTTTTAATTCAAAAGGTCGTTGGAAATGTTGTGGGACCAAAATGTAATGTAATCCACTTTGACTGACTTATTAGCCAGGCAGCTCTGTAAATGTTAATGTTTGGTTTGTCTTGGTTTAACTATTTCAGTTTGTAACACAGTTACATGGGCATTACTGGAATGCAATGATTATTAATACTTTCTTCTGATATATGTATTTTGTAGATTGATAAACCAAACAATGCAAATAATTTAAAGAGAAAAAAATCTGAAATTAATGATGAGAATTCAGCACCAAGATCTTCTAAGAAGAAGGGTGGTATTGTTGGTCAGATACATGCGATTGGTGCTGAAGTTACTGCTGATGATAGAGTAAAGATAGCTAGAATGGTAGATGAACAGACAGAGGTAATGAAATAGTTTTTTTTATTAATTTCTTTGGCCTCCTTCAATTTTATTTACTGAGTAATTTTCCTTATACCACAGGTTCTTACTAAAATTACACTTTCAGACATTAAGTCGTGTATGGCAGTTCATTATCAAGCGAAAGCCCTTTGTCAGATAATCAAGACTTAAGCAGATATGGAAAATGTTGTTTCTATAGTTCCATTTATTGCTAGCAAATCCCTTCAACAAGCTTTAAAATGGGCAGGGAAATTTGTTCTTACTCAATTTATTCTGTGCAAGTAATACATGTACTCCCCCCACTTGTGCCAATCAATATTTGGGGAAGTAGTCATCTGAATACATGTAGACAGTGTTGCCATCTAAACAGCATAACTTATTTATTTATGTCAGCTAGAAGGTGAAACACATAAATTAATCATATATAAAACATTACCGGGTATAAAAAATTAAATAGAATCTGTTTATTTAAATTTTAATTACATGTTTTTTTTGTATGTAATTTTTTTTAGATTTGATTAAAACATATTTTGGTTTTTATAATCAGGTTTAATTATGTAAATGAATGTCAGTAAGGTAATGTATTTTTGTTATAGGGTGATCTACTGGATGAGACTAGCTTAAAGAAACTTTTGCTGCAATTTGAAAAGAAGTGCTATAAAAATCAAGAAATGAGAATTAAGTTTCCAGATTTACCAGAAAAGTATAAAAATTTTTATGTCAAATAAAACTTGATAATTATGTATCTGCTTGATTTATTTGCACCTGCAGATTCCTCAATAAAATCATGAATTTTTCATAGCAAAGACAATTTTCATTGACCCTTATGTATTGTTTATTTCCGCTTATTTATGTATTAGTTTATTGTAGAGATTGTTTCAAAATATACTTTAACCCATTAGCACTTGGTACATGTACGGTAATACTGACAAAGCCTAACCCAGTTCCTTAAAGAAAATTAGATGGAAGTGAAAGATTAATACTGGTAAACCCCTGGAAACACTGACACAGTGGTTCCTTAGATTGTCTCAAACCGACCGAGATATGAGAAGAGCTTTCTAACTTGTTCGTGAGGGGGGCGAAAGCTGTGTACAAGATCGGTCTAATGAGTCCTAGTAAGGGCAGTTAGGGGTCAATAGGGGAGGTCTAAGTTCTAAAGGGTTAAGCAGAATAGAAAGTTAATATTAATACCAAATTAATTGGCACAGATGTTGTTTGTGCTATTCCTAGTAATGGTTGAATGGAATTCACTCCAGATTAACTGTTTTGGTAGATTTCGTTTGAGAATATAATCAAGCTATTGGCTAGTTTATTGAAGTTATTCTTTATTTATAGATTTATGGAATCTGAAGTGGAATTAAATGATGTGGTACAAGAAATGCATGTCATTGGAACCATCCCTGAATTTTATCAAGTTTTAATAGACCTAAACACAGTTCAATCTTTATTACAATTGCTAGCACATGAAAACACAGGTACCTGGTCAATTATTCTTGCATCAACCTTTTTTTAGTCAGTGCATAATGTAAGAGCTAAATAAATGTGTCTATTGCATGTCTTTTTTTGGCTTCAAATGTTATATGTTATATATTATTTAGCCGTTTATTGCACAACAAGCCTGAAATCAACTTACTAGACCAATAGATAGCCGAGATTTAAATGGATTAAAAAACCTGCGAGTATTGTTGCAACTATAATAACAAAAACTATGCTACATCTTTGAACACTCGTAAATTTGCTCAGACTAAATTAATTTGAATGAAATTTTGAATATAATCATTTTTATACGTCCACATTAGAAATACTAGCAATTAAAATCAGGGTTATTCTGTCCTAAAAAAGGTGACGAGCAGATGCACCTGCTATAATCATCCCCAGTTTTCTTCAAAAGGCAGGGAACAATAATATTTGTAGTAAGCTCCAGACTGTCAATCTAACATATTTGATACTTTTATTATTTTGTAGATATAGCCATTGCTGTTGTTGATTTATTACAAGAATTAACTGATGTTGATACTTTAAATGAGAATGAAGATGGTGGAACTGCTCTAATTGATGCTTTGGTAAGATTTGCCACTAAATTTGTTTGGTTTCAGAAAACTTTCCATTTGGTATTTCAAGTGTGATTATTATTAAGCTTATTTATTGAAAATTTCTATTTTATTAACAATATATTCCTTCGAAACAAATACTGCAAGTATGCTGTATTTGTTGAGTAATGTATCTAAATTAACAAGAAAATAAATTCAATTGACAATGAATTTCAAATAATGTCTTAAAACATCATCCATTTTTGCTTAAATTAACACTCTGACACTGCCTGAGAAAATGATCAACTTCTAAAAACAACCAAAAGATTATTGTGAATCAATGTGTATAGGCATTGAAAGTATTCTAATAAACAACTGTAATTATTTCAGCTTGAAGGTCAGATTGTAGCAGTGTTAGTACAAAATATAGAAAGATTAGATGAAACAGTTAAAGAAGAGGCAGATGGAGTACACAATACATTGGGTAATTCCATAAATAATATATATCCTCTTTTGTAAATGATGTATTGTATCAGTAACTCACAAAAAAGTTTTAAACTGCAGCGTCTCTATGACAGACATATCTTAATTTATTATATTTTATTCCCTATTTCAGCAATTATAGAAAATATAACAGAATTTCGACCAGAAGTTTGTCATGAAGCAGCTCAGCAAGGTTTATTACAGTGGTTATTAAAAAGAATAAAGGTAATTTAAGTAAAATAGAACTTAATAGGAAAAGACAAAGTGGACGGCGAACACTCCCTTGAAACTGTATTAAAGCTGGACAGGCTTTGGCATGTATCTGGATACGGGATCAAGTACTGATACTGGCAGGGGCCAGAGGAGTAAATGAGTAAAATTAAAAATCCCCGTATAACAAATAGACTGGAGGTAGTTGAGATGATTTATTAACACAACGTTTCGGGTGGCAATACCCTTGTTAATCTGATCAAGAAATTTCATAGCAATTGGTACTTTAATATCTAGTATACACCAGTTACAAGATTTAAATGTAGAATTAAAACTGTTCAAAGACAATTGCATATTGGGTTTTTTCCAGGCCAAAATGCCAGTTGATGACAATAAAGTGTATGCCAGTGAAATATTAGCTATATTATTACAAAACACAGATGGTAAGTAAGATAGGGATTTTCTATACTCTTGTACAATATATAATACATGTACCGAAAGTTAGCTATTAATTTGAAAACAAATTTACTAATAGTAAATGTATTATAAATATAAAATAACATCAGTTATTTAAATATTGATTTAGCTTTGGTTATTATTAATGATAATCTACTTTTAATGTATTTACTCTGAGGAATATAAATATATATTAATTATCTATATTAAACAAAAATGTCATTTACAACTGTTTGGTTTCATTTTTTTTCAGAAAATCGAAGTTTATTAGGTGATATTGATGGAATTGATGTATTGTTGTCTCAACTGTCAGTAAGTATGTTATTCTGGTTATATAGTTAACTAATGTGTAACATTCCAACAGATTGAAAAGAAAAATTTTTTTTGCCATTTAAAATGACATGTCACAATGTTTATGTAGTTCAAATTAATAAATTTTATATTATTTGTGCATTATTCATACAGTATTAATTAGTTTCTTTCTTGAAAGCTTTACTGACATATGCAGTGCTACAGTATAAAATCTTAAGTGTTTGTAAATTTTGCAATGAATCTATTATGCGTGCTATGATTTGTTTTTATATTAACAGGCTTATAAACGCCATGATCCTACTACTAAAGAAGAAATAGAATATATGGAAAATTTGTTTAATTCTCTTTGTTCGTGTCTTATGGTGGCAAATAATAGAAATAAGTTTCTGAAAGGTGAAGGTCTGCAGCTGATGAATTTAATGTTAAGGTGAAAATATAACTGATTATGATCCTATTACAATTGAATGTATTATCTTGATTTTGCTTCAATTTATAGACTTTCAGTTTTTGATTATGCCATAGGAGTTATTACCATCAGTATTTCTATTGTGAACCACTGTTATGGTCATTGACTCATTTGCATCTTAGTCTCGCTTCTCCATTCTTAAATTAAATCATTAAGTGACCAGAACGTTCTAATATACCTTAAATCAAGAGTTGGTTACGGTCTTGTCATGTTAATAAATGTCAAATTAATAATTTATATAACATTTAAGGCTAAAAGAAGGACCTGCAATAGGCAGATTTTGCTCTGTAACTTTTCATACATCAATATTTAGTAATAATGACCTCTATAAAACAGAAATGTTTAATGACTATATCTTTGCTATTATTTATTATAGATATTATAGCACTGGTGAATAGTGAATACAAGTCAAAGTATTTAATATGCATGATGTGTTGATTCCGATGTTCAGGTGATCTATAAATACCACAATATATATAATATATTTTTTTCAGAGAGAAGAGAATGTCTAGAAATAGTGGTTTGAAGGTATTAAATCATGCTATGACGGGAAGTGAAGGAGCAGATAATTGTCAAAAATTCATTGATATTCTTGGGTTAAGAACTATTTTTCCATTATATATGAAAACACCAAAGCCAAATAAAGAAGGTCATACTAAGGATGAAATTGAAGGTATTTTTGTCTAACTGTTCTAATCTATATTAAGGGTGACTGTCATTATATATTAATTTAAAAGCAAGAATTTGGAGACTATGCTTGGGTATGGGCATCACTATTCATTATAATAGTATATGGTGTTTTTGGGGGTTTTGTTTTTATTAAAGTTCAGTTTTGAATTCTATTTGTAGAACATGTTGTATCTGTTATTGCTTCATTATTAAAGAATTGTCAAGGAACACAGCGCCAACGTCTTTTAAATAAATTTACAGAAAATGATCATGAAAAGGTAAGTTGCTGACATTTAATTGTCCTTATAGGGCCAAAATAGGTAAGATATCTAATTCAATGTTAAACTCTTTTTTTTCGGTTTTTTTTTTCAGGTTGAAAGGCTACTGGAATTACATCTAAAATATCTTGACAGGGTGAGGTCATGTGACAATGAAATAGAACAAGAGAAATTAGTGAGTATAATACCTATTGTAACATGGACGCTTAATCTTCCCTTGTTCTTTTCATTGAATAAGCAGATTATTTTCCCTCTAGTAGATTTGGTCGAGATTAACCATGCAATAACTAGACATGTTCGATGTTATTGCACTCATTTGCTGGTTTACACTAGTTTTTGTAGAAATCATATAGAGAAGTGGGTTGGGTTTTCTGTGCAAAATCATCAAGCATTGTTACAAGTCATTTATAGTACGCTTCATTCGTTTACAGGATTTAAACCTGTTAAGTCATGAAAGGTGTGCTATAAAGTCATTTATAGTACGCTTCATTTTTTTACAGGATTTAAACCTGTTAAGTCATGAAAGGTGTGCTATAAATATAACTTATCTCCACCAAACCTGATCAATACTAATAAAGTAATGTTGAAAAGTGATGTGGCATGTTACAAAATCTGTAACAGCATACACTTCCTTGACGATACTCAATGGAACATTCTGGTATTGACTTTTCGCAATCTAATGGTGTCAATTGAGCAAACATGAAAAGTTTGGGCGACAAGGCATTGCCCCAACTCAATATGATGCTGATGTTGAAACAGGTTCCTTGAGTTAGACTAGATCTTGAGTCAGTTCAGACTCTCTGTCATGCACATTCATAGCTAATTGTGGAGTTAATTTGTATTGTGTTTTCATTTCTTTACAATGTAAATAAAACACAAATTGATTTGTACTGTTTAATTTTCAGCGTTATAAAAAACAAGGCCTGCCTATAGATTCTGATTTAGATGATGAGTTTTATTTAAAGAGATTAGATGCAGGTTTATTTACACTACAACTGGTTGATTATATTATGTTAGAAGTCTGTTCATCAGGAGAACCTTCAGTAAGTACCTTTAATATAAGTTGGATCAAAAACTAATGCGGTGGACACACTAGCCGAACGATTCGGCCGAATAAATCGGCGCCGAATTGTATTCGGCCGAATGGGTGGACACACCAGCCGAATGCTTCGCCCGATTTACTAGTCGATTGCATCACCTTTCACGTCACATGATTAAAATGGGAGGCGTCTATGTCTTCAAACAAACACGTGATTTCTCGATTTGAGTGGTGATTGGCTAATAAATTCTACATTCGGCCGAATGCTTCGGCGAAGTGGACACACCTGGCGAATATAATTCGGGCGAATAAATATTCGGCCGAATATATCAAACATGTTTGATAGAAATTCGCCCGAATAACAGTGGACACACTAGGCGAATTTCAACGCCGATTGATTCGGCCGAATCATTCGGCTAGTGTGTCCACCGCTTTAGGACAATAAACTATAAGACTTCTCTTTACTATAAAAATATCATAAATTATTTTATGTATTTATTTTGCACATTTAGTATCCTATTATTGTTATCAAAATTTGGCAAATTCTTTTTTTTCCCCAGATAAAGCAAAGAGTGATGCAGATTTTAAATATGAGAGGAGGATCTGTTAAAGCTATTAGATATATAATGAGAGGTGAGTTTCAAAGCATAAAAATTCATTATATTTTCTCAATACAAATTTCACCGATGTGATTGATTATTGAAATCCTTCTTTTATAGAGGATTTGTCTCTTTTTAAAAAGAAAAGTAAATTTGCCCATGTTTAAATTAATCTCGCCATTTTTATACGCCCACATTTTTTAATGTGGACGTATTATGTCGTCGCCCCTGTCCGTCTGTCCGTCCGGACGTCCGTCCACAATTGTTTGTGGACTCTCTACAGGTCACAATTCTTGTCGGATTTCGACGAAACTTAAAATATAGGTTTATCTCCAAAAGATCTCGGCTGCTTTCGATATTGGCATGTATCGGATCAAAACTTCATGGATTATGGCCCCTGATTGTACGAAAAATCACGTTTTTGGCTTGTGGACCCTATAGAGGTCACAATTTTGAACCGATTTTGATGAAACTTGACATGCATGTTTATCACCCCAAGATCTTGGTTCCTTTCGATATTTGCGCCTATTGGGACGAAATTTCCTGAATTATGGCCCCTGATTGTCCGAAAAATCACATATTTTAGCTCGTGGTACCTCTGAAGGTCACAATTATTATCCGATTTGAAAAACCGTTCGATTATATCACCGGTACACCCTAAGGAAGGTTGAGTTCAAATTTCGGAAAAATCGGACCAAAATTACCATACAAAATGGCCGCCTTTCGTAAGCATATACTGATAAAAAATGGTATATCAAGGTTTTGGACCCTGTAGAGATCCCAATTTTAATTCGATTTTGATGAAACTTGAAATGCATGGTTATAACCCAAAGATCTTGGTTCCTTTCGATATTTGCGCATATCGGATCGTATCTTCCTGAATTATTGCCCCTGATTATACGCAACCCTCTGGAGGTTACAATAATTATCCAATTTAAAAAATCGTTTGATTATATCACCGTTACACCCTAAGGAAGGCTGAGTTCGAATTTCGGAAAAATTGGACCAAAATTGCAATACAAAATGGCCGCCATTCGTATGCGAATACTGTTCAAAAATGGTATATCAAGGTTGTGGACCCTGTAGAGGTCACAATTTTGATTCGATTTTGATGAAACTTGAAATGCATGGTTATAACCAAAAGATCTTGGTTCCTTTCGATATTTGCGCATATCAGATCGTAACTTCCTGAATTATTGCCCCTGATTATACGCAAAATCGTCTTTGTTTAGCTTGTGGTCCCTCTGGAGGTTACAATAATTATCCAATTTAAAAAATCGTTTGATTATATCACCGTTACACCCTAAGGAAGGCTGAGTTCGAATTTCGGAAAAATTGGACCAAAATTGCAATACAAAATGGCCGCCATTCGTATGCGAATACTGTTCAAAAATGGTATATCAAGGTTGTGGACCCTGTAGATGTCACAATTTTAATTCGATTTTGATGAAACTTGAAATGCATGGTTATAACCAAAAGATCTTGGTTCTTTTCCATATTTGTCCATATCAGATCGTAACTTCCTGAATTATTGCCCCTGATTATACGCAAAATCGTCTTTGTTTAGCTTGTGGTCCCTCTGGAGGTCACAATTATTATCCGATTTAAAAAATCGTTTGATTATATCACCGTTACACCCTAAGGAGGTTTGTGTTCGAATTTCGGAACAAAATTGCCATACAAAATGGCCGCTGTGTGTATGGGAATACTGTTAAAAAATGGTATAACAAGGTTGTGGACCCAGTATAGGTCACAATTTTGATTCAATTTTGATGAAACTTGAAATGCATGGTTATAACCCAAAGATCTTGGTTCCTTGCACATATCAAATTGTAATTTAATGAATTATAGCTTTTGATTGTAGGAAAAATCGCTATCGGTTTTGCTTGTTCTCTATCCATCTCTCGAAAATGTGGGCGTATCCTGCCTGGCAGTGCCAGCTTACTATCTTTTAGAATTCCAAACTCTTATGTAAATTTTTTTATTTGACAATTCCAAATGTAACTGTATAGTCAATATACATAATGAAAGCTGCCAAAGTAATTATATCGAGTCGTTTTTTTTTTTTATCTCTTTCAGAGTATGCTGGTAATATTGGTGATGCAAGGGATGATAATACCCAAGAAGCTGAACAGGATAGAATATTAAAATTAGTTGATCAATTTTGAGTTCAGATGAGTCACAACAGTACGGTACTAATATTCAAACAAGGAAACTGTATGTTTGCTGGAGAGTTTGAAATCTGGCCCTTTTTCCAAATGCCCAAGATCAGACCAGGTTCCTCAGTCCTCCCTCTCAACTTCAGTGTCAGCATGCATAAATTTCTGACAGTCACTTGTTTTTACTTCTTGGAAGAATGGATTGGACTAGAAATCTTAAGACAATTTTGAATATGCCACCAACATAAGTGTGTTCTTTCAGAATCATGCTGGCTGGACATTTTATTCATTACAATTTTATCACCTACATAATCAGTCATCATAAATAAAGTGGATTGAACACTTATATAATTGTTTTTATTCATATAACATCCTGTTCGCAAGGTCCAATGGAGATCATGCAGCTTAACCTTAAAAAAAAGTATGATGTTGACCAAATATGATATGGATCCTTCATGCACACATAAGATATCGCTGGAACAGAAAGTCCTAGAATGCTGAAAATCCTCTTTGATAACAAAACATTAACAAAAAAGTGGGTGTCACACTGCCCCAGGGGGTGGAGGTGCAGACAAAATATTAACAAAAAAGTGGGCGTCACACTGCCCCAGGGGGTGGAGGTGCAGGGGGTTTGGAGGAGGGGGTATTCATCAACATCAATAGTTGGCGTACTTAGAGTATAAGGAATACATATGCCAAGTACCAAGCTGATCCATTCAGGATTGTGGCCTCTCAACATCAACGACAAACACAAAAAAAGGGCTTGGCTATAATAATAATAATAATAATAATAATAATCACGTCATTTTACAAGGGTAGCAAATTAGGCCTGAGGCCTTTTTCAAATTTGGCCCTTGGCACAGATCGTGCGAATGATTTCGATCATTACTGCAGGAAGAAACCGAAGAACTCGGGGGAAACCTGCCTGATCGGACGGGAGACCGAATATCCCTCTCACTTACAACGATAAAGTTCATGCCCTGAGCTGGGACTGAACCCTCGTTGCATTGACCCTGTGGGTCGGGACATGCAGTTGTCGTCCTTAGGCTATAAGAAATACATATCCTAAGTTCAAAGATGATCTGTAGGAAAAACACACAGACACAAAGAAAAATGGGTATGGCTCTGCCCCTTGGGATTTGGGCTATGACAAAAAACAATAGGGGTCATCCTTAGGGTATAAGGAATAGGTGTGAAAAGTTTCAAAAGTATCTATTAATAATTGCGGACTTCAAACAACATACAAGACACTAAAACATTGGGCGTGGCTTTGTCCCAGGGGGTCGGGCATACACCAAAACTAATAGAGGTCAATTAAGAATTGTTGGCTGTAGCGATACATACAAAGAAAATAGGCGCAGTACTGGGGCTGGGCATGCACCCCATATGATAGGGATGTTTCTTAGTGTACAAACAATAAGTATGCAAAGTTTCAAGTTGATACATTAAGAAATGCGGCCTGGAGACGACAAACAAACAAAAACAAGAAATGGGCGTGACTCTGCCCCTTGGGATTGGGCATGCACAAAAAACAGTAGGGATCATCCTTAGGGTATAAGGAATAACTTTGTAAAGTTTCAGAGAAAGATGGGGTTTGACGTCCACTTTAGCAGTGGGAGAAAACCCATGAGGTCGGACAGGCAACCCTTCTCCTTGTCACGCACAACCGATGATTCGAAACGAAATGGTGTATGCATATATATACGGATAGAAGGTCGGAATCCTGTGATTTAACGAAGCATGTTTAACCTTGAAGGTTTGTCTGAATCTATCCAATAATACTTTTTGAAAAGTATTATCACTTGTTTTTTTGCTTCTGAATAAAGTGCTCTTGTAATTTGACATGCTTAAAGATTTTTCACAGGTATCATTCTCACTTACGAATTCCCACTATCAAGGGTTCTGTTACATGCTGCCATTGTATACACATGACCTCAGTTTTGCGTCTTTTCCAAATAACACTGTTTCATGCCAGGCCCTCCATCCTGCTTTGACAAGAGTAACTTTCTCAGCTAGCATAGAGAGCTAACATGAGACCTACTGGTTAGCGAGCCAGCATCTTACTCACCGAGACAGTCTGTCCATTGGACAGTGATATAAGATATTTAAACCGGTGGAAGTATTGTTCGTCTCCATACAATATTGTTTACATTGTATCCATGTTGACAGCCTCGTTTGTCACGCAATTAGTTTTCTAAAATATTGATATGCACTGGTTAATTGGGCATAATAAAATCGTGAGTCATGACGTAACGTTATGTAAACATATTTGGTCCAATTTGGAGTTCTGTTTAAAGCGTGATGATATTGTTACGCAGTTAGCTGTTGGTTGGTAATCAGACTATTGACCAGTCATAATTTGGAACAGAAATGTGCTTCCTTTACAGCAGTGTTAAGGGGGATTAGCAGTATTCAAACGAAACACTACGTTGTGTTGTATGGTATCTCTAGGTGTAAAGCCTGTCTCACACACCGAAGGTATGGGGGGGGGGACAGAAAACTATTGAGGAATATATTGTGTTGCTCAACTAACAGCCAGTGATCTCTAACATATACTGCTTGGAATATTATGTTGGAACATTGCTAAAATTTTATTTACAAATCACAATCTACAGACTGCATTCTTTTTTGAACCGAATATTAAACAGTATTTATTACATTGTTCTTACTCCTTTAAAGTCACGTATTTAAATTAGCATTTTTTCCTCGAAAAAGTATTTTTTACAGCAATATATCCAGATTTAAATTAAAGATATAACAAACACACAGCTTGAGTCCATATAATTATTGATAGTCCTAATACTTGTATTAATCAACCGACAAGAACCGTGTCCTCATCTGGAAAGACGTATTCGGGTATCTCTAAGTTAAGTGGAGCTGGACCTTTTCGTATTCTACCAGAAGCATCATAATGTGAACCATGACATGGGCAGTAATATCCACCATAATCACCAGCATTAGCAATAGGTACACAACCTTAAAATAAATATGTTTAAATATGATTAATTAACACCAAATATGATGTCACAAGCGGGCCATAAGGGCTGTAACATATTTCTTTTTCTAAGCAATGAACGGAAATGGAGTACACGGTCCTACTGTTCCACTCCGAATGCCCTAAAGACGACAGAGCTATGGGGGCATTTACAAGAAGCTAAAACTAAACAATGGCAAAGACCTATGAACTATAAAGTAATTATCAAGGGGGACAAAAATACTGGTAATTAAAATATGGTGGCCTGGTCTTGACACACACTAATTTTTCTAAAGGACCGGGTTACCATGCATTTTATTATTGGAAAAGAGAGGGAGAGAAGTGGAGTTAACATCCACTAGACACAAACTAGGTAATTTCGGGGCTAACACAAGGTTCAATTTTACTCAATTGCTTATTGCTCTCTTTACCCGGAGCAGGAATTGCACATTATCACACTTAGTCATGGTACTGATATAATGAAACTATACACCAAGTTTTATCACTCTCACCACTTTAGAACCAAAGTTATCATGTCCCAAAGCTTCAACCAATCAATTTGATTATCTCAGCTTTGCCTTAGCAGAAAATGCTCATCTCCGAACTCCGTCAAGTCATTCACTTAATAAACACCTACACCATGTTAGGAGTTCTCTACTTTCTTCAAAAGGTGGTGGACGACAACTATTCATAATATGGCTACATAATAAATATCCTATATGTTACCTAAATGTGTACAGACGCCCAAAATAATTAACCACTCTTCTTTCTGGACACGATCGTTGTCATGTTGAACATCTCTTAATTGACTTAAATCTACAGCTTGTTCTGATGCGATTTCTTCAGCTGTACGATGACGAACAAACAACGGTTTTCCACGCCATTTAAAGGTGGCATTCTTTCCTTCAGGAATATCTGTTAATTTTATTTCTATTTTGGCCATAGCTAACACATCAGCTGAAGCACTCATTGAAGAAATAAACATTGTAACTACATTTTTAGCAGCATATGCAGTTGCTACACTACCAGCTGTAAAAGAAAACATACTGTAATTATTGATGCATAATGCATGTTGTTCTGATGTCATGATGTTTAAATAATAATTAAACCAAAAAATTCTGTATAATTCAAAATAGCAGGAATTTGGTTATCATAATTTCTCATCATAGATTTTTGTCATTCATCTTTAGGCAAATGTCTAGTCGAAATATAGCCAAGGTAAGCACAACTAATTAAATCTTCTAAAAATTACATTTTAAGCCAATTTTGGTACATAGGTATACAGACAACTCATCCCAATATAAGACAACTCATCCCAAGCTGAAAGACATATATTGGTTGTCAGGTTATTACTAAATATTGTTCAGAGGAGCTAAATCGCTATTCTTTGGCACCTAGATTGGACATAAATGCTTCACAACAGATATTATAATGTAACATTTCATCATTCCTGGTTTTATTTTAATTTCTAATCAGTTATGCTCGGCGAAGAGTCTGATTGACTGGCTTTACATTGGTTTTTCTGCAATATTCTGCTATGCACTGGATAATAGTCATGACGGTCACGTTATGTAAACATAGTTGGTCCAATTTTGGAACTTTGTTTAAAGGGACAATCCCGAATTATACAGAGGCTCAAAAATAAAAGTCTGAGAATATATGAAAATAAAACGCCAAAATATAGGTGAATGGTGTATATACCTTGTCTCAAAATTTTAACTCAAAATATTGAGTCATTTGGACGTGAACGCCAAAACTGCTTATCCGGACACGTAACCCTTTTAAGATTTTGGGTCATTTTTTTCATTTGGTGACCTGATAATCGATTTACGTTTCTTGAGAGGTCTATACAGTGAATGACCCATGTACTGTACTTGATAACAAAAGGTAAATTTTACCTACATATTATTTTTTATAGAAAAAAGTCTGGTTTTATCCAGATACTGTATGATACAAAGGTCTCCATTTCCAGAGGCAAACTGTCAAGTTTAAGTTATTTACAAGCGTATCACAAAAATCGGGTTAGTTGTTCGGCCTTAGATAATGGGTTTCAAATGATTTTAACACAAAATTAAGCAGTTTTATTCCCCCAAAAGTTATCGGGATTGGCCCTTTAAAATTTAAAGATTTTGTTACACAGTTAGCTATTGTTTGTTAATCAGCCTATTGAGCAGTCATAATTTGCAACAGAAATTTGCTTCCACTTAAAGTGCACATAAGACGACAAATTGAAACTCGGCGTAGTGATGGACAGTGGTTATTATATGCACATTACGGAAAGTTAACATCAATCTGATTAAAAATAAATCAGCTATCTTCACTCAAAGTCGCAAATATAGACCTCCCGTAAAAACGACTTGGCCAATTATCGAAAACACTCTTAATCCCCTCAGTCCCTAGTGACGTCACAGTGTACAAATGCATATTCGGAATGTTTATTCCTTAATTACCTATATACAGTCGGTGTGTGTATTCATTAACGCTTGACCGATTCCTTAATCCTTGACTACCGGATAATTTGTTTTACTAAATGTCATTCAAAGAATAAAGAATAAATTTGTTTCGTAATTTAGAATTTGTTTTATAAAGCCGGTTGCTGTAGCCATATTCCCCACGTCTTTTTAATCAGAATAAGCACACCGTAAACCTAAAATGTAGCTTACATGGGACCGGTTATCGTCCAGATTTTACGAAAAAAGTAAATGAACTTACCTTACCACCCAGAATCTAATACACGTATCCAGTTAATAGATTGCCGTCTAGAATATGTTAAATGCCGCCAAGATTTATCAAAAACCGCCCAGTTTGTGTGCTACCGTGTAGATTAAAGATAGTAAGCTGGCACTGCCAGGCAGGATACGCCCACATTTTCGAAAGATGGTTAGAGAACAAGCAAAATCGAAAGTGATTTTTCCTACAATCAAAGGCTATAATTCATTAAATTACAATTTGATATGCGCAAATATCGAAAAGAATCAAGATCTTTAGGTTATAAACATGCATTTCAAGTTTCATCAAAATCGAATTAAAATTGTGACCTATACTGGGTTCACAACCTTGATATACCATTTTTTAACGTATTCGCATACGAACGGCGGCTATTTTGTATGGTAATTTTGGTCCGATTTTTCCGAAATTTGAACTCAACCTTCCTTAGGGTGTAACGGTGATATAATCAAACGATTTTTTAAATCGGTTAATTATTGTAACCTCCAGAGGGACCACAAGCTAAACCAAGACGATTTTGCGTATAATCAGGGGCCATAATTCAGGAAGTTACAATCCGATATGCACAAATATTGAAAGGAACCAAGATCTTTAGGTTATAACCATGCATTTTAAGTTTCATCAAAATCGAATTAAAATTGTGACCTCTACAGGATCCACAACCTTGATATACCATTTTTTAACAGTATTTGCGTACGAACGGCAGCCATTTTGTATGGCAATTTTGTTCCGAATTTTCCCGAAATTCGAACTCAACCTTCCTTAGGGTGTAACGGTGATATAATCAAACGATTTTTTAAATCAGATAATAATTGTGACCTCCAGAGGGACCACAAGCTAAACAAAGACGATTTAGCGTATAATCAGGGGCCGTAATTCAGGAAGTTACGATCAGATATGCGCAAATATCAAAAGGAACCAAGATCTTTGGGTTATAACCGTGCATTTCAAGTTTCATCAAAATTGAATTAAAATTGTGATCTCTACAGGGTTCACAATCTTGATATACCATTTTTTAACAGTATTTGCGTACGAACGGCGGCCATTTTGTATGGTAATTTTGGTCCGATTTTTCCGAAATTTGAACTCAACCTTCCTTAGGGTGTAACGGTGATATTATCAAACGATTTTTTAAATCGGTTAATTATTGTAACCTCCAGAGGGACCACAAGCTAAACCAAGACGATTTTGCGTATAATCAGGGGCCATAATTCAGGAAGTTACGATCCGATATGCGCAAATATTGAAAGGAACCAAGATCTTTGGGTTATAACCATGCGTTTTAAGTTTCATCAAAATCGAATTAAAATTTTGACCTCTACAGGATCCACAACCTTGATATACCATTTTATAACAGTATTTGCGTACGAATGGCGGCCATTTAGTATGGCAATTTTGGTCCCATTTTTCTGAAATTCAAACTCAACCTTCCTTAGGGTGTAACGGTGATATAATCAAACGATTTTTTAAATCGGATAATTAATGTAACCTCCAGAGGGACCACAGGCTAAACCAAGACGATTTTGCGTATAATCAGGGGCCATAATTCAGGAAGTTACGATCCGATATGCGCAAATATCGAAAGGAACCAAGATCTTTTGGTTATAACCATGCATTTCAAGTTTCATCAAAATCGAATTAAAATTGTGATCTCTACAGGGTCCACAACCTTGATATACCATTTTTTAACAGTATTTGCGTACGAACGGCGGCCATTTTGTATGGTAATTTTGGTCCGATTTTTCCGAAATTTGAACTCAACCTTCCTTAGGGTGTAACGGTGATATAATCGAACGGTTTTTCAAATCGGATAATAATTGTAACCTCCAGAGGTACCACGAGCTAAAATAGGTGAATTTTCGGACAATCAGGGGCCATAATTCAGGAATTTACGTTCCGATAGGTGCAAATATCGAAAGGAACCAAGATCTTTGGGTTATAAACATGCATATAATGTTTCATCACAATTGGTTCAAAATTGTGACCTCTATAGGGTCCACAAGCTAAAAACGTGATTTTTCGTACAATCAGGGGCCATAATCCATGAAGTTTTGATCCGATACATGCCAATATCGAAAGCAGCCGAGATATTTTGGGGATAAACCTATATTTTAAGTTTCGTCAAAATCGGACAAGAATTGTGACCTGTAGAGAGTCCACAAACAATTGTGGACGGACATCCGGACGGACGGACGGACAGGGGCGACGACATAATACGTCCACATGAAAATGTGGGCGTATAAAAACATCGTTTTGTTATCGGTCGTCCACTTCACGACCGTTCAGTTTCTTGGGGTGATTTTAAAAATGAACACTACCATTTAGATTTGAAGGAGTTTATTTTTAGACAAGACATTTATTTTCCCGGACGTTGTGGAGAAATGAACAGTGTTTAAAAGATTTTACGTCAAATTACCACTTGGTCATCGTTTTATTCTTTCTGTTATTCATATCCCATTACCCCGTACACCAACAACGATAATTAATTTTTCATTGGGTAGGACCATCTAAACGCGGGAAAATTTACACGGGTCACGTATGACTGAAATGAAAGATGAAAGCGAGGATTTCCCTTTCATGTCACGTGATTCCGATAAGAATTGAGAGAAATAATTTAGTGATTTGCATTGTTATGCTAGGCTACTTTAAAAATTAGACATAATTCGTATCAACAAATAATAACTTATAAACTTATAATATAGAACATAGTTTATTAATATTACTATAATCTCTACTTCATTCATTAATGATTCGGCATTACACAAAGTTCATAATAAATGGAGTATATTTGTGATTGCGTAGGAACCGTGACCCAAATTTATTACTTCAAAAAGACGTTCTCCGAGGTAAAAAAGTACCACGCGTTTAACGACTAATAAAGACAAATATCTACGTAGATCATCATGCAATTTATAGTTGATTATTTAATTATTAGGCGTTGAGTCCGAGATGTATTTTGGCGAGTGATTTAGATGGCAATGTAGCCTACTTGTAAAATAAACCATGTCTGTCATCATAAACTAATCTTATCACAAACATCTATCCATCGAATAATTTATATTCGGATTTCATATCAAGTCAATTAAATATTGTCTAAATATATCTTATTACAAAAAACATCGGTGAACTGATCTAATATCTAAAATCATATCGGCAATTAAATAACAATACGATTATACAGCGAGGAACTAATCTCATTTGTTACCGGTAATCACCAAAAATCAACGAGTAAAACTTATTTATTCCATTTAAATTTTAAATTGTGTACGATTCAAGTATTAGTTGTGGACGACTTAACCAATCAGTTGTTGTGTACGACTCTATTCAAGTATTAATTGTTTTGGACGACACCACCAATGCCTTGTGGACGACTTCGCTGTGGACGACTTCGCTTGTAGACGACTTGACTGGCACCCGGCCGTTAATTGCTGTCAATATCTAATATCGGTAAAACTTAATCTACACGGTAACACAAACTTGGCGGTTTTTAATGAATGCTGGCGGCATTTAACACACTCTAGACGGCAATCTATTGACTGGACAAATGTATTAGATTCTGGATGGTAAAGGTAGTATCTTTGCTTTTTTCGTAATATCTGGACGATACCCGGTCCCTCATAGTGATAATTACGAGCTAATGATTACCGACAATACACACTTTTAACTGGTGGTGTTGTGTATACAGTGATATATTATACAGGCAGTGATATATTGGATAGATAATGTGTATACTATGTGTAGCGCCTGTGACGTCATCAGCCAATCAACCGGATTAAGGTCGTTTATGAAAATTTGAAAACCGTTTTTGGCTGTCCCATACTAAAACGTAAATAGCTCAGTTAATTTTAATCAGATTGATTTGAACTTTCCGTAATATGGATTAAGTAATCATTGTTTATTATATTATGTAATAGGGAATTATGATCTTATGTGCTCTTTAAGCAGTGTTAAGTGGGATTTGCTCTATTCAAGCGAAACACTGCGAGGAGTAAGGATAACAACATATGTTGTTTTAAATTGACCAATAAGTAGTGTTTGCAATGTCGAAGATTGTGGATGATATTGAGTTAAAAACAATCAGCAGTGAATATATACTTGGCAGATACAATCACTGAAACGGATGACTTTGGAGAAAGTTAATTAGATGACAATATTAACTTTTTTTCTTTTGCAAATTAAATTTTAAAATCTGAGTATCACTGAAATAGATGATTTTGGAGAAAGTTAATTAAATCACAATATTAACTTTTTTTCTTTTTCTTTTAAAACCTGGGTATAAAATGGTATGTAAACATGTAAAACGATTAAAAAGTACCGTTTTGCACCTGCCATCATTTGAAATTTTAAAGGTCAGTCATCTTACACAGACTTTCAAAGGCTTTTATTATCTGTCAAGCAAATTGGAACACTCTAATTAGTCTAATACCAAGTTTCATTTTCTTACAAATTATTGCAGATGTGTTTCAACAACGAAATAGATGTACATGCCAGGGCCGTGAAATTCCACTAGACTACTGACTAGTGTAACTTGATGCCGGGCTAGTGTCTGACAGTAGACTACTAGCCCGGGGCTAGTGGGTTAAAAAATATTTTTACGCCCCTGGTACATACTATTATTCATGACTGACTGTCATTCTTCTATTTGAACTATCTACATGTAACTGAGTAACTGTTCATCATAACTTGATCTAATCAAAAGTTATCCAAAGTCTAACTATTTGATGAACAGCAGGAATTAATACAATGCAATACAAAAAATATTTTTATGAATAACAAACCTCCAATAACCATGTAAGTGAAAGCCCTTCTAGATGATGCAGATTCACTGGTTGGTTTATTGGAATCTTTCACGGCATCTCGTCTATAGTCTGAAAAATCTGGAACTCTGATGTCGGTGTGTGCCAGTCGTATCTGTGCTGTAGCTGGAAGACAAAAAGCCAACCGTGAAGCTGATGTCTGCCGCCTCAGTCTCAAAAAATAGATAGGGCCAATAGGGGACGACACCAATTAGTTCTTTTAGTCCACTGACACTGACAGTTCCTGGCCCTACATAGCTGTAAGATGAAAATACTGCTCTTTGCCACCCTTGTTCTGAAGCTATTTTGGAACCCTTACCTACTATTTTTGACCTTGATTATACTTTATTCGCGAAAGGAATCATTTCTTGCCACAGCTAATCACATATAATAATTCAACACTTTTTTCAAGTAGAACTCTGAACATTAAAAACATACACAAAATATGTTTGAACTGATCAGCCATTGCAAGAATCAAACATTGCAAACCGCATCGCTAAATTCTACTTGAAAAAAGAGTTAAATTATTATAAATTTGAGTCAAATAAGCTTATAGTGAAAAATGATTCCTTTATGGCAGAAAATGAAGAATCACAACCTGAGAACAGGCGACGAAATGAAAACGACTTTTAACTCATTTCATGTTCTGCTCCGAACTAGGCTAATGAAGACGGGCACATACGCCATGATTAGGTGTGCTATGAATAATGATGAAGGAAATTTTACACTATGACAGTGGTTCTACGGCGTACTCTAGTTATATTGAATTCCAAGTGTCAAGGGATCTTTTACGTGCATGCCAATGAGTAAACAGGACCTTCCTTTTTCATACCATCTTAAGAACTAGACAGCTGTCCTTGTCAGATCCTCCTTCTTGCATCACTGACAAGGGAGAATATAGAAATAGTTTCACTACTGATGTCTTCCGCCTTACTCTCCAAACATTTAAGGTTACAAGTATAGTAACTAGGGAGAACCACGCCGGAAAATCTGGATGAACTTTCTCTGCCAATGCAGGGATCAAACTGGAACACCCATCCTCAGGCTAGTGAGCCAGTGTCTTACTCTTAGTCACCATGACCCACAGGTGGGGAAGAGCGGTATTTTCATATTGCAGCTATATAATAGGGTCCGTTATTAGGAACTGTCAAGACTCCCAGAGACCATTCCTAAACTTAAAGGAGCCAAGGGAAACTCATCGTATTTTGAGGGGCATTTTTGACAACATCACTACTACGACTTTCAATTAAAAAAATGACAGTTTGGCATAAAGTCGATGGTATATTGTCATTGAGTCTATACAATATATCCATCCATGTGAATTATTGTCATAGTCATATGATTGTGGACTAGCCTATATGTCATGCCTCATGGTAAATCATGCCAGCCACCCCCCCCCCCCTTTCCTTTCGACAATCCTTATGGCATATGGCCTGTGATGCAAAGAACAAGCAAATAGCATCCTATCAGAGACCGTTCCTAAAGGTGCTACATAAATATTCAACTCTTTAATAGTGCACTTTTAAATATAAAATTTCTTTCAAGATTCTTTCAAGAATACTTACATGCGATTCCTGAAGTAACACGCATTGCCCCTTTCCCTGTCAGAAGTGACATTGAATAACTTGTTAGGGCGGCTTTCTTGGCAGGAGATCCAAGATATTTTCCAACAGTTGGAGCAACGGACATTACTACTGGTTTCGTAACATTGGGAACTATTAAAGAAACGGCCGACATCATCGAGGTTTTCGGAACATTAATCATTTTTGGTTATGTTTGTCCCTGTCTAACATTTACGAAAAGCCGTGAAGAAGGTCATTCACGTAGGAACAACGCGCGGTCTAAAGTCGCAAATATTTACGATTTCTTATTTGCTAGTTTTTCTAATTTATTGGTATAATTTATTTCTGAGCTATAAGAACTTTATCTAATTCTTAAACACAGAAAAGTCCTTATAATAAACGACCGATTATTTTTATTGTCGTAAATAATGAAAGACAAAACGTCCGCACCAAAACCACAGTATTGGTATAAACAGGGCTGTTTTCAGCCTGTTGTGTCCAGTACTGTGAGGTTGGATGGTCGAGTGGTATGGGTGAATTATTGGAAAAAATGTACACCTTAGTCCCAAAATGACCTAGTGCCGATGGGATTTAAAAGGAAAGGAAACAAAGGGAAGGGGCATATAAACAGTTCCACAAGATTATTAGTATGCCGATTTGGTGTGACAATTTGAATTGACTCCCGGTGTGTGTTTGCTCCTTGGCTCTTGCGCATGTTCAAAACTATTGTTAGCGTTAACAACCGAGCTATATCAACTTCCGGTGTGTGATAATAATGATAATAATTTATTCATAATGCGCCTATTAGGCTACCGATATAAAATACTGCTCAATGGCGCAGTTAACATTTTGTGGACATCACACATAAAAAATAAAATTAAATGGATGATAAAGATTATATTAAATATGACATGTAATAAACAAATTAAAATAGCTATACGTAATAAAGAATAAAATATAACTGTGCCAAAAACAGTAAACAATGATCCGGGATGCCTACATTCAAAGCCATGGTAGTCAACAAAAAGGCGTGATTTTAAATTGCGTTTAAAACTTCAAGCCCCAATACCACTCTTGTTGTAACTGTATAATATGTCCCAATCTTTATTCTGGTCAACAAATTGTACTATTTTACAATATTCGAATTAATAAATGATACAAATTTCACCTTAACACACCTAATTTTAAAAATTGGAAAAATTCAACTATATGCCGTAACATGGTTTGAAAAGCTTTACGTACAAACTTTCAAATGCAACTTGGATTTAAACATATTTTAAAACCCCCTGGACATGTCAAGCCAGCAAGAGTGTTATTGTCCCTTTTACATTGAGACGTTGGGTATTCCACAGAAAAGGAGAAGAGTGGGAAAAAGGGCGTTTATCATAAGATGTGGAAGGATAAAAGGGTGTAAACAGGTTGCTATTTTAAGATCGGATTGTACGGGAAGAAGTATATAGGGCGATAAGGGGTTTAAGGTAATCTGGCGAATTATATTATCTGAATGTAATGTAGAGTAAGTAAGTGTAAGTATTTTGAAGGTGATACGGTGTGATATAGGAAGCCAGTGTAGATCATGTAAAACAGGTGTAATGTGATCAGTAGGTTTAGTTCTGGTAATTTTATTTAAACAATATTTTATTCATTTAAATATACAAAATTTTTATAATAGATATAGGATACGATAACAAGCTTTATCAGCTTATATAAAATCGCTTCCTTAAAATGGATCATTAACAGATTTGCAACTGGCTGTCATAATATTAACATAAGTAGTAATTATATAAAACATATTATGTACAATTTAGATGATAATCTGGGATTTCTTAAAGGGACATTCCCACTGGAGGAACACTAAAATTAATTTTTTTTTGTGTTTTTTTTTGTTTAACGACTACATCATTGATTATTTGCTAACGTCGAATTGTTTTATTTTCATATTATATTATCCTTTTTTTATTTATTTTTTTCTTCTTTTTTTTGGTGTTCTGTTCTGCTTTCGTTCAGTAAAATTATTTTTTAGATCAAATACGTACGAATGTCCCTTTAAGGTCACACACAATAAGAAAAAAAAGAAAAAAAAAAAAGAATATGAATTGGGGGGGGGGGGGTGCTGCTATCAAAACCATACCGACAAACGTTTTTAAATTTTTATTTTTATTTGTTTGTCATCTTCACCATATACAATTTAATTTAAATGGACCGCATATCCTTAAAATCGTTAGTAGGCTGATGTCGGTTGGGAAAGTAAAGTTATCATTCAGTAATTATGACATTTTAAACTTCATTTAATACAGATAAAAGAAGGATACTTTCATATAATAAAGTTACTTTCGCCCCACTGACGTCATTTAAATGTAGAATTTTAAATGATTACGAAGAAAAACGTTTTGTAATATCCAAGTATTTATGAACAGTTTTAAATATTTTAGCGTTTTCATCATATGTATTACTTTTTTGCCCGAAAAGTAAGGATTGGCTGTTTTTGTATTTCATCAGAAGTTTATCAATTGTTTCTTTTCTAGCTTTTAGAAATCTAGGGCAATGAAAGAAAAAGTGTTCACAATCCTCTATAGCATTTCCACAGTGGCAAAGAGGGTCATCTGTTATATGCATTAGCATTTTGTGAAATTTTAGATCACTTTTGAGATTTCTTAATTTACAGTGAATAATTTGATTTTGTCTATTGCCTATACAACAGAGTTCGGGTGCTAGCTGTACATAATTGTTTTGCCTAAGCTTTGATTTAAATTGTGATAGCGTTCGTGAGTTTCGTATGTCGCTAGCAAGATTGTTCCAATCTTTGATTACTGACGGAAAAAAGGAGTTTTGATAGTGTGAGGTTCTGCAATTTATTTGTTTAATATTGTCAGAGTTTCTCAGTTGATATGATTGATGTGATGAAATTTGAGGTGGTACAAGATTTGAGAGGGAATTCGGAACGTGTTTATTTATTATCTTATAGAAAATTACTAATTTGTGTTGAAGACGCCTGGAGGAAAGAGAGGTGAATCCAGATTCTTTTAGTAGTACCTGGTGAGAAGTGCCCCTTGGTAATCCAGTGATTGTTCGAATTGCATCTAGATGGAGTTTTTCTAGTTGTTCAGACTTTTCATTTGTACAATTGTTCCAGACGACATCCGCATAGTCAAATATTGGAAGAATATAGGATTTATATAGTATCTCGAGAGTTTTACGTTGTAATCTGTATTTAAGAGACCGGAGACAGTTTACCATGGTACTTATTTTGCTAGTTAAATGGTCGATATGTGTATCCCAAGTAGCTCGATTATTAAAGAAAACGCCCAGATGTTTGTGACTAGAATCGTCTGTAATATCATAGTTGTTATATGAAAGAGTGAATGTTGATGCGGACAGCTTCCTTGAAAACGTCAGGCTTTTAGTTTTTGAAGGATTGAAATCTACTTTCCATTTGATTGACCAATTACTGATTCGTTTTATATCATCATTGAGAGTTTGCTGGGTAAGAAGAGGATTATCGATTACGAGGAAAAGAGAAGTATCATCAGCAAAGATGCGTATGTTGGATCTGATGTCATCCACAATATCGTTAATGTAAACAAGGAAAAGGAGGGGGCCTAAAATAGAGCCTTGGGGAACTCCAGAGGTAACAGCTTTTGATAATGAAAATTTATTTCCCAAGACGACTTTCTGAGAGCGATTTTGTAAGTAACTAACAATAAGTTTGTAAGTTTTCCCTCTAATACCTATTGATGAGATTTTATGTAGTAGGCCTTGGTGCCAGACTCTGTCGAAGGCTTTACTTATGTCGAAAAAGATTGCTTTCACTTCTAGCCCTTTATCAAGAGACTTACATATGTAGTCGTACATCTCAATCAATTGATATACTGATGAATTTTGAGGTTGAAAACCTGATTGAAAGGGGGTAATAATTCCTTCTTTTAAAATAAAGTTGTGGATATGTTTCCGTAGAAGTGTTTCAAAGACTTTGCCCAGAGAGCTTAGTAATGAAATTGGTCTATAGTTGGAACAGTCGTGAATATCACCTTTTTTGTAAATAGGGACAATATTGGCCTTTTTCCAGCAATCCGGATATAAAGATGCATCAAACAGTGTTTGAAACAGTCGATGAAGAGGATATTTCAAAGAAGGCGCTATACATTTCAGAATAAAATTGTTAATGTTGTCCGGCCCACTAGATTTTTTACTTTTAACTGAAAGAAGCGTATCTTCGACATCAAGTAGCGCGATCACCAAGTTGGAAATTTCTGATTTCCTTCGAGATAAATTTGGCAAGGAGTGTGGAATAGTTCTGGTAATGATTCGTGCTGCTTTATTCTGAATACTCTGGGGGTGAGACAACTTATTAGTAGGAAGATTTCATAGCAGGGAATTACAGTAGTCCAAACATGATATAGCAGGAATATTGACAAGCATTTTACAGGTTTCATTATCAATGAAGTTTCTTATCCGGCCAATCTTATACAATTGAACATTTGTTGATTTACAGATAGGTGATATATGCTTTAAAAATTCAATGTTAAAATAAACACTTAAATTTCTTAGCAGGAGAAACATCACAACTACCAACTTCAATTTTATCGATGGACTATTTTTCTAGTTTCAATTTGATCCAATTATAAGCACTTCAGTTGTGTTCGTCATATACAAGATGGCCACCGAAAGGTTGCAGTGTGTCTTGCTTTTCATTGTTTTTTTAATTACCGATACGTTTTCAAACGACTTAAATCCGTCAGTCTTCATCTGGAATTTGAGACCGGTGCCCCAAGGTGTATTTTGTGGTATCTGGATTAAACCAAACATTTTTTTTTATAAAACTAATGTGTAGTTGAAATTTGCCTTTCTCTATCAAGTACAGCACATGGGTTATTCACTGCATAACCCTTTCAAGTAACCGTAATCGGTTATAGGGTCACCCAACGAAACAATTGTCCAGAAATCTTAAAAGGGTTACGTGTCCGGATAAGCAGTTTTGGCGTTCACGTCCAAACGACTCAATTTTTTGAGACAAGGTAAATACTCCATTCCCCTATATTTTGGCGTTTTATTTTCATACATTCTCAGACTTTGATTTTTGAGCCCATGAATAATACGGGATTGCCCCTTTAAAAATGTGTCTACCGAGATAAGAACTGTTCAAGTGTTGATGACAGCCAAACCAAAAAAAACTCGTAAGAACAGAGGTATTAATCTGAGCAACATTCAAGAACTGAGCCAAGCTTAGTTGATCCCTTCAATAATTACTCACAGAAACACCTACAGCCTCAAAACTGAATCCAAAATTAACCCAAATAAATAAAAGAATAAAAGAATTTCCAAATACAGTGAGCCAGTCCAATTGACATTTCTGTGGACAATACACTACCACCTGACCACAGCCTTATCAAATTTTCCATGGACCTAACAGCATCACCGCACAAACGGGTGACTAGAATTTCCAGAAATATAAAGTCTCTAGACATACATTGACACTTTAAAGCACTAGTCAAAGAACCATATTTCATCGTTTGAAAACAAAGATACCCATCAGCAAGCAAGCCTTTACTGTTCTTATCTAAGAAATTTGCTTGATACACTTGCACCTGAGCGTAAGGTAAATCAAAATTTTGTGAACTTGACTCAATTCCAACCTCGCTCTTAAAATTGTGTATTGACTTCCTTATTCCCCGTGTGAACTCTCTTGTTAATTCATCTAACGAACTATCTAATTACAGACCTGTATCGAACATTCATTTTATGAGTAAAGTTATAGAAAAAGTTGTTTTAAGCAGATGCATACGTTTTTATCTTGTTTTAACTTATATTCAAAGTTTCAGTCAGCGTACAGAGAATTTCATAGTGTAGAAACGGCCTTAGTACGAGTTTACAATGCCATTTTAATTTTTATTGGAAAGGGGGAAGAGGTTGTTTTAGTTCTTTTAGATTTGTCAGGCTTTCGACACAATCGATCATAATATTTTATTGTCACGTGTTAAATCTCGTTTTAATATTTCTCATGCTGTTGTTTTAAATTTGATAGAATCATATAAAATGGTTGAAGCCAAAACTATGCATAAATGGTAAATATTCAAGTTCAAAAGAACTTAAATATAGTGTACCCCACGGGAGTGTTTTGGGTCAAATTTTATTTACCCTATATTGCTACCCTCTAGAGGACATCATTATACGCCATGGCCTAGATCTCATGCTCTTTGTAGTTGACAACCAGCCAGAGGCGGATCGAGGGGGGGGGGGGCATTTCTAGAGGCCCGGGCCCCCCTTAATAACACTATAAAAATAGATATGCACCACAAATCACCACTGACACCCCGATTTTTGCAAAAAGTTTCTCGGGGGACCCCCACACCCCCTAACAGGATTTCCTGGGTCCACCTCTGCACCCAGCTATACCTCAGGTGCAAAAAGTGGCAAATAGCATATGTAAAAAAGAGCCATGTTTCACTGAAATTAGGACGTGGATAAAGTAAAATAAATTAGCTCTAAATAAAAAAAAAGTTCTACACTTTCATTCGAAATTTCCAAGAAAAGAAAACCTTAATATTATAGATACACTTATAGTTTGTGATTCACATGTTAATTTCTGCACAACTGTTCGTTATTTGGGTTTTAATTTCGACTCTGTTTCATTTTTGTAAAATCATATTTCTATAGTTTGTAAATCTGCATCATACTCGTTATTCCGTATTGGGCGTATAAGGAAGTTTTTAAATTGAAAATGCACCGAGTCACTAGTTCATGCTTTAATCACCTCTAGTCTCGACTTCTGTAACAACCCTCTCTATAATCTTAGGTCTAAGCACTTCAACTTCTTTGAAACTCTGCCGCCCGTTTAGTCACTCGCACTAAATTACATGAACATGTCACTCTTATCTTACACGAACTCCATTGACTTCCTGTCTGTCAACGTATAAAATTCAAAATTCTCATGTTAACTTTTAAATGTCTCCACGACCAAGCACCTCTTTATATTTCAGAACTAGTAACAACATCAGGCTACGTTTGAATGGGAAGGGGTTAGACTAAACCTACCAGACTATCCCGGGTGTGATTTCTAGGGACCCCGTGCTTTCTCTATTGCTGCACCTACTCTTTGGAACGACCTGCCACATGACATTTGCACAATAGACACTTAAACTTCTTTTAAAAGGGCCCCAAAGACCTTACTTTTTAAAGATATTACTCAGTATTTTATTCAATGTTGTAAATTTATTTATTTATAGTGTTATTTATAATGTCTTATCTTGTATATTTTTGCTTTTTATTGATATTTTACTCTGTAAAGTCAATCGAGATGTATATGTGATTGACTATAATCAATAAATTATTAAATTATTAATCCATTCTTTTATTGATAAGATGCCGTTTTCAAGGTTGGAAATATTACTTGATTGAGAGCCTGGTTTGATAGCTAAATACAGTTGTGTATCGTGTAACAGTGAAAGTCCAGGTTGTGGTTTTTAATAACCACAACCTAACCGTGTAGTTAGGCTGTAGCCTAAACAGAAGCGGGCCTAAGACCAAACCTTGTGGTATTCCAAACTATGGATTAAATGGAATTGATTTCCTGGTCACGGGTCAGTTCAGGAAAAGTATTACATTTGATTCGAGTTTTGTCATTAATTTATTAATAATTTTACAACTTCACAATAGAGCCTATCTGTTTTATTACACATATTAGATTGTTTCAGGTCACGTGACTTTAGCGTGTAATCTGACAGCCAGCCGCTGAAATATAGCCCGCTTCAATCTACGATATCAATCTCAATATCTGCAACGGCGTGAGCTGACTCATACAACTGCACATGCGCTAAACGTTAATCCCACACCAGGAACCATCTCACACTGTCACATCGGTATTGCGGTATTGAGGAATTGCTGTCCGACTGAGATCACCCGAATTGACATGAAACGACAGTAATCGGGTAATGATTCCGACTAGTCACTAGACGCATGGCTGATTCTAGAAATGGTTCCACTACTGATGTCTTCCGCCCACTTCAGACGCGGTTTAACGTTAAAAGTATTTTAACTAGGCTGATTCGGACCACGACAAGGCTCATTCGGACCATTTATTGAATGACGTGACTATTTAAAATATGTTTGCATATATTTAATAGTTTAAAGGACCTAAGTCCGTAACTCAAAATCCTCGAAAATCTTCGACATGGAAAACACGAATTATTGGTCAATTTAAATCAACATTGATGTTGTGATCTTACCTGGAAACGGTAGGCCTCTGATATCCAATATTTAAAACAAGATAAACAGTTTACCATTAGTACACGAATCGTGTACCACAGAGCGTTTCAGGGTCACTTGTAACAAGTGACAAGAAAGAACGAGGCTAGACATATTCAACAACTCCTGTTAAACTATGAGGCCATATCTTATCTGGTGGGCATGCGCAGTAGACTGGAATAACCAGACACTATAATTTCCGCGTTGGTTAAGACTCCTGCCGTATTTCGCTGGTCATAACTGATTTGAAATTAGAGTAAAAACGGAAACAATTTAATGTAAATCAGTTTATATACAATCAGATTATATTATTATATGCGTTGCGACCCATTAAGGTCAATTTCTAGGTCCGAAATGTTAGCGATTTAGCTCCTTTAATAAGTGATTTATTACTTCAATATATATATAATAACTTTATTCAGTATTCAAGGCCTCCGGCCCATAGTACATTGTGCTCAAGAAATATTTTTACAATAGTAATTTTCAATTAATAGTATAATAACAAAAATCGTGGTAATTTATAATTTACATTTAGGGCATAATTTAGATAATATTTCACATTTATGACAATAATATATACAAATCTTGAACGATATTCAAATTGATTAAATATATCAAATTTAGATTTATTTCATATTTTAAAACTTTGTTAGACTGCTAATGTTTTATGGTATCTACTTCTTAATCTCATTCCATTATATATAAACATAGCCAGTTTCTTACAATCACTGTTCTTCATTAGCCTTATAAACATATTATTTTGATCAAAATTATTTAATTTGGGTAATAATTCTAGCCTCAAATGATAATATAATGGACAAACAACTAAAAAATGAATTTCGTCTTCCACGTAATTTTTGTTTGATACATTTAAACAATGTTTACATACTCTATCATTATAATCCACGTTCTGCCATCTACCTGATTCAATAGCTAAATTGTGATTACCACAACGAAATCTTGACAAGGCTATTCTATATTTCCTTAAAAAAATGTTTGACAAGTATTTTTTCAGGTTCTAATAAGGATTTATACTGACAATAATTGACTAGTTTTGAATTGGATTCTATGTTACTAGACCATTCTTGTGATTTACAATCTGTTAAACGTTGCTTGAATTGGTCTATGAAAGCTCTAGAACTACCAACTGATTGCTGTTCCCAAACAAATCCAAATCCATATTGATATAATAAAGCTCGAATATTTGAAGCCCATGTTATTCTTCCAGCATTAAACTTCAATAACAATAAGCTATATCGCGGAATAGGTGCTTACATTTTTGGCTGATTCGGACCAGATTCCTGGTTGATTCAGACCACGACAAGGTTCATTATTTGAATGACGTGAGTATTTGTTATGTTTGCATATATTTAATAATATTACAAAATCGACAATAAGCTAAATCACGGAAAAGGTACTTCATACTCTTGGCTGATTCGGACCATTGACAATGTCCCGGTACGCAATATTGCCCAGTGTTATCAAATGATAACCCAATATCTAATAGCTGCCTACCAGTATAATTACTGCAACGAATAACCCAATCAAAAAGATGCACCAGTAAAATTACTGCGACGAATAACGCCACATCAAATAGCTGCATAATCAGTGTAATTACTGCAATAAATAATCCGATATCTTCAAATATATTTACTGCAACGTATCTGCGAAATAATGAAGTTGGAATAACGAAGAGCAATTGTTCTTTCTATAATATTGTAATAATTAAATATCATTTTACGGGTATGTAATCAAATAATTCTTAAAAGGTGTACCGTCGGCCCGTATTATTATATAAGATGGCCATCAGTCGGATTTTAAATGACTTTTTTTCTGTAGGCCTAAAATAAGCAGCGTGAAATCAAATGGAATATAAAACATAAATTGACGCAAAAAAAGCCCATATTATTATACATGAATGCCACGCTGCATTAAAATTGGATGAAAATTGAAATACACAGCAATACATTTTTTTGCGTATGTAATCTCAGATTTTCCCGCCTAATATATTGTTTTTAGAGTTCAAGTATCTCCTTTTTCGTCCAACCCGAGAGACTAGACACACACACACACACACACCCTTTCTATCTATCTCTCTTTCAGAGAAAAACGCTGTAAAAAGTTTTCAATCATTCCGTCGGCCTGCTGGGCAATTTTCTGAACTGTAAAATCTGTGCATATATTAGAATGCAGACAGATCGTCAAATCCAGAATTTGTCTGAATTGTGTGCTTCATAATATCATATAATTGTAGAAAATTTCCTGAATTTATAATTGCCCCTTGCTTGGGCTATAATATGCGAGTGATCAATAATTATTTCGTAAAGTAAGAATTTTATTAAATATAAAGAGCAAACATTCGTCTTCGAACCAAGTTTAGAATCTAGCCTATTGATAGAAGGACAGATAGTAGGCCTAGGTATTATCATTCTTCACGTTGGCACAGCGTGCACAAGGTTTTTGGAAACTGTGTCTCTGATTGGGATATTTCGAACACAGGTAGACAACAACCCTCCGTATTTCGAAAATAGAGTTGGTTCAAAATCTTTGACATTGAAAACACGAACTTTTTGTCAATTTAAATCAACATTGATGTTGTGGTCTTACCTGGAAAAGATGGGCTTATGATCTGTAGTAAAGGCAATTTGCTGAAAATTTCAGTCAAATTGATCCACTATTATTTTATAATGAACCGAGAAATAGACGCTCGGAAGTTCTGCATAGACTTCTTGGAGGTCTATGAAAATTTTGAATTAGTATTATGTAAGGGTTTTTTAGTTACGTTCTCCTAGCTAGAACACAGAGTGCTATTCGAAATCTGCGCTCAAGTTTTGTTCGAATTGGTCAACAAATCTACTCTAGATAAGAATACAGGGTAAATTTATTTTGTGACCGATTTGACCTATATTTGTGGTCGGTTTGACACATCCATAAAGTGGTCGCAAAATTGTATCATGGGAAATTGTCTTTTATAAAATTCAAAAATGGCGACCTCTGGAAGCGACAGCGATTTATTTGAGGTATTAAAACGATAATGTATTAATTAACATAGCTCTCCTTTGATAAGCTTAATGTGGACCTTTCGAATGATGCCTGTTGACACGTTTTCACACAGCCAGTGCCACTTTATCTCGTATACCTATGTCTGCCGTTGTGGTAGACGGGCTCATCCGGTACCGGTGTGACTGACGTGAGAATGAGATGGTTCCTGGGGAGAACGCTAGATCGAAGACGGACCTTAGCATTTTATGACGTCATATGTAGATTATGGGTTAGGCTTGGCCCAGGGTTAGGGCTAGCCCTGTCTATATCTCGAGACTCTGACGAAATCTACAGGTCATACTTGCCCTTACCCAAACCGTTGTCAACTTATGGCTTGTTTAATAATCACGTCATTTTACAAGGGTAGCAAATTAGGCCTGAGGCCTTTTTCAATTTCAATCATTCAAAATTCATTGTTTGTATCCTTTACTTTATCCTATCGGCTATCCTATTCCTAATCCTTACCCACAATCCACATACCGTTATAATATATATAGTTATAGGCCTAGTACTAAGTAATAGTATAGATACTACTACTAGATAGATCTATGACTATGACATCATAAAATAATAAGGAAGGCCAAGGACTGTCTTCATCTAGCGTTCTCAGGTTCCTTGTCTTGTGATTAGCTCGTGCACGTAGAAGTACACTCACACCGGCGTTATTAATATTGACACAGTGACAGTGTGCATTGACTCCCCGTGATAGGGGGAGAGAAATGGTATTTACGTCCACTCGACACAAACTAGGTCATTTCAGAACTAACACGTTTAATTTTTTTTCAATAATTCGCTTGCGCGTAGGGGTCTTCAACAGTTGGAGGAAACCGGAGAAAACCCCCAGGGTGGACAAGTAACCCTACTCCTTAGTCCTTGCCATTAACCACAGCAGTTTCAATGACAGGCTTTATGAATGATACAGTGTGCACATGCTAACCATTCAGCAATCCCCACAGATTCAGGCTTTGTCAGACACAAAACCTTTGGTGTCTGTCATTTTGTCTGGCACTGATTTGTCGTTTTTATACGCCCACATTGAAATGGGTTTTTTTATTGTTGTCGCCCCCGTCAGTCTAGAGAGAAACATTAATATACAATGGACTTTAAATTTATACAAAGTGTTTAAGGTCATGAGACAAAGAGACCCACTGATTTTCAGCGATTTCCGATAGTTACTGTCAGAGTTATGGTCCTTGATCACTTCAAAATATCTTGTGGACACTCTAGAGGCTAAAGTTATCATCCGATTAATACACAGAGACAGAGTTTAAGGTCTTGAGATGAACAAGTATGAAGTTCAATGAATTTTGATAACTTGAACAACTAAATCAATGATATTAAATGTTTCGTAATCATATACTAAACGTTAGCATGGAGGAAAACTTTTCAAAGCCAAACAATTGATCATCTGCCTAAATACAGACCATTTAGTTTCTGTCAATTTAATTTTTTGGTTTATAGTTATAGTAATTTGATGTACCGGTATCTAAGAAGAGTGTGGACAGTCAAATCCAAGTACATGTGTACATATAAAATAAAGAAAACCGAAAGTAGTCACAAAATCAACTGTTGACAATATCTTTCATTGTCAATATTGTCATTTCTTTAATATCTTTTTCAAGTATTATCTCATTATCTACATATTTTCTTGTTGAAATCCTATCAAATTCCTGTTTTTGGGGTGGATACCAAGACTAAAATTTGCTTGTTATCTAGAACTTAGAAGAATGTGATTAAATGCATGCCTTTCCAACCTAATACTAATGGCAATTAGTAACATGTATGAGTGTAATTAATAATACCTAAGGTCCTTATTTTAAACACTTTGGTCACTGGATATATTTTGAACTATATATTGTATGAGTATGAGTGTATCTTAATCATACATAAGGTCCTTATTTTAAACACTTGGGTCACTGGATATATTTTGAACTATATATTGTATGAGTGTATCTTAATAATACTTAAGGTCCTTATTTCAAACACTTGGGTTGGGTCACTGGATATATTTTGAACTATATAATATCGTATTGTCTGATTTTCTTGAAGGTGAAAGAGATTATTAAACAGAGAAAAAAAAAGGGTATAATAGAGTATCTGGTGAGATGGGATGGATTTGGAGAGGAAGAAGATTCTTGGGAACCTTCAAAAAGTCTTGTAAACTGTGTTGATCAAATCAAAAAATTTGTACAAGCTCAGGTTTGGATTCTTTTTTGTATATGCCCACATATACCCCGTTCAGACGCTTTTTTTTAAACCAGTTCAAAATCGCCGGGGTTTTAAGACAGCATTGTGTTGCGTTCAGACGTACTATAAGCCAAACCGGTTTAACAATTCTTACCTCTTCGGTCGGAGGTTAGAGTTAACTACGCATGCGTACATATACCATTTCCTGGCATAATATGTACACATCTGGTGAAAAAAAACCTGCAAAATTTGTTTCTCTTACCCTAGAGTAGATTATACACATTTCCTAGAATGTGCTTGAATGGCGTCCTCTCCCCACAAACAACGAGGAAATGTGTATCTTCGTCGCTCCAGTTTACCCCTCTGTCTCTGACATCGACACAGGGTATGAGAAGACTATGTTCTATATTGTTATAGCACCCGTCTGTGTAGTGTCATCCACAATTTAACTTGTGAACAACCTACAGACTACATTTATCATACATGTATGATTGTTTTAAAATTTATAGATGGTTTAAATTAGTGAGACAAATTAGCCTATATCGGCAATTTCCTGGTCTGGAGTAACTGCCAGTGATCACTTTGTAGAATCTTGTGTTGCAATCACAGTGATTGTCTGATCTGTTTGAAATTTGTTCGACCTTGTCTTGCTCTATTGTGAGCATTTTCTGCTTATAAGCTATTTAACTACTTGAAGCTTTACAAAATATCATGTGGTATTAATTAATAAGTAATATCTATTTAATTTTGGATTGAGACAGGGGACAAATTAGTGAATTGAAAAGAGTCCGAAGTAACTAAGTGCTCCCGTTAAAATATGCAACAATCTTTATGGACTGCTAGGACAACTTAGCTGCTAAGTATGAGCCTAAGCTTATGTTTTATTATCTAGTAACCTATCTGTATTTACTTCAGGATGCCAATGAAATGGAACAGAAATCTGCAAAGTCTAGATCAAAAGGTAAAGCACGCTCTAGATCAAGGGGCAGATCTCGATCAAGGGCTAGATCCAAGTCTAATACAAGATCCAAGTCTAACACAAGAAGTAGTAAAACAAAAAAATCTAGCTCAAGGAGCAGCAAAACAACAGTCGTTGTTTCCTCTGATGAAGAAGATCTAGTTGTAACCCCGAAAAGACATTCTAGAAGAACAGAAGTTGTAACAAGAACGAAAACCAACAACTTTCCAGGAAGAATGGAAACATCAGCCAGTTTAATGAAGGTATTGTTTTTCGACCGCAGCCAAACTATTTAACAATTAACACTGTCCAGAATCAAATAATATCATTCAAAGACCTATGTTCCTTTCGATATTGGCATGTATTCATGGCTCGAAATGTTCGCCTGTCTACTTGTCGCCGACAAGCGATTTTATCGTCTGACAGGTAGCAAATAAAACTACCTGTAGCTTGCGACATGTGGACTAAATTATACTTGATGTTCAGTAAATTGCCCACAATTCTCACGCCCACGTCACCTTCATTTTTATACGCCCACATTTTTATGTGGACGTATTATGTCATCGCACCTGTCCGTTCGTCCGTCCGTCTGTATGTCCGTCGGTCCACAATTGTTTGTGGACTCTCTACAGGTCACAATTCTTGTTCGATTTTGACGAAACTTGACATATATTGCTTTCGATATTGTTATGTATCGGATCAAAACTTCATGGATTATGGCCCCTGATTGTACGAAAAATCACGTTAGAGGTCACAATTTTGAACCGATTTTGATGAAACTTGACATGCATGTTTATAACCCAAAGATCTTAGTTCCTTTTAATATTTGCGCCTATCAGAACGTAATTCCCTGAATTATGACCCCTGATTGTCCGAAAAATCACCTGTTTTAGCTTGTGGTCCCTCTGGAGTTCACAATTATTACCCGATTTGAAAAAGCCGTCTGATTATATCACCGTTATACCCTAAAGAAGGTTGAGTTGAATTTTGGAAAAATCGGACCAAAATTACCATACAAAATGGCTGCCGTTTGTACGAGAATACTGTTATCAAGGTTGTGGACCCTGTAGAGGTCACTATTTTGTTTTGATTTTGATGACACTTGAAATACATTGTTATAACCCAAAGATCTTGGTTCCTCTTGTTATTTGCACATATCTATCTGATCATAACTTCTTGAATTATGACCCCTGATTGGGGTCCCTCTGGAGATCACGATTATTATCCAATTTAAAAAAACGTTTCACTCTTTCACCGATACACCCTATGGAAGGTTGAGTACGAATTTCTAGAAAATTGGACTATAATTGCCAAGCAAAATGGCCGCTGTTTGTACGCAAATAGTGTAAAAATATGGTATATCAAAGTTGTGGACCCTGTAGTGGTCACAATTTTAATTTCGATTTTGATGAAACTTGAATTGCATGTTTATAACCTAAAGATCTTGATACTTTTCGATATTTGCGCATATCAAATTGTAACTTAATGAATTATGGCCTTTGATTGTAGGAAAAATCACTTTCGGTTTTGCTTGTTCTCTATCTATCTTTCGAAAATGTGGGCGTATCCTGCCTGGCAGTGCCAGCTTACTATCGTTTTATTCGTTTCTAAATGCAAGAATTAAGCATGGAAATATGGAGAAAAGCCGCCATTTGCACTGTTTACATTTCACTCTGTCGTAGGCTACAGTTGCTCACACAGTTTGGAAGTAGACAACTTTATAACAATGAATTTCAAACCTTAAACCATCTACGCTTGTTTTGATCTGCTTGACATTAGTTTATAAAATTATTAAGTATTATATCTAAATAAATAAAAACGCACCCCAAAGTGAACTTGCCAAGTCATCTGAAAAAATTCTACTGTGGGGCATAACGACAGTAGTTGCAATGGATTGGAAATGTACAGGGCTTGTAGCTTAATCATTTAAAAAGTTTTAAACAATTCCATAAATAAAGGCTATGAATAATTTCTAAGACAATTTGACAAAATCAAATAATCAGGTCGGAAAAAAATTCATATATAAATATAATTTGTAGCATAAATATAGTCTAGATATGTGAGAAGGGAATTCCAGGTCAAGGCAGGTGGCGTTATCTGTCTGTAGCATGCAGTACACATAAATACGATGCCATGCCAGGTGTGATTCGTGTTTTGATATTCAATTTATTACGGATATTTTAAAATCTGAAGTCCACAGCTCAACGGCGAAGTATTCGATTTAGAAAGGAAGTGTGGTACCATGATACTTTGCGGAATTCACGTGGATACGGATGGTAGAATTGAATGAATCTTCGAGTCCCTCATGAGCCAAAGCAGATTCGCTGACTTTCAATAACTTTTAGACATTCCGATGGCGAAAAAAGGGTTCATATTATTACGATATTTATATGATGCAAAGTACGTCAAAGACCTGAACAAATGGTCTGTGTACCTACATTATGGTTATATGTATTAGTCTTTGAGTTTGATAAATGAAAGTGACAGGTTATTTACTGAAGCGATAGGTATGAAGAAAAGCTGCCTGTCGACAGGTAGCTTTTTTCAAACAATTCGAGGCCTGCTTGTATTGGACCGCAACTTCATGGATTATGGCCCCATATTGTACAAAATATAAGGTTCGTATAAATCACTGTTAAAGGTGGTTCAGGCTTGCCACGAGACGCGAGCAGTTGCTTGGGCTCGCGCTGGGCTCTCGCAAATCTACATTTGCGGGAGCAGTTCGTTGCTCGCGCACAATTTTTAGAAAAATCTGTAAAATTAATCCAAAAATTGACAAGTTTATTGCGTAAACTAACCCAGCAATGTCGACAATAATAACGGTATAAATTCATCTGTCAAACTGAGATTCATACAGCTTCACGCGACATTACCTCCTTAAATTTGATTGGGCATTGGCTATTGAATTACTCGCCACAACAAGTCACTGTAGACCAAATCAAGTTTATTGCGTAAACTAACCCAGCAATGACAATAACGTTATAAATTCGTCTGTCAAACAGAGATTCATCCAGCTTCACGCGACATTGCCTCCTCAAATTTGATTGGCTATTGAATTACTTGTCACCACAAGTCAATGTAGACCTAAACATCATGACTAAACACGCTAAATGAAACACTGATCTATATTATATAGATCAGTGAAGTGAAATGAACACGTTCCAAACTAATATGTATCGGTATTTCTTTTTTTATCAGAACTTCGGTTATTATTCCACTGTGCGGTCGTATAATTTTTATTCTAAGCGTAATATTGGCCAAAGAAAACCCGATTGCCCTGTCCACATTATGGCACCTGATTGAATGAAAAATCATTTTAGGGGTCAGAACTTTTTCCCGATTTAATAAAAAACATTTAAATAAATCACTGTTACACCATAATGAAGGTTGAGTTCAAATTTGGGGAAAATTGAAACGAAACTGCCAGACGAAATAGCTGCTCCTTGTATGCAATTGTGTAAATATATGTAATACTAGTGTTGTGCACCACTCGTTGGCCACAATTTTTGTTCGATTTTGATGAAACTTAAAAATGTGTTATTTACTGAAAGATCTCTGTTCTTTTCCATATTCACGCATGATAGACCTTAATTTTCTGTGTAATAGCCCCTGATTGTACGAAAAAAATGTGATTTTAGCTTGTGTATCCCCTAGAAGTCACAATTTTTATCCGATTTTAAAAAACGATTAAATAAATCATTGTTAAACCATAATGGGGGTTGAGTTCATTTTTCAGGGAAAATTTATACGAAACAGAAGGACAAAATGGCCTCTCCTTGTACACAATTGTGTAAATGTATGTAATATGAGTGTTGTGGACCCCTAGAGGCCCCAATTTTTGTTTGATGTTGATGAAACTTAAAATATATCTTAATATACCAAAGATCTAAGTCCCTTTCGATACTTGTGCATTTCAGACCATAAATTTCTGGATTATGGTCCCTGACTTGTACGAAAAATCATCTTCTTTTAAATTTTAATAGCTTGTTCGCTAATCGTCTCTTGCAAAATGTAGGCATTCCTTGCGTGCCCTGTTTCATTAGTGATAAATTAAAAGAAAATATATGTGCTGACCCTTGTAGACTGCTTGGACAACTTAGCTCCTGTCAGCATATGTTTCGTATAAATACACACCGTAATTAGGGTTGAGATTGAAATTCTGGTAAATCCGCCCAACAAAATGGATGTTCATTGTAAGCAATATAGTAAAAGTAAGTACCGGTAATACAAAGATATGGAATCCTTTAGAGTTCACAATTTTTATGCGATTATGATTATTATACTTAAAACATATGATTATATCCCAAAGATCTCAGTTCCTTTCAGACCGTAAATACCAAGATTATGGCCCTTTGATTGTACAAAAAATCACGTTTTTACCTTGTTAAACCTCTGTTGGTCACAATTTTTGTTCGATTTAAAAAAATAAATAAAATTGTATCACTGTTACAGCCTCATGATGGTTGAGTTTGAATTTTGTGAGAATTGGACTAAACTAACCAATAAAATGGCTGCTACTTTTACCTAAATTGTGTAAAAGTATAAAGTATGTAACATGAAGGTTGTGGACCCTCTAGAAGTCACAATTTTCATCTGATCTTGATGAAACTGAAAATATATGTTTATATCCTACATATAGGTTTATATTAAAAAGATCTTAATTCCATTCAATATTCTTGCATATCTGATTGTAACTTCCAGGATTATGGCCCCTGATTATATAAAACCTCACGTTTTATTATAGCTTGTTCTCTATCTATCTCTTGCTAAATGTGGGTGTATTTAGCCTGGCAACTGCTGGTTATATGCCGGTTGCCCACAGTGATATGTGGTTGTATATTGTTGTCATCACTGTGACTCAATGAGTAAAATTTGGGCTTGCTAACCTGGAGGTCCTGTGTTCAATCCCGGTGTTGACCCAGAAAGTTCTTTGAGGTCTGCTGACTCATCAGATAACACAAACATTATAGTTACATGTATGTATACAGACGAACACAATATATACATGGCAAGTAAATACAAACAGACATGTGAATAAATTGAATTAAATTTCATATAGCATTTTCAGAGATTATAGCCATTCTGTTACAGTTGTTTGACTTCTAACTCCGGATGTCACCATTCAAGAGCGACTCCGGATGTCACCATTCAAGAGACAATCACAATTTTTATATGCCAACGGGCTCCACATTGAAATGTGGTCGTATATTGCCATCTCCCCTGTCCGTCCGGCGGTCTGGCAGCCACAATTGCTGGACGCTCTAGAGGCCAAAGTTAATATCCGATTGACTTTAAATTTATACACAGTGTTTAAGGTCATGAAACGAAGAAGCCTATTGTTTTTCAGCAATTTTCGATAATTACTGTCAGAGTAATGGCCCTTGATCACTTCAAAAAATCTTGTGGACGCTCTAGAGGCTAAAGTTTATAACCGATTGACTTTAAATTTATTCACAGTGTCTTAAAGTCATGAGACGAAGAAGCCTATTGATTTTCAGCGTTTCCGATAATTACTGACTGAGTTATGGCCCTTGATCACTTTCAAAATTTTGTGGACGCTCTAGAGGCTAAAGTTAATATCCGATTGACTTTAAATTTATACACAGTGTTAGTGGCCATAAGACAAACAAGTATATTGAGTTTCAATAAATTTAAATAACTTGAACAGCATGGAGGAGAACTTTTATCAAAGCCAAAAAAATTCGAATGATTTTCTGATAGTTACATAATGAGTTGTTACTTTTAATTAGATTTTAGTGTATTATAAATGTTTCATTACCGAAAAAGGTAAAATATGCGACAACTCTTGTTGACTGCCTGGACGATTTAGCTACTGTGGGTGTATGTTTTGTTGCCTGGCAACCTATCTTATTTTGAGTGAAGCCTGGGACTGTACAGCGTAGTTGACACTTAAACTAGCACACGGATACATTAACTTGATTTGATATTTGTTGTTTATTTCTTGCAATGTCGGTTTAGTGTTTCACGTAGTGCAGTCCACCTTCAATTGCTATTCTTGTATTTTGTAATACATTTATATTTATTTTTCAGGTGACCACAGATGAGGATGATCCAGAAATAACCAAAACAACAACTGTTTTAAGAGAAAGAAGAGAAATTAAAATGGTTGAAAATCATAAAACATCATTATCATCAGAGAAAGTTGGAGAGTCTGAAGAACCTAATTTTGTAGTCAAAATGTGGAATTATGCAGACTCCGCTGTTCTTATTCTCTTTATATGTATCAGTGTCTTTCTCTTGAGTTTTGTTCTAGAGAAATATATTGAGTAAGTAATTTGATCTCTTTATTCTCAATTATGGAAATTTGTTTAGACCTGCTATTTAGTCATTTTTGCCATTGGTAAGTCACTAGTCACAGCAACAGTTTAAGGTTTAATGATTTAAATTCAAGGACGAAATCACAGGGTTTTTTTTCTTGTCAGATTTTCTTGTGTTTTGTGATTTGTCTTTTTGTGTAAATTATTAATCAAATTTGTAAAAAAATTTGTTTTCTTTTTTAGGCCACGTATGATCTGGAAAGCTGTAGTTAATTCTTATAAATCGTCTGTAGCTTATATCATATCATCATGGGGGACTATCTGTACTATGGCTGGCAGAGCTTGGAATACAACTTCTGCAACCCTCAAAACCAATTGGAAAAATCTGTCTGGCAAATAAAGCATGTGTGGCTTTGGCCTGGATCAGTAAGGCTGAAATTTGTATACTATATAACAGGGCTCTGTTTCACAAAAACTTAAATGCTAGACATAAATCCACTGCCTCTGCTAGACACTTTTTTTGAGGAAAACAGTGGGTTTGGAACAAAATGCCAAACAGTACTTATGGAAGCTTTTATTCAAAATTAAATTTTAATATAATTAATTTATCATTATTTCTTAATGAAGGCTTACGTTAATAACACAAAAAGGTCAGAGAAGTTTTAGGACCGAAAGTTATTTTATCTTAGGAAAAAATCCTTTAATTGAGTTAAATAGATAGGCATTATCCAATAAGAAGTGTGCCACTTTGGTTATTTAAAAGTTTTTTTGAAACAGTATATATATGGAGATGACATTTCAAATCTATGCATCGTAACATTGGCTGTTTGGTTGATAAATTTAAAAGTTGTTAAATACTTTTATAAATAGACAACAATTTACATTCTAGATTAGTCGTTTGAGTCACAAATATCACATGTCTGTGACAATTCTCAATAGTTTCTATGAAACTTAATTCAAGAGATTTAGTTTATTGATACACATTGTTTCCATTGAAGTATGCGAGTAAATCAAAAGCCAACGGCAACGCTAACCCACTGATATATTTTGAAACGAATAATAAGCAATTAACTCATTTATTTCACCTCTCTATGACTGTCTGACAACGATATTTTAACCGTTAGTTTAACATGCCAACACTTTTCAGTTTCAAAGCGTATTTGCTTCCGAGGGGCTGGATTGTTGAATGGTTAGCGTGTGCTCGCTGTGTCATAAGGTCTGTCGTTGAGTGAACTGGAATGGTTTTAATCCCTCGGCTGTACATGAACAGAAGTAGGGTCGCCTGTCCAACCTTGTGGGTTTCTCCAGGTCCTCCCGAAAATTTGAAATAAAATTGAACCATATGTTATTCATTAAAAACCTAGTTGTGTTGAGTGGACGTTCAACCCCATTTCCCACTCGCCCTATCTTATTTGCTTTCACCTTAAGTGTCTGCAAAGGAGATGTGCACTGCAGGGGCTCAAGCAGTTTCAATTAAAATTGTATTAAATTACATTTTTATTTACAATCGATCTTCGTGAAACGCATAAAATTTAGAATTGCAGTTTGATTTTAGTTAAAATCTATTTATAGTGATTTTAGCCTAAGTTTTTGTGAAACAGGGCCCAGACCTTTTGCAATGTAGATGGCAGCAACACTGAGCAGCAGTATTTTATAGAAGTATCAGGGTGTTCTGTTCGTTTGCTACAGACATTTTATAGTGCTTCGTATTTGTTAGATTTAGTTGCAATTTTTATCAGTATTTGAACCAATGTTTTTTTTCTTCATCCTGTGTGTTCATTCATTTCAAATTAGTATGTTTTAACCATTTTTTTAAACCAAAGATTCATGTTTGTTATTGTTTTTTACATAGATTTGGGACGCTCAAGTTTAAATCAAAATTCAAATTTTTGCTTTGATCAAACCAATAATTCCTTCCAAATAATATAAATAGCCATTCCCTTTATGTGTTACTGACATAAATATGTTTTATTACTGTAAATGCCTACATCGTATTAGAACATTTAATTCGTTCATCAATTCATTTATTTGTTCAAAGTATTTGTGCATTCATTAATTTAGTTGTATTCATTTTTTAATGGCAATTATCAGTATTATGATCAACAAATGTTTTGTTAATATAAATTTTTTAATTCAAATATCATTGAATTGAAAGTGTGCACATTTTATAATACATCTTTTAGGTTTTGTTTACATTTAATCCAATCTTTTATTCGAAAATCATGTGTAACCAAATGTAATTCTAATCAATTAATGATGTAAAGCTAAATCTAATCCTAACCCAAATAATGATGTATAGCTCCAAATAATGATGTATAGCTAAATTTAATACTAACCCAAATAATGATGTATAGCTAAATTTAATACTAACCTAAAAAATGATGTATAACTAAATTTAATTCTAAGTTAAATAATGATGGATAGCTAAATATAATTCAATTCCAAATAATAATGTACATGTATAGCCAAATTTAATTCTAACCTAAATAATGATGTATAGCCAAATCTAATTCTAACCAAAATAATGATGTATAGCTAAATTTAATTCTAACCTAAATAATGATGTAAGCTTACAGCCAAATCTAATTCTAACCCACACAATTGTTGCTGTTATTAAATTTAATTAACATTTCTGATATGAATGGCAAAGTAAAAATATATCAGTTAAATTTCATTTATGTAATAGTGATGTCCAAAAGTGTATATCTAACTAATTTTGAATTGTATATAGATACACCACATACATGAACTTGTGAATTAAATTCCCAGTTTTGTGGTAAATTGTATATTTGGAATTAGTTTTTTGTTTGGTTTATATTAGTGGTTACATGAAATTAACATAGACATTCCAAAAGTAATTGGTGTCTCTGTACCTATCAATATTGGTAATATGACTGATCCATGTATCAAATTCTATGTAAGTTAACATTTATCTCCAAATACTTGTATGGTGGTCATGATAAAGTAGCAATTCATTTTGTTAAATTCAGATTTGAAACTTGAAGACATACTTTTAGCACATGAAAATTCTATCAAAACAAGTGAATAGTTTAGCCTGCAGTGATATGAAAACAAACTAAACAAAAAGGTAGCAAATATGAAATATGAACATTTTTAACATATTTTAGCTTAAAATATATACAATTTGGGAATGAAAGCATCAAATACAATGTACAAGGTTGAGGTATAGTTCCTTTTACAAAGAAAACAATGATTACAAGAAAAGCTTTATTCGAAAGATGCTACAAGTCCCAACAGTGGTTGGTTGTCTGTTGAATGGCATCATTATCAAAACAATACCAAGAATAAGGATGATCACCAGACCAGAATTTCAAAACATTACCTTTTTTTCAAGTTGATTAGGATACTGGATGCATTGCAATGGTATCAATATTGACAACGAAAGGGGGAAACGTTCTTATTTGAGTTTTGGTATTATGATTAATTATGGAGACAAAAATAACAATTGGTCAATGTGTTAGTGTTTTGTATTTACTTGATTCATCATTTTCATATTTTATAAATAATAATTTTTATTTGAAATTAATAAATCGTAGTAGTATTATATACTGCCAAGCTATATGACACATAATTAATTGAAATCAATTTTTTTTATACCATGTCCATAAAATATTTGAAGTAGGAAATTTATTACTGTTATATAAAAGAATCATGTTTTTCTTTTAGTAATTCATTTTTTCACAATGATTCTCTGTGTAATCTAATATCTACAAATAACTTTTATGCAATGATCATTTCTTAACCGATAAACAAAAGATAAATGCATGTCTTTATAGTCAACACATCATTTTCATAGAAAATTATTTTGATATTAAAAGTGTATATTTCACATGACTCTTTGTTTTTTAAGAAAAAGATCTGAAATGTTTGGTGATCATGGAACAGACCATTTTTAAGATCTGATCTTTTTGAAATTGACAAATGTCTGGAGTAATTTCCCTTGTTTTGTTCAGACACGTCTGGAGTAATTTCCCTTGTTTTGTTCAGACAAGTGAAACAGAATGCTCTCAGATTTCAGTATTTTTCATTAATTACTTCTAAACTTATGGCCCTTCTTCAGTGTGTAAAATCTTATGAAAATTATTCTGAAACAACTTTCTTGAATTTAAACAATTTCTGTTAATGGTGAGTGTTCCCTTTGTGAACACTTTAAAATCAAAAGTCATCATTTGATTATCAAAATCGATATTCTTTTGAACCTAAAATGGATGAAAATAGGTCCAAAATGACATAATGTGATGTTATAAGTGTATATAATGATGTATCTGTTATCACCCGTCACTGTAGCCAGTTATATAGAGGGAAAACCTGTGTTTTCCTTTGGTGTATGTCACTTCCGGTTGTTAAAGCATTGATTACGCATATATCGTAGCAATGATCTCTGTGTTAAAATTATATTTGGAACATGTTTAACCGGGTCTATCACACATGTTTAACCAGTTCTGGCACCAATATTGTCATTTAAGTATTTCGTATACTTGGCATGGGCCACACAAATTCTAATGATTTTCTGATAATTACATAATGAGTTGTTACTCTTAATCAGTGTATGATAAATGTTTCATTAAGGACAAAAGTAAAAAAAAATTGCAACAAATCTTGTTGACTGCCTGAACGATTTATTTGCTGAGGTTGTATATTGTTGTTGCCAATGATTCATTCCATGTCAAGTGGACCAGTGCTTGTCAGGGAACCCCCTCAGAATTTTCTGACAAGATACGACTAGCTTTAAGGACCTAAGTCTGTAACTCAATATCCTCCCAAATCTTTAACATCGAAAACACGAATTATTGGTCAATTTAAATCAACATTGATGATATAAACTTACCGGGAATGCTTCTCATATCCAATATTTAAGATAAAATAATTTTTTTAACATTGGTACATGAATCATGTACCATAATGCGTTTCAGTCCCAGAGGGACGAGGCTAGACACATTGCATCAATTCAAACAGCCGTATGTGGACTTGAATAACCAGTGGCTAGAAATTTGCACTCGATTGAGATTGACAGCTTATTTCGCGGTCCCAAATGCTAGCTATTTAGCTCCTTTAATGTTGATTGAGATTTGGCCTTTTGGATCGGGGTAACCATCATAACTTTTGAAACTACTGGTATTACTAATACATGTATCTTCCTTGCAATAAGGGTTGTTGGGTGTCAGAATGGCCTAATGTGTGTGTGCTTTAGACCAGAAGTATAATGTGTTATTAACTGCAAAATCCCTAGCGGTTACAACTGTAAATAAAATGCAAGCTAACATGAGATCTGTGATTTGATCTTGATGTTGGCTCAGAAAGTTCCTTGTGATTATCCAGTCTGTTTTTTTCTCGTAAATAGTGCAGAACAGTTAAGGTGGGGCGTTAAATAGAGGTACCACATAATGTAGGCGTACACATAAAAAAAACTCATGTCACTTAAAACCCATTGTCCTTGCTTGCTTTGTAGAATCTTGTCAACGCCTTTAGGTCAAAAGTCAGATGATCTACTTTATGTGCTATGTTTTAATTATTGCAATGATTCATAATAAAAATAGTTCCTGATAATTACTTCTAGAGTTTCTGGCACTTATTAAGCTGCAGTTACTGGTCAACCAACCGTTTATATTTTACAGTTTAAAGATTTTGCTCTTTATTGTTTGCCCCATCTTTCAAAGAGAGCAGGAGATTAAAAATGGGTCGGTCTGTCTTTCACTTTAAGATATTGAAAAATGGGCTATGTTCAGGTTGAGAGCGCGCCCCTTTAATATGATTGAGCCAATTTTTACTAATAATATTTGGAAAGCTTATTCAATTACCTTTTAGATATTGTTTAGTTGGATCATCAGACGATGGTCTGAATTTTGACACGAGATATTAACAGTCTTTCCCTTTAAATCTTTTTCTTCAAAATTGGCCATGTTTAGGATGAGAGTGCACTCCTTTAATATGACTGTCCCAACTTTTACTTATAATATTTGGAAAGCTTATTTAATTACCTTTTGGAATATATTTAGTTGGATGTCCAGAATTTTGTAAGATAATGCGAAATTAAATCGCTAGTCTGAGCTAAAGGAATGGATATATAATAATATATTCTACTTTCATTTGATAGACTTAACGTTGGATTTGATTGGTTGATAAAAATAGATGAGTTTTGGCGACTTGAATTTATTCTGAATAGGTTGCCAACAAACATGTTGCCAGCTGAATCGGTCAAATAGCCAGATAGGTTGCCAAATCGTTTTTGGTCTAGCGCCCTCTGGTGTAATAATGTTGATAATTTCAAGACGTTTTGAATTCCAGATTTTTTTTAGATACTTTCAGAAACCAATGAATTGATTTCTTTGTCGTGTAAAATTAAGAATTTTTTTTTTAATTTTAATATTTAATGATATATAAAAGTTAACGATAAAACGCTGAAAATGAAACATAAAGTCAATCTTATGTTTAAAATGTTGGTTTTGTGCATGAACTGTTGACATAAGAATGTAGAAACAAGAATCATTAGTTTAGAATGTTGCGTTTGTGTCTAAAATGTTAAAACTGGAATGTTGAAACAAGAATCGTGAATATTGTTCCATTTTGTCTTCCATACTCCGCTGCTTCAGCATTTAGCGATGTCAATCTTTCTCATTCTTGCACTCAGCTAGAGTTCTTTTCAACAATTCTAATTTTTATTATCGTTACTTCGAAATGGTATTGTATTTGTTAATATTATTTACATGTGCATATTTATGTGCTTTTAGCTCTAGCTCGTCACATTCATAATCATTTTGGCTAGGAAGTTTTGTGGCAGTAATAGTCTTTAAGCTATTTGTGGGAGATAATAGAGGTGTCAAATGGTGCCGTTCAAGCCACGGGATTCGAACCTGGATCCTTTAAAGGAAATAAAGGGATAAAAGCTTAAGATTTTGGCAAGAAATAATAATCTATTTGACCTTTATGTATTTAAGAATTATTTTCAAAGTCATACCCGAATTCATTTCATATACCCAGTTTCATTAAAATTGGATGGAAATCCAAGTATACGGAAATATATGTGAACTTATGGATTAATTTTTTACATGCAATGGCAATTGTCAGATTTTTCATTTGTCGTCTAAGTCTAATCCGAAGACTAAACACAATATTAGATGGCCCGCGGTGGCCCTGTACTAAGGCACCCGGGAAAGGACCTTACACCCCCCCCCCCTCCTGTCTCTCATCTGTCTCTCCCCCTCTTTCCCTACAGCTATTTTACATATTTATTTTCATGCAACTATTTTTACAGAGTTATTAATTTTGAAATCTTGCGAAAAGAGCTACGTTCTCGTAGCTATATTATTATCGTCTCGTTGCTGGTAAATCATGTCTTACTGCTATGGGGATTTACATCCCGAGCTATTTTATTCATGCCCGCACTACAAACTATAAAGGTAAAGGTATAGGCCTATAGATAGTCGTGATTAGTTAGCTGCACGGTTCACTATGTTTATTCATGTAGACAGGTCAAGTAGCCATGGGCAACCAAACTACATCGCAATCTTTTATTGCCTTCCAGGTGAAGCGACTTAACTGTATTCGCAAGGTTTATCTATAGTTCCGATGGGCTTAAAACCACTTAATAACATGACATTTACTACCCATTTAGTTTTTCTCATGTTGTTATGATTCCTGTCAAGGAATTATATAGTTCTGTATATTACATAATATTGTGCATTAATATAGGAATATAGTTCTACATGAGTTATATTAGGTCTTCGCCACAAACTTAAATAATACAAATTATATACCCTCGATAATTCTTGGATTGGGAGTAGGCCTACAGATTATTTAAAAGTTAGTCGTCCAATTTTATTTATCGTTAGATTTCTATTTCACAGACCAATTTCTGCATATTTTGGAACATATTTTATATGTTTAAAAAAAAATTCTGAGAGAGAATATACTTCGATAATTTCTCAAAGGGAAATTGTATCCCTCAAAGTGCGGAATGGGATCAGAATAATTGTATAGATTCGTGAGATAAATTCGTAATTCAATCTCTTCTATAAATTATATATATATAGTCTCTAAATGTGTTCTCATGGATATGAGTCACCAAATAGAATCCTGGCACACCTATCAAAAAGAGCTCGTTCTGCTTGGCTGAACATCGTGTCGCCAAACATTGACACTTCGAAGGAGTATGCCTTGCTTTGATGCACAAGATAGTATTTATTCCTCCAGACATTCCGCGGGACCTCGGACATTTTGATTGGCGGAATAAACTTTGGTGACCCTAAGCCCTACGGCAATCCGATAATAATGGGAGACCTTTAATTGTCCATAGGCTGAACTGTTGCCATGGCAAGGTGTATATGGCTGGGCCTTTGAGGTGGAATTTATGTCAAGGTGTACCCGCCTTTTAAGTCTAACACACTAGCGAAATTCATTCTACAGTCTGAAGTATCAATACGCAAATAACGAAGAAATGGTATCGCCAGAGAATTATTTCAGTTTTATTTTGTTATAATAGGCCTAAAATATTCTTCAGTCTTTTTTTTGGGGGGGGGGGGTCTCTTTTTTAAAAAAAAAAAACCTTTCTTTTACTGCAGACCAGACAGAAATGATTTCTGTATATTCTATATATTGAAACATTTCCCATGCACATTCAGGGGCCTGTTTCACGAAATTTTAACTTAAGATAAAATCCAAATTTTAGTACATACTCAAATCTGATTGGCTAAGCGCTAAAATCAATCTAATACTATCCAATCGAATTACTAAAATCGGATTTTATCTTAGTTAAAATTTCGTGAAACAGGCCCCAGCTGTCCTACCATACTATTAAAGCAGAGATCTCAGTATTAAAGTATTCCTGTTTAAAGGTGTCAATTTATAAACTCCATGAAACCCACAAGAAAGTTATGGCACAGACGCAGAAATTCCATTGAAAAAGTAGACCATAAATTTATTTAGATATAAAAGCCATTTACGGGACTACACGCTGGTCTGATATTCCAGGAAAACAGTTGAAAAATATTTATTAGCTATGTGAACTACCCTATCCCGTACACGACATTCGTCAATATTATAGTTAAGATTTTCAGTCACTATTATTTATATTGTAACTTATATAATAGAATATAATATATATATATATATATATATAGCCTGGCCTAATTTACGAAAAAACAAAACAATGTGTTTGCAAGGATATGAATGATATTGCACCCTTATTGAACCAATAACTCCATGTCATTCCAGTGTTTCCACACCGGAGGTTAAAAGTCTATTTAACTTGAAAGTAAAGCTGGCATTTATTACGTCAGAAAGGATAATTGACTAATAAAGTAACATAAAATACCATCCACGCGTTATTCATACTTGCATCATAAATTAACGTGAGTTTCATTTCATAAAATGTTTTTTAACAACTAATGTTTATGTTTGTAATTTATAAATAGCTTGACGTGCGGGCTAAATGAAACTTCCACGCCTTTCATTTATTCCCCAAGCAACGCCCCACTGCCTGTCCTTCAGATTGCAGTACTATGACACATGAAAGGGTAATCAAGACGACATAGAACGGTAAATTTATACACCGTAGGTAATTAAATTGTGTTACATTTCTACTGATGAATAATGGCATCTAGCAGTGTTGTGTTTTCTTATTACGTTGGGTTCTGATAGTTCATTAGTTGGAAATGTGTGTTCAGACTTTATTGTATCCTTACTTAATTGGGCTCAACAGAACGTGTTAATTGATCTATTTAATGATCTCTTTTGGAATTCTATTGAATATTGTACAGGGCGATTAACGAATGCTCTCCAAAAGTCGGCACCCTTTTTCTAAGAAAGTGACAATATCATTGTATTGTTCAGTTACCATTCGATAATCTCTATTCGAATATAGAATTATCCCTATTTATACTCTTAGACATACACTACCAATGAAGCAGAACTAAAATTATATTATCTTATAACCATCTAATAAAGTACCACGACTCCCCAAAGGTGTATTACATTGTTGCAAATATTTAAATTAGAAGAATACTCTGATATGTGATTTTTTTTTATTATCACATAGAATATATTCTTTTTTTCATCATTACATTAATTCAAATCCGCGAATTTGTAAAAAACCATTTGCTAAATAAAATGAATAAAAAAAACGTACTGGAATAAGCAATGTCTTATACGTTTTCTCACGAAATGAATTTCGAATAGGCGGCAAGTAATTAACCTGGACACGTATACTGTCACATATTTCATGGGGGCTATTAAGGATGCATGATACATTACCAATTTGGTGTTTGATCTTTATACGTACGTATCACTTTCAGCTCATTGTCTGTAGAATTTATCGGACTATATTATCCATGTTGACGCCGTCTTTGAAATACTGTTAACATTATAAATATGGTAACAGGCATGGGCAGCCGCATGTTTAGTCCCAAGGATTCACACCTCTTACAGTGAATTAGTATCAAATGATTACTTTTATACTTAAATATGCCTGAGTAAAGTATAAATTTAAATAAGAACGCAATTAAAATATCGTGATCACAAGATAAAAGAATCAATATCCCCATTGCACCCTTCATCCCGCAATGAAACAAAAGACTCTTTGTTTTTAAATTATTTAATAATTTTCATAACAACGATATTATTAACATTGTCATGGACCCCTTGGTTTAAAGTGCGTATCTTCGTGATATTAAGTTCACAAAATAATCCAATGCCATACTAGCACATCCCCCTCCCAACCCAAATAATTTAAGACGGCCTGAGGAAGCTGTCTTTTGTTTATTTAGCTTAAATCTTACATCGAATTAAGGTAGCCTATATGGCATCTATATAGTTTAAATGGGTTATAGCCTAATACTCTAGGTAATTTATTTATCTTTCGAATAAACTAGACTAAGTACTTAAATAAACTCTGAGAATAAAACACCAGCTTACTCTACTGTTGCAGACAAGTCTTTGTTTTTTTTTTACCTGGGGAAAAATGACCCGAGCCGCGCCAAGATAACTTGTAGGCTTACTATTGCTGACTATATCTATATATATGTTATTATATGGCCCTCTAGAACAGTTGCATAAATAAGGAACGCTAGATAGTAATTCAATATCGACACACTCGTGAATGTCGTATTTGTGTCACCAGACGAGAATCGTGGGCCTACAGGTATGAAAAGTGATATTGGATAGAACTCGTCACATACAGCCAGTTATTTTAAATTTAGCCTGAACCCAGTGCAAAGATAACCCGATTGAGTTCTAATCTATTTATTGGTCCTTTATCACGTGCGCCGACTCGCATTCCACAGGTGGGCATAATTGACTTTCCTGGCGGGACAGGTACCAAATTCCATCAAGCAGAACTTTGCGCGCCCCCTATCGACCAGTCAGCTCATATCCGTGAGAGTTGAGAAACAGACCTCGTCACTTGCAGACATGTGTGTAAGGGTGTCGGCGCTGGATGGAGCCAAAGTTTCGATGTAAAAGGCCGAAGATTTATAAGTTGAATCATTAAGTACGGTACGTGAAGTTTTTATTTTAATCTCAGATTAAATGATTAAATATAGTTACAAACTTTGAAAGTTATTTAGGAGATGTCAGAAAAATTCCATTGTCGCCAATACTCTGTTTGTGCCTTGGTGACGAAAATGGCCGCTCTACCTCATTTGCCTCTCGTTTAGTTTACCATAACAGAGATGTTCCTTCCAAACTTTTAAAAGAAACTTATTGAAACAAAGTTGAACTTGCCAACATTGTAGACCCGCGATTAGCGATATTGATATGCTGATGATTAATCCCGTATACGTCACAAACTTAGAAGTATGGAAGGGGCGGTGAGAACGCTTGACTGATTGCATTTCGTGTATCTGACGACAGTCTTTTGGCCCAATTTTTCCAACGAATGATAAAACCGATATTATTTAAACAGGAGGCATGATAGTCTGTGACAGCTGTATATCGAAGCTAGTTTACCGAGGATGGAATCAATAAAGTTTCAGTAGAACTTATGCCAGAATTTCACGATTTTATCGATTTCTCCAACATGCGCTAGTTTAGCAGACGATAAAAGTTTGCTCAAGTTTTGCAATCCACACTGTCGGCATCAGTAAAGCAGAACGACTCGGGTATAGCGTTAGTTGATAAGAGACAGGTAGGTTAGGTACTGTGTAAACAATCCCTGGCTGGGACACCTAATAAATTGACTGAAATAGAGTTATTTGGTCAGGTATATGGGGAATCGTTGAACTTGAAATAGAGGCAGATAAAGTTGAACTAAGGCTTATTTTACACATAGAATGACTTAGATATATACATATAGTGTCTTAGTTACAATTTTGTTTAGAATTGTAATAATGATTTGCAGATTTGTTTGATATTTTAAATGTGAATTTTTTATGATTTATATTTCTTTTTAAAAGGGGCTTTATCATTTTGATCAGGAATAAAATGTTATTTGAATAATAACAAGATTAAATTAAAACTAATTATTGAAAATCAAAGCACTGGCCTACTTCAGTAAGATATTTTTCCAATCTCGTTCCCAGAGTCAGCCACAGGACCGGAGGCCATATACCGTACATTTTATTCAAATTTGTTCAGACCTAAGACCCGCCCATTCTGACTTCTGATTGGTCAATCTTTTTTTGGTCGATTTCTCAAAAACTAGAGGTCGGATCGTCGTTGCGTTTGTTGTAAAATGATTCTTGAGTCAATTTCAACTAGCTGACATAAAAAAATTGGATCCTAAATGTACAAATTCAAGTTTTTGTAAAGATCTCTTTTTTTCTACGCATGTGTATATTTTTAAGTGATTTGGTCATCCAGACACGTAAAATAAATACATGTCACTTGACAGTCGTGTGATTCGTCCATTCCGGGAAAATGGCTACCCAGTGTCACCAGAGAAATTTCTTTCTCCAAAAATTTTCTGGTTTCGAGATTGATATTTTTCATGATTGGTCATTTGAAAACCACAAAAAATTGTTGAATTTGTAAATTGAACAGTATTGCTTGGCCGACATGTAAGCTTATCTAGTTTTACATACAATCTAAGATTAATTAAAGTATTAAAAATGTCTTCCTTCCCTCGTACAAACTGGGTGATTTGATGATATATTTGGACTAAAACATATTAATGTATCAAAATTTTGCTTCAAATCCTGAAATCATTGTATTTGCGAGGAAATACCTTAAGCTATAAAAATCTATTAAAATAAGACATGTCTGTGTCCATATGACTTGGCTACCACGGTACCTAGCAACGGATGCCAAGACATGGGAAAATTCATTTTAAAAGACAATGTTGTCCTTAATTGCTGTTCATATAAATCCTAAATCTCTAAGCCAAATTAAATTCTCGGATTATACACTGCCAATGTCTTTTTGTCAAGTCTAGATCCAGGTGATTCTGCCATGCAATTGGAAGTATTTGAAATTCATAAGATTTAAATTTTGGTCATTGTGGAGCACAAGATCAGTCAGATTATTTTGTTAAAATTGCAGTTCCCCAACTGTGAACTAAATGATGGGTCGGAGGTAGGAATCACTATGAGTGCCCATTGCCAACCCCTATCTATAACACTTTCAACTGGTTGTGAAACAATAAATCAATAAGTTGTCAACAATAAAATTATCCTGTTGAATACAACCAAATTTAAGTTTTTGATATCGGCATTTGTATTGGAAAATAGTTTTACTAAGAGTATCTGACACTGGTTTTACAGATCGCTTTTGAATTAGATCATCTTGAGTGGTCAAATATTTACTACTTGGAATATATAAATTGATGCCATTATGTAAGAAAAAGTAAAAAAAATAAAAAATTCCTGAACCAAATTGTGTAATGTCATTTCTTTTTGTCTCCCACCTCTTTGAAAGAAAACTGATGACTAGTAAAATGGGTCTGTCGGACTGTCTCTCCCAGTCCTTCATGTTTATAAAATTGTGCTGGAGCCATAAAAAGCGCCCGATACCTCGAATCTAAGCAGTTTAAAAGTAAACCAAAACTGAAAGTAGTTTATTCTCAATATTAAGGAGAGTGACTTAGTTAACTTGCAGTAGTCATTAATGACTCCCGCAACGGAAAGCCTACGCGCGTCGAGAGGAGCAGGAGGGAAAGCTCCCTTTAAACGTAAAGGACTGCTCTCAATCACATGTGAATTCATTGACCGGATTCGATGATTGACATTTAAGGCTAAGCAAAGATAAGCAGTTTGATTGTTTGGGACAATTGAGGTTGAATATTGAAACCAAGTGTAGATGTTCATTAGGTGAATGTCTTTATTGGATGAATGATGAACATTTTCCACCTATGAGCAGATAATATAGGCACAATTTAATTTGACAATGCTTTGAAGCTAGGGCTGTGTATGCCAGTAATAAAGCTAATTGTGACATAAAATTGTATTGTAATACATTGTTATACCTGACAGAAAGCAGGTGATTATTAAAATGGATATGTCTGTCTGTCCGTCCGCCCGCCACAATTACAATGTTCGAACTTGGTGTGGGTGTTTATTCATAGGTGAATGCCTTGATGGAGTTCAAGGGTAAGCAGAGGTTAGCAATTTAATTGGTTGATGCTTTGGAACACAATAACTTCAGTTCTAATTGGTTTAAACAATATTTTATTTAATTAGTGAGTCAGATATATACAGCATACTATATATGGATACAATAACAAGCATTGCTGCTTATGTAAAATCGCTTCCATACAGTTCTAATTAAGTGAGAATGATGGAACTTAGTGTATATTTTCATTACATCAATACCTTGACTAATTTTGATAATTACCATTATTGGCTCAGGGTAAGCAGAGCAATAAGCAATTTGATTGGCCGAGACATTGAAGCTTGACAAGTTTGATTCTAATTGAGTGATAGTGGTGAAACTTCATGATGCTGAACATTTTTTGCTTATGCAAAGTAGCGACTTTAATCTAATTGGTCGAGACTTTGGAACACAATTACTCACCTTCTAGATGAGATACAATGTGCAAACTTGGTGTAGGTGTTTATCAGGTGAATCCTTGACAGGGTTCGATCACGCATATACCACTAAAAAGCTAAGCAGAGATAAGTAATTTGATTGGTTGAGACTTTGAAACTCCGAGTATATATTCATTATATCAACGCCATGACTAAATTTGGTGACACACATTTTCTGGTTAGGCTAAATAGCGATAAGCGATTTCATTGGTCAGTGGTCAAGACTTTGGAACATGACAACTCTGCTTTTGCATTGAGGTAGAATGTATCAAGTGTCTATAATTGATGAATAAGAAGAAACCAGTAGGATAAACTGTAAACATCAATAAAAACCTAAGTTGGTTACAATGGCTCGAAACTTTTGATAAAGATAAATGTGGAACAAATTAAAATAATGTGTCATCTACTTATTTTGGGACTTCGGCGGGGTGGGGGGGCATCAGAATCACTGTTGGCTTTGTTGGAATACCGGTAGTTGGTATTGCTAGTTGGTAATTTGGCAGATGTGCAGTATTTTGTACCAGGTACTGTTCTCAGACTGTATAGCATTTATTCTACGAAAATTTTTACCTGTCTGGCACCGGCTTAGACCCCTCACTACAGTGGGCCAAATTGTCACGATTCTCAGTAGGGCACACTATATTTGACCCGTTAACACCACAAAAAGTTAACCGTGCCGTGTCTGGCACACTTAAAATTTTGTAATGTAAACAGAAACAGGGTTCTAGGCTGCTGTCTGCGCAGAATTTCTCTCATACACATTGCATGTCCTATACGGTTGTCGTAAATTTGGTCAATGCTTTTAAAAATTGGGGTCAAAAGCAACAAAATTGATTACAATTGACTGATGGTTTAAGACATAAAAAAAATAATTATTCAGCATATTAATAGCTTCATAAACAATGGTCAAGTGAACTTTTGTTGTTGTTACAAAAGTAGAAAAGGAACAATGTACCACAGATTGTATTTAAACATATAGGGATGTATATGATGTAGTAAAATGTACAATGCAGTGTATCACAGAAGAGAGTATTGCAATATAGTGATGTAACAAAATGTATCAATAGAATTATGAGTAAAATAAAAACTAAATGTATATTTCATTATCAAACTTTCATTGGTCAACTGTTCTGTGAATCCAAAAGAAAATAAGAAGACTGGATATGATAAAGATGTACATTCAAGCAGAAAAACAGAGCAGTGTTCAATCCTTACACCAGTCGTCTTTCAAATACACTTGTATCTCTATCCCTTTATTCCAGTCTACATAGCTGTTAATGGATACCCCAAAAACATATTGTGCTTTTAAAATTCAGCATTGTTACTTCCAGAATTCAGAACATTCTATAACCTCTGCAGTAACATACATTATATTGATTACATACATATATTGACCAATTATGATTAAATGAATTTGCTACCAATTTTGTGCACAGAATAAACTGATAGCTCTTTCAAAAAAACATACTCTATTTAGCCTCTTTCAAAAAAACATACTCTATTTAGCCTATGTGATCTTTCAATAGACAATATCTAATAATATTTCGAGCATAGCTGATCTAATAATATTTCGAGCATAGCTAGCTGATCTAATAATATTTCGAGCATAGCTGATCTAATGATATTTTGAGCATAGCTAGCTGATCTAATGATATTTTGAGCATAGCTAGCTGATCTAATAATATTTTGAGCATAGCTAGCTGATCTAATAATATTTTGAGCCTGGCTGATCTAATAATACATGTACCGTATTTCCTCTAATAAGCGCCCGGGCGCTTATTTTTTCAGCACCCCTTGACCCCCCGGCGCTTATTTGAGGCCCCGCGCTCTTTGGAGGCCCGGCGCTTATTTCTTTAATAGCAAATTGGATTTAGGGTAAAGCCGTCATTTACCATGGACATTGGGCCGGAGAATCTTTTGAATTACGGCATTTGATCAAAAGCAATCTAATGTCTATTTTCATGTGCATCTTCAATGATAATTTCAATTGTAGGGGGACAGGGTCTTCATGCATTATTAGAGACCCGGCGCTTATTTGAGACCCGGCGCTCATTTTTTCAGCACCCCTTGACCCCCCGGCGCTTATTGGAGGCCCGACGCTTATTGGAGACCCGGCGCTTATTAGAGGAAATACGGTACTTAGAGAGCATAGCTGATCTGTCTAGCATAAACTGTCCATCTGGTTTTAAAGCTATGTTATCGCCTGATCACAGAAATTAAAATACGGCCACTCTGCGAGAAAATTACTTTCATGTGATTTGTACAAAATTGCGAATTGAAGAAAAACGTAAGATTACTGTGGTAGTGGCTAGTGACTATTCATTTGCTTCTACAAACTCTGGAAGCGTGTTGTCAAACTGGCAAGGCCATTTCTGAACAAAGAATCAACAATTCTTCTTCTTTCGTTAGATATCAATGATGTCTCTGATTGGCTTATGAAAATGGTTCGCTCGACAATATATACGCTGGACACAGGCAGACAATTGGAAATGCTGACAAATCGATCGCCAGCGTAAAATTTCTGTTGAAATAGATATTTAACATGCTGAATACAGGCTATCAGTTTAACAAATGGTTCTCCAAGCAGAATTTTCGACTTTAAAAATCGCTGCAGCAATCAGGCAAAAGATTAAGCTTGTTGGCACTAGGTCCTAACTAATTTGACCATGCGGTCAATTGCGATCAATGATGTCAATCACATTTTGAAATCTTTTCCCGCAATAGGTATATCTAACAGAAATATAATGTTAAATTCAAAGTAGCCTACATCAAGTACATGTACTTAAAATATAAAATGGACTTTTCCTGGTATGTTGGATCATTTACCTCAGCACATCGTACACCAAACATGACAGAATCTGTTTCATCGATTATTCTTTTTTGCAAGAGAGGTACTGAGGTACATGATCAAATATGACAGTCAATACTGGATCAGGCCTCCACATAAAAGGAGTGCGATTTGGGTCTCCCGGACGTGCCTGTGTTCTAATAGACTCTCCTCAATGAATATAATCAGGAAAATTATACCGGTAACCTAAAATATTGTCAATCTACATTTTTTGCTTCAAGACCAATTAACATGCACTAATCTGCATAGCATAAATTTAGGTCTTCCTTGCTGTTTTTTGTTTACTTGTCTTGTGTTCAACATGAAATGGACTGCATTTGTGGCTGGGTCTCGTTAAGTTAGTCTATATTGTGGTTGTTCATTATATAACAAAATAGTTCATTGGATCGTTTGACGAAAATAGCCAATCAAAACGATCCTTCTTTGACAACTTTGACTTTCTTTTTCGTAAAAAATTAGATGGTTGCATGGTGTCAAATAATGTCAATTAAGTTTCTCATCCTTCCTAATTTATACCAAAGTTTCAAAACTGTTAAACTATGGAACTGTGTGGATGGTTTATGTATGTAAGTAATACTGTTATCTTGTCATTGACTCCACAATAAACCAGGGCCCTGTTTCACAAAATTTTAACTAAGATAAAATCTTAGTAATTTGATTGGATAATATGAGATTGATTTTTAGTGCTTAAACCATCAAAATTGAAGTATCTACTATAATTGGGATTTTATCTGGAGTTTAGATTTTGTTAAACCGGGCCATGACATCTAAGCCCCTCATCAAAAATGCAAAAAAGCTTTCTCAAGAGAGCGGTTTTTTTTTACTTTCCGAAAATTTATTCAAGTAAGGCCTGATGCATGTGATGATTTCTCATTATCAGCTTTAATTCAGTTACTCAATTATATTAGGTTGACAACAATTTGTATCATGTATTTATGAAACTGGAAAAAAAAAACCACAAAAGAGCTTATGTTAATTTTCATTAGAAATTGAGAATAACCCAATTTTAGTGAATAAACAAGAAATCAACACTGTCATGTCCCATTGAAGAGGGATGTAAGAATATAATATTCTAGTTGTGTATGTAAAACTAAAACTAGTTAATTATATTATCAATACCAGCATGATGTTATTATAGAGAATCAGGAAGTGCCTGCAAGTCTGTTGATTATAGTTAACTACGGGAAATAAATTGACATTATCCCATTACATTGTCAGGCCAAACACTCTTTCCTGCCTTCAATGACCCGAACTCTTTGGCAGGAAATCTGTAGTTAGGAGACACACTTAAAACTCAGCTATTTACATGGTACTAGATAGTATTTATACAGACCATATTTGTACATTTTATAGATTAAGTGCCAAAAGTTGAAATGTAACTGTTTAAATTTAGTGCACTGTGGAATAACACCAGTTTGAATATAGGACATAAATATTCCACATTAAAATAAAAGATATGTGATGACAGGTTCAGTTCAACTGCTGATTTAATAATATACCCTGGTAATAATGTTATAATAGAAAATATGTCAATTAATGTACATGTTTCATTCCAATTGACAATTGAGGAACATTGTCCACCAGAAAACAGACAGAACAAACTTCATGATTACTGAATGTATTTCAACACTAGTTTGTTGACTATATAAACTTAAAAAAACCCAATATAAACAGGGCTCGAAATTTGTCTTATTTTGCTAGAATCTAAGAGGATTGTCAAATATGTAATCTGAGAAAATCCTCTGAATCAAAATTGATAATACATTTATTGTCTAAATAAAAAAATTTTGTTTATTTTGTTAATCTAAAACACCCAAACTTTCTTGTCATTTAATATGGCCTGCAGACTACATTATATAATATGTCTTTCTAAAATTGGCTTCAGTATGTGACTTGTGCCGTTTCCGTAACTCTTCACATCTGGCACCAAATTTACCTTTGTATGAGACCTTTAATAGTGCTTTCGTCACACCTTGTACACAGCGTGAATTATGCGATTATTTCCAGAATCAAATGTAAACTCAGTAGTTTTCATTTTATTTCTTACTTCCATTTCATAACAGTTGCTTCAGATACAGCTTAAATTTTGCTTCCAGAAGTCATATCAATGCCCCCAAAATTCACTTTCTAACTGCACAAATTGAAAAAAAACCCAAATGGTTGACAGTGACAGAATTGGATTGGAATAACCCAATTTAACCCCATTATATTAATGTGGAACTAGCGGAATCAAATTGCACACGAAAAGATAAAATAGAGCACAAAATTATTTTGTTCCAAGGTTGGCCTGCTAAAGCAATTTCTTTTAAATATTATTTAAGGAATTAAAATAAATAGTTAGGAAACAATCAAAATTTTATCGTAACTGAAATTAAATGCATAAAGACAAATGTAGTTGCACCATTAAAATACAGATTCCTTTCAGTGTGTTGTGTTTGGGGAATTTTCCACACAATTCATTACATAACATAAAACAAAAAAGCAAAAGACACCGGCCAGTCAGAAGCTAATCAAAATTATAAGTAAGAAGTAAACAGTAAAACAAAAATAACAAAAACACATTGAATTTAATTTCTAGCCCCGTATAAACCCCTACTACGGATGGACCTATTGTCAAGATACATGTGGTGGGGGGTTCCCTTGTTTTGTCTTACTACTTTCTTTATTTCCATCATATGATGTCACAACGCAGAAATTTGCACAAATGATGCTGGAGAAAGGGGAATTTTGAGAGTGTTGTTAGTAAAGAAACCCAAATAAACATTGGTAAATTAAGGGTTTATTTGGTAGTGGTGCCAATAAGAAAATACTGTAAGGCAACAGTACTCTAAACATTTCTACTTTGTTGAAGCTGTATGTCAGTGCATCATCATCAAGTGGTTGAAAATGTAGATACTAAAAATTAAAATATAATTTGGAAAATACTAAAGGAATGCAAAAAAAATGCTAAATTATAATTCTTGCCTAGCTTTGCTCAGGAGTAATAACTGCTGAAATTTACAATAATATCTGCATCATCAAATGTTTATGAATTCAACAGATATAAATGAATACATCTTGTCCAGAATAATTCTATAAACCGCTTAACACGGTGGTGCAAAACATGAATTAGCAATATCAAAATATCAACAATAAAAATGTTCTTGCCACACTTTGCTTGGTGGTCTTACAAACCTTTGTAAAAGAGGTTTGAAACATATTTATTCTACAGTTATAGACCAAAATACTTCCTTAATTTTTCATGCTGAAGTCGGCCATATCTTTTTCTTTATGTTCAAATAAGCCCTGTCGCTTTCGAAATAGTTTTTACTAGTATGGTTGCCCAAGTATGCATACCCTGTTTAAAAAAAAATTACTGGTTAAAAATTAGAGAAACCTGTGATGTAATATAGATCTGCACAGGCTAAACATATATTTGAAAGAGTAAGCTACTAAAACATTTTTTGAAAATTTATATATAATCACATTTAAATACATGTACATGTAGTCACATCTTTGATTTTTATGGAGTTGTAACCCCTAGCTCTGAAAATTTGTAAACACTCTGCAGATCTGTGTGCTTATTAAGTCAAATATGATATAATTTTGTCATTCATTTCTATTCTTGACATTGAAGATTAAGTGAGATGATTTTGTGATGTTTTAAGAAATTGTTGAACTGGAAATAGAAAAAGCAAAAGTTCTTTATTGTCTCATATTACATATCGGTATCAAAAAATGCAATATGAGGAAAGATTTTTCTTATAAGAAAAATTAAAATGACTGTCATTTAATGTAATGAATTATGACTGTGGAGATTTACAAAGACATGTTAATTTGTAGAAGACTTAATAAGGAAGTGTATTTCTGCTGTTGATAGTAGATAAGACAACTTGAGTTCTTTGATACTAGCAGGAAATATGGCTTTTCTGAGTTGGCTCTAGTTTAGTGTGTGTTCACTGTGTGTTCATGTCCCACCTTCCTGCTTCACATTGATTAATTATAATACCCCTTGACTTGAATTCCTGTTCTGCTGATGGCTCACTCCACTCTAACATCATGTTGTAGCTGGTTGGGTTAGCACAGTTCAAGCAATAAATTCCAGTTATGGTAGGTTTAAGTTGATTTTGTCAAGAAAAATTCAATTGGTTTCTCTAAAAGATTGATAACCAGTACATTGTCATGGGTTAGTGTCATTTAGATCACAATTCAAGTGTTCTATTTACTAGAATTAATGCAGAACTACATGTAAAGTGTGATAATGTATAGTCAAATATTGTATTGTAACTTCTTGGTGATTTAATTTTCAACTATCCTGTACCGTTTACCAAACAGGATTTCAGTATATTATGTTAATAGATATTTAATAGAGATTGACACTTAAAAGTTTATCCGAATTAGATCTTATTTTATATGATGTTTAAGGTATTTACCTACAAAGTTTTTATGCTTGAAGGCATTAGGTACCCATACTAGTATGCAGTACATACATATTTGTTTCATACTCTGCTGGGCCTTCTGTAATTTTATGCTTGGTAAAAAGTATGGATTTCATGTCACTTATCTTAAATAAATCCCACATTATTTTGATGGACTATTGTATACATGTGCAAGTATTACCAAGAAAATATATTGCATTTTATCATTAATGTCTATACAGTAAGACATTTAATTGAATTTTTAAACCACATTTCATTGGGTATGGAATAATATTATGAATTTCTAATGATGTTTGAGAGACTTGAAGCTTGTTTATGATATATTGATTCAAGTATTTATTGTATCCATCTCTTCTGTATGAATCAAAACATAATCAGTTTTATGTTACTTTTTTGTAACTTTACAATTATAATCTTCAAATCAGTAAATGTTGAGCATAAATAAAATACAAAGATGGTCTGGCCTCTATGAAAATTTTGAAGATTAGAATAATGAGCAACATTCTCGTTCATACAAGTTGTTATCATGAATAAGATATTGAATTTAATATTAAAGTAAAACTAATTTACAAACTTTTACACCAGAATGTTTTAATGTTATGAAACAAGGAAAAAAATGGGAAGAATTTGGGATATATTCTTTACAGGTAAATGGTTTAAAATGTCAAGGAAATGGGATGCTGTGAAAGCTTTTTGCATTGTTGACCTTTTCCTGGTTGTCCCTTCTAATGTCAGATTTCTTCAGAAGGAATTCAGGTCAAAATTTCTCTCACCTCACATTGTCTATATTTTTCTGTGCATTGGTTAACAAGAGAAACTCTGTCCCCCATGAATATATTAACCTTTGTAGATTCAATATATTTTTGCTCTACTACAACTTTTTTTCTTGTCCTGTTTAGTCAGATGAGTCAGTTTTAGCCTAAAGGACAGGTTTTCATGCTCTCATAATGATTATCTTCACTGAAGAAAATGCCTGTGAATTAAGTTTGTATGAAATTTACCTAATAGATGTATGAAGATCAATAATTCCCTCAACAAAAACAAAATTCATATAATATAATTCGGAAATTTTTCATCAGTTAGATCAGTGACGTTTTATGTTAAAAGATCTTCGAGAAATGAGAAACCTTTAGGCCAAATGCATCAGAAAACATGGTTCATAATGATAATCACTGAAGTGTAACGATGAATATAGCATGTATACCAACAGAATCTAAAACTAGTTTGGTTATACAGTACACAGAACATAAACCTTTATTAATAAAGATGGTGACTTGATAAATTGTTATTTGTTGAAAGAAGTGCAGACCGATGAATAAATAATGCAAAAGTTAATATTTTTTTAGGAAGGCATAAGATACTTTTTGATGTAATGTGATGTAATTTACAAATAATCCTTTCTTTTATAAGCTTATATGTATCAAATATTAACTAATTCATATAATCTTTTTAAAAAAAAGCTTGAGGTTATGTCATTTTTAAAAACTCTATTTTTACATTTTGTAAAGTCATGTCTTTAGGTAACCGTTTAGGATTTTATCGGTGATTACCTTTTAAGTCACAATAAATCACAACAGTAGGGTGTATTTAATCCTTTTTAGTTTTGAGTAAAAATCTGGTTATTATGTGAAAAGCTGTTGTCTGAATACAATCGCCAATTAATGTATAGGATATTGGTAGTTCTGATGAAACTGTTTATACAGTTTTTGTCTTTTGGAAACCACCTGTTGTCTTCAGTTTGTTGTGATACAGTTAGAATCCTGACTATAATGAGACAGTAGAATCTGGAGTTGGTAAAATACTGTTTAATTTGCAAATCAATACCCCCATCTGCAGCACATGTTGGCAAATTTGATTACATTTTCCAATATTAAACAAGTTTTGAAGTTTTGAGAAAACACATGGCTATTACTAGAATGTTGCCTTGATAAGACAACTTAGATCATTTTTAAATAGTTTCCAAAAATATTTTACAAAAGAAACCAAAATGAACTATATTTACAGAAGAATTTTATAATTTACAACTAATAGTAGAAACTGGATTTTAATGTTAGAAAAAAGACATCCAACAAGTGTTTTTATTTGAGAAGGAAATCCAGTCCAACCAATGTAAAAAAAAAATCAACAACATTGTGCTTAGATTAAATATGTAGAGGGAAGCATAAAAAGGCGATTGAATGTGCCTAATCCTTGGTTAGTAGTTTCCATGCTGTGTAGACATGTTGATATCTAGGGCCATTTCCTCTCTCTCAGTTAAGTGGACCAACAGGCTCAAAGTACAATAGGATTGAATGTTTTGTGACCGCCTATCAGCATGAGTTGTCAGGATTTACCTTGGTACCTGTATATATTCATCAGACTATTAATTCTTTCTTCCTTCACTGTATTTAGGCCAAACATTCCATAAAACCTAAGTGTATAGCCAGTGGCCATATCACATTAGAAGTTGAACTTGAAGTAATGGACAAGATGTAGAAATAAAATCTTTTTGCATGAATTATATTCATCTCCCTCTTTTAAATTCTTACTATTAAGACACGCCTATGAATGAAAGAATCATTGTTAATATTCCAGCCCCTATTCAACCATTAATTAATACATACTGTGATAAAATAAAATATTTAACCATCATTGAATATAACACTTTTTACTTTATTCAAAAGATGTTTTGTATGAATATTTGGCACTGTATTATTTTTTCCCTACAAGGTAAAGATATAAATCTTATACAGATTATTTTCTAATATCAGCTAGTGGAAAAATTAAAATTCATAATTTTAGGAAATCTTTTTCAGCGGATAAAGCATATTGATGCTCTATACATGTACAGTTTTGTTAAATTTAATTTCCCATTGAGATTTATTTACTAAGTTATTCTAAAGTTATCTTTTAAACATATTTTCACAAAAATTCTAAAAATAAATTATCACAAAAATTCTAAACATAATCCATGGGAAGATAAAATAGATGTCTATTAAAACGAATGGAAAACTGTGGTGTGAATGAGTATTCTAATTGTATCAGCCTTTTATTAAGCCAATATAATAGCTTGAAAATGTTATCATGTACAGTTAACTTGTCACACCAAGATAGCTTCACACTGAACACATGACTGAATCAGTTTGCCTGCTACTGCCAATAACACCCAGATTTGAGGGCTGTGGGAAGACAGGTTTCCTTTGTCCCCCTGCTTTTAATGTCTTTAGACTTGGACTTAGTATTGACTAGTTGCCCGAAATCTATTAATAGCTGTATTCAACAGGTATTGACTGAGAAGGAACTCTAGCACAAGGTGGTACACCTTAAAGAATAGTGTCTTATTTTGTCCCAACATATTTAAGAGGCATTGAGTGGTGTTCACTGATTGGCTGATATAAGCTGAACTAGGTACCAGGGTAAAAGGAATTCTAGTGGCTGTGTTACCTGACACGCACCAGGTATCATACAGTCACTAGCCAGCTTAGGTGACACTGCTTGCCTATTGATAGATTGATAACCCGCTACATGTCAGCCTACATAATGGTAAGTGCTCTCTATATTTATCTCATATGTAGGAATAGTAAATTAACATGGTGTATTTTGAATTAGAGATAGGAGTATTTCAATGTTATAAAGTTTCTAAAAGTTTGTTATTAGTGTGTTATATTCTGGTTTTACTTGTATTCTAGAATAACTTTTACAATATTATGGTTAAAAGTAAGCTTAAATTACATTAGTTTACATTAAAAGAGGTACATAGCATAAAATATCACTTGTGTCGTCTGCTATTTTAAACATATTTACTTGTTCTGTATTAAGGTAGTTAGTGTAAATGGGATTCAATGTGAGCTTTATTTGTTCTCTTTTGACTATTAACATTTCAACAGGAGAAAAAGATAACAAGTTGATTCACTGGCACATGAATGGTTCTTAATTGTTTTGTAATGAACTCTCAGTTGAGAAATTTGACCTGTTTCAATTCATGTCTACCTTGTGATCATTTCAACATAGAAAATAACCATATTCTCTATATATTTAGACTGTAATTACAAACTTACATTTATTGTTAATTATTGTATTCAATCCTTACTTCTAAATTGGATTTGATTTTTTAGGCTATTTGGAATGTGAATATAAAACTTGTTGTCAGATTAGAAACATCTTGTTTATTGGAAATTACTGAAAACAAACCAGTAAATGATTTAGAATATAAACAAAATGTATTAAATTATTTTATTCTTCTATGTTGATTTGTTGATACATCAATTTTTCCGTTATTAACTAAAGATGATTAAATGTATGGATTTTATTGGTTGCATGCTAAAGGCTTAATAAATAGTCAGAAATGGGCACGTCTGGGGGAAATGTCTTATTATCAGTCAAGCATGACTGGCATCTATTTAGAATGACACATCCACATATTAGATTTAGAACACTAGAGTTTAATGGCCAGGTCATAAAATTAGAGTCCCTTGATTAGCCCATAGGTCACCCCTTGAAACCCAAAGATGAGAGAAAGCGTTGGACCAGTAACTTTGTTTAATTACCTGAATTATGTAATAACCTATTACCTGGGGCTTGTAGACAAAATAGATGAAAATTGAGATGCAACATAATAATAATAGAAGATAATTTTATAATATTTATGATCTTGGATTGGTCTTGATTAAAAGAAAGGTGTGATGTTTTTTATGACACTCCCTCAGGACATGATTATGTAGCTTAGAACAATTTTATCAAATCAATTTTCCCATTCTTGAAAATCTCCCAAAATATTTTCATTATTAACTTCTATTAGATATATTGTTTTACAGTAGATGTTACATGAGAAGTTATCGCCTCTCTTATTTTAATACAATTCACATGGTTGATAAGAGTTTTAAAATATGACATAATATAACCTAAGACAAAGTATAAAAAAGGATTGTCTAGTTTCTCATTATTGATGTCCTGTTAAAACTTACAATATAGGTTCAGTCAATATGGTTAGCTTCTATATGTATAATCAAAGATGGCAGTATGTAAAATAGCTCACTAAACATGAGGCAGACAAAAGACTATTCGGTGAGAACCAGGCCATGTCTGTACCTGTTTGGCATAAAGCTTTGTTTGCTTTGAACTTCACCTGTGATATCTCAAGGTACTTTATACATCAGATACCTGTCTACATTTCCTATATACAGTAGATTTATAGCTTTTTGAGGACTGGTTAGAATGACACAACAAGTTAAAACTCCCTAGGAGAATAGATTACATCTTGTTTTGCCCATGTTAATAAACAAAATAAAAAGTTTCCAGCAAATATATTTTTACCCAGTTTTTTAATTTAAAGGATAATACACTTAAAGGATCATGTGTTCTTTTTTTTCCCAGTTTTATAATATGGTTTTCTAAAGACTCCAAACACACACATGAATTATTCCCACACTTCGTGACTAATTAAAGAAAAAATAGGTTTACGTCCTTATAACCCTAGGCTTGGAATGGAATATTCCACTGCACCTCAACATTTTTACACAGGTAAAGCCCTTCTTTTCATGTCACCTGAAACTATTCAATTGAGGACTGTTTCTCTAGCGTGGCGATGAAATTTGGAAATAAGCCCGCCCACTTGTGCTGTGTAGTACCTGTTTTGTTTGCACTCTACTTAAGACTGGTTGTGAGCAGGAAAATGGTCCCTTGATTTTAGTGAATAGACATCCTGGCAGATAGACTGTTGACTTTGTAATCATGTACATAGTTTTCATGATAAGTTATATTGCCAAATATTGTCCAATGTTCAAGAGAAATGTCAGTTATCATTAATAAACAAATCCTTGATAATAGATTTTTTTTTCTAGATGATAAGGACAATATGTTTAATTTTAACAATTGTTTTAATGTATTGCTCCTCATCTAAATGATATATTGATGAAAGGCAAGTTAAAATGGAGTATAATTGTTTACTACAAGAGTTAATAAAAAGAGACCAGTGTTAAAGGAAGATGAATGCTTGTCAGTTTTTGTCACTAAGCTTTGGTATTTTTTTTACCTTTCACCTGATACCCAGGCATGTGTAATAAAGCAGAACAGATGAGACTATGTCTAAGGTATTTGTTTGATTCTGATGTCAAAGAGTCAGAGATTATTCATGAGACACTTAAAAGTTAGTTCCCACGTAGGCACCTGACTAGTTGTGCATGACATAGCATTTGGACTAGTGCTCTGTGAAGCGAAGACATGTTATCAGATCAGAGGCTTGGCTCTTAAACTACCCTGTTGAATTTAAAGTCTTTTGTTTAACCCAGCACAAAATAACTTAGCTTCATTTGTAATGCAACGAAAATTCACTGTAAGAAAAACCTATATAGAGGATAAAATGGTTTGTATTATGTATTTTGTATATTTAGGAAGTGCACCTTTCTTTACACATGGTTAATAGATTAAAAAATAGTAACGTCATTTGAGTTTCAAATATGTTTAAATATTAGATACTCAATTCAATAGAATAATATAAATAGATTTATAGAACTAGGATTGATCTTCAACACGCCACATAAAGTTATTCATTTACGATAGTGATTTCCCCACATTGTACAGGTGCCTAATTTGCAGTCAAAAACTTCCCACAGGCAATTAATTGTTCACCTGTGACGAGTTGTTCTTTTGTTATTTGCTGGTTGATTTTATGACTTGGTTCTCAATTCTCATTTTCACAAGACAAAATTACAGAAAATATGTCCCTACAGAAATACTCATGCAAAAGTTAACTGGTAATACTCCATTGAATTCTATTGAATTGAAGATAAAATGAGCTTGAACTTGGGGTCTGCTAGTTTGAGCGTATAGTTCTTTTCATGATAACCACAAGCTACTTAACAAGTGACTTTATTTATAATATTTCTCTCTGTGATAAATAAATGGAATATGATTAATTTGTATTTCATCTCTTTAGTCTCCATACTCTTTTCATCTTTGTGACTGGGTTTTATGACATATTTTATATAAAATGTAATTTATGAGCATGGTGATAAATATTAAGGATATATAGTAAGAGAGTTAGATTCCTGTTTTTATTAGAATCTGGTTATTGAGTTTCTATTTAATTTGTGTTATAGACATTGATTTTTTTTTATATTGGTATATTATCTATGAGTCATTTTGCAATAAGATTTTTTTTAAATTATTGCTTCGTGTACAAGTATGAACATCATTAATATGTAACAGAAGTTATTATTAAAATACTGACTTAGAATAGCATTTTGATGTCTTTTATTATGCCAACATGTTGATGTTCATGTTATAAATTTATTAGGTTTTTTTTAATGTAGTGTAGTAGAAATGTCTTGTTTTTGAATGAAAGCTGTTATTGATATCTGGCATGTAAGCCAGTATATGTCTGATGGAAATGAAGAGTTTCGAAAGAATCGATATTGAATTATAAATTGAAGCACAAGATACTATAAAATAGTGAAAAATGATTTATCTTCTAATGGCACAATATGTTGGTGAATAAAGACATTTTCAGGTTCAAGCTGTTACGTACATGTACTCTCAGATATAATTCTATACAGTTTAAATCAATAAAAGTCAATCTAACTCCACAGGCACAAATAAACCAATATATATTTATCCTGCCAGTGGAATTTTGTCACCCTGTAATTCTGGCAACAGCTGGTTTGTCTCAATTTAACATCAGAATATGGCATTTCTGTGACATTTTATGAATAACATTTCTGGTGCTGAATGTGAAATTTATGGCAATTATGGTTAATTATTTCTGGCACCAAATGGTGGTTCAACAATAGCATTTGCATACTTTGATTCTGAATTACATTAATTTGGAACTAGGTTACCACTGGTTTTATAAACTTGTTATCCTGTCAGTACTCAAAATTTATTGATAGCACTAATCTGTCTCACAAATAAGTAAAGTATTTTAATGTATGTTCTTGAGAAATTCAACTTATATAAAAATATAAATATTTCTAGATAAATGTTCAATAAAAAGTCATTAATGTGGTTGAGTGATCTTGGACATTAACTTTTTAAATACATGTAGATGTACATTTGTAAATGACAGAAATAACTCTTTAATCTTCTTTGCTATGATATATACATATTTGTAGTTGCTAAAATGGCTCATCATTTAAGGAATGTTTACCTGACTGTTAAAGGTTTGCTTGAGATTCCAGGTAGACCAATGGCGACAGAGATTTGCCCTTGAGGCAATCTCTGAAATGGAGAAGCCATATACATGTACATGTAGAGTCATTCATTTATCAAAGTCCATTTTGTGCAAGGCTTGGATTCTCTTTTTAGGGAAAGATATCTACCTGATAATATTCACATACTGTGTTACATATAAAATCTGTTTCCATCTAGGTTTATTTTATCTTCAACATTTTTATATCTTATCATTTATAGACTTAACTGCTTTAATATGTTAACTGACAAAGATTTATTTATTCTTTTGCAGTATGCATTTTAGTTGCAAATCATAATTAGGGATGAACAAAACAACCTAAATAACTATTGTTCTGTTATTAAACTAAGAATATTAACTCTTTGTCTTACTCTCATTATGTTTTCAGATGTCTACAATAAAAACAAAAATGCATTTTTTTTTATAAAGATAAAAACTTTAGCTTTTGTTAGCTTGGTTTATAATATAGATGAATTAATAGTAATAAAATATGAAAGATGATGTAAAAAGAATTAAGTACACATATTGTATAGGATGGTTGGGAAGGTAAAGACAGAGAACATGTTGTGTCAAAACCTGACTTATAGTTGCTTCAGGTTATCAGGCATTAAAACAACTTATCTCACTTATTGTTCAGCGTTCTTTGAACTGCCAAGATGAACTCTAACCTTCAAGTGCTAGAGGTCATGGAAACTACTGATTATTCAGCTACTGATATGTCAAGTGGAATACAAAGGTTTGATGCTTACATACATGTACAATTTAGATAATGAACTGTTTTCTCTTATCTATTCGATTTAGAAACATCGATTTGTGAGAAATAAGTTCCAGCAATATAAATATACTGAAAGAATGAACGATAACGTAATATAAAAAAGATTTATTTCTAAAGCCAAGTTTAAATAAATGTAGATCTATATGAGAATTTATAGTTTAATAGTATATTACGATGGTTAATCAGGAAGAATCAAGTCTACCTATAGATTATATAAATAGCTGATTGATCTGTAGATAACATCATCACTCAAACCTAGACATCTTTTAATTCTCTTTGCCCATTTGAACCTGTATCATGTATGCAGTAATTAGTCATTGATGTGCCTAAAACTATCCTACCTGTTTACGTCACTACTGAATAGGTTTATGGAATCCTGTTCCATTTGGCTGAGTAACTGGTATGCCTAATTAAAATATTTTGTGGTACCTGGTACTCAGTAACCACCTTGACTTCTAAAGAGCAAGATGTTGAAATTAAATGCACAACTAAAATTATTTTTTATAGAGTCTTTCACTGTAACATTTTTAGTTTAAAAGAATTCCTACTTGACTGCGTAATTTAAGTGTAGTTTTACTAAAAACACAAAAGTTTGTTAGAATTAAAGAGGTCTTATATTATTTATTTATATTATGTGTACTGCTAGGTAATATTTTGAATTTCGGTTGGCTCTTTCAAAGGGAAACTCTTTATAAGTTAGTTGAGGAAACTTGATAAGAATTAAGACTTAGTCACTTAGAATAGGTTTTGTGGTCCAAAGAAAGATTTATAAGAAAAGCTTTGCTGTTATTGTCTCATCTCACTTCCCTATAGAAACTGTTTGTGGTTGTATTTAATCATCATCCTTTTGCCACGGGTCATCAAGTAGAAGATTTATTATCTGTGACCCAGGATGTTAGAAGCTGATTTTTATTCGTCATGACTTATATTTCTTCATATTTATTGAATAGATAACTTAACATGGAATTTTCCATAGATGCTTTGATGTCAAATTTAAGAAAACCCTATCAGATGTATATAATATCTATATGTAGAAACTTAACAAAATATTATCATGACCAAATCATGACACATGAAAAAACTAATCTATGAAATGCTAAAGAAGTAAGGTATTTGTCTTTTATTCTTGGATTATAAAATGTCCACAAAGTTGAGAGGTGTTATTAAATTGTTTGAGTAAAAGTAAAATTGAAGCTAAGCTATAACCTCTAGAGTATTATGTGTCTTGTATAGTAACTACACAAAGACCTGCAAGCCATAATACCTGTCAGGTAGAGTAAGAATGACCTCCAGACACTCTCTAGTATTAAGTAATAGTTGCTACCAGGTCATCATTCACTACTTAATTCTTGCTCAATTTGAACTGGTTCTCAGTCAGCCATTGTGGAGTAGTGAATAAGTCTATTTTAGGATTTGTCACTCTCCCCCCAAATAATTATCTAGTGTCAGATCTATCTTTTAGAATTAGAATGCTGACTCTCTATAGTGACATGTTTTTATGCAGGTAAAATGCACATTGTATATTCCTATAATAATAATAATTTCCTTCTTGGGAATAAATGGCAACCAAAATATAATCATTTCTAAATACTAAGTTTTGTGTGTTGTGCCAACAATGATTCATCACATTTACTTGCGATAAAATTTGAATCAGTGAATTATTGAATCAGGGAATAAATGTATAATTTTGGGTGTAAAAGATATTGAAGATACAGCAATGTGATTGATGATTGTCATACTTGATGGATAAGTATGGTACTTAGGTGTGGGACCGTAGTTGAAATGTTAAATTTAAAATTTATAGAAAGATTTACATGACATAATAAATATTTTTAGTTTTTTGAAAGAAAATAGTTATCTCTTATTACTTCAACAATAATGTTCTTTTAATGGCAGTGTACTCCATAGTGCAAATATTTCATTATAATGTTTGCTGAAATCATACCATAGAAATATGTTAACCTCAGGTGTGTAATGCTTAGTTGCTATGCTACTAAATAGATCTTAACAATAGTGGCACAGGATGATACCTTAGTTCACAGGTATGCCCAAGGCTATTACCAGTTAGACAATAGAAAGTATATTTTGTACAATTGAGGTTTTGTTTCTACCTTGGCTTCTAGTGGTTGAAAACAAAGTCTGGTGACACAGAAAGGGATATTGCTTATCAGTGATAAGCTTTAGGCTGAACTTTGATAGTATCATTTATGTGATGAAGTAAATATCTAGAAATAGTTTCACTAGTGTTGAGTGATAGAAGTTTATAAAGAAGTTTATGATTTGTTTCCATAAGCAGTTAGACACACATGAGTGTCATACACTGACAATACCAAAACTAAAACTCCCACATCACAAGATGTTAGTTGCAGTTACATTTTTTTTCTTTAAAAAATGAACATATTAAACTATTATAATTTCTGTTCTGTAATTTATGAATTTTATTGTTTGTATTTTTCAGGTTTGGGGAGCAAGTAAAAGCCTGGTATGTCTAGTAATTCACCAAGGGGGAGCAGTGATGTTCAACTAGATTCCTCTGATAGTCAAATAAAAGGGCGTGGAAGAATACGAAGGTGTAAACACTGCAAATTTTCGTGTACAGATGCAAAAGAATTTTTCCACCATCAGATGATGGAACATGAAGAAGAAAATGATCAAAGTTTTGCATCACCAAATAAAGGTCTTCCAAAACTAACTCCTATTCGCACAAGAAATTCTCAAAGTCTTGTAGAAGAAACTCCTGAAGAAATCGTTGAAAAGACAAATGGAGATACAATTATTATTAATAGTATGGTCACAGATGATGAAGAAGCAGATGAAGATGGAAGATTAATTATTGCTGATCAACAAGAAGAGGGCAGTAATTCAGAATCTGCAGTAGTTACACCCACTCGTTGTGGTAATATACAAAATAGAACATACGTTTGTAGTGGCTGTGATTTTTCGTCTACTAGTGCTAAAGTATTTTTAAATCACCAGAAAGACGCACATAACTTTGATATCATTATTTATGAATGTGACATTTGTGATTACGCCACAAAGTATAAACAGAAATTACCCAGACATCGAAAACTTCACTTCTCTGGTCAGGGGTTATTAATTGGTGAAGGTCTTGCTGGAGAAATGGATGAATTTAATGGTTTTTCGAATGACGATACTTTCGACAACTTGCCGGAAGAAGATGAGCTACCAGAAGATAGCTTTAAAGATTTACCTCCACTTATTGACAGTAATACTGTTGTTGTAACTCCTACAGATCCTGATGATGTCATCCCTGAAGTCAAAAAGACAAAAAAGAGACAGGAAGTAGATCCAGCAAAATATTTTGAGGTTGTAGATGACACTGGTTGTAAATATGCCTGCTCCAGCTGTGGCAATGTTTACAAATGGCGAAAATCTCTAAATAAACATTGGAAAGAAAAGCATGGTGGTGAAATGCCAGACAACAGCAGAAAACCCCCAGGCTTAGTCTATCTGGTGAACTCTGGTGGACATACAATTTGTGGAAGAAGAAAAATCCTTGCTAACTCTGTTTTAAATAAAAGCCAGAATGGGAGCATGAGTGAAACCCCACACTCTTCTGCTCCAGGAACACCTTTAACATCTGTTGCTGACATGATGAACTCATTGAGCGAAAGATCAACTACTTCTGCATCCCCCGTTTCAACTGTCATTCCTAGCTTCATTGGACCATTTGTAACTCATAGCGTTCAGCCAGTCTTCCCCGAGACAAGCACTCCAAATGCTGACAGAAGACAACAATTGCTTAAACCTAAATACAGCAACTTTCGCTTGCAAGGACAACATGAACCACTGGATTTTTCTGTAAGAAAAGATGACGAAGAAATAATGCAGTCTTCCTATATCAAATCTGAACCAAGATGGGAAAGTGAAGATCCTAATACAGATGATAAAGATAAAGCCATTTTACAATGCACCAAATGCTCTTTCGTAGCCAAAACACTGGTTGATTATAGTTCCCATATGACACTCCATCTAAATAAGAGAGCTTTTAAATGTGCAGAATGCCAGGAACATTTTAATGGTGTTGATGATCTTAACTTGCATTTTGCTGAGGTTCATGCCAATAGAATTCAAGAACATAAGGAAGCCATTCAGCGCATTCCTCATGGCTTACAGCAGACATACCATTTGTTGAAAATGCCATTGAATGCTATAACTTCATTATCATCCCAAGATCTCACTACAACAGACAATAAAAAACTAAAATGCAACATGTGCAGCTTTGTGGCTAAATGGCCTGCAGAACTTCAAAAACATGCTGTTTCTCATTCTGAAGAACGACCATTCATGTGTATGGTTTGTGGATCAACTTATAAATGGAAATGGGACTTAGTCAAACATTTTGAGAAGAGTCATCATACATTACCTAATCCTTATAAAAGAAGAGAGATGAACACAAAAAATGGATCCTCACCTTACAGTATGACAAAAAGTAACCTGTCAATGGATGACGAAGCATTGTTGTACAAGTCTAGTCTTGAAGATCCACCATCAAAGAAAAGACGTCTATCCGACTCTGGAATGGATGCCTTTGAAAGAATGGAAGAAGATGAAAATCGCAATAGCCTTTCACATCTGACTGATCTAAATATAGATGTGAACGGATTAGCTAGCATAGGAAGAACCTTGGGTCTTGCTAGTAACAGATCATCTTCACTGCCTAGACTATCTGATATGGAGATGGAAGATGAGGATTCTATTCATAGATTACAAATATCAAATATACATTCCTTACATGAAAGGGAAGCTCTGGTTGGAAAACGACCAATTAATGAAACCACACAAAAAGCTATTCATGCTGCAGTGCTCAATAGACTTAACAATGGTGGTCTAAAAGAACAACCGATTACAGAACTAACGGATGATTCTTCAGTTCTCTTGCCATATAAGTGCCAAAGATGTGAATACAGAGCCAGATGGCCATCAGAAATAACACAACATATGAAAAATCACTCTGAAGATAAACCCTATCTCTGCCCAAGATGTAGTTACAGAAGTAAATGGAAATGGGATGTTGTGAAGCACTTAAAGAGGTGTGGTGGTGGTGGAACCATCAAAGATGTTATTGATACAACTAAGGTCAGAAGAAACGCTCCACCTAATGTGACCGTTATGCCTGAAGGTCGGCTTCAACAACAAACGCCTCAACCCAACAAATACACTACCAATTATCAACGAATGTCTGAAAGCAGTGATAATTTACTTGGAGGGTCAGCATTAGCATCTATTGCGAGAATGACAATGGAGAAGCAGGACATGGAAAAACAGCCAAGAACATCTAGTAGTGGGGGAAAGAAACCAGTCTTCCGAAGTTTGATCAATGATGGACTTTATTATTGTCTGGAATGCCAGTTTGTTGGAACAAGTCCAGCAGAATTAAAGAGGCATGCTGTTCTACATTCTGAAAACAAACCTTTTATGTGTGACGTATGTGACTACAGTTCAAGATGGAAGTGTGATTTGAAGAAGCACAGAAAGACTTACAATCATTACACCAGTGCAGCTCAGATGTTGGAATCTCAGGCACCAGATCATAATCAAAACAGTGATACAGAAGATTCAGAAAATTCATTCCGTTGTCAGAAGTGCTACTTCTCAACAGACCAACCCCATTTGTTTAAAGCTCATCTGGAAGTGCATGATGAATCTAAATCACCTACGCCATGTAGATTTAAATGTAAACAGTGCTCATTCCAGGTAAATGATCTTGCATCCTTTGTACAGCATCGTGTAACACACACTGATATTGTCATCTCTAGACAGTCATCTCCTGCTCAGTCGCAAAACTCACCAGCTGCTTCCCACACCTCAGAGTCCCCTAAAACAGATATGGATGAAGCTAGAATCAAACATCCACGTAAACAAGTGAAGACATTCCATTGCATCAAATGTGATTTTGTCTGTAAGAGAAGAGACCTTTTAGAATCTCATGAACTGGAGCATGATGATCAAGAATCAATGTTGAAATGTGTCTATTGTGATGCCAGTTTTAAGGATAAGGACTCCCTGTTGGATCACATCAGTAATCATTCCGACTTCAACCCAGATGAATGGGAGACATTCTTCATGGAAGAAGAATTAGAAGAAAATAATAATGAACAAATGGAGTCATTGCAACAAATTAAGAAACAAGAAGGGTCCAATGCATCTGATACACCAAGGCTAGCATCTGCTTTAGCTGCTGGACCTTTGAACAAAACAGAAGTCAATAATCAACCTCAAAGATTATCTGGTGGCATAATAGTTCCAGCTGTCCGCAAGTTCACTTGTGAATGGTGTGATGCTACTTTTGCTCATGTAACGACATTATATCACCATGGCAAGAATGTTCATCCCATAGAACTTGGCACTCAGGAGATGGCAGAATCAGCGCGAGATTTTTTAGTATCCAACACTAACAGAGCTAGTCACATTGATTCTAAGCAGCATCAACAACTACAACATCATCTTCAACAACAGCAAGCAGCTTCCCAATATTCAAATGCACTTTTTGGCGGAAATCAGTATCTTATTAATCCTGCATTGATAACTTCTCGAGTATTGTCACAAGTTCCCTCAGTCAATAAAGAAAGACCTATTTTACCTAATAATTTGGATCCAATGAAAGGTAGAAGGATGATTAGCCCACAAAAGAAAGCCAAGTCTTTCCAATGCACCAAGTGTCCGTTCACAGCTCCAAATGCAGTGACTTATCTGCGTCATATTGAGAGACATGGCAGCAATTGTAAACACACATGTTGGTTCTGTGACTACAGCATTGACAGACTTAATTTATTATATCAACACATGAAGGGAACGCATACAGATCAATGGAGAAAAACTGCTACGACTGGTGATGTTTCACCCAAATCCGATCGAGATAACAGGGAATCCGTCGAACCTAATCATGACAACTCCACTTTGGACATGTCTCCAAAAGGCAGCCGCCTCCTCATCAAAGAAGAAATTATGCTGAAAGGTGTACCAGTTCAAATATGTACTTATGATGGAAAGAGAGTCTTTAAATGTAAGAAGTGTTCATTTATCAGTAGTAATGCCGCTACCACTACCAACCATGCTGGGGAACATGCTCCTTCTCAAATGAACAAAGATAAAATGGAAAAAGTCCAAAGTATGAATAATTTGGTGAAAGCTCTGCGAGCCCAGAAGGAAAAGAAGAAGACTTATCCCTCAAATGACACACAGTGTTCCAAATGTCCGTTTAAAGCTACAACAGCAGATGGATTACTGAAGCATGCTACCTACCATGATTATGATGGAATGTATCGCTGTGAACAGTGTGATTACAGTACTGATAAGGTGATGATGTTAACTCAACACATGCAACTACATGAAAATAATCAACCTACTAAGCAAGAAAATAGCAAATCATTTGTACCCTTGACTAGCACTTATAACCGAATAGTCTTAAATAGGAAACCTTCAACTGGTAAAGATACCAGCAGCAAATTACTGAGTATCCATGCCAAAACCAGTTTAAATAAATCAAGAAGAGTAAGATATAAATGTTCAAGGTGTCCATATAATACCTTCTGTAAAAATAATATGGTTAAACATCGTAAACAGCACATCATCAAAAGCAGATTTCGGTGTCCTATTTGTAACTATAGTGCAACAAGAGACTACCTACTCTTCCAGCATATGAAGTTCCATGGTGGAGATACTGATCAGATGATTAAAAAAATGAAAGAAAGTAACTTTGAAGATGTGGTTTTGGACCCATTTGATAGTAGCAGTAGTCCAAACAGCAGCCATAGGATAGATGAAGATAATTATGATGAGGAAATGGATAAATCCGCTGAAGATGATGTTATGACAAGTCAATCAAATGATGGGCAAGACTGCTACAAATGTAAAAAATGTTCATTTTTAAGTGACTCTAGTTCAGACTATCAACAGCATGCTAAACAACATTTCATTGAACAGCGCTACAAATGTGATTACTGTTCATTTAGTGACGATCGCTTACAAGACCTGTTGCAGCATAGAAATCTCCATTCTAATGAAGAGTATTTTGATTGTAATCCACCGCTAAGTAGTGTACTAAACAAGTCTTATACTGATGGTGTAACTTCAACATCTTCCAACCAGAATAAAGAAACTACAGATACAGCCAAAGAAGAGATGAGATATTCCTGTCTACTCTGTCCCTATAAATGCAATTCTGTTAAGAGTTTCAATGTGCACACGTCAATGCATGGAGTCAACAAGAAATTTATCTGTGATTTCTGTAACTGGAGCGTTGATCGACTGAACTTGTTGTATCAACATAGAAGAGTTCACGGTAATGAACCAGGCTTTGAAAATAATCCTGAAGAAATTGTTTTCATGAACAGAGAATTCGCTCTTGGAGTACCAATGGCCAATAAGTTAAGAGAGCCTTTAGGAGGATTAGATATAATTGGAATGGAGAAAGATGATTTGGTTTATTCTTGTACCAATTGCCCATTTACCACAGCAAACAAGAACAGCTTTACCAATCATAAAGCTTTGCATCAAATCCCTGCCCGTCACAAGTGTTCTGAATGTTCTTACAGTGTAGATAAATGGAGTCTGATGTGTCAGCATAAAAAGCTACATGATGAAGATGATAGTTCAGCATCCCCATCCAAGAAGAGACTGAGATGCCCAAAATGTCCATATCATAGCCAAAATCGTCAACTACTAGATAATCATATGAAAATGCATGCTTCTGGTCACAAATACAACTGTGGTATATGTGATTATAGTATAGATCAACTTAATCTACTTCAACAACATGTCAAGGTTCACAATGAAACCAAACCATCACCTCATTCTTCTAATGTCCAATTACTTGAACCAGGTACATCTAAAATAACCTGTCCACAACTCTACTTTACTTCAGCTACAGATGACACTGTTTTAAGTGATGCCAGTGAAGAAGAGTTCAAATGTGACAGATGTCCTTTTAGTACCCCTTCAAAACAACAATTTGATGACCATGAAAACAGGCATAATTTTAAAAATCGTGTCTCTTGTCCATACTGTGATTTCAGCAGTACAACTGATAACCAAATTTTGGAGCACATTCAGGTCCATTTTCCTGGAACACCTACTGATGCATTGAAACTGATGTTGGAAAGACGCCAAAAAGAACCCAACAACAATACAGATGCTGATGACAAAATGGCTCAAAAGGTCATCAAAAAACCTGTTAAAGTTGAAAGTGAACCCGATTCCACTGTATCTGAGAGTCAGAAGATTCAACAGCCAGAAGAAAACAAGTCTGAAAAAACAGACGTGTCAACTATTGATACTGAAGATTCTGACAACTTGAAACAAACTACCAAGGTGTATGTCTGCCAATATTGTGAACGTGAGTTTAATAAGAAAAGCAATATGATCCAGCATGAGAGACAACATTTAATTGGACATCAATATTAAGCTGTCCGCCTCATAGTCTGTAAATATATCATTGCCTTATAGTACCTATCATTTAGTAGACAAACTTTGAATATGTGCCTGATGATTTGGATGTTGTGTTTAAATTTTATTTTTACTTAAAGCCGAAAAGCACAGGATATAGTTATCTTTATTTAAAATATTATCTGCTAAGAGTTTACTTGTATGACTTCTATTCCATTAAATATTGTAGTTATTGATGTACATATTTTATAATTACTATATATTATAGTAATCAAAAAAGTTGATTTATGTGTGGGTGTAAAATAAATTGTAGATAATATATATATATATATATATAAGGAGACTGAAAGTTATGTACATGTAGGTTCTGGTATATATGTTGTCAATGAAACAAGATAATGAACTGAGTGCTTGATTAAAATTAGTTCACCATATATTAGTAGATGTGCCTTAGATATGGATTGCAACTGGTTACCAATACCTTAATAATAATTATAATATTATTTATTGATACAAGAACATTATATACTGCCAATGATGTGTGCAATGATTACAAATTAAGATTGTTCTTAATTCTTTCTCAATCTTATTCATTATCAGAGTGCAATCAAGTTAAGTAATTGAATAAGAGAATTTATATTCAATCAAGTTTTTGGTAATTAATTAAGAATTTGTTTTATATATTCCATATGTGTCTTATCTATCTCTTTCATATCTTTATAGCTGTAGAGTGGGTTGTATTTCCTTTTTATACCATAGCTATTGTTGGATAAGTATCTAATGTTATTATTGTTAAAATTATACAATTGTGCCTTAACCTTCATTCCACTTGTTAATGGTTGTGAAATTATCTGAGAACTGAAATGAGTAAATGCTCAAAATGGTTTCATTAATAGGAATGCTCAGTTGATTTTTACAAAATAATTAATTTTTTTTGATGCAAAATTCCATAAATAACATATATTTTACAAGGAAAAATGTTACAAAATATAACAAGTTATATTCCATTTATTTCAATTGTCAGAATTACCATTCACCATGTATATTATTTTATAAGGACCAATATGGAACAAAATATTTTTATTGTTATATTTTTTTTATATGTGTATTCCAAACAAAACCAGTGATAAAAAAAACCTGCTTACATTTTGTCAAGTGTCTTCCAATATATATCTGATATCACATGTATATTGTCATTCCAACCACTTGAGGCTTCCATATTCCATGTTTTAAATTGTTCAAGTTAAACTATGCATTTTATACATCAACTCTTCCAAACTATTTACATTGTTATTAGAATATTTTTGAACCAGTATTGGTGGACATCTTCTTAGGGTTATTCTCACAAATCTGGTTTTTGATATTTGTGCCTTAGTGCTTCCATGAAATATTAATATTCTTAACTTTTTATGCAATATTTTTGTACATTTATTAGAGAAAAACATATATTAATTGTCTACAATATGCAAACAATGTCAAAATTTAGCTTATGTCACCCTACAACGCCATAAAACTGACTACGACTCGAAATCAGCAATTGGTCTACGATCAAGTGGAACTGATAAGTCATGACTACTTGGGCGACAGGAGCGCTCTTACGAATGGTGAGTCGAAAGCCAACCAGTCGCCGACGACTGGAGACAACTAGTTGTCCCTAGTCGAAGTGACCTGAGCGCACCTACAATTGGCTTGAGTGGGGTCGACATAGCCAACAGGATTCAGTCATTTAGTCACATAGTACCCCTGGGGGCGGTAACAACCATGGAATGAGGCCATTTTGAAGGTCATCACATGGTCAGTTGTGGCTCTGATTATTCTACTGACACCAGGCGACATAAGCATGCTTACGACTGTGATCAACTGGCTGCTCATGATTGCGTCCAGTCCTGGATAATTTCAGTCGCAGTTAGTGGCCGTCAATTTTATTGCATCGTAGGACGACATAAGCTAAGCTTTAAAGCAATACAGCATAATTGCATGTAATTATATAACCTGCAGTTTAGTTTAGGAAGGTAAAAGGTTATTAATTGATGTGAACATTATATTTGTTGAAGATATACTGCAATTATGCTTTGTATTGATAAAAGAACATCTTTGTAACAACATTCCAATATAGTGCTTTAAACAATGATAACTTAAAACTTTGTTTTTATATTTTGAACAATGGCTTTCCTTTGTATATTATGAACATTTCTATTCTTTTGAACAAACTATATTTTCTTTTATACTATTTCGCATATTATATATTTTCAACCTAATTGTTATTTGCTTGACTATTATTAATTAAAACTATGTAGAATTAATTATTCAATATATTTGTATATATGATTTTATTGTTTTAATTGTTCGATTACATTCCAGATGTTATTCTGAATTTTGGCATTTTTTTTCTTATGTTTATTTATTTCAATGTGCAAATCATACATTTAGCTTAACTGCTTCTTATATTGTAAGGCATTAAGTTCCATCAACTAATTACAGTTAAATTTCTTACATGTTAATGGCAAATGTATGAATTGATTGTCATTTGAATGAGTAGTTATTTTTCACATATTTTACTTGGGATAAAAAAATATTTTTCAGTTATGATTAAAATATATTCTAATGAAATATGGTTTGTTGTTGGTCAATGAATAATTGTTTGAATCTTTATGATGATACACCTAATTCTCAATAAAACATCCTTTGTCAGTAAGATGAAATGGAATGTTTGAGAGCATATGGAGCCTTTGTTAGAATCATAAATATGCAAGTTATGTGATTCCAAGGTTGTCTACATGACCTTTTGAGTGATGAGTACTCTGGTTTCCACTGACTTCAAAAGAACAGTACAAGATTCTATTTGAGGCTAGACATATCCACAAGTCGATATCAAATGGTAACATCATATTCTTATCTGAAGAGCTTGAGCAATAAATACTACCGGTGAAGACAAGAATAACCGGACACTAGAGATTGACATTCTATAAACAATAATGCAGTTTCATAGTTTGTAAAAGCTATTTAGGAAGAACATCATGAATACAACGATAACTTGACAATTGAAGCCTTTGAAAACAAGGATTAACTCCAAATCCTATCCAATGATTACTCCCTGACTGATTTTCCAGAAGCATTTGATGATAGTAACTACCCTTCTGTCTGTGCCCAAGTACATAAAAAATGTTGTCTCCTAAATCATGGTGTCAATTCAAAATGAAAGAGAGAGGGAGAAATGGGGTTTAACTAACACTCAACACAACTAGGTCATTTTGGGACTAACATGGTTTTAGTTCAATAATTCGCTCGCGCGTAGGGGTCTTTAGCATTGGGGGGGAACCGAAGTGCTCGGAGGAAACCCACGAAATTGAGAAGGCGCCCCTACAATTCAAAATGAAAGAAAGGAATTAACTGCCTTGAAAATGGTCTATTATTAGCCCATGTGTAATATACATCATCCATCCAAATTTTGTTTTTATAAGCAATCCGTAGCCAAGGGCAGTCAACAAGTGTTGTTGGGTATTTTTTCTTTTGTCAGTAATAAGAACAATATAACACATGAAGTAAATAACCCATAAAGTAAAATATCAGAAAACAATAGAATTTGTTTTGATTGTCTCATGACTTAAAACAATTTATATTAACTGTAGCCTCTAGACCTTTTAAAAGATTTTACAAGGAGATCAAGGGTATAACTCCAGCAGTAATTATCGAAAACAGTTGAAAATCAACGAGTTTCTCATGACCTCAAATACTGTGCATAGATTAAAGGCAATCCGATATTAACTTAAGCCTCTAGAGTGTCCACAAGATTCTCCAAAGTGATCAGAGCAAGAGCGAGAAATGGGGTTTAATTCCACTCAATACAAACTAGGTTATTTTGGGTTCAATTTTATTACAATAATTTGCTTGGGCGTATGGGTCGTTAGCAGTGGGAGGAAACCGGAGGATCCAGAGAAATCTTGTGATCCTGCTCCTTGTCACGTACAACTGAGGAATCGAAACCACGTTAGTTGACTCAATGACAACCCTATGATACAACGCGCTCGTGCTAACCATTTGGCCATCCAAATCCCCTCAATGTGATCAAGGACCATAACTGTGGAAGTAATTATCAATAGTTTGTCTCCTGATCGTACATACTGTATTTATTTAAAGTCAATCAGATATGAACTAAAGCCTCTAAAACATGGACGCTGGACAGACGGCATCAATGTAGGTGTATTAAAAAGCAAATGAGGCCTTTCGGAATTTTCATTCGTTCCCTTCTTTTTTGAACTGACCATATTAGATGCTGATATCAACTTCTGCTCTCAGGATTTACTTATCTATCACGGTGCCAATCAAAAATCACCCATGTATAGAGTTATAACTTTATTGATCATGAGGCAGTTTCAAAGAGTGCATACAAAAACTAAAATTAATCAAGGGCCAATATTCATGAAGTTACAATTTGATATGTGCAAATATCGAAAGGAACCAAGATCTTTGGGTTATAAACATGCATAAGTTTCTTCAAAATCGGATTAAAATTGTGACCTGTAGAGGGTCCACAACCTTGATATACCATATTTTAACACTGTAGCCTACAGCTATGCGTACAGACGATGACCATTTTGTCCGGCAGTTTTGCCCCGAATTTCACAAAGCTTTATTAGAGTGTAATGGTGATATAATCAAATGTTTTTTTTAAATCAGATAATAATTGATACATCCAGAGGGACCACAAAGTAACAAAGATATGATTATAAAATAGTCTTAAATAACAAAAACAATCTTTAGTATTGTTGCTTTATTACTTATATATACATTAAATGTGCAGAATTGGGAAGGACAATAAAAATCTGTTTATTACTGGAGTAAATTTAGAATAGTACAAATAATTATACTACAGGTAAAGAAGGGATGGTAAATAAAACAAACAGCCACTTTGTCCAATAGCCTATAAATTATATCAAATTTTGGATCTTTAGGTAAACAGAAAAGAAAATCTTCAGACAGTTGACAAGATTCTATGACATAATGGGTGGGCAACAACTTTTTAAGTGATTATTAACAAATACGATATGGACTAGGACACATACACGATGTCATGGACACCATTTTGCAATTGCGACATCATTTTAAAAAAAACAGAATGTCAATCAATGTGCAATTGTCCAAGGTACAAGCATGCCAATATTCATGTCCATTATACTTTAATTGTTTTTGAAGAGCGTCATCCCAAGAAGGACAACTCTAAAATTAGCGCTTGTCTAGTAAATAGTTGTAATTGTTATTCATGGCGATGATCAGAACAAAGAACATATATTAAAAGTAGATCACAAGTTCCCATTAAGTAATTAACATTAATTCTGCAATTCACTTATATTAACATTGCTATTGATTTCAAGCACTTTTCCAGCAGCGCATTCGATTTTACAAAAAAATGCTAGAAATAATTACCTGAAACAATTCTTCTTTTCACTCATTTGAATAATGGATATTAATTTTAAAACGATAAGAAAAATAACTTTAGTCACTAAAACATTTACATAATTGTACCAAGTGAAAAAAGGGTCACAACTCTAGAAGTATTTAACAGAAATTGTTGAGACTCAATATGCCACTTCGTTTTATTAATTTGAATAATGCAGACAGATATTAAACACATCTGATGATAATCTTTGTAATTAAAGTGTTCACAAGTCCAAAAGGACTTTTTTATTCACTTATTTAAACCTCAAATATTTGAAAAGGAAATGAAATGAGGTTTAACATACTACTTTTCTGTACAAACCATATTAATGAAGGTCAATAGATATTGTGAACAACAATTTCCTAATTTTATGGCAAAAGAAGCCAACGCATCATAATTCTGCTGTTGAGTTTCACCATAAAATATAAAAGTATTCATTAATGCTAGAGGAGAAGGGCCATTAAGGTATGTATATATTTTGGGGCATCTGTCTATTATAAGGGTAGAGATTGGTTTGTCACTAGTGAAGCTTTCTTTCATGGTAAAACATTCTTACACAGGGATAAAACAATCATCTTTTATCATTTTTAGTTATAAAAACAGATCACATATCACAGATATTGGGAAGTCCCCTCATCAACTAAGTCTATTCTGATAGATATTTATAGTACAATTATTACACTTCAGAAGCCCCATATTCTAAACACTATCTGTTTCTCAACACAGGTGAAACTAACATAATCCTAATAAAAACATAACTAAATTAATTTTACAAATCATGACATGATAAAGTGTTATGTTTTTTGTCCTAGACGTATGTTGAGACTCTGGATTCTTTTATCTGGCAAGGATCCACCAATAATGTGTAAAATGCAGGTTACATAGAATATGGTCATACTGTATTTAAGTGATTGATGTCCACTATAACAATTCCATAAATAATAAATATCAAACATTTATAGTTCACTATAAACACAGGTTAAAATACAAGTTCTATCTAAACCTCATAACATCCGGACTTTGATACATGCACATATAAGCATCACCCAATAAACGGCGAATATGTTCTGGTATATGTTTATCATCATCATTTGTGGTAGCCAGTTGTTCAAACTTCTCTTCTGATAACCATTGTGTGAGGTCTGGTACAGGTGCAACTTGTGGTATGTTATATCCACTCTGTTCTCCTATAAAAACAATACATATTTATTTTATACAAGCTAAAGTCAACATCAATTCATACCTTTTCAATCATAAGTTCAAATAATCCCAATAGCCCAAAATATGTTGTTATTATGTCATTATGCTAATCTGAGTACTAAAATAAAACCTTTGAAAGAATAGGCTGGCTTATAATGAATGAGAAACATGACGACACCTGTGTAAAATCATTCGCACGATCTGTGCCAAGGGCCAAATTTGAAAAAGGCCTCAGGCCTAATTTGCTACCCTTGTAAAATGACGTGATTATTATTATTATTATTATAGAAACTAATCTAACTTTAATTTACATAGCAGCATTGGGAGCTTTATTGAATTCTTATTTTTATTTGGTCAAACATTCTGTTTTATATCTTACCCATTCTGTCAGCCATGGAGTCGAAAAAAACCCATTGAGCATTTTTTCCACTACCACATTTAACAAATGAAACATAGTGACTAGTTTGTATACATATTACAGCAAATAATTCCATTTTCTCCCTCGGCACTGTATATTCAGGTTCATTATTTGCATTCTTTTTGGAATTTTGCATAATAAAGTCTAAGTAACAAGATGGTATTGAGATTTCTGTTTGGACATGCTTTCTTCTTGTTTGATGCTGATGACTCTGTAGAAAATATAATTTTTTTATTTGTTGTAGTAAGATTAACACAAATAACTATTCAATATTAAATGCAATAAGATATGTTGCCACAAACTTTTACAACAGCAAAATCATTCAACTAGTTCATAAAGGTTGTTGCATATTTATTCTTATATAGGTAATAGGAACATTCATATCACACTGAAACGTGCCGAAGAGTAATAGGCATGGGTGCCATTTGAAATACAGGGATTTTAGTGGCAATATGGGCTGATTTTCAAAGAAAATTTCCAAGAAAACTATGAGGATGTGGCTTCCCATTTGTCTGTTCAAAAAACACCTATCAATACGCTATACATGTGACAAGTAACAACCTCAAATACACTGTAGTAAAATTCCTACATTCTTCGAAATATTTATATTTTCCCCTAAAGTATAGAGTTTTGGCATGCAACCATACATTGTCGACAGTACTTATTTGAACAATCTGATAGTGGTTTATTAATCTACATATAAAGTTCTTTCAAAATTTAAAGAATAATGTCTAACTAGAAGAAATAATACCAGAAAACCATAATCAAGTCGTGGAAAAGTATCTATGAAACATGCAAATGACAACCCCAATTCAAAAGGACATATCTCAGTCAATATAAAGGCTAGATATATCACTTGGCAGTTTTACACAAGTCTATATGTACTATAACATATATTACCATTTAACTTGCTAATAATGTTGTGAGAGGGGAGATAATAAAAGAGAGAAGCAGCGATTGCCAGGAAAGATAGGCCCACTTTTTGCAAGAGATGGATAGAGAACAAGCTGAAAACAAAAGCAATTTTTCGTACAATCAGAGGCAATAATCCAGAAAATTAGTCTGAAATATGCAAATATCAAAAGGGACTGAGACCTTGATATATTTTAAGTTTCATCAAAATTGGATAAAAATTGTGATCTCTAGGTCTACAACTTTTGTAAAACATACTTTTACATAATTTGCGTACAAAGAACGTCCAATATGTCAGGCGATTTCTTTTGGATTTCCTCAAAATTCGAATTTAACCTTCATTTTGTTGAATGTTGATGACTATTGTGATTTCTAAGGGGTCCACAACCTTAGTATGTTATACTTTTAGACTATTTAGGTTATAAACATGCATTTCAAGTATCATCAAAATCAAATAAAAATTGTGACCTCTACAGTGTCCACAAACTATTTTTCGTATAACCAGGGGCCATAATCCATGAAGTTACAGCCTGTTACATGCCAATATCAAAAGGAACCGAGAGAGAGATTCAATATACTGTGCAATCAACACTAACTGGTTCAATATTATTTCAATAATTCGTTTGCGTGTCAGGACCAGGCAATGGAAAGAAACCAGAGGACCTGGGGATTACCACTATGTTGGGCAGACGACTCTATATACCTTGTCATGCACAAAACTGGGATTGGAACTATAACATGACATAATCTAATGTGCAAGGATAATAAACAGGAATCAAAAAGCAGTCTATGAAGTTTGTCAACTCTGGGTTGATTAAGAGCAACGAATAGTAGACAGACCAACACCAATTTTAATGCAAGATAAAATAATATCCTACCCTTTCTTTACAAGCTGTACAAAAAGCTGTAGAATTTAAACAAGGTACGCCTGCACCTTGATAACAATCTTTACATTCATATTCAGCTAATCGACCACAAATATTACATTCTCTTGGACCTGAAATAGTTAAACATATTATATCAAATTGACTTAGAAGAAATTAATGTGAACAAGAAATATGCATTCATCCCAACACCCCTTCTGTTAGCATTGATTTCATGATCTTACAATATCATGGGGTTGTTCTCTGTTTAACCTCAAACAAAGATTCAAGCATTTTGGCTATCCCTTAGATTTACAACTATCTGTATTCAGTACCAAAGAATATGTTTAGATCTGAATAATAGAATTGATTGTCTCTCTCAATTAAGAACAATGTACAACATTTATACTACTTCACAACATGTGCCCTCACACAAAAAGAGTGTACTGAACAGATTTACCTATCGGTCATCTCTAGCTTTAGTTATCAGCTTCAGGAAAAAGGGTCATTAATTTGTTTCATTTTTAGTTTTATTTCTAGAATCTGACAATTGAGATACGTAAAAGGAATAACTTACTGTTTTCTAAAATATCTGATATATCTAATTCTAAACTAGGAATAATTCTTCTATACATTTTATAATCTTTGCCAAAACGTGGCATCTGAATTATCAAACATGAAGGAACCTGCAAATCAATTTTGTTAGAAAAATTAAAATAATAGCTGAACCAGCAGTTGCCAAGCAACCTAGATTTTGCAAGAGATGGATGGAGTGCAAGTTAATATTTTTTTAGCAATGTTGTTATTGCTCCTATACATGTTCTTGCAAATTTTCAGGCAAAGATTTTCCCGACTAGACATAATATAACATCTTACGAACTTAGGGGAGCCATTATGCTGCGATCGTGGGGGAATCCCCAAGTGTCGAACAATGTTCTAAGAATAGGTCGGGGAAAATACCTCCAAGGCCATATATTACGTCCTACACACAGTGAGTGGCAGTTGTCCAGGAAGTTATATAACGACCTACGCACGGGTTTTAAAACCAGTTGCCGTAATGCCATTTGCTTTCAGTTCTAAGGTCGACATACCCCCCCCCCCCCTTTATAATCGTGTAATGTTTTACTTACCTCCTTAAATTTAACATTTCCTTGTAAACATGATATTTCTACGAGACGCTGTGTTGTGGGTAATAACAGGTGATCATCTTTTTCCATAAATAATTGATAAAAATATGTATGCTCACCAGAACTGAAATACACGTTAATTACAATTACACAGATCCTCCCAGGCTGATTCTCAAGGTTTGGTAGTACTTCAGTTTTAAGTGTCAACTCCCCCACCGACTGTCAAAATTTATATTACTAAATATTTTAGTTGTTACGTTTGCTTAATTCCCATAAAATATGCAATCATTCATTAAAGCAGGTCAAATGTAATTCATAAACAGAGCATTATAATAGTGCAAGAGTGAGAGAGAGAAATGGGGTTTAACGTCCACTCAGCACAAACTAGGCCATTTTGGGACTAACATGGTTAAATATTATTTCAATAATTCGCTTGTGCGTAGGGGTCTTTAGCATTGGGAGAAAACCGGAGGACCCGGAGAAAACCAACTCCTTCAAGTCATTGTCACGTACAACCGAATATTGATATGGTTCGATCTGTCATGGCCCTAATGCTGCACACCAAATTTGAAATAACCCAATAAAAAACTATACACTAGATAGCATTCTCCAGGTGAAAATGGGGGGGGGGGGTGGAATCATAACTCTAGAAAATGCATATTATCGATGATATAAGAGTTTGTCCTCTCATAAGCCTATGCTTAAAAGAAAATTTGAAAGAAATCTGTTGGATAAATATATAGCATTTTTTGCGTTCACAACAAGGTTTTGTAAAATGTGCCATAATGCAGGTCAGGAAGGTCTGATACACACCAAAATCAAAATCATGAGATCTTTGATCATTAATATATATTTTAAGTTGAATCTATATTGGACTAAAATTGTAAGCTCTAGAGGGTCTACAGAATTTGTACATATTTTGATAAAAGGCAGGGGGCATTTGTGGAAAGGGGAGGGTTCATTTTTGGAGAAAGTTTTGGTCAGACTGATACATTGGTGAAATTTTAACTCATTCCTGATTATTGGGGTGACACAGATATTTTTCGACTGTTTTTAAAATCATATGAAAATTGTGACCCATGGACAATTCACTAGCTTAAACTGTGATTTTGGGATATACACATCCAAATTTAATCAAAATTGGATATAAACTGTGAACTGTAGAGTATCCACGCACTAATGTGTACTGACACCGGTGACGAAGATAATATATCCACAAGAAAATGTTGGCATATATAAAAAGAAATTTTAAAAATGTTAACTGAAGATATTTCATTCACATCTATTACCATAATTACTAACTTTACCTTAGATGAAGTAATGGATCTGCTTTCATCACATCTCCAAGCAAAGCAACCAAAAATTCCTCTGGGTCTAAAACAAAATTAAATATTCCATATATGTATCATATTTGCCCAAAAAATATATATAACTTTACCATAAAATAACCGTAGAAAAATCTCGAAAAGAAGCACCTAGTTCAGAATTGTGTGATTTTCTGAAACTCTGGTTGGGAATTGCATTATCCCACCAAATCGTTTGTAAAAGTACTGGATTTTAGTCATTTTATTTGCAAGATGAAATTATTTTCACATATATCCTTTTAGATCCACTGAAATTTTATTTGACGATAGCCCGCTAAACTTCTGTTTTGCCAAATTGTGGATAGGATCAGTCCTCTGAGCCCCCTCCCTCCCCCCCCCATTACGACTATCTCCAGTTACCTGAAAACAGGGTTCTAAAAATGCAATTAACCCGTCTCAGAGATCGCCATCACAACATTTCATAAGTTTCAATGTAAACACAGAGGGGGAGGAGGTAAAGCTAAAAATACACAATGTTCTTATTCAAGCTGCTGGAATAATTCAACAATAATTTCTGATATCGCTTCATTATTCAAACGACATGATTTGGGTTAAGGGTGATTTCAACAATTTAATGTTGCAAAGTTTTCTATCTTGATGTTGTATGTTCTATCTATGATATTTGTTTAGATCTATGTTGACCCAATATCATAACCATTTCAATTTCATGTGAAAAAACTATTCACCTTTCTCTTCATTCATCATTCCAAGTATAGAGCTATGTTTATCTAATAATTCACGCAACTTCATCACTTTATCAGCTCTCACATAATGATTCCTAAAATATACATAATATAAAGTTAAAATCTACAAAACCAATTGCTCGAACAAAAGTATGTTTATGTGTTTGTAAATTTGTTGTGTGTGTGTCAATGAATGAAGCCTGTTTTAATAGACCTCCATTTCACAAATTTAAATGATGCATATAAATATCATACATAAATTTCACCACAGTCACTCAATTAGAATCGAAGTAATCAAGTTCAAAATTCTTGACCAATCAAATTGCTTATCGCTGTAATGATGTAATAACACCTCCACCAACATTCTACCACAATTAGAAAGAGAGTTATTGTGTTCCAATGTTTTGACCTATCAAATTGCTCATAGCTCTGCTTACACTGACCAGAAGTCTCACCATATTAAAACGAAAGTTATTGTTTTCCAAAGATTAGCCTAAGCAGGAAATGATCATCTTCGAACTCCAGCAATGCATTATTCATTTTATAAAATAGTACACCAGGTTTTAACATTCTAGCTCAATTAGTGTCCCAAAAAGTGTGATGGACAGACGGATGTATGGGCAGACAGACTTGTTTTAATAGTTTCCTGCTTTCTTCACTTGCATTTAGGATCGTTTAGTAATAAATGGAAACCAGAGAAACCCACAATGGAAGACAAGTGTTGAACTAGCCAGGAATTGGAGCCACAAACACTAGACACAATCATAAGGCTTGGTTAAAAGTGCAAATGTTAGATCATTCGCGCCCCCCCCCCCCCAAAAAAAAAAAACTTACCGTCTTAGGGGATTCACAATGCCATCTTTAATAACTTTTTGAACTGTTTCATAAGGTTCCATATCAGTCTGCCTTCTTGTACGATATAAAATATCATCAAAAACAGGCGTAAAATAAAACATAGAAAACAACATTGAGTCTAAGTAACAGGAATTATGATGTCCTTGTATTCCACGGTTTTTACCACAAATTATATCACGATCTAATGATGACGGTGGGGATATATCTGCATCTATATCAGGTGTCTCTAACGAACCAAATCCATTAGCAGACATGCTCCTTAAACTTGTATAAAAACGTTTATCTTTCAGACATCTAACTAATGGAACAAAAAATGCATGTTTTGGGGCACAGTTAAAATATCTATGACCATTAAAGGTTCCATCAGTACCAGCTACAGCCTCTTCATCCTGAAAACAAAAATAGGTTCAAAGACAATGAAACATAATCCCCTAGCAGTTAATAAATCGTCTGAGCAGTCGACAAGGGTTGTCACATATTTATGCTATTGTAGGTCATAAACGGAAATTTCTTAAATATGATAGGTTTCTTCATTTTACAAATCTAAATAATGCATGTAAATGTAATACATATTAGAACACAACTTAAGTTGTTAGAGTGTTCACAAGGTTCAAGGAAGAGAATCAAGGGCTGTGTAAGTTGTAAAGCAAAATTACTGAAATTGAATAGGAATCTTTGTTTTTATAATTTCAATAATTCATGTCAATTTTATACAGATTGGATGATAACTTTAGTTGTTAGAACATTCACAAGGTTCAACAATCGCGATATTTATTCAATAAATATCTATCAGTTCAGTGTAAAGAAAAATCTTGGTAGCTAAACATAGGCTGTCAGCACTATACAAGTTTTCAATAATCCTGGCCATCCAGACTTCATATCATTGCAAATACAGACATACTAAGACAATATTTTCCAAAAAATACTGGAAGCCATCAATTTACACCAATAAAATCTCATTTCACACTCATTTTGTCTTCACAATGCCAGTGCTATGTTGAGTTTTTGTTTAACTTTCGGAGGTATGTTTCTTTTGACTATTATCTCCTTGTCCAGCAGTATTACACTGGGTGAAGCTGAGATCAATAACCACCTGCATCTTACTGATCAAAAGTCTGGGACCATTACCTACGTTAACGGCAACAGGAAAGTCAATAAAGAAATATCTAGACTGCAAAATTTTGTGTCAATGATAAGATATTTTGATTCTATTATGGTTTTAAAAAGTGCCAAAAATATTGGTTAGATATTAATTTTACCTTATATATTAATAAACAATATAAATTTGAAACATTATGTATTTTTTTCTTTATTTCAAGCAAAATTTTATCAATTTCACAGTAATAAAACATGTATATTGTGATACTCCTGTATCTTTGAGCTAGGAGATGATACTGTATCATATCATGGCACAACGTATTGTTTCAGCCCTAATAAATGTAGAGTGTCACAAGAAATTGGGGACAATGTACCGATGGACAGACGGAGGTGATAGCAATATACAACATTGTGAGCATATAAAAACTAAATACAAGTATAAGCTTACAAAACACAAAAAATACAAGTTAAAATATTAAATACTGGTTCATTTTGTGGTGGTGATTCCCTTGCATGAGAAGTATCCGAGTTGAAAAAATAATTTCAAACCATTAATTTTTCTGTTCTTTGGTTCAAGTCAACTTACGGTTTCTATTCCTGCCATCTCTTTGCCTTCATATCGTCCTATCCATCTTATCACACCATATACTGGTTGTTTTAATGGTACAACTACCCTCCATCCTTCACAAAGATCAGTATCAACTTTAGTCAGTCTACTTTTAGAAGTCATAATATCTCTTTCTTCATCTAAAAAAAACCATATGCATTATTACCCTGTTTTGAAAGTGTATAAAACAAAAGACGTAAAAGTTCATGTCATCTTAGTTTCATGTAACTTCATACGATCAAAATCTACATGTTGAATTTAGTGTTCAAAATAAGATGCAACAGGAAACAAATTCCAAAAGCAGTAAAGCTTTAACATAGCCTTTACCATTTTGAATATATGTAACACTAACAGTTAATTTGATTCAGAATGACTCATAAACCTTTGATTTACTTTAGAACAACAATATAGTTTTCTTCTATTGTCATAATGAAAAGGGTAAAGTGGATATAAGGGAGATAACTGATCACATTCTTTGTTATGGTGGGGTTTTCCACCAGGATATTACAAACGTATTTAAGCTATTTGTGTCATTAATTCCCACATCTAAAAATAGCATTTAAATTGATGTCAGTTTGTATTTTAGAACATAGTTAACTTAAAGAAACCTGTTAGGACACAATTTCATATTGTGTCGAAGAAATTTTATCAAAAAAATTGTTAAAGGGCTTATGGCACTGGCAGTGTATATGAGTTTCCTAAAACGGTGAATGGCGAACACCAAAAAATAAGGGTAATGCCATTTGATGCTCAGGATTCCTTCATATTCCGTGTATTTTTTATTCAAGCAGACGAAAAATCTGTCAGACGAAAAATCTGTCAGACGAAAAATCTGTCACTTGCCAGGTGTTAAACAAACCATGTGATGCATACTAATTAGCCATGTGGTGTGAATTGAGACACAGTGTGCTGCTCAGTGTGTGCAAATTAACGCGACGGCTTTGTGTACTAAACGTTAAAAAAACATAAATTCGTGTTTATAATATCCTAATAAACATGGAAATTTGATCAGATTTTCGGCCAAAGGACGACGCGTGAACACAATACAGCAGTAAACTTATGCCAAATCTGTATGATTACTATAGAGCCCAGTGAGCGTGTTGAACCAACTATGTCACTTTCGGTTTAAATAAAAATTAATTTCTCACTTACAAAAACTTTTTTGCTGTGTGTTACAGAGGGGATTATTTATAAATATATATTTAAGATTTATGGAAACCTTGTTGAAAATCGTTGGTCTTCCCCTTTAAGCGTATGTAAAGGGTATTTCAGGACCCCACAACCATATCCTTAACAATTGTGAGGAACTGGTTCATAATTGTCTGGCGAGAATTTTATACATTGTCAGCTACTTAATGTCGAGTATTATGCTGTAAATAGAATGGACGCGAGGCAGTGGCTACATTCATCATTTGAAAAGAAACTGAGGATTAAATTACCGTACACAAGGGGTCTTGTGGACCCCCCTCCAAGACCCCCCTTCCCTTTCCTTTCAATTTTTTTCTGATTAAAAGTGTCTAATCAATTCTGCGCTCAGTGCTAGATTTGTATTTGGAATCTTTCCTACTGATGGTATTGATTTTGTCATTCTAGTAATCTAGATTTGAAATCAATCTGGGTACCCTACCAACCCCATCAAAAGACAGATTCTACATGGAAATGACAATTACGATATGCATAGATTTGTATGGTTTCAAAAATACCTTATAATTCTTATCGTCATTGTTAATACCTCAAATATTTTTTTTACTCGGATTGATTATTATTCCGACTTGATATGAAGCTGTAATTTGATCGCATTTGAATAAAATTATGCATCTAAAAACCTATTTTTGTCTGGGGTCTTAGATTATTGTATATAGTTATCACTAGCTATAATCACTAGCTATAAGTACATGTACATATAATATGTTTGGTTATTTTATATGCTCTTTAAATATTTGATATTAAGATTAGGACCACTATTTTTACGGTTAGCTAACAACATTGAAATGGGGCAGCAATGAATTCTTATTCATGTTTTTAATTTCAAATATTAAGGATATAATTTAAGTTAAAGGTTAAGCTCCCTTAAGACTTGCCTTGAAGACGAGAATACTCGTATATTGGATTCAATCCTTTTTCTTTATAGTCGTCTTTATTTAAAACATTTGTTCCAAAATGTGTATCAGAAGTCGGTCTACCAGGTCTCCTGTTGGTACTTCCATTGTTATTAAGACTTAATGAATGATATCTAACATTATCATCATGGCTACTACCTCTATGAGTATATGAATTATCAATAGGAGTCCTAGAATAATTTTCAAGTGAATAATCAGATTTTTCTTTCCTGATAATATGTTCAGTTTTTGATGTTTGTTTTTCAGGTTTTGAAGTTTGAATATTATTGGCTGTATATGGATGTACTTGGGATCTTCTATTAGTATCACTGGTATCTGGTATTATAGTAGAATAGGGTGTTGATTCTGTATACATTCCACTATCAGCATCTATATTATTAGCAATTCCTGTAAAACAAAAGCAAACTTATCAATCTGACACAGTATATTCAACAAATTTGCTGATGATGCAAAAGCAAACTCTTGAAAAAGGCTACTAAAATGGAATTGACAAAAGAAAGATTATGTATTAAATTGAACCTACATGTCAACTAAAATAAGTAATCCAGTAATCAGTAACAATATTCTAATGCAAAGTGTATTTTTAATTATGAAATTGAAAAAAAAACCCATACAAGTACAAGTGTTAAACAAACCATGTAAACAATTAGCCTTGGGGAGCAAATTTAGTCACACCATCCTGTTCTGTATATTCATTTTTATGATATCCTAATAAACAGTTCCTTTGATCAGATTTTTTGTCAAACTATGACACGAGAACAAAATACAGCACTAAATTTACGCCCAATCTTTATGCTTACCATAGAAACCTGTGAGCGAGGTGAACCAATTTCATCATTTTCGGTTCTCCTGCAACTACTCTTAAACTTAAGATACCAATAACAATTTTGACATACCTGTTGGATAAAATTCATCAGCTTTCAGTAATCCAAGAATTGGAATTAGAGAAGCATGATTTTGTTTAGCATAAAATAAACGATGATCACTGTATTTTCCTGTTCCAGATCCGATGGATTTGTCCTGAAAGGAAACAATTGTAATTTGACATTTTCATAGCACTCAAAATTAATACAATTAAATATTATTATATTTCTAAATATGTATGGTAGATTTTTTTTTCGTTATAATCATCATGGTACATCAGGAATGTATCAGTTTATATAGAAGATGAGAATATTTTCCTAATCGTTGAGAAGAAATAATTTTAATACCGTACATCAATTGAGGGATTGTTAATCCCTTGCCCCATTATGTTCTAAACGGAATAGGAGTCTAAAAATAGCTCTTCAATTCAGTTAATATTAACAAAGATATTCAAAATCTTCTGTTAATGATAAAACTAGATTGGACGTAAAGTAAAATGAGCAAAAATGTGGTAAAAATTCATCTAAAATATATAACTGGATTCTTATAAAATAAGAAATATGTAATCCATTGTCATGATTATGTTATGATCATTATAACCAATCTATGATAGTAAAATGATTTGGATGACTCTTATTTTGTATCCGTTAACGAATATCCGAATAGTAGTTTCAACACTAGACGACACATTCTTTAAGTTTCACTGAAATTATCTCATGGGCCTCTTTTTAAATTGAGTTGAAGCTAGGAGATTATTTACCAACCTTTGATATTTAGATTTTGTTTTCTTAATCTAAAGTCGAATACGGTAATCAAATTGAGTATATTTTAGTGCTGGATTACGCAGTGGAAAATCTTGATTCCATAAATGCATATGACGCAGAGGCTTAAATAGACCTTTCTAATTTCATTGGTACTCGGTTTCATGCAGGGATTACCAAAACAGATACCACAAAGCAACAATAATACTGCTGGTGCAATGAACATGTATGTTTTTAACTTACAAACTCCACCCCTACAGTTAAGCTTTGATCTTTTGCATCAGGTAATGTGCCAATCCATTTGACTGTTCCATCAAATGGTTGAACATCTGCTTTACCAGTATCTCTCATCCATACTACTCGATCTCCTATTAACAAACTACAGTCAGGATGTGATTTATCTGTTGTTTTCCTAGGTTTATATTGACTGCCTTTGGCTTTTGATAATTCACTCTGTTCAAAACCTTCTTTATATTTACGCAATTTACTAATAGGTATAAAAACTGCACTGTCTTTCGGACATTTGAAATATTGATAACCTTTTACTTTTCCATCACTAGTTCCTTTTCCTAGCTGATCCTGCAATAATGAAACATAACATGTATTAATAGTGAATAAATAAACAGATAAATAAAAAAACATAACAGGCCAAAAAGAATTATCAGAACATAGATATTAACATAATTATTAATAGGGCCTAATAAGTATTAAAAGAAAAGGATCACAGATGTCCCAAGCCGAACCTTTTATGTATGGTATGATTATTATCTTGTATTAGTTGATGGATAAGAGCAGTTGTAGTTGGCCGATGCACTCCTGGTCAATATATTCTTTTTTTGTTCTACTTTCACAACTCTTCTTAAATTACTTATAGTAAGATATATAATGCATACTACATTATATGAATGAAATGATTTAGTCATGCATTGATTTTAAACCTTGTTTCTAAAAATAGGAAATAATGTCACTGTCAGTTTATGATGATAAACATTTTTTGAAGTGGTTTAAAGATAACATTTATAGAATTTACAAAAGTCAAAAGGGATGGAAACAGACTTCCTAGGAAAACAAGATAGGCTTATTAAAACAATCATAACAATGCAGTTTTCACGTTATAGTTTGGTCATTACAAAAAAACCTTAAAAAGTGAATAGTTTTAATTCACTGTAATAAAACTGATTGAACTATGTAATTATCATGACAATTCATTTGAATCAGTCAATTCCATAAAATATGTATTAAGAGTTTCATCAGTGCATGGAGCCGACAAATCTTCAAGATAACAAATACCACACTGATCAGCAGTGAATATTCGCTAGGCCGTACAGCCATGCACTGATAAGGATGACATCGATGCGACTAAAAGGGCCAATCCTGATAACTTTTTGGGGAATAAAACTGCTTAATTTTGTGTTAAAATTATTTAAAACCCATTATCTAAGGCCGATCAACTAACCCGATTTTTGTGATACGCTTGTAAATAACTTAAACCTGACAGTCTGCCTCTGGAAATGGAGACCTTTGTATTATACAGTATCTGGATTAAACCAGACTTTTTTCTATAAGGGGCATTCCATGTCAAGTGTACACAAAATTCGGGCGATTTTGACATGACCATCACAGATTTTGATGATTTTTGGTGTGCAAGTTAACTATGATAAAAATATGAGATGTGCAAAATTATAGCGCTGGGGGCCCCATGGGGCCCCTTCAGGGACATCCCAAACATTGGACCTTTTCGGCTTACATACCAACTTTGAAACTCTATAACTTCGTCCCTAGTAATCCTACGTACATCAAATTGGTATCAAATTGTCCAAAAAAGATAGATCTTTCTAATGACACGGAGCACGAACTCAACAGGACAAAATTCAGGCAGATATCGTTGACCTTGACCTTTGAACCCACGCCCCCAAAAAGGGGCAAACTCGATTTGGCCAATTTTTCGTGTGAACATTGCCCCACCTATAAATAGCAAACACACAAAAAATCAAAGTGGGATCTCCATGGGAACAGATTTGATTGACATGGAAGTCCATCTAGGTCGCAAAAACAGACATTGATTTTATTAGAATAAACTGTAGGTTTTTTGTGTAAGCTGACTTCTGTACACTTATTTCACTATGTTAACTTGTACATTCTGTTTTTGTTACTGGACGATCCATTTAGTTCTCATTTTTTGTTCCCTAGGGCTTTGTTTGCAGCATTAATTTCTTTTTTACTCAGAGTATAGGTCCTACCAGTAGCTGCTTTAGGGTCTACCGGAATCAGAATATCCCTGCAGTCTATAATGCACTGATCTTCCACATCCGGGAAGAAGAAACTGTTTGACGGGCCATTTGGATGAAGGAAATTGACCTTCACCTCTAGTTCAATGGGACACGATTCTAGGATGCACGCCAGCCACCATTTACTGGCCGGTGACATAACCGGCTAGTTTCATTCTACAGGTGAAGAATGTTCAGCTGTTACGGACTCAACACGCGAAGAACTACTTGCACTAAACTCGCGTACCTCAAACGTTGTCTTTGATAAAGGTTTGAGTAAATGGGGTTTCTGCATGCCAGGAATTGTTTTTGCTAATATCGCCCTGTCTCTTAAAGGGCTAATCCCGATATTTGTTTTGGGAATAAAAATGCTTAATTTTGTGTTAAAATCCCTTAAAATATCCGAGTCAAGGGCCGAGAAACTACTTCCGTATTGTAATACGTTTTCAAACGACTTAAATCCGTCAGTCTTCATCTGGAATTTGAGACCGGTGCCCCAAGGTGTATTTTGTGGTATCTGGATAAAATCAAACATTTTTTTTTATAAAAATAAGGTGTACTTGAAATTTGCCTTTCTTTATCAAGTACGGCACATGGGTTATTCACTGCATAACCCTCTCAAATAACCGTAATCGGTTATAAGGTCATCCAACGAAACAATTGACCCAAAATCTTAAAAGGGTTACGTTTCCGGATAAGCAGTTTTGGCGTTCACGTCCAAACGACTCAATATTTTGAGTTGAAATTTTGAGACAAGGTATATACATCAGTCCCCTATATTTTGGCGTTTTATTTTCATAAATTCTCAGACTTTTATTTTTGAGCCTCTGTATAATTCGGGATTGTCCCTTTAATAATTGCTCTTCCAAGTTGTGATCTTTCTGGGTGGCGTAACAAATTTTCATATTACTCAGACTCCTGTTTGCACTCACTCTCTCTGTACCTCTCTCACACACCACTAGCAGACGACATAGTTAACAGATACAAACAGATAAGGTTTTGTGCACTTGAATAACTGTGTAGCACCTGACTTGACCAGCTCCTAAAATATGTTCCCACAGAGATCCCATTTTGATTTTTTGTGTGTTCATTCATCATAGGTGGGGCAATGTTCCCACAAAAAATTGGCCAAATCGAGTTTGCCCCTTTTTGGGGGCGTGGGTTCAAAGGTCAAGGTCAACAATATCTGCCTGGATTTTATTCTGTCAATATCGTGCTTCATGTCATTAGAAAGATCTATCTTTTCTGGACAATTTGATACCAATTTGATGTACGTAGGATTACTAGGGATGAAGTTATAGAGTTTCAAAGTTGGTAGGTAAGCCGAAAAGGTCCAATGTTTGGGATGTCCCTGAAGGGGCCCCATGGGGCCCCCAGCGCTATAATTTTGCACATCACATTTTTTCATCATGGTTAACTTGCACACCAAAAATCATCAAAATCTGTGATGGTCATGTCAGAACCTTGTGTACACTTGACATGGAATCCCCCATAAAAATAATATGTAGGTAAAATTTACCTCTTGTTATCAAGTACAGTACATGGGTCATTCACTGTATAGACCTCTCAAGAAACGTAAATCGATTATCAGGTCACCAAATGAAAAAAATGACCCGAAATCTTAAAAGGGTTACGTGTCCGGATAAGCAGTTTTGGCGTTCACGTCCAAATGACTCAATATTTTCAGTTGAAATTTTGAGACAAGGTATATACACCATTCCCCTATATTTTGGCGTTCTATTTTCATACATTCTCAGACTTTTATTTTTGAGCCTCTGTATAATTACTGTCTGTTCCAAACCACACTACGACTCGAAATTTGCTTACTATTTCTTTAATTTTTAATTAAAATGGTTAAAACTTAACGACCTACTTGGAATTGCCATCCCTTTACTTTCTACCTCACGTTAACTAATTTCAGATCAAGCTATATATCATTTCTCTCGTGAAAAATCGTGTTTTGTTTACTTCGCGGTGTTGAAGACAGCCATGCTTGACCTAGTTATTTAGAATATACCAAATCTAACAGGGGCGATAATTTGGCTTGGGGTCGTTTCGTCCTAATTGCATGTTTAAATAGTTGTTTCGACACAAACAGACACGCACGTACAAACAGATATATACAGACGCACGCACGGCCACAAATCAAACAGGCGAATCCTCCCACACAAAGCATTATTAACCGAATGCACCCGATTTGTGGAATACCCTTATACCCCTATATGATATAGAGTGACCCAACTTGCACCGGCGCAGTGGAATTGTTAATGTTCTGTGTAACTGGCCGGTGTCGAAAAATGTGAAATTTACAAGAGGATAAGGGCTTTTATCAAACTAATAGGCGTTAATGCTAGACGCAGAAAGTAATGGGGTGACAATTCCAGGTAGGTCGTTAAGTTTTAACCATTTTAATTAAAAATTGAAGAAATAGTAAGCAAATTTCGAGTCGTAGTGTCGTTTGGAACAGACAGTAGGGATTGTCCCTTTAATGAGTCCCCAATATAAACTTTCCTCCAACAAATTAAATTCTAAAACAGTTTTTTTATGTATTAGAAAAATAAATAAAGACGTTTAGGTATTTGTACGTAAAAAAACATTTCCTATTTAGTGTAAATGGGTATTAAAATGTGTAAAAGGCACCATTCTGCAGACATGTCTGAACCATTTACGTCCTATATGTAAACAATGCACACGTCACTGAGCCAATTATTCATATTGACAACGCGTGATGTGAGTGCATGTGTTGAAGACAGTCATCTTTAACAGAGATATTACTCTGTGGTAGTTCTCTTGAAAACAGAAACGAGAAACAGATTGAACAATAATTACCGTTAACTCTACTCCAAAATGTATTCCTTTCAAATCTGGCAGTTTTCCTACAAAACGGATTGTCCCAGGTGAAAGACAACTGTCCATCTTTAATTTGACATAGGCAGGTTCATCCAAACTTCCATTTGGTTTAGCTCTACGTGTTATTGCTAGACCCTCGGCCAACCAATCCTTGTCATTATAAACGGCCAGTCTGTCAGAACATGTTGGTATTGACTGTAATAAATCCATTACTTGTTGTTCTATTTCTTCGGCTTCTCCGGGAATACATTCTATCTCTACCGGTTCTGAATCCACAGATACTAAACATAAATAATAGGTTGAACCTTTAGTAACTTCGTCAAAAAATCGAAGCAAAGTTCCTGGCAAAACTTCCGTTTTCGACTTTGGTCTCATTAACGTCGACGAAAGTTTATCCCGTTTCTTACCAGTCTTTTTACACAGGAGAATAAAACTTTTCTGATGGATACTCATTCTCAGTATATACAATAAAATATGAAAAATAACATAATTAAAACAAAAATTAAATTCTTCTACGTCTGTACAATCTACATTCATAGAAATATAACAACTCTTCAACTGGTAATTTTTAGGGCTAAATTTAGCTACTCTCCCGGAAGTCCATTGAAATTAACAAACTAAGTGGAAGGGAGAGAACTCTAGTTAGAATAGCCATCCTTACACCAACAAGGATCCAGGATACCAGTACCTAAAATTCCCAAACATAAATTGTGTTTTATTTTAATGGCACGCTAGCATCCGCCTCAATGTACTGCGCAAAACATATAATGATAAATGCGCGACAGATTAAAGTACCGATGACAAATTTACAAACTTAAAATTAAGATCACTGAACCTCTCTAGCCATTGCTGGATTGGCTTCTGATATTTTGAACTTTTAAGGGAGTGTGTATTTTCTCCCCGTTCAATCAAATCTATCACTTAAGTACAGCAACATGACAGTCCTTCGTATAATCTTGGATCTTCCCTAAAACTTAAGGTATTTAAAACGGTGTATATGAGTCTGTTTGTCTCCATAGTATTATTATTTATGTAAATATTTGGTCTAATTTGACGCCCTGTTTTGAGGGTAACGTCTTTGTAACGCAACCAGCGATTGGTAGTTAACCGGACTATTGATCAATCATAATTTAGAACAAGAATGTTCCCTCTTTCCAGCAGTGTTGAGTGGGATTAGCTCAAAACAAACGGAACACTGCGAGGAGTATGGTAAAATAGGTAGACCTACATACCGACTATGTCAGTACGCGATGAAGTAGTGAACAGTAAATTTGGGTTCGCGGCCACATGTTTATAAGGGACAACTAAACATCACTGAGCATATCATCAAATGAAATATTGCCCTCCACCCAACAAAATAACTTCTTCGAATATCAGGATCACAGTAGCTCGACAAGGCAGGGTTGTATTGTAACTCCCTGTCAGGTTTGAACAACAATTGATTATATACCAAAACGAAGTCAAATGTGTAGTAAAAATTCAAAAAAAATTCCACAGAGAAATTTAGTAAGCGTTTAGGATGGCCAGCAGTACACGAAACGCTAACAGAAACCATAGATAGATAGAGAACAATCAGGGGCCATGCCCACAATCCAAAAGTTATGGTCTGAAACTGAAAATTTAGGGTTGATACCAGTGTTTTCTGAGGCGAAATCCCTACAATATCGTAAATTCGGACGCGGAAGATCTTCAAATTTGATTTTTCGGTCAGAGACAAAATGTTTAACTGTATCATGTATTATGTTTTTGTTATGGTTTTTTTTTTGGGGGGGGGGGGGCTGGATCCGGAAATCATACTTCCGAATTGATCCGACAATGTCCGACATCTTGTTTTTCAAAAGACTGCCAAAATGTGAATTTCTGTGATCTACCGCCAATTAATTGGAACTGTATCATACAGTTTACCAATTTTGAGGTTCATGACATACGAACATTCTATTTCGTGATCGAATGCTTTTGTGAACATCCCGTCTTCAATAAGCCCAGGTTAGGTGCTTAAGCGTAGGACGTTAAACCCCATTTCATCCATTCATTTTGTGAACATTGGGGGGTTTAAACACACAACAGAAAAGAAACAAGCCAACAGTGACGCTGATGTCCCGCACCGAAATCCCAGAATAAATAGATGACACATATTAATTAATCGCACATTTACTTTTTTTCAAAAGTATCAAGCAATGAAATGAAATTGCTTTGCTCAGCTTAGCTTTAGCTTGAAATATTAATAACTGAACTAGGTCGAAACATTCACCTAATTAACATCGAAGTCAAGTTAAAACATTCTACCTCAATTAAAAGTTGGTATTTTTGAAAATCTTGACCAATCAAATTGCTTATCACTACTTAGCCAAAGCAAAAAATTCTCATCATCGAACTCAGTCACGGAATTATTTGATGAATCTATAGTCAAGAGTTTCATCACTCTCACTTAATTATAACAAATGTTACTGTAAGGAGGCAATGTTTATCAACTAGCTCAATCAAGGCATTCCCGAACTCAATCAAGGCATTCACCTATTGTATGCCTACACCAAGTTTGAGCATTCTACCTCAATTAGAACGAGAGTAATCGTGTTCCAAAGTCTCAATCAATCAAATTGTTTATCTCCTTTTACCCTAAGCAGAAAATGCTCATCTTTGAACTCCGAAATGGCATTGCCCTAATAGACACCTACATTCTAGCTCAATTTAGAAAGAAAGAGAGTTACTATGTCCTACTGTCCCAAAGTCTTATCCAATCAAATTGTTTATCGCCCTGTTTACCCCTAGCAGAAAATTCTCATTATCGAACTTAGTCAAGGTATTGATGAACAGAAACTATACACCAAGTTTCATCACTGTCGATTAATTAGAACTAAAGTTATCGTGTACCAAAGCATCAACCAATAAAATTGCTTATCTCTGCTTACCCTAAGCAGGAAATGCTCATCTTCGAAATCCATCAAGGCATGGACCTAATTAGCATCTCCACCAAGTTTAAACATTCTAGCTCAATTAGAAAGACTTATTGTGTCCCAAAAGTGTGACGGACTGACAGACAGACGGACGGATAAACAGACTGACAAACCCATTTTAATAGTCCCCTGCTTTGTTCGAAAGGCGGTGGATAATGCAATGAAAGTGGTTTAACTTTATATATGTACAACAGAAAAAGAAGTTGACTGGGGTTTGTATGGTAAATGGACAGCAAGTAACAACAACTACATTCGGAAAACGGGCCATACGTCAATCAAGTTATGTGACAAAACAACTTCTTCAAAATATGTTTTATATATTGGAGAATTTCCCCGCGAATACAAAGTTGTGAGAGGGAAATGAAATGAAATGGCGTTTTAACGTCCCACTTTTTACTACAACTGGGATAAAAATTGTGACTGCATGCCCTCACGATTCAAGTATAGGGGATACTACTCAGAAATGTGAGAAAAGAGATTTAAAATATATAGAAACACATGAAATAAACTTTTAATACAAATTTAGTATAGGGTGGCTTGTACATCGAAGTTAACATCGGTAATTTCAAATTAATAAAAACCCCTAGCGGCTGCCAGACAGGATACGCCCACATTTTGCAAGAGATGGATAGAAAACAAGCTAAACAATCAAGGGCCATAATTCAGGAAGTTACAATCTGATTTGCGCGATATCAACAGGGACAAAGATCTTTGGGTTATAAACATGCATTTCGAGTTTCATCAAAAACGGATCAAAATTGTGGCCTCTAGAAGGTCCACAGCCTTGACATACCTTATATACTATTTGCGTGTGGGGGGCGGCCATTTTGTCCGGCGGTTTTTATCCGATTTTCACGAAATTCAAACTCAGCCGTCATAAGGGTGTAACGGTGAAATATTCAAATATTTTTTAAAAGTTCGCTTGCTCGTAGGGGTCTTCAACAGTGGTAGGTTTGGCAGTTGACTCGACTCCTTGTCACGTATAACCGAGGATTCCAAACCACGCCAGTTGACTCAATGAGAGGCTTTATAATACAGCGCGCAAGTGCTAACATTCGGCCATAAACCAATGTGACCTGTAGACTGTCCAAAAACAAATTGTGGTAGGACAGTAAGAGCGACGACAATATACTTCGACATGGAAATGTGAGCGTATAAAAAATAAATCTAATATATATTAAATACTCTATAACATAATCAATATAACATTTATGTCTAAATAAATTACAGAATTATATCATAAATACGTAAAACAATCTTCAAACGATAAACAGATAAATCGACTGCCGATTGTATTTTCCATTCGACAAAAAGAAATAAAATAGAGTTTAACGCCCTTCTGTTCTGCTCGTAACTGGGCTAATGAAGAGGGGCATACGCCATACAACAATGCGCTATAAGGGAATTTTTTCCGGACCGCCGATTGTATTTTCCATTAGACAAATAAAAGTAAAATGGAGTTTAACGTCCTACTGTTCTGCTCCGAACTGGGCTAATGAAGACGGACATACGCCATACAGTGTGCTATGAGCAATTTTTTTCCCGGACCGCAGCAATACAGCCTACTATTATATCGAATTCCAACTGTCAAGGGATCTTTACGTGCATGCCATTGTGTACACGGGACCTCGGGTTTTCGTCCAACCGAACGGTTCTGCATCACTGACAAGGGGGAACCACGCCGGAAAGTTTTGATGAACTTTATAGGTCAATGCAGGGATCAAACACCCGACTTCAAGGACAGCGAGCTAGCGTATTACCCTTTTATCCGCCCTGAGACCCAATTCGACAATAACCTGCAGGACAAAATGTGTTGTGTTAATAGGAGAGAGATAGAAATGGGGTTTAACGTCCACTCAACACAACTAGCTCATTTCGGGACTAACATATGGTTTAATCCTATTTCAATAATTCGCTTGCGCGTAGGGGTCTTTAGCAGTGGGAGGAAACCGATGGAAACCCACGAGGTTAAGAAGGCGCCCCTTTCACCATGCCACATACGCTCACACCAGGGCTCGAAACCACAGCCGCAAGTTAATAGGGATTTGCGGCACATATCTAAAAACGAATATTACATCCGATCTCACCAGCTACAACCTCGCTATGATTTAGTATATTAAATGAAATTTTGAAATATACAATAGTAAATGAATTTGTCATATGGTTATAAAGGATGGCGGGCCAACATCTGAATCCGCCACCGCTCACGGTTGTACTGTGAAAACTTTAAAGCCTTTGTTGCACCATTTTGCATTTGAATCTGACTGAAAAAAGCTTGGCGAACTGTTTTCTCCATGACCTTAATATTTAACAATGGAGCTTGTGTCCGAGCAACTGAAAATACATAGAGAGGTAAATCAAAAGTTATAAAATAAAATTTGAGAACTGATCTAATACTCTTTATATTGCGGCGGTACTCAAACCGAGAAAGCTTTCGTGCCCGGTAATGTTGGTAAATGAGAGATAGAGAAATGTGGTTTAACGCCCACTCGACACAAACTAGGTCATTTCGGGACTAACATTTGGTTTAATTTTTTTTCGAAGAAAAACCCACGAGGCGACCCTACTCGTTGTCAGGTACATCCGTGGATTCGAAACCACGCCAGTCGGGAAATGTATGGTCATTGAAATGAAATGAGGTTTAAGTCCTGTTCTGCACTGACTGAGCTAATGAAGATGGGCATTATACGTCATACTGTGTGCTAGGAGAAAAATGTTAGCCGGACTGCGACACTACGGCCTACTTGCATTTTGAATTGCAATTGTCAAGAATTAATTTACTTGTATGCCAATGTGTACATGCGACCTAGGCTTATCGTCCGATCCGGCCACCCTTTGCACCACTGACAAGATGATGAGGAGCAGAAGGGGGGGGGGGGTCACTGAGATCGAGCAGGGGATCAATCGTGGCTACCGTCTTCGAAAACATAAACACAGCGAAGGGACCTCGCTAAAAAATAAAAATCTCTTTGATCATCGCTCTCGAGGATTCGGTTTTTGGTTACAGAATAGATAGGTTGCTAGTTAACGACATACGCCCACATAAATTTTTTAGATGCGATAAAGGGAAAGGCCAGCAACATTATTTGTCGCGTTAACATACATGTAACTGTAATACAACAGATTTCTATATCTAAAGAATAAAAAAAACCGTGACAATATCTAACCACATATATATGAGCGCCGACATATATAACGAGGCTGAGCTGAAAGTGTATAGAACATGATAAAACCGCTCTATTTCGACAAAAATACAGTGAACCCCCCATATTAAAAAAGGTATAGATCTGTTTAAAACGCCCCTGGGGGTCACGAAGGCATAGTTAATGATAAAGAAAGAAAATGGTACCCTTTACCTCTACGTCAAAAATGCTGTGGTCATGTTTCGAAGGCGATGTTGGTTGAATCTGGTCGTTATATTTTGCTATCATTTACAGTTTTTTTCAATCTGAAATAAAAACAGAAATCACTTCCTAATACCCATTCATTAAGATTGATCTGTTTTCATTTGTAAAAATCAAATATTAGCATAATAAGCAACAGCAGGGTCGTGTTCAAGAATTTGAACAGCCCGGCGGTGGGGACTCTCTCTATATATAGGATTGCCCGAGCATTTGATAAAATTCAGAAGCCCCGAGACAAATTTCTAGTCAGGTTATAGGTGTAGGCAAAACTTGTATAGGATTAGCTGCAATATTTGTATAGAGTGGGGTGTTACTTGGCCTATCCGCCGCGACAATTATAATTCAGAAAGTTCATCGGGGTTTTCTGACGTTGTTTCCACTTGTCAGTGGAGCAGAAAGAATGCGCTGACAAAGGCGGCCTTCTAGTCGTTCGGATGGGACGAAAAAAAAAGGTTTTGTGTACACATTGGCGTGCACGTAAAAGATCCCTTGGCAGTTGGAATACCATATACCCGTCTCCATTAGCTCACTTGGAGCATAACAGTAGGAGGTTAAACCCCATTTCATTTCACTTCATTTTCTATATTTTCTGCGTGTTCTAATTCTGGTTAGGCGGCCATTTTAAATTATCGCCTTGTCGTTAGATTTTCATTTCAATTGGAATTGGTTTATTATGCTGAACTATGTGCAGTACCGTTTGGATTAAGTTTAATTGGAAATTAAGGGAGTTATAGTTACTAGTTTGTAGCTAAATGACTAAAAAAACTTGCTCAAAGGAAGTCCTTAGAACGATCCACTGACCACAGCTGTGGCATCTAAAATCAAGGTCATTTTAACACACTCTGGAATACCTTGGTCATTATAGCACCACACGAAACACCCAAAGAAGTATCTATAAGATCTATAAAATTTTCCGATAGCTAGCCCAAAACGCCATGAAATTATCGCTAAGACCAATCAGGGACACGAGTAAGCTGTCCGTCGCAATAGCATATTTGAGAAATTGTCGCAATAGCATATTTGAGAAATTGTCGCACTGATGAATTTTTTGATATTCATTTTTACTTTAGTATGGTCATTTAAATTCTGAAACCTTGGATAAAACGATATGTCCGGTTCCAAGCACAATTAGTATCTGTCCTATCTGACAGTCAGACTATCAGTGAAATGACCAAGACATCTTGTGACATTTATCATAGTGAAACGGATGTCAATTGTCAATGAACCCCAAAAGATGTCTCCAAATTAGTTGTTCGACCCGGCACTCTTGTTGGGATTTAAAATTTCTGGATCTTTTTAAGATTTTTCAGTTAACGTGGAATTGTTTTATTGGTGCTATGGGAAGTTTTTTTTCTGAATTTCTATCAAAGTTAAATGTAAGAATCGAGGGGGATATTGTGTGTCGGTATTAGATGTGCGTCGTTTACTTGTGCTTCTCTCGCCTGTCTGACTAGTTCTCTGGTATGAAGCTTCACCAAACTAAATATGGAAGATCTTGACCTATTTTGGCATGGAGATAGATCACTTAGACAGAGAATTCGTGGAATTCACATGAAATGTCATCGGATGTGTACCCGGGATCTTTACAAAGATGCTGATATTGTAATATTCGAAAGATTTAATACTGAAAGATAGAGACACAAGATCAAGTCTCCTGGAGCGTACGGGTTTGATGGTGAATACAAGAGATATAAAACGTCAAACTACTAGTAAGTCGTCGGATTATTGAACTCGACGATATGCTGTTCTATTCGCATATCATTACAGGTATCTACAGAGACACAAGGCCAAGGGGTGAAGGAATACGATTCCCTAGCAGAATTTTCGGATGAGGAACGATCAGAACTGAATTGGTGGATAAACCAATGGCAGTAAAGAGTTTCACAAAGAGTATTCCAGTAAGCCACGTAAACCTGCTCGTGGACAACAAAACCATTGTACCCCATTATTGCTTCCAAAGCTCGATTACCGGACAGTGGAGTTTCCGCCACAGGAGCAGAACAAAATATGGTTTGCCAAGCAACGAAACATACGCAAATAACAGCTAAATCGTCCGGGCAGTCAACAAGAGTTGTCGCATATTTTTACTTTTGTCGGTGATGAGACATTAATTTTATATCACACTAAAATATGATTAACAATAACAATTCATTAAGTAATTATCATAAAATCTTTAGAATTGGCACATGGTAACGTTTAGTATACAAAACATTCACAGATTTAGCTGTTCATCTCAAGACATTGATCTCTGTGCATCGATCTAAAATCAATTGAGACGATTAAACATGAGCGTAAACACGGTGTATAAATATAAAATCAATCAAATATAACCATAGTCTCTAAAGCATCCACTAGTATAATCGGAAATTGTTGAAAACCATTATGCTTCTTTGTCTGTTACTTTAAACACTCTGTGTAAATTTACAGTCAATCGGATATTAACTTTAGCCATCTAGAGCGTTCACAAGATTTTTCAAAGTGATCGATTACAATCAATAGTCAATAGGCTTTTTCGTCTCATGATCTTCAACACTGCCACACGCAACCAAAGTTAAGAAGGGCTATTTTTCTTCAGATAGTAAGCCCCACCGGCCCATGCTGAACGCTAGAATCAGTATCTAGGTGCTCTGCAAACGGAAGCGTTCCAAATGAAGTGGGAGGGGATTCTAGGTTATGCATATTGCATGAGAGACCAATGTTGGCCAAATGAGGAAAAGAAACGACTCCAATCATGGAAATGTTGAAAAATCCCCCATCGTTGCTACCTTCTTTCCACAAATGTATTATGGCGGCCCTATTTGATTTCCGCTATGTAGGAACCCATACTACAAACATCTTCAGCTTCTAAACCATTTATGTTTTATATTGTCATCACCCAATATGCATACCCCTAATGCTAGTCTTCGCCTTCGACAGCTGCATATTTCAGTGGATAGGGTTTTTACAAAGTGGACATTAAGATGACTGTCGTAAATTTTGAAGGAAGCGGTAAATTTACCTGATGGTATAGCTCATCATTCATTTACCCTGAACATGGAGGTTTATAAATGCACCATGATTCCAGCCCTTGTTATTCTCTGATTGTATTGGTTTAGTTTCGGTTAACAGTTCTATGTTGAAACGCCATGTTAAAGTAAGAAGGGTTACATGTTCAACTGATATCCGTTTATATAGTTGCTGAATGTTTAGTTTGAAAATGGTAGATATTTTAGACATGGTAAGTTAATGTTATTTCAAAAATTAGACCCACACAGCAGCCGTCTCAACTGCAACTTATCCGAAAAGAAAACTCGAATGTTGAGCAAATTTATTGAAGGAATTGAATCTCTTATGATTCCATAAGGTTCACAAGTTTTTTCGGCAACGGGGGGTAACTAAGGAACGGAAAGCTGCGGATTATGAATATTGATGAATATGGGGCCTGCTGGCACATGTGGGGGGCCCTGATCACCGACCACAGAGCTGTGGCCGGCAAAGCAGGACACTGCGAGCGCCGAAGCCCCACAAGGGCGTTATTTCAGAGGACAAATACATGCGAGTGCTGTGAAATGATGGTATTTCTAGAGGAGGGTGATGGAGCCCATTAAGCCAGTTAAATCTTCCAGAGCTACATCAAACCTAATTTTGAAGTCGCTCGGTGGTAAATAACGGAGTCACTTGATTCAGAATCGTATTATATCCCCCACGATGATTTGATGAATGGAGGCCGTGACGTTACGACCAAGCCGGACTCGATATTTGACGAACGTCTAACATGTAAGTACCAAATGGTAATACGGGATTTAATCAAGAAATCTGAATATTTCGTGTGATCGTGATGTGCATCTCATCAAATTCGACTTAAACCCACAACAAATACCAACAACAAAAACTGATATGGAGGGCCCTCGGGGCATTGGAGGGGCCCGCCGTCACTAGGTCATCGGCCGTTGGAGTCCTCGGTCTGACTATGTTCGAGGTGCGCAACTGAGATTTGCGCGCGTGTGTGTGGGGGGGGGGGGCTGCCCCATGGTTAATCCAGCGTCGCTTCGACCACAATATGAATAAGATACATCAAAATCTATAGCCCTTGTCGTGTCTATAAAGTTTTTCGGAAAAGTGGACATAACTCCGGAGCGAGAAGTCACGGAACGCTGAATATCGATAGGGTTAGGGTTCATTATCTCATGACCCCAATGCTTCATACCAAATTTAAACTATAGCCTGAATCGTGTTAACAGTCACAGACCCCTAGTTTATTATTATATAAATAGAATTCATTATCTCATGATCACATACTTAAATCCGTTATGAAGCTACATGTATATCACTTTTGAAAAGAGAATAACTCAGTAACGAAAAGTCATGGAATAGGGTTCATCTTCTCATGAATGACCACAATCCTCCACATCCGTTAAGAAGCGGTTGCCATGCAAGATACACCCACATTTTGCAAGAGGTGGCCAGAGAATACGCTAAAAGGGTGATTTTTCGTACAATCAGGGTCCATAATCATCCATGTTAATGTTCCACAGCCTTGAAATTGTATGCTTTATTATTATACTATTTGCGTAAAGGGGAATTGACGTTTTTTTCATACTGTAATAATCAGATTTTCACGAAATTCAGCGTCAATCGGAATTATGCCATATCGGTGATATATTTGAACGGTTTTTAACAATCAAATACAAATTGGGCCCACAAAGCTAAAACGTAACCCGGGGCCATAATCCAGGAAGTTAGGGTCCGAATTGCGCCAGTGTCGAAATCAACTGGGATCTTTCGGATATAAACATTTAATTTCCATCAAAATGGAAGCCCAGGGAAACCAGTTAATACACGAAGGCTCTGAGCTGGCGAGTCCGCCCCTGTACATGATAATGCAGACACAATTGTGACTTCTTGGGGGTCTACACCCTTGGTATTACATACTTTTACATTATTTGCGTACAAGGCATGGGGATTTTGTCTGGGATTTTCACGAAATTTGAACTCTACCATCATTAGAGTCTGCAACCTTGGTATTACATACTTTTTCATACAGATCGGATAATAACTTTCACAGGGTTCATGTAAATGAAACAAGGGCCATAACTTTAAATGATACATATTAAGTTCATACAGATCAGATGATAACTGTTGGCGGTCGAACGTTCACGACACAAGGTTCAACAAAGTGAACGGAAATTGACTATTCGTTTCACCAATATAAATAATGCATATAAATTTCATACAGATCGGATGATAACTTTTGGCGTTGAAACATCAAATTGAAACAAGGGTCATAAATCCCGAATTAACGGAAACTATTGAATTTATATAGGATTCTTCATCTCACTAAAGTAAACAACAAATATCAATTTTAAAACACTCAGATAATAAATGTAGTATGTAGAGTATCCACAAGAAATTGTCCACGACGTCGGTCCGGACGGACGGGAACGACAGCACATTTCCACGTGGGCGAATTGAAAGGGTTTGATTTTTACAAAATATTGTAGATTTGTACAATGTTGACCAATGGCCATGTTTTTGTAATGTTTCTGTAATAGGATGGCATGTCCAACTGTACCCTAAAACAAATTTTACGTGTATGTTATAGTACGTTATGCCAAAATAGCAGAAAATCGGCGCGAACACGTCAGATTTTATCGATTGTACGTGAAACTTGTGCAAAAGATGTGGGTAGTGATTGGAAATTAAATCTGCGATGTTCGCTGAATCTGAACATTGCAATAGGCCGTCTTCAGGTTTGGCGAAATTCAGTAAGCAGCCACAACGTCCACCAGAGCATATTCCACGCCCCCGGGGCATGTATCGATAGTTCCAATTGGTACAAAACCCGAATATAGAAGATCTCGTATAACATCTGCAACACAAGATCGTTACATTTGGGTTCTGTGCTTACGACGTCACCGAACTTCCACAGCAACGAACACTGCTGGGTGATAAGTGTATCTGCACAAACAATTCGGAACTGATTTCGAGAAAAGCTGATTTACTATGTTAGCCCCGTCCTGTAACGACAGCATCGACGTTTAGATGTTCAATGGTGCAAGAATGTACTGGAACTTGGGACACTTTCGACTAGTCAAGTCTCCTTTTTCCAACGAACTCATTGGGGACAACGTGTGCACAGACGTCTAGACAGATTCGATTGAGGTAGTGTCATTATGTGGAGAGGTTCACATTTTGGATCGGCAGAGAGAAGTCTTCCAGCAGAACAATCCAGGTCGCACGACTCAACCTCATTGAATATCTTTTGGACGAACTGAACATACGTCTTTGTCAGCGCGATCTGGTGCCCCGACGATTTCGCAACTGTTCTGTGCACTGCGGGAAGCATTGTCTATGCCAAGGCGAAGTCGCGCTGTGTGACTTCTGCTCATGATGGCAACACAAGGTACTGGTTTCGATGCCCTGAGCAAGAACATAGTCATGACAAATTTGTCTGTGATACAATAATCCAAAGTTTACGACATTGAAAACACGAATTATTATGTCAATTTAAATGAACATAGATGTTGTGATCTTACCGGGAAAAGATGGGATACTGATATTCAATATGTAAGACAAAATGCTAAGAACGAGGCTAGACATACTCTACAAGTAATGTCAAACGGCGACGTCATGTTCTTTTCTAGAGATAATGCCTAATAAATACTATAGGTGTAGACTACAATAACCAGACGCTAGAGATTGCCATTCGATTGAGACCTCCGGCGTATTTCGCCGAACACAAATCAGTTTATATACATATACATTCAAATTAAATTATTGTATGCGTTGCGATCTATTTGTGTCACTTTCTAGGTCCCAAATATTAGCGATTTATCTCATTTAAAGAGATAATTCCATGAGAAGTTAGCCAATACGTTTCTTTTTTGATAGAGTCTAGATCGCACCATATTTCTGAAGCATGGCCCGAGAAAGTGGGATTAGCTCTAATCAGACGGAATACTGCGAGGAGTATGAGATCGCACCGGTTTTACGATATTGTAAAAGTTTCTTTTCTAGTAGATTTTTTTTTTTCGGACAGTTGAACTGTTCCGTGATGTGACAATCTACGGTAGGCTGATCGACAATAATTACAAGTCCTTGTTTTGTCAGATGTTGTCATATTATAACACGCCCGTCGCCATCTTAACGCGTATGGTAATCCGATTGATGGGCATGTTTTTAATCCGATTGAATCCGTACCGGGAGATTATCTAACGTCGAGAGTTTGATTTTATATTCTTAATTAAATGTTAAATAAAATAAAACCAAGTACCAACAATCCCAACCATTAGACAAAATTCGAAGTCCTAAAAAACGTTATAGGCAAAATAGTGTATCTGGCAAAATAGTGTAATCAGCATATGGACTGTTCACCGTGTACAAAATACACGACAAACAGTGGTAACAGGTGTCCGGAAGAGTAAGCTTACCCTGCCGGCATGCCACAACCGCCATAGCTGCATCCAATCTATATGATTTAATTTTTAAATTAGTATTTATTTCAGTGCATCAGCGATTTCATTGACGTTTAGAATTCGTTGACAATTTGAGTATTTTAAAGAGACCCTTTCTTTTATTATTTTTTTATTTACTTTATTTTAGTGTTCGGATATTCGAACACGAATACTATTCGAAAATTCGGTCTTGAAATTGGTATTCGAATAGTATTACTATTCGAATATTTTCAAAATATTGAAAGTGGTTTATTTTCAATTTATTATGATTCCTTATCAATTATTAAATACGTGAAATCTCTGTTGACTCGCGAACAACGCATAAAAAAATATTTTCGCAATTGCCAGTTGATCTTTTACGTAAACTGCCAATTTGTACGAACACTAGAACTCAGCCTTCCACGACATCAAAACAAGATTTTCCATCCCCTATGTATAGGAATTCTTCCGCGCTGCATCCGAAATAAAGGGCATCTCGTTCATTAGTGGGTGTAGCACTGCAGGATTTCACGGAAATCATTGTCGTCTAGTCGCTTTTGAAAATAAGCAGAAAACAGTCTCTTTATGTTGGTGATGAATGTGACCCAGTGGGTTCACCCAGCCATTTCTTCGTGACGAATCCAAGCAAATTCATCACAATGGCATACAGATGACGGCGTATAGTGAGTTTCGATACACATGTGTTCAGATTTAATGTAAATTTTTCCAAGGATGTCACACACTAATATTTATCTTTCACCCAGAATCAGAATTCAGCATCGGGCTCCCTGACTGTGCGCGTAGGGGTCTATAGCATTGGAATAAACCATAGGACCCGGAGAAATTCCACGACAGCTGACCCAATGACAAATCTTATGATACATCGCGCACACGCCAACCATTCGCCCCCAACCCCCAACACATACAATCTGCAGTTAGGTATTCCATAGAAATATATACCGTGGGTACTCGAAATAAGCTTTGAATGTAAATGTGGCCAGGAGAGCTATTCGGATATTCGTGCCGAACACTACTTTATTTAAGTGAATTTATTTTAGGGGACATAAAATAATTAAACTCCGATCAGCTGCTCGTCCCATGAGCCCAGGTTCTGGTTAGCTCTGTCCGTGATAAAATATTAGTATGACCCAGAATTGTGTATGTGGGGGGGGGGGGGGCACAGGTTTTTACAACATCTATCCGTTGCTAGAATAGTCTGAAACTCCCAAATGTTTAGGTAATTACCACCACAGACACACGACAGAAACATGAATATATTCGTTTACAGCCCTTGAAAGATTTTTTTTAGTTGAAAAACTCGATGAACTATGATGTGAAGAGGGTCATATCATAATCATAGCCCAGAAGAGGATAGTTCCAACAAACTTGACATTGAGCGAACCTAACTTTGCAACTCGAGTATCACAGATAGACAGTCAGCTGGAAAGCGCTAGGCTTGATATTCGCGAATTTTCAATCGAAGAATCTGAAAGGTTGGCAGCTGGGACTGGGTAAGGAACCAACCAAAATTACTGCCAAAAAATGTAGGGTATTACTTGGAAGTCCTGATAAGATGTACAGAATTTAAGCGAAAATGGATTTGTATATAATTATAAATCCGCATTTATCGTGGACCTTAACGAACAGGAATTCCATGGACTTGCTGCTTCCCGTCTCATAAAGCAAAACGATCGGTAAATTCCAATTAGTTGGAAACCGTGGTATTTTTGGTATACATGTAATCATGGACCCTATAATTATAAGGTCCATGATGTAATTAATGATAAATGTTTGCCAATATCAAAAATATTATTCATTTAAATATACTAGGGGTGTCCCAAGGTTCCGGTCTGTTGTTTTAACAGGAGTATGGTGTTAATAAGGGGGTAGGTTATATAAGCTATCAATGCACTTTTGTAGAACTTTCACAACCTCTGCCCAAGGTCCCTATACATTGGTAAACAGATCGAGAACATCATATAAGACCATCTTCGCTGTGGTTTTGAATATCCTGCAGTTTCTCACAGAATTCACCCGAATCGTTAAGGAAGGGCGATGTTGGTGTACCAAGTTAGGAAAGTAGCTTTGATAAGTATTGGGTCGTGTTGTAGAAGACTGAATCCCGGGAACACACTATATAAGACTGGCTTTCATTGGTTTTAAGGTTTATAGTAGCCGGTGGTTTGGTCTGAGTTTATAATCAGCAGTTTTTCTCGATCTTGCCAATATTGGTGTCATGGCTGATGGATTTTGTGGTGGGTGCAAACTTTAATCCCCTTGACATTAAAAGGTGATTCGATCATCGGTTAAGTCTCAATTACTAAGGTTTAGGCCTACCACTGTTTTGGTTAAGAATTTGTCTATTCGTTGGTTGGTACTATTCGAAACAGGGCACCGAGGTAATGAGGATCTGGGTTAAATATATTCATTCAACTGTTTCTTCTTGATAGTTTCATCCAAAGGGGCTTTGAACGGATCTGTATTTTTCTAACTGCACTGTAACTTTTCTAGAAAGTGTGGATTGAAGTTCGGTACGCTGTCGTTCAGAAACATTAAATAAACGGTGCTTTTCATTTCTATGGTGCCAGCTAGATCCTTTCGCGAACTAGCTTTAATGAGTATCTCCAACGCAGCAGGTGAGGCATCCAAAACTTAGGCTGTCTATCTACAGCTGGCTCCGACTGAGAATAGGCCCTAACCTAATTACCCAACATTTTAATTCCTACATCGACGATTTTAGTCGATAACACTGAGTATGAATATAGAAATTTTTAGAAGTATGTATTTCTCTTTGATTGTCATATTGAATGAAATTAAATATGTTTATTTAGCCGTGGTATAATAGATGTCAAACTAATTAGAGCCGAATCACAAAACAGTTCCCTAATTATTCAATATGGCTGCTCCTGTGGAAGATAATTTCAAAGGGGCGGTTTTGTTTGCGAAAACAAATTTAGGAGTTTCTAGCATTGTTTTGAAATATAAAACAGATTGAAACTCTAAAGACATTTTACAATGGTAAAGAATATATTTCAATATTACCCATAGCACATATTATATATCGTTTTTACGCGAGTGTCAGCGACATGGAGTGTAAACATAAAACACGCGTGCTTAGGCTAGTTTTACTCTGTTGTCTAAACAAAGCAGTATCTAGTCGATACTTCTTGCCCAAAAATGATCACTTGAGCGTTTAAAATTGAGAGTAATCAGGGCAGTGACACAATCTGGGAAATATGCCGTAGATGGGATGCTGTGTGCAGTATGCAGGTGGGGTAAATGAAGATAATCGTACTATATTACAGGGGCGGATCCACAAAAAAAATCAAAAAAAAAATCAACTCTTTTTATGAGAAAAAATTCACGTCCGCTCAGACTTGACAATATGAAGGAACCGAGAAACTTAAATCTAAAAGCCCGAATCCGACCCAAAAATTGCGAGTTTTATATACATTGAGTTAAGTCATGACTTTCATTCCATTGTGGACAAAAGCAAATAGTCACAATTATCCAAAAATGTTGACAGCTCAAATTGTCGTCGGGACCTTTTGACCCCACGGCAAATCGCTTATTGACGACGGCATTTTTTTTAAATACCGTACTGTATGAAACTAGAAGTTGATTGAAATTTAACGCTGTCTGACTATTGACGTTGAATATTGTTGTGTTTGCTTTTTAATTTTATCGGCAGCGTTGATAAGAAAAAAAACATGGTCGGTTATCTTTATCAAATTTAAAAAAAAAAGTGCTGGCGGAATTTATAAGTTTTTTTTTAAACATTTGATACATAACATATTCACCGCTCATGTTTTATTTCTATTATTATTATTATTATTATACCTGAAGAGAATGTCTTATTAGCTAAATTTGGAACATGCCCTTAGGGCCTTACCGCGAAACAGTGGAAGGTAGGCCTACACTACAGCGATCGAGTGCAGGTAAAATACTTTCGACAGGTCGTCATTCGAAACACTTTTTTTATACACGCACATTTAAAACAATTGCTGTGTGAGACTTAATACCTAATTAGAGATAAACAATAACTTAAATTCATCATCGATCGATTTATTTAACTAGCCTAATTGTCGAATTCTATTCCTTTCGTTTCTCCCTTTTCTCGCATACCAAGTAAGGCACCAAGTTTGGAATAAAACACAATGTCCACAGGAGGGTAAGTCCGATCATTGATTTTTGCTCTTCATCATCATTTTAAGGACATATTTTATGCGATTTTATTGGCAATTTTAAGGCCTGTAGTCTTGGAATTTAGCTTCCGGAAATACGTCAGAATGCACCAAATTGAATCTAATTTACCAAATTTTCCTGGGGGAAGGCCCCCATTACAACGTTCAGCGCCTTCGGCATTTAGTTAAGCAGTTTTCCAACCTAGCCCCCCCCCCCCTGCAAAAAATCCTGGATCCGCCCCTGTATATACCGGCATCTCTGCATCACATCAAGACAGTAAGATGTTACATACATTTACCCTCTGCTTTTCAAATTAACTAAGTGTTGAATTTTACTCTGTACTTCTATTACTTAGAATTGACACTAGTAATGTTATTTTGGCTTATGTTTATAAAATTTACAATTATGTTGATAAATTTCATTTGATTCTAATTAATTTATTAAAGATACCTTATGCAAGAACTAAATCGGATAACTGCAAGTCTTAATTTAGGCTTCAGATGTTATAGAAATTATAAATTAAATCTTAATTTTAACAACATGCCCAAAATCAACTCTGTAGACCCATGGATGGCTCAGCTACAGCTCAGATTTAAATGGGATTTCACTGATTGATTAAATCAGATATGGCGTACTGTGGTGAGATTATTTACTGTTATGTTTACACATCAGTTAGATCAAGGCTAAATGATAGAGTGTACTTTGCGAAGCCGCTTTTAAATGATTCCGCATGTAATTGAAAACTTTACTTAATCGAGATTATGTAGGTGGAGTTAACGCCTGTCAATCAAACGATCGGTGAAGTTGAAGACCAATTTCACTAAAGCAAGAATGGCCAACTCTCTATAAAAATCTCCCACAATTGTTTCTGGGCATAATTGTTTCAAATCAAAATCTTTAGTCGGAATTACCACCCTGTCACGAAATTCATAACTAGCGAATATTATTTTCAATTGCTTTTCAGGAAGATCCTTAACGACAGGGCCAAGTAATTTACTTCATTCCAATCAGTTTTATGCACTGTGTAATAATGAATCCATAATTCCAGTAGCTCAACTGAATATTAAAGAGATTTAGAAAAACTTTCTATAGTACTAGATAATGAGAAATGAATATACTGAAAGTTTAAGTCAAATTACTTTATTTAGAGAAGTTATGAATGATCTAAGTTTTGACACGAAAAGCCATATTAGCGTTTAATGCAGATATGGCAGACATTGTCTAATCCCCTCAATATCTACTAGTATTAAGTCATTCAATGGCCAAAGTAGTTGATATTGGACATTTCATTTGCATAAATGTCTCAATAATAATTTTTTATGATCTTTTTAAAGTCAGAAAATGCCCCACAATATGCAAGTTTAGCTCATCTTAAATCTCAAACAGTACTTAGTAATGAACATACAACATTTATTTATTAATTTATTTTTAATAAATCATTAGCACAACTTGAACAGTTCTTATACAATTAAAATTTATTCCAACACATTACTGGTTTTCGTGTACAGATGAATCCAGAGGGATATTCATAATCTATTTCAATGGATAAAAAGAAGAATGATAAACATCACTCTATAACATTTATACAACATTTATTTATTAATTTATTTTTAATAAATCATTAGCACAGCTTGAACAGTTCTTATACAATTAAAATTTATTTCAACACATGACTGGTTTTCGTGTACAGATGAATCCAGAGGGATATTCATAATCTATTTCAAGGGATAAAAAGAACAATGATAAACATCACTCTATAACAAATCTAAAAAACAACCACTGCATCAGATGCTTAGACATGTCTATAGTTAAAATGCTAATGGAGATGCAAGTTGTTTCTGTAAAAATCATTTAATATGATACTTAGTACATAATATGAAGTGATTAGGCTAAAAAAAAAGAAAAGTAACTGTGTTTACGGTTACCTGACTGACCCTATTATTTTTAGCTGAAATTGCTGAATTAAAACTATCTCTTCTCATTTCCTAGGTCCTATAAATCGGTCTTGGCATGTTTTTCTGCAGACACTTTAATTTTGGTATTTACAACAGTCAGAATCTGCATTTTTTATAAAGAACCTTACTAAGTAATTACGCTATAAATTCTAGGAAATAAATGATAAACACAAAAGATTTTCAGACAACCCTATATTTTATGGCCAAGTAACCGTAAACGTAAGTCTTTTTTATTTGGCCTTACAGTTATGATGAATGAAAATTTATGAAGTATATTAATATCGTCTCATTCCAGGAGGTTGAGTAACTCCCTGACTGGCAGATGCACCATACATATGTTGTCTGCTAGCAGTACTTCCGTACCCAGTAGCACTTTCAGGTGGACTAAGTTCTGTTCCGGGTCTCTGCTGTGGGTAGGAACTAGATCTAGCTCCATAACCACTCTGTTGACCAACTGCTGGTCGTCCCCCATAACCAGGCGATGATGGGGAAGCAGTACTTAGTCGTCCACTACTGCTAGTACCACCGGTTGAATGTGACATATTAGAAGTTGGATTAATATTCTTCAATAAATTTGGCCCAGTTTGAATGAGATTATCAAGGGCTTGCTGAACGGTTGGGTTATCAAAATTTATAAGAGACGGATTGGCAGATCGAGTTGGTGCTTGTGGCTGTGTATGTTCAGCACGTCTATAATCTCCATATCCTGCATTACTTCTATTGGGTTGTTGTGTTGGAGATGTAGCACTATTCCCGCCATTAAGAATACTAAGAATCTTATTTTTTAGCTCTTCTTGTTCTTGTTGTACTGGTGACTGAACAGGTTTAACTACAGGCTCACTACGATATAAAGCTGAAATAAAATGATACCGAGGTTACTAATATTAGGTCACACATATTTTCACACAACTTCGAAATAAATAAAAACTCCAAAATTCCTGAATAAAGGTTAAATACGGTATATACAGTTTTAAGACCATACAATTAACATCAGTTGTTGTAATTTATATAGTTTACATTGGTTTCTGGAATTCACTCCACCATCTTTAAGTGTCTTAGACAAATAAAGCTAAATTTTTTTATCATACAGTACTCAGTTAGGCTAAAAGATAATGTACTAAGATTCTATTTTTTGAGTCTACGTCTTGAAATAGATTTAAAACCAATTTATTTACATAGGAATGTTTTTTTTAACAGATTAATACATTTGCAAATTATTTCAATGCATAAAACTTTCTTATAAACACAGCAACTTACGATCATCTAATCCAGGTCTCTTTCCTTCAGCTTCTAAAATTTTATCACGTCTTTCTCTAAGGTATAGTATAATCTTATCAATCTCTGTCAATGTCAACTGTCTATTGTCAGCCAATAGATTCAGCAAATATGTAACATCAGCTGATGGGGGCAAAAAAGGAACAGAAGTGTGAGGAGCAATAGGAGCTGCAGCTGCAGCTGCAGCAGCTCTTGGGGCTGGCTTCAATGCCTTCTCTTGAAGATAGGTCTCCAAATTCTTGGAAACAAGGTTGATTGCATCTTGTAATGGCATATTTCGGTGCTCTATTAGAAAGAAAAAAATTCAAATTACAATGAGGTAATATCAAAATATGTGTATTTTATCTATGCAGATAGGCATCACAAGAATAGCCCTTAGTCTCTGAATATTTCTTTCTATAATGAAAGCAAACATATTTCCATAATTTAAAAAATATTATTTTTATTCAACTTTTTCAGTAACTTTTAAAGAGAAATGTTGTCTGGCTTCATATAACTTACCCGTTAAAATGAAGAGAAAAAAAATCCATAGGTAAAAATAGCTACAAACTTAAGGTTTCCATTCTCATGCGTATCCAAAAGCAACTTTGCCAACCACTTCTTAATTTCTTTATTTTTTATTTGTAAGCTTACTCAAAATTAAAATCGCTATATTGTGATATATTCCTTTATCGGCTAAAGCAAAAATTAGTTTATTTTTAGATCTGATCGATGCTTACCTATTAATATGAACCGTATTATTCTTTAAAATATGAGGAAAAAGTAGAAATACATTTAAAAATGATCCTTTTAACATTTCGATCATTTGGGCCGCATTGGAAAGCTCCGCAAGAAACAGTCATATTATTCCGATTTTCGGTAATTTGGTTATTTGAATGTCCACAACTCCATATGAATAATTTTTATTATTCGCATTCAGATTTACAAATAACACACTGTCCAAAGTTTTACAGATGTATAACAACAACTGGAAACTATGGAACAGTAAAATGTTTCTTTCAGTTGATCTGTTGACTTTTGAGACTGTTGAAGCTGAACATGGGTCACTGGTGAAGTTGTCGGGATGAAAGTAACTCAAACCATAAACTATACCGGTGTATACATAGTGCAGCTTTTACGGTTGTGCTAATATTTTCGGATATATATATAATATATATATAATATATATATATCTTTTTGGGTTCCTTATTCTTGAATAACTATTTTTATTATTTATGATAATCCCGACACACCAACACGAAATTTTAGATTGTTTTTACATAGTTAATTGTAAAGTTTATTTCTCATGAATTTAATTCTTTTATGAGAATTTCCATGAGATTTGGACATGGAATTTAAATTTTAAATGACATATCATTGTAAATGCACAGAGCGGATGTTCCAACTGGATTTTGGCGCATATAGTGTTATAAATGATTACTACTTTTTATTATTTCATAAATGCATTCCCGAAATTTGCTGCAGTTAATGCATTCGCACATTTCGCAAAGTATTATTTACATGTACATGTACGGATAGGAGTATTTGAATAATTAGTCTTTGGAAATATGTTATTTATATGAAATACTACACGCATAGAATTCAGTATTTCAATTGGTACAATCCCGCACAAAAAAACACGATTTTATCAAAAATTGATGAAATTCTTTTATATTTAATTGCACGTTTCAGCACGCAGTTTTATCAAACTATTACTAATTCATTTCCGCTATTAAATGTATACAAACGCAAACATAAAATGACCGATAAATACGTAATTTCTTGAAATCAACTTCATATAAGCAGGTTATCGATAAACAATAGTTAATAATGCAGAAACATTCGTCCTTTGATATGGATATGTAATCGACACAACCAATATCGCCACTTTTATATATAAAGTTTTTATATTTTATCTCAGTTTTGATTTTGCATTAATAGTTAATAATTCAGCGACATTTCTACTTTTGTATCTTATGTAATCAACGCAATCAATATCACCACTTTTATTTTCCGTTTTTATATTTTATCTCAGTTTTGATTTTTTGTCAATAGTTAATAAATCAGAGACATTAGTACGCAACCAATATCCTCACTTTTATTTACAGTTTCTATATTTTATCTCCATGGATTTTGCGTTCAGCATAAAGCACAAAACAAAATTAAACACTTAATAGTGTATCATTTATCATTTGGAGAAAAGGAGTAAATTAAAGACACTGGGACACCAAAGATTTCTTTTCTTTATTACAGATATACAAATAATTTTTATACCCACAAATACTATCAACAAGCATTTATATTTGATCTGCCAAAAACTGGTACTCATAGTTCAGTGGATGCTTGATTGCTTGAAAGGAAATTTTGTACTTACCTTGAGGAGTACCATGAAGTATGTTCAAGATAACAGAGTTATGTACTTCATTCTGTAAATTAATGACAACTGCATACAGGACACCTTGTTTAGCCATTTCTTCTAACTGCTTCTGAACATTTTGATCTTCAGGGAAAGAAAGTATTCCAGTAACAACTTTCAACGCTTTCAATTTACCCATGATGTCATCGGCATAATTTCTATCCAAAAAAATTAAAAGATTCAAATATAAGCTAAAGACACTTTTCAAGGAAAGTCCTTTATCAACTGGTTTGTTGCTTTGACAATTTTACCCTTTATTTACATATTATTTTCGTCCACAAACATATCACTGGGATCGGATCTTGTCTGCACTGTAAGTAGTAAGTAAAGGGGGCCTGCACCACACACAAACGATTAAACAAGACAAATCTAGGCTTACTGGCAATCTGATTAAAATACAAATCTATATTTCGTTTTATTTTTTTATACTTTCGCTGGTCTGATAGGTTGTAGTGGGAGGTCGCGTCAGGGCTAATACAGGCGGCTATGACATCAGACATTCGATTAACCACACCAAGAATTCGCCACAATATACCATTTCATTGGCTAATCCCTAACATCAACCAGCGGTTCCCCCTTGTCAGTCAGTGATGCAGAACGGAGGGCCTGACAAGGACAGCTGTCTAGTCGTTAGGATGGGACGAAAAACCAAGGTTCCATGTAAACATTGGCATGCACGAAGATCCCTTGACAGTTGGAATTGGATATAACAGTCAGCCGTAGCGCTGCTGTTCGGACAAAATTTCCCTCATGGTGCACTGTATGGCGTATCCTTGTCTTCATTAGGCCAGTTCGGGGGCAGAACAGTAGGACCTTTTCATTTCATTTAGTTTTACATCAACAAAAACATTGGTTATTTCAAAACTCCTCCAGATCCTGGTACAAAGTAAAAGCATGTTAAACAAATTTTGAACTATAAAAGACAAAAATTTTTAATCAGATTAAATTATGTTTCTGGAATACCAGACCACTCGGACCAATCAAAAAGACTACTCGGACCAAGCTAAAAGACTACCCGGACCAATCAATATTGTGTTAATAATGTGTTTGTTTTAATAAATTGAGATTGTTCTCAAAACTTGTGTTTGTTTTAATATGACTCCTCGGACCTATGATAAATTGTTGTTTTAATAAATTATGTTTGTTTTAATATGAAAATGCTAAGTGTTATGTACTCAACCGTGTTATTTGCTAATAAGGAAGCCCATCAAATTAGATTAATTAACAAAACAACTATAACTGAGTAGTAATACAGTAGTAATTAAAATACTCCGGTTTTTTTTCTTTCTCAAACGAATTTGATTGACCGATGACTGCTGTTGTTTTTCCGTGAATTAAACGGGATAATTGCAATCAACCTACGATCGCCATTCTCCATGACTGACAACTCGCATTTTTCCTTATCCAAGTTTCTTTGCACATACTACAATAACATCGGGGTTATTGGTTTATCTGCTTTAATCACCCCGCTGTGATCATTGCAACTTTTTATATTTCTTATATTTTCCTGAAAAAAACCCTTGCTTTGTTGTACGCACTATAATTTATCGATTGGTATTGCCATCTACGACCAGATTGTCAAGGAATGTCGAGTACAGAGTCCCAAATAATAATTATTTAGCTTGGTCCGAGTGGTCTTTTAGCTTGGTCCGAGTGTTTTTTTCGCTTGGTCTGAGTGGTCTATCAATTGGTCCGAGTGGTCTGGATACCTTCTTACCTGTTTCTGAATGTATTAACTTTGATTAAACAACAATTTAAAATAACATGCTTTTCTTTGTTATGCATTAAAAGCAATCACCTGATAAGTCCAACATTTTCTAACCAAACTGTATGTTTTTATCAAGGGCACTTACCTTAACTTTGGATTAAGCATAATAATTTCACACTCCATTGGTTGAGGTGGACCTCTAGGTGGCTGTGGTATTGGTGGTTGGTAATAGGGATCTCTAGCATATGGATCATCAAAGGGATCACGTCTTCTGTAACCATCAATAAAATCATATACCTTTGTTCTACATTGCAACAGAGCACTTTTCAAATAATCTTGAAAACATCACATTTAAGCAAAGACCAACTTAATAAGTGTGCAGCAATGTTAATTCATTAACAGAAAAAGAAGGTTACACATTGATCAGAAATTGGGGACAGATTTTCTGTATAATAATAACAACTAGATCTGCAAGGCAGATATGAAAGCTTTCATATTCATAGTCACAGGTCAGCAATTCTGTCCAGAATGTCAAAGATAGGTTGCCATTAATCTAGGGACTGTGTTCTGAATTTTATCTAATTTTTGCATTAGTTTTATTGAGGACAGTCAATACAGCAAACTGTTGGAATAAACAATTCGTGAAAAAAACAAGCCAACAGTGAGGCTGATGTCCCCCGCCGAAATCCCAAAATAAATAGATGACACATATTAATTAATTGCACATTTATTTTTTTCAAAAGTATTGAGCAATCAAACTATACACCAAGTATCATCACTCTCTATCAGATAGAATCAGACAATATTCATCATCGAACTCCATCAAGGCATTCACCCTACACCTAGTTCGAACATTCTACCTTAATTAGAATGAGAATTATTGTGTTCCAAAATCTAGACCTATCAAATTGCTTATCGCTCTGCTTACCCTCAGCAAGTTATTAAACTTTTTGATGAAATGAAACTATATACCAAGTTTCATCACTCTCACTTAATTACAACTCAAGTTATCGCGTCCCAAAGCATCAACCAATCAAATTGCTTATCTCTGCTTACCCTAAGCGGTAAATGCTCATCTTCGAATTTAATCAAGGTATTGACCTACTTAACACCTACACTAAGTTTGAATGTCCTAGCTCAATTAGAAGGAGAGTTATTATGTTCCAAAGTCTCGGTCAATCAAATTGCTTATCGCTCTGCTTACCCTGAGCAGAAAATGCTCATTATCGAACTTAGTCAAGGTATTGATGAAATAAAACTATATACCAAGTTTCATCCATCTCACTTAATTACAACTTAAGTTATCGTGTCCCAAAGCATCAACCAATCAAATTGCTTATCTCTGCTTACCCTAAGCGGAAAATGCTCATCTTCGAACTAGATCAAGGTAATGACCTAATAAACACCTACACCAAGTTTGAATATTCTAGCTTAATTAGAAAAATAGTTATTGTGTCCCAAAAAGTGTGACAGACGGACGGACAGAAGGACAGACGGAAAGAAGGACAGACGGACGAACCCATTTAAATAGTCCCACGCTTTCTTCAAAAGGTAGGGGACAACAAAGGTGCCAGATGTGTCCAATGCATATATGTGGTAGTAAACAAAGTTCATTAACATGTTTTTCCATTGATAGTGATAGTGAAAAGTTAATGGTAGAATTGACCATCATCATGCATTGAGTTTGAGTTTATTGTGAGTCATCCAAGATTTGATAGACTGTAACCAACATATTGCTGTATGAATAAGGTCAAAAGTGTCAAAAAAATAACATCACCTAGGCATGTTGTGTATAAAATGAAAACAGGACTAAGCTATGATCTTGTTGGCACTCCACAAGATGATAATACTTTATCAGACAATTCAATGTCAACCATAACAGGGTCAAATGCAAACGAAGCAAGCCCAGTATCAGTGATATTGAAATCATTCTTAAAAGTCATTTCAGCACAACATTATGGTCAATGGTGTTGAATTCCAGGCCCGTATTTAGCGGGGGGGCAAGGGGGGCAGCTGCCCCCCCTGGGAAAAATCGGCGCCCTTTCCATAGAACACAATACGAGGCCATTGATTTACATGCCATATCAGTATGAGCGCCCCATAAAGCCGAGTGGTGGGGCGCCTCACAATGAGTCACACGATGAACATTACAACTTGATGGGGCGTCATAACGGTGTGATCTGTGTGTACCTTATCCCAGAGGACCTTCCATAATGACATGATTGGTAGGGCGCCTTTATGATTGTTTGGCCGCACATAATGCCTTTATCCATTGCGAGAAAAATGTAATGGGCGCCCTTTCTTTTGGACGCAATACGAAGCCAGCGACGAACGAGGTCATATTCACTATGGGCGCCCTTTAAAGCCTAGTGACTTTGCTTAGGCGCCTACTACTATATTGATGGGACCCCTGACAAATGTCACTTCTATTCATGTCGTTATATATGAGGCGCCCCACCACCCAAATGATGAGGCGCCTCATAATGAATCACACGATTAACACCTAACTTGAGGGGGCGTCTAAAACTGCGAGGTGTGGGGCGCCAATAATGATACGATTGGTGGGGCGCAATATAATGATATGATTGGTGGGGCGCAATATAATGATATGATTGGTGGGGCGCAATATAATGACAATGTATGTTTGTCGGTTCGCACATAATAAATAATGTCGAGCGAGAATGGTTGGGCGCTCACGACTTGGTAAATGGGGCGCCCAATACAGCATGGTTGGGCGCCCCTTGAAGGGCTTGTGTTATATGCGACCGTTATACAGCGCACCTCATGGGGAAACAATTCATTTTATCTTTAGGGAATTTTTAGAATTTTTCTGCCTAGAATCTGTCGTTAAGTGTAAAGTAGCAGGAATTAAACTTTTATTACTGTCAAGTATATAACGGTTCCCGATACATACAGCATCGATATTGTATAACGTGCGATACTGAACAGTGTGAAGACATGCCCCCGAAAAAGAAGTCGGGCAGTGTTGCGTCAGATATCTACAATGACGGAAACGCGACTAAACGACCACACACCGACGCCCGAAGAAATCCACTATAAGAAAGCCAACTGGAGATTGTATGAAATTTCTGACATTTTCATAGTTCCTCAGGTGCAAACCATATTTTCTAAACTTTTGGGGCGTATGGGGGTGGGGGGTGGCTAGACCCTTCTCCGTGGACCGTCAACTGTAGGTACACCGGCGCCCCCAGAAGCCCCATCGGCGCCCCCAGCAGCCCTTGCCCCCCTAACATTTTTGGGCTAGATACGGGCCTGAATTCTGGACAATAGATCTTTAATTGGAATCTATAGTTTCTTTAATTTATTAGTGGTTTTACTATGGTATGGTATGTCTGGAAAAATTCCACTAACAAGACTGGTGTTTATAATATTTGTAATTAGAGGAGTAGCAGTAGGATCGCTAATTCATCGTGGCAATTAGAATCAGTTAATTTATTCTTCATTGATGGTTGTGGACGATAAATACATGACGTGAAAAGTATAATAATAATAGAACAATAAAAGCCAGTAGTTAGGCTGATGTCCCCTGCGGAAATCCCAAAATAAATAGATGACACCTATTAATCACACATTTATCTTTTTTAAAAGTATCGAGCAATCAAACTTAGTATTTATACACTTAGTCTAAGCATAAAATGTTCAAGAAAAAGTCAGTCAAGTTTTACAAGTACCTGGTGGCGAAACTATTCACTAAGTTTCAAGGTTTACAAGAACCTGGTGGCGAAACTATACACTAAGTTTCATCAAACTCCATCAGTTACAAACAAAGTTATCTTGTCCCAAAGCATCAACAATAAAATTCCTTATCTCTGCTTAGCTTTAGCAGGAAATGCTATTCATTGAACTTGGTCAATACATTCATCAAGTTTAAACATTCTAGCTCAACTAAAAGCAGAGTTGTTATGTTCCAAAGTTTTGACCAGTCAAATTGCTTAACGTTAATTAGCTTATGCAGAAAATTATAATCATCGAACTCAGTCAAAGTATTGATTAAGAACCAGAGTTATTGTGCCCCAATTTTCAACCTATGAAATTGCTTATCTCTGCTTAGTCTTAGTGGAAAATGCACATGATCGAACTCTGTCAAGGCATTCACCAGATAGACACCTACACCAAGTTTCAACATTCTACCTCAATTAGAAAGATTACTTGTGTTCCGAAGTCGGACAAAAGGTCACACATACCCATTTTATAGTACCCTGATTTCTTTGAAAGGAGTGGGACAACAAACCAATAGTCATGTTTTTCACACTGGTTTATTATAATCTAAGTAACAATCATACCTAATTAACGAAAATTATATGTGTACCTACCTGTATGGATCATCAAATCGGTTGTAACGGTCATCTATTGGAGGTGGACGTCTGTAGGGATCTGCATAATATGGATCATCTCTGCAATAGATAAGAAGCCATTAACACATCGCTACATGCTACTGATATGAGGTTAGGCTATGGCAATTTCAGGAAAACCTATGATAATGTTATGCAATCCCAGCAGGTTTCTTATTTAAAGTCTCAAAATCCCCCCCCCCCCCATTACTACAAATAATTGATGTGAAACACTGAATTTGATGAGTTTCTGCTGATGACAAGTTGAAAAGTCATAGTATTCTTGAACAAAAATCTATAAATTCTGACTTTTACGGTAGATTTATTACAAGGTTAAAATGTCAAAGTATAAAGGGTAAAATAATTTCACTATCTTCTATTAAAAAGCAAAATAAATAACCTGGCTGGTGGCAGAGGATCTCTATATGGATCACGGAATCTGTCATCATAAGGATCTCTTAAAGGTGATCGATCTCTACCTCGTCCAACTGATGGTTGATGTCTACCATTATCAGCTCCTCGACCTCCTCCACTATAAAGTATAATAATGTAATGTGTGCGTATTTATAATGTGCTATATCTACAAATATGTGCTCAAAGCGCCTCACAATGACTATCCCGGTTCTTGGATACAAGTTAAGCCTGATTACCTCCCTTTACGACTGAACTCTTTAAATCTTAGAAAGAGCCCCAACATATGCTGCTTTAAGAGTTGTTTGTGTTATACACTGCACTCTTTTATTTGTTTATGATTAAAGAAATTTTAAAATACAATTTATTATACTTGTAATTCTAAATAACTACTATTTATTATGTTTATTTCCCTGTCAACTCTCCATTTGGCCGAATCTTATAATACATCTTGGAAATATCATAATATGTTCTCGCTATTTACTGAAATATGAAGTTGCTTACACTGGTTTAGAGGAAGCGAAGGCAGGTGAATTGCAATCTCAGCCTAAATATTCAATGGGTCCCTCTTTGAATATTTCTGGTATGCACTTTGATAATTTGTTGCTCCCAGGCAAATGCTCCCCTGAGACCCCGCCTACATGTAGGAAACAGATACTTACCCTCTCCCTGGTCCTGCACCACGACCTGCACTACCTCTTCCTTCATTAGCCATTTTCACATCTGCAAAAATTAACATATACTATTGTAATATTTCCCTTTACATGCAATGCCCCTATACATATTCACTTAATAAGTACCTATGTCATATCACATTTCTGCATCTTTATGCCCCAAGGACTCTGCATCTTTGTGCCCCAAGGACTCTGCATCTTTGTGCCCCAAGGACTCAACATCTTCTTAATTTTTTTTAGGGAGAGGGCATATTTTATCCAAATAATACAATAATTGATAGTATTATCAAAACTATAAATTTAACTGTATTTATTGTGTTTTAAGTGTAAATTCTTTGAAATGCCTAATATATATAGCATTGAAACTGACTGACAGATAAATTCCCACAGTCCAATTGTTCGGCAAGTCCCACTTTGACTACGAGATTAAAAAAGAATAATACACCAGGGCTTTGCTACAATACTTAAAGGCACTCATTCAATGTGAGACTTTATCCATTTGATGAAATATATGTTTTTGAAAGCTATGACATTGACACTGACTACAATGTACGGCCATACTATGGATTATGCATTGGTGAAGCCCCAGTATGTAACCTTTTGAAAGTCAATGCACTGCAATAACACAAATAGTTCTTAATAATACCACCTAGTATTATTTCAGACTAAGCTTATAAGATATCAAAAAACTTAAAATTTCATCAGTATTAATAGTATTTATTATGTAATATTCACCAGATTTCAACAGCCAACATAATGAAACTTCAAAAAAAATTACGAAAAAAGACACGCAGTAAATTACAAAAGCGATTAGAATGGATAAAGTGTTGACCAGTGTCCATTTCTGCTACCCGCTCAAAAATCTATAAAATTAACATAGCTTAGTAAAGCAAAATCTGTCCAAATTGTTTGAGAGATGATCTTACAGGTAAGTTACTCTACAATGAGAAATTTGAGAGCCTTAACTTAAAACTTTACAAATACATGAATGCTATAAAAACAAATGTCAATGATTTAAGATGCACTATGTAAGAGCTAAATCTGCCTATTGCATGTTTAAATTTTGGCTACAAATGTTACATAAACTATAATTTAGACATTCATTAACATGATAAGCCCATAACCAACTCTCTAGAACATCGGATGGCAGAGATTTAAATGGATTAGGATTATCCTGTACCATTGCTACGGTAAGAAACAATCTGTGCTTTATCTCCCAACACAAATAACTTCACTTAGAATAAAGTTATTTCAATGAAATTTTCAATATATTAATTTTTCATTATCTATTTTTGAACTATAATGGCGAAAACGGTGAGCTCTTTATATAAATCTTACATAATGCATCTTTATTAATGGTGTCTATCATACACGGTACACATGCTACATATTGCAATATAAAAAAAGACAAACAAAGATACAGAAAAAAATCAAATCTTTATTTTCCAAAATAAATTATTACATACTGGACATTGTACCTGAAAGAAATGTTTTCATAAGGACTATACTAGACTTGTTATGATGCTCTATATATATGCTTTAGCCCCATCATGTTTAAGTACACTAGTACCATTTGTTCAAGAAATTACTAATGTATAGGTTGTGGAGCTTTTATTCAAAAAATATACACAAGCAGAATTACCAAGGTGTTTAAAGAGAAAATGCTATATAAATGCCACTATAAAGCATTGTGGTTTTGGAAGAAGGGGGAGGGGGGTGTTCTATGCTATAAGAGAGACTGTGACATATTGCTTTACAGTATTTTATAGTTAATAAAAAATGACTTTAGCGTTTGAAAAAGTGATTATTTTTTATTCATGAATACTTATCATGTACTTTTATTAAACATGTATTTAATATCATTTGTTTCTATTAGTTAGGGCTATAAATCTTCCAATTATTAGAATAACGATATATATGTTTATCAGAATAAAAAGGATTACATGTATACCACCATTACATAAGCCTGCCGATTTCAATAATTTATCTTTTAATTAACCTTGATATTTTAATAATGAAATGAAACGGAGTATAACGTTCTACTGTTCTGCTCCCGACTAGGCAGACATTGTTATAATAAAATGTATTCACAATGAAAAAATCTTTATCCACATAAATATTTGATAGTCAAATAAATAAGCCTTGGATTAAATGCTTACCAACTTTGTTTCCTTTGATCATTGATCCACGTTCATTTTCAACCGCTGTTTTAGCATTTTCTTCATTAGAAAATTGTACAAAACCATATCCTTTAGTGTGACAAATAATATCTAGAATATAGAAATATATATATAGGAAGTTGTTGTGCACACTTATACACCCACCACCAGCAATCCCAAAAATTTGAAATTCAGCAGTACACTTCCTTATGCCCTTAAGAAAAATCACAAAATAAATAGATGCACATTTATCTTTTTCAAAAGTATTGAGCATAAAACATTCACTATCAAACGCAGTCAAGGTTTAGAAGTACCTGGTAGTGGAACTATACGTTTTAACTTAAAAAGTTTTATCACTCTCCATCATTCACAATCAAAGTTATCTTCTTGTCTCAAAGCATTGGCCAATGAAATTGTTTACCTCTGCTTAGCTTTAGAGGGAAATGTTAATTAATGTATTCAGTCAATACATTCACTTAATGAACATCTACCTCAATTAAAAGCAGAGCTGTTATGTTCCAAAGTCTTGTCTTCACCAACCAAGTTGCTTATCGCTACTTAGTTTAAGTAGAAAATTTTCATGACTGAACCATTGTAAATTTTAATCGGATTTCTTCGATTATGATCAAACTAGTTAACTTTAGTTATTATAAGCTTACGGGTGTGTTAAATAAAATCCATTACAAAATTGAATTTCTCAACGAAGTAAAAATTATGTCTTGAAAAATTGAATTTCCACAAACTTTGACACAGAAAAATACCAAAATGGAAGCCGGTTGCATCCCTCTTCAGGAGAAACCATTTCGTATGGGTCACAATATGTCGCGGTTTGCGGTACTTTCACGACAATTCATGTTTTGAGAAAGTAAGTCTCGGCTCAGTATTGAGTTTGGGCATCACATACATAACTGCCCTTACTCCTTTATTTTATTACATTCTTTACATTCTAGTAAAATCCCTGCAAAGTTTATAGCTTTTACATATTTAATCATATTTTTGATTATAATAGAGTCAGGTGAATGAATTTTCTTTTGAACACAAATGTGACACAAAAACAATGACACTCGTTTTATGGTTCTTCAATTTTACCCACAAATATCTTTAATCTGATATATAACATGATAGATGTAACGTGTAATGTACAAGGTATTTATACTAAGGGGACAATGCATGTTCCTCAAGCAACGACTGAGTTTTACAACATCTGATAAGATGGTGTGATTTAAGTATTATTTACAATACATGTAAATAGTTGATAAAGAATATTATAATATATTTTCATCATGAACAATAAATATTGCACCATATCACAGTACAGGTTTTATCAGAACCCGAGCTCTCAAACAGTGTGAATAAGGATTTAACAGAGACTGGTAGCGACTACTGTTTATTGTTCCTTTTTACAGCCCGTGTGATGAGAGTGCTATATTACTGGTACGTCTAAATAGCAACGTGCACGGCAACCGAAATATAAACTTTTGTTTCGGTTGCCTTGCGCCTGCTAATTTAGATTAAGGAGACTGTTAAGGATTATGTACTGTTTATTCTTTCCCTTTTATCGGTATGTCTGTTTTGAGTCTTGTATTACCAATACATCTAAAAAGCAACAAGCCAACAGTGAGGCTGATGTCCCCCGCTGAAATCCCAAAATAATAAGATGACACATATTAATTAATCGAACATTTATTTTTTTCAAAAGCATAGAGCAATCAAACTATACACAAAGTTTGATCACTCTCTATAAGATAGAATCGAGATTATCTTGTGCCAAAGCATCGAACAATGAAATTGATTAGCTCTGCTTAGCTTTAGCTCAAAATATTAATTATTGAACTCAGTCAAGACATTCGCTAATGATCATCTACATTAAGTTCAAATTCTACCTCAATTAAAAGCAGAGTTATGTTCCAAAGTCTTGACCCAAAAAATTGCTTGTCACTCCTTATCCTAAGCAGAAAATTTGCACCATCGAACTTAGTCAAGGTAATGATATAATGAATCTATATTCTGAGTTACATTGCTATCACTTCATGCTCATTATCGAACCCAGTCAAGGGATTGATGTAATGAAACTACACACTAAGTTTCATCACTCTCCCTTAATTAGAATTAGGAGATAAACACCGACTGTTTAGAATTTAGAGGACTGTTATTGTCATTCGATACCGCTTAAATCATTAGAGGCCGAGATCGCGCAGCGATCGAGCGCCTCTAATGAAAAATTTAAGCGGTATCAAATAGACAATAACAGTCCGATAAATTCTAAACAGGAGGTGTTTATCGATATTGTAGCCCAAAATACTTAACATTTTGAATGGGATTCTTTCTTTCGCGATTGTTGACGGTCGTTTATTGGTTTAAATGACGTAAAAACCAAATAAAACAATTTTGACGTCATGAAAACATCCGTGACGTAAAGATTGTAACACCATTCCCGTTCGATTTGGTTCACAAAGCGACTGGTTAATAGTGCCTGTTTGAAAAGGGAGGTCACTCTACGATCATGTTGAAGATGGACACAAACATTGTAAGTGTATTAAATCTGTACTTTTTTAATAATTGTTAATGCCGGCAGTGACTAGGTCCTAAATAAATTGCATATCATTTTTGATTAATGTCCTAACACTCGTGTGACCGTGTATGTATATGCTGTGTAGCGTACGCATGCGGTTGCTATGCTTGTTTGAAACCTGTCATTTCGACGGTGTGATTATTTCTTCGCAAAAAAAAACTGTATGAAACACTATGAAAATTAGTGTCTGTCCTATTCATATCAGTATCAGCCTGTCTTGTATATTTTTTAAAAAATATATCACCATCAGTTATTTACGGTCCATATAGAGTTCAATAAGTTGTTGTATTTTTATTCACTTGTTGAAAATCTTCGATTTTGACCAGTCTGATTATGACAGAATGACCATAGCAACCATTATTGTCAGACTATCCTTCAAATAAAATTTACTTATTATCTTTTAAATACACCACTAACTTTGTTTTTTTGTGTGTTTCAGGTGTGTGTTTCAATAAACCAATGGTTGAATTTCATTGTTGATGACAAACAAGAAAAAATCATGGAGATTTTCTAGAATAAAGTTTTGAGGTGTAGAATTGTTGACCACTGCAATTTGCAAACAGAGTCCTAGTTCCAAGAACATATTCATTCGCAGTGAGTCGCCCAAGAAATTTAGAGGACTGTTATACTCATTCGACACCACTTTTCGACCAATCAGAATCCACGAAATTGCCATTTTGGGCTACAATTAAAGTTATCGTGTCCCAAAGCATCAACCAATCAAATTGCTTGTCTCTGCTTACCCTAAGCAGAAAATGCTCATCTTCGAATTCCATCAAGACATTGACCTAATAAACACTCACACTAAGTTTGAACATTCGAACTCAATTAGAATGAGAGTTATTGTGTTCCAAAGTCTCGGCCAATCAAATTGCTTATCGCTCTGCTTACCCTGAGCAGAAAATGCTCATTATCGAACTTAGTCGAGGTATTGATGTAATAAAACTATACACCAAGTTTCATCACTCTCACTTAATAAGAACTAAAGTTATCGTGTCCCAAAGCATCAACCAATCAAATTGCTTATCTCTGCTTACCCTAAGCAGAAAATGCTCATCTTCGATCTCCATCAAGGTATTGACATAATAACACCTACACCAAGTTTTTAACATTCTGTGACAGACAGACAGACGGACAGACATACAGACGGACGGACAGACAGAAGGATGAACCCATTTTAATAATAATTTTAACAACAAGCATGGCTTAATTGCCGTTCGTGTGACTATTTAGATGCACCCGGTGTCAAACAAAATAATGATTTGAGTAGATAACAGCAACTCCAAAATTGGCAAAATGTCTGTGTATGGGCCGATACCGATTATTGAACTATCACTAGTTAGAACCAAATTTATTGTTCCCACATACATACCTAAAATAGGTCCATATCTCTTAAAGTAATCTGACAGTTCTTCTTTAGTGTATCCTACAGGTAAGCGACCAATGAATATTCTTGAATTGTAATATTTAGGGTCATTACTTCGAATTGGTGCCACTATTTCAACTACATCACTAGAACTACTGCTGCTACTACTTGATTTTTTTCTTGATCTTGCTCCGTGATCTCTGGAATCAATACCATTTAAAAGTTCAAAAACGGAATTAATTCCATATAAAAAACTTGGTTTCAACTATTTTATATGAAAAAGGGACCAGCAATAAAAGGGTCCTAGGTAATCTGTCACACATTCTATCCCAATAAATAAACAGAAGATTCCTCATGCCCGCCATCTTGAACATTTTAATTTCTTCAAGGGTGTCATCCTCCGGATTCTGAGTCTACTAAATAACCAGAAATTACCCTTACCCTTGCATCCATCTTGAATATTTCAATTTCCCCAAGGGTGCTAGGTTTGCATCATTCAGATTCTGAATCTACAGATATCTAATATATATAATCCACATAAAATCTATTTTTCCATATATAACACACCTTTTTAGGGAACTTCCTTAATTTTCTGCCAAAATTAGTCTCCATTTTGAATTTGGACCGATGTCGGAATTAACGGTCACTTTTAGGAGGAATAACCCAAGCTAACAGAATTCGACGGGTCTATTTATTACAGAAACTATCTTCTAGCCGAGGTCCGAGAGAATGTGTCACACATTTTACCCCACTACAAACCGGTAACCAGAAAATAACTCATATGGAGGCCATCATGAATATTTAAATTTCCCCAAGGGTGCCAGTGTACTGAAGATATATATTATCCATCAAAAAATATTAGTGGACTATATTTCCACTTTTCTCGACAAGCTGCCGGACTATTAGCATAAAAACTAATAAGACCTTATAATAAATATTATATCCAACATAGCTGAAGGTTGAATGTATGTGTTTTTTTCAACAAACTAATATAAACAAGCTGTGACGTGGATGCAAGATATATCCTTATTTAGCGAGAGATGAACAGAGAACAAGCTACAAAAATAGAGCTAAAAAAATGTGTACAATAAGGGGCCATAATTCAGGAAGTTATGGTCCGATATGCATCGAAATGAAAAGAGATCTTCAGGTTTTCGTAGAGTCCAGGAAGTTATAGACCAATATGCGTAAATATCAACATGATCCAAGATCTTTGTTATATAAACATTAATTGAAAGTTGTTTTATCAAAATCGGATCAAAATAGTGACCTCTAAGAGGTTCCACAATTTTGATATACCACACTTTTATAAAAAAAAATTATGAGGAGTGGCCATTTTGTCCGACGGATCCAATTTGAGCGATTATCAAAAGGAACCGAAATCTTTAGGTTAACAACATACATTTCAAGCTTCATCAAAATCAATTGGAAAAAAACTTGTGACCTCTTAGAGTGTCCACAAGCTAAAAACATATTTTTTCGTATGCGAATCTGGAAAGGAACAGAGGTCGTTTGGAGATAAACCTATATTCCAAGTTTCATCAAAATCTGATAAAAATTGTGACCTGTAGACTGTGCACAAAAAAATTGTGGATGGATTGAAATTGGCAACGACAATATACGTCCACATGAAATTGTGTGTGCATAAAATTATTTTCACTAATCAGTAGGACATGTATCTTTAGGAGCCTACCTTTTTCTACTACGAGATCTAGACCTTCTATTTCTGCTCCTACTTCTGCTTCTATGTCTGTCATAGCGCCCTCTTGTACGGCTTGAGCTTCTATGGTTTCTACTATTACTACGCCTATGCCTTTGGTCACGAGAGCTCATTTTGGACAATCAAATTATAACAACATAAACCTTTTAAAAAAATCTAAGAAAAGTAGAAAATTATACGTCTATCATAGAATTTTATTTTCAATCATAGAAACGAGCAAAAAGTGCATTCCGTTTTGCTACATGTACATCTCTGAATCCATATCACCTGTGAAATTGGTTTGAGTATAGATCTCCCCAATCTTAATTACTCAAACAAGATAAATCTTATTCTTATATCACACCCGGCACTCATATACATACACACATACACCTTTTCCCCAAAAAGGGAACTGTTGTTGCATTTTCTTTTTGAATGGTCACCGACATTTAAGATCTGGCTAAATTTATGGGAAGTAGTAATCCAAAACTTGTTCAGTAATACATGACCTTTATATTACTTACAGTTGAGGTTTTGACACATATTGTAAGGTTTTGCAAATTTAACTTGTCAATCATTTCTAAAAAATGCATCTAATAACTTTTCAATATAATTAAGAGCAGAAAAACTATTTCACCTGTTTCCATGTAACTGTGTACAACTTAGTTGCCATATTTCCTTTTACTGTGCAAAAATAACGTAAAGATATTTTGTTGTCAGTGCGCGCAAAAATAACCCGATGGGAGCTACATGAAGTTACGGATGTGGATATAAAAAATTAAACCGATGGCAGCTAGTTGATGAAGTGGATATAAAAATCAACCGATGGTACAAAAATAATTCATGCAACATTGGAGATATTGTGGCATAAAGTTTGGTTAGTTTTTAAGGTTATATTTTTTACACTAAATCTTCAGGAATAACCTTTGAGTGAAAAGGTACATTTTTCTTTCTCCAATTTTTCAAACATAACCACCTATCCTAATCCTAATATAAATATCAAATTTTCATTTGTTTCATAATCATAAAAACACATTTCCAACCTGAAAAACGGCATTGAACATTGCCTAAAAAATGATTTGAGCATAAAGATACATTTTTCTTTCTCCATTTTTTTCAAACATAACCACCTAACCTAATATTAATATCAAATTATCATTTGTTCATAATCTTACGAACATATTTCCAATCTGAAAAATTGCACTAAACATTGCCTAAAATTGACCAAAAAATTGAGGGCAAAATCTGTTGTAATATAAATAAATTATCATTTGAATATTTATTAACAGGTCAAGCCAATAATCAACCCTCTGGGCCTTCAGATGGCTCCAATAATAGGCAGATTAAAACAACAGGGACATTTAATAGTTGCTACGGTAATAGTAAATACATGTACATGTAACATGACATTGAGCCATTCCATGTCAAGTGGACTAGTGTCTGTTAAGAGACGCCTACGATAGCATGTGGACGTTAAACTCCAGGAACGAACAAACGTACGATTTTCAATAAAACTCTTGACCTTACAACTAACATAGATAAAACAACCGGTCTAAGTCTTCCTTTATATAATATGATATAATTTCTTTTTAATAAATATGCATTTGGAATGATTTGGACTCATTTAGGCCAACTCCTAAACTTTTCCGATGAGAGGTACTTTCCTTTGCCAACTTCCATTGCAATTAACAATGTATTGGATTGGTCTATAAAAATAGCACAATCATCAAGAGCGAATAATTTGAAAACCTGTCTCCCCCATAGATAAACCCAGGGGTTAGCGGAGTAGAACAGAATGAAACCACTGGCGATACCGGGGATAGATTATAATGTGCTACCCATGAATGTCAGTTAACTCGTTCACAAGCACACTTGTCCACACGAAAAGTTTGGTTTATGTTGTCCACTAATGTCAAAATGCATTCGTTTGTTACTGGTCAAATAGTCGTGACAAGACAAATAAAGATTATCTAAGGAATTAGTGCAGATTTACATGCAATTTTGATAACCCCATAAACTTGCTGGTTTTTCATAACACAAACAATACAACTGATATTCCAAACTATACTATAAGCACAGAAATACAAGTGGTGCCATTCACTTGTCAATATATTAGAACAATTTTTGTCACTACTCAATTTGAAATTCACAGTGAATATATATGAAACTTTCTGATGACTTATATGACTAACAATTAAATTGATTAAATTAAAGAATATCTTTGAAAAGTTCAGAATCTTTAGTCAATTATTGCTTTACCTACTTTTTAAAACTATAAATTATTTTGATGATCCAGCGTAGTAATCTCGGCATGTTTTGACAATAACGTTGTGTAGCCTATATAAATGCATCGCAACTCCGATTCAAGAGGTCAAAAAAAAAGTTAAATGGGAGATTGATCAAGATTTGTATCGATTTCAACATTAACTAACTGATAATCTAAATAATACTTTATTAGTTAATAATCAACAAACAAATTAGTTCCCAAAAGAAGATGGTATTTTCAACCTTTTATAGAAAAATCGGAAAATTGTCGCGTGATTAGTCGACCCAACATTGTCAATGACAGGAAGCTATTTCATCAGATTAAATTAGGGATTTATATTGTAATGAACAGTAAATAATCATAGTCTTGTTCACACTTTATTTATCATCAACCATACAAAGAGTTAATTATAAGTTCTCAATTGGTGACCTGGTGTGTATTTTAAATCTGCAGGAAGCTTGACCTAATTTTGAATTATTCATTCAATAAACATTGTGTTGAATAAATCATTTCCTTTCCACCAGTACCTTGCATGTTGGGTATTATCATTATTATCGAATGTTATAATATCATTGAATGTTGTATTCACTGCAGATAGACAACGGATTACTGTGTAACTGTATACGGGAGAAAAAATGATGACTAGTACCGGGTAAAGTAAAGTTGTAGCATGTGCAAGGTAAAAATGTCGTGCCACACTGGCGTGCGAAAAGAAAATTTGCGTTCACCGATCTCTGAATAATATTACTTGTGCATGCACCGGACATACTCTCTGCAGACTGGGGGTTCTACTTTAGTTCTAGCGAGGTAAGCAAGGTCTATTTTCTCACTGGTATCACGTCATTTGGGACCCACGTTATTTAGGGCTCGACATAAACGACATTTGGGACTCAGTTGACGACGTTTGGGACTTGACTAGCGTCATTTAGGACTCAAAACAAACGACATTCGGGACTCGATATAAACGACAGTTGGGACTCTTTAGAATTTATGTAGAAATAGTAATATAACTTATCTTTTTAGATGATGGCCGAAGACAGGTTATGAATAATAATAAAGAAATGAAAACATTATTAGTTGTCTGTTATTTATATCAGTTGTCTGTTACTATTCAATTGATAAGAAAAACACGGCTGATAGTGATACCTGTCTATCTGTACTATTTAAATACATGTAAAAAGATAGTAAGCTGGATACGCCCACATTTTCGAGAGATGGATAGAGGACAAGCAATACTGAAAGTGATTTTTCTTACAATCAAAGGCCATAATTCATTAAGTTACAATTTGATATGCGCAAATATCGAAAAGAATCAAGATTTTTAGGTTATAAACATGCATTTCAAGTTTCATTAAAATCGAATTAAAATTGTGACCTTTACAGGGTCAACAACCTTGATATACCACTTTTTAACAGTATTCGCGTACAAACGGGCCCACAACTTTAATATGCCATATTTTTACACTGTTCGCGTACAAACGGCGGGCATTTTGTCTGGCAATTATGGTCGATATTCTAGAAATTCGAACTCAACCTTCCGTAGGGTGTAATGGTGATAGAGTCAAACGTTTTTTTAAATTGGATATTAATCGTGACCTCCAGAGGGACCATAGGGGATTTTTCAGACAATCAGGGGCCATAATTTAGGTATGATCCGATATGCGCAAATATCGAAAGGAACCAAGATCTTTGGGTTATAACCATGCATTTCAAGTTTCATCGAAATGGAATTAAAATTGTGACCTTTACAGTGTCAACAACCTTGATATACTACTTTTTAACAGTATTCGCGTACAAATGGCGGCCATTTTGTATGGCAATTTTGGTCCGATTTTCCTGAAATTCGAACTCAACTTTCCTTAGGGTGAAACGATGACATAATCAAACTTTTTTTGAAATCAGATAATAATTGTGACCTCCACAAGGACCACAAGCTAAACAAAGGCGATTTTGCGTATAAACAGGGGCCATAATTCAGGAAGTTACGATCCCATATGCGCAAATATCGAAAGGAACCAAGATCTTTGGGTTATAACCATGCATTTCAAGTTTCATCAAAATCGAATTAAAATTGTGACCTCTACAGGGTCCACAACCTTGATATACCATTTTTTAACAGTATTGGCGTACAAACGGCAGCCATTTTGTATGGCAATTTTGGTCCGATTTGCCCGAAATTCGATCTCAACCTCCCTTAGTGTGTAACGGTGATATAATCAAACGATTGTTTAAATGAGATAATAATTGTGACCTCTAGAGGGACCACAAGCTAAACGAAGGCGATTTTGCGTATAATGAGGGGCCATAATTCGGAGTCACGATCTGATATGCGCAAATATCGAAAGGAACCAAGATCTTTGGGTTATAACCATGCATTTCAAGTTTCATCAAAATCAAATTAAAATTGTGACCTAGCTACAGGGTCCACAACCTTGATATACCATTTTTTAACAGTATTTGCGTACGAACAGCCGCCATTTTGTATGGCAATTTTGGTCCGATTTTTCTGAAATTTGAACTCAACCTTCCTTAGGGTGTAACGGTGATATAATCAAACTGTTTTTCAAATCGGATAATAATTGTCACCTCCAGAGGGACAACAAGCTAAAATAGGTGATTTTTCGGACAATCAGGGGCCATAATTCAGGAAATTACATTCCGATAGGCGCAAATATCGAAAGGAACCAAGATCTTTGGGGTATACACATGCACGTCAGGTTACATTAAAATCGGCTCAAAATTGTGACCTCTATAGGGTCCACAAGCTAAAAACGTGATTTTTCGTACAATCAGGGGCCATAATCCATGAAGTTTCGATCCGATACATGCCAATATCGAAAGAAGCTGAGATCTTGTGGTGATAAAGCTATATTTCAAGTTTCATCAAAATCGGACAAGAATTGTGACCTGTAGAGGGTCCACAAACAATTGTGGACGGACAGACGGACGTCCGGACAGGGACGACGACATAATACGTCCACATGAAAATGTGGGCGTATAAAAAGTTGCTGATGAATTTATTAGAAATAGGCCAAGTCAAAGACGAAAAAAAAAGTTGCTGATGAATTTATTAGAAATAGGCCAAGTCAAAACACGAAAAATAAAATTTATTAACATGAACTACACGTTGTTAGTAAAGGGCGATAAAACATTAGTTGCACTTACGTTTTTTTAATAATCATCGTTACCCATAAAAGTTGTATAAATTTATTAAAAACAAATACTATGCTGCAGAATTTATTTGAAAATGACATACACAAAAACAAGCCCCTAGAAATTGTTAACAATTATCCGTAAGCTGCGCGTTGACATGCATTCCTCGACAAGCTTGTCGTATGAATGAATGAAATGGGGTTTAACATCCTACTGTTATGCACTTAACCTGAGCTAATTTAAGACGGGCATATGCCATACAGTGTGCTATGAGAGAAATTTTGCCCGGGCAGCGGCGCTATGGCTACTCTTATAACGAATTCCAACTGCCAAGGGATCTTTTACGTGCACTCCAATGTGTACACGGGACCTCGGTTTTTCGTCCCATCCGAACGACTAGGCAGCTGTCCTTGTCAGGCCCTCCTTCTGCATCGAGATGAACTTTCTCGGCCAATGCAGGAATCGAACACCCGACCTCCAGGCTAGCGAACCAGCGCCTTATCCACTTAACCACCATGACCCCCAAAGCCTGTCGTAGATGGCAATACAAATCGATAAATTAGTGTGTACATTTACAAAGCAAGGTTTTTTTTACAGGAAAATATAAGAAATATAAGAAATGGCAATGATCACAGCGGGATAATTAAAGCAGATTAACCGATTATCAGGCGTTGGTATTTCCGCATGCGCACAGTGTGCCCAGGCACATTTGCCTTAAAAAAAAAAAAAAATTGCAGGCACATTAAAAAAAAAAAAAAAAGAATTATTACTGTCACGTAAAATGAAGAAGTAATTATAGTGCATGAATGTTAGTATCCTAACACTGGAAAATTGGTATGGTTTAATTTGGTGTATATAGCCCCAATTTCTCGAACTGTGTTGAATTATTCATATATCTATAGTTTAAAGGGACAATCCCGAATTAAACAGGGGCCCAAAAATAAAAGTCTGAGAATGTATGAAAATAAAACGCCAAAATATAGGGGAATGGTGTATTTACCTTGTCTCAAAATTTCTACTCAAAATATTGAGTCGCTTGTTCGTGAGCACCAAAACTGCTTATCCGGACACGTAACCCTTTTAAGATTTCGGGTCAATTGTTTCGTTGGGTGACCTTAGAACCGATTACGGTTACTTGAGAGGGTTATGCAGTGAATAACCCATGTGCCGTACTTGATAGAGAAAGGCAAATTTCAACTACACATTATTTTTATAAAAATATAAAAAAATGTTTTGTTTAATCCAGATACCACAAAATACACCTTGGGGCACCGGTCTCAAATTCTAGATAGTGCTGATATCAAGTAAAATTTTACGCATCGATGCATCGGACGCAAACATCGATACTCGCATCGATGCATCGGGAATTTTTTGCCGCCATTTTGTTATTCAAAAATTACAGAAATAATCTAGTATTTCCGAAAGAAACACAGATTTCCCTATATTATCAATATCATAGAAATGTCGATTTATTTGAATAAATATATTTCGACAATATTCTTCTGTTATTTATAATTATGACATTGATATTGTCCGATTTGTCCGATTCGAACCCTTCGATTGACACTCCTTGAATGAGACTGTTGGCCGTATAAATAGCCGGGATTTATGAAGTCATTCTCGATTGCCCGTGAAAGAGAATAAGATTAAATCGTTTAAATACTATTCAAGTGTTAAAACCCGACCAGGAAAATATTATCCTCCGGACATGGTTGGTTTGTTTGCCAATAGACCATAGATTTGGGATTTAAATGAACCGTGTAGTTGAGGAACATGATTGCCAGGGGAAGTAACCAGCAATGATAATTTTGGTAGTCACTGGATAATGGCGACATAATGGAAGCGTATAGCGTAACAACGTGCGGGATTCATTGATTTGTTCTATTACACGTCTATTGTTTTATTTTGAATTATAAAAAAAACACAGCAAAACGTTTAGTTCTTTTCTTGTGGACGAATTAAGTAACTCCTCTGATACAAAAAGGTACTTAGATCTTTTTGCCGATGGATCGATAATACAAAAAGAGCCGAGAATCGCATCGGTGTCGGCCGAATCGATGCATCGCCGATGCATCGATACTTGATATCAGCACTAATTCTAGATGAAGACTGGCAGATTTAAGTTGTTTGAAAACGTATTATAAAACTGAAGTACATGTAGTTGCTCGGCCCTTGACTCAAATATTTTAAGGGATTTAAACACAAAATCAAGCAGTTTTATTCCCAAAACAAATATCGGGATTAGCCCTTTAATTTCGGCTAATTTAATAGTGTTCAACTTGTACTTGTGTATAACTTAAATCATAGTGTTTAATTTTGATCACCAAGTGTTTAATTTTGATTACCAAGTGTCTAATTACCACTAATTAATTGGTAATAAAAATTAAAACGCCAGTTGACAAGCATCGAGAACGGCGGCCGTGCAATGATCACACCTGGATAATCCCGATGTTATTGTAGTATGTGCAAAGAAACCTAGTGGTTTTTTGGTGGATGAGGAAAATTTCTAGTTGTCAATCATGGAGAATGGCGGCCATGTGTTAATTGCAGTAATCCTAGGTACGCCAAAATCTGCCCGCAGCGCAACTTCGATGCATTATCAATATTTATGCGTCACCCGTGTGCACGCCAAAGTGCTAGAACAATATGTGGGTCGGTTAACAAAATGCTTGTTAAAAGCAATATAATTGGTTTAGAATCCACGCAGGGTTGAAATTTAGCCAATCAGAGACCGCCTTTCATAGACTATGCGCATTCTTTCTTATTGATATATTACTCGTGAATTTTGAAGGTCGTCAAAAATTTCTTCTATTTCAAGGATAAAATACCAAGGTAGGTACATAAATTATTATTATTTCTAACCTAAATAGTATCTTCTAACGAACATTTTGATGTATATATCATTGTAATCCATTCCCCCAAACGTAGAAAATATCGCCCCGAAACATGACATGGTGCCGTAATGAGTACGACAAAGTGGATGGTCTCCATCTTGGCAAGCAGTCAAAGCATCGGTTGTGTTCAAAATCGTTAATCATCATTTAGGGCTCAAAAGACAAATCCACTGCTTTATTAATTTTCATTCTAGCATTTATAGTTCTCAAGAGTTTACCTTTCATTGTTAGCCTTAATTGACACAGTTTTCTTATACCGGTACAATGAAAAGACATAAAACACGATATTTAACGACTGAAAAAAGGTAATATCTCAAAAAGTACTCTTGCTATTGCAATAATTCAAAACGCACTGGATTTGTCTCAATAAGATCTATCAAATGAGCCCATTTCCAGCTAAAAAGAAGCAAGTTGAAATTTTTATATAATCTGCCTAGTTATCCCGTGTCACAAAAAACATTAGCTCAGCAGTGATCGGTCAATCAAGCTCGTTTACAGTTTGAGAAAGAAAAACAGCGAAGTATTACTAAATATACCCGAGTCCCAAATGACGTATACCAAAGTCCCAAACGACGTATACCTAAGTCCCAAATGTCGCGGTCATATATTTTAAGAGTCCCAAATGACATGTATGAATGATGTAGCCTAATCTTCTCTGCTAACATGTCCAGTTCCATTGTTTAGGTGATCACAGGGAAGGACACACAGCCATTTTGCGGTAAAAAGTTGCGCAGTAAATGAGGCCTGGGAGTGGGAAGCCAAATTTTAGCGACAAGGATTCAATAGAAGAGTCCCTGTGTGAGTTCAGACTTCAGTGGTGTGACTGTGGGTAATCTTAATCTAAATCAGACCTACGTTCAGTCCAGAGCTGAACTATGTGTTACTATCCAACATTCGAGCTTGCACTAACTTTCCTCTTTGCACCTGTAATAAAAATACCTACGCATAATGGAAGCAACATACTTACAAAAAGACTGATGGAGGTTTTTTTTGGCTTTCTATAGGCCTAACTAGTATTCGAATCTTGACTCCGCGTTTTGTCTCAGATTTTTCTTTAACCGGAAGTACTGTTTGTTCACGGTTTTCAGTAAACAGTGTTTTGATTGGATAAACTCAATTTCTTGTCCAACCAAATCAGTACCTGATCTTGAGACTTTATTGGTTTCAAGATGGCCGAACAAACCGAAGGTAGAAGAATATTATTGTAACATTTTAAATGCTGTATCAACATTCTGAGTAAAATCTAGATAAATGTTTAATATTGGACGCAAAGCAATTTCATTTTATAAAAGAGTTGTATACCATGCATAGTAATTTATATAAAAACAATTTAAGCACACGTTTACAAGTGCAGTAGATATTCTACTTTCATTTTTTAAAACTAAGCTTATTTAGGCCTATATCATATCCATCTTTTTCTATTAGTATATAACAAGATTCTTTATAATTAAGGTGGGTAACTATTAGAATGGAGTAGACCCTTATTTTTCATCATAATTTATAGGACTTACATTTCTCAATTTACATGGAAAATTTTAAAGTAGCTAACTGAGTCTCAACTCAATATTAATTATCCAAAATCTTCAACATTGAAAACACAAATTATTTCTCAACATTGATTGATGCTGTGATATTACCCGAAAAAGATGGGCTTCCAATATCGAATATTAAAGACAAATAGACATTTTACCATTGGTACACGAATCAAGGGCTGTGTGTAGGAATAAAAGTGGTGGCGCCTCCAAAGACCAATAAGGCCCTATCAAATGTGGATAAGACTAAGAGCGACCAAAACAAACCTTCTAATGGCATGTGGTAGGTCAGGCGCTGACCAAAAAAGAGGTCATAGGAGGGGCACTTCGTCCGTTGGGGGGCGGCACCCATGGGGTCTTCCCTCAGAAAGTTTTGAAAAATAACGCTGCAGGAAACACATTTTTCTGCCACTCTAGTGATATCTGAGAGAAAATTTTGTATTTTATATGGCGGCAGATTTTTTGGGAGAGGCATTTGCTCCTGGTGCCCTGCCCCTTGGATCCGTGCCTCCACATTTAAGTGATATAAGAAAGTTTTTATGAGGGCAAACGAATCAGGTACCCATTGGCTTGTGGGTGCCATTTAAACCGACCCGACTCATCACTGCCTTCAGAGCATCGCTGTGTGATCATAATCAAGTGTATTATTTTATAATTGAAAGGTTGTCATATTTTTTGAGGATGCGACATTTCCCCCATGCACCTCCGCTAGATTACGGCCCTGCACGAATTATGTACCATAATGCGTTTCAGCCCCAGTTGTATAAAACCTGAAAGGGAAGGGAGGGAGGGTAATATGGGCCGTTATTTTTTCTGTGGAATATTTCATAGGTATATTGTGATATTAGAATAAATCGACTTTTTGGTTAAAGCTACTAAACTCTTCTTTCAATTTATGAAATATAAGGACAATATGAGTTGCTAATGTTTTGCTAGAAAAATAATGGGTGATGGCCCATATTACCCCACTTGGATGGGGTAATATGGGCTGACATCATTTTACATATTTCTGACACTGATTCCAGAACAAAATGAAACATTTGGACTAATTTGGAGTTTAATTTCAATTGAAAGATATACTCCAATTCATCGAATCAATATACCTATAAAATATTCCACCGTAAAAAATTATGTCTCATATTACCCCCTTCCCCCATGTAGTCATTATGATGCTTCTAAAACAAATAAAATAAAATTGCTGAAAATTATTTTAGCTTATATGATTTATTCTACAAATCATTCACAAGAAATTTGTCAAGATTCTGTGGACAATTTTTTTCAATGGCTAGGGCGGTTTTTGAACCATGGCTCATATTTCCCAAATTTGCATGTCCCATATTACCCCAAAGGACAAGATTTATTTAAGTCAAAATTTCATAAAGATAGACCATGAGTTCTCTCCCTGTAACTACAGGCTAGAGCCTAACAATAAAAAGCTATTCTAATGCTCAGAGGAGATTTTCTTTACAAGGTAAATGTTTCATGAAATGGACTGATGGTCATGAACTCCCAAAAAACTTTTAACACCAATTGTTTTAAAAATACTGAGCTTTTTTGTGTAATGTATCTGTGAACTTAATATGATGTGCAACATGTGTTTAGAGGATGTAGATGTCTTGGCAAATAACATTTTAAAGAAATGTCATATGACAAGCTTGTCAGGGCTGTGGCCCATATTACCCTCATGTCCATATTACCCCCCTTTCCTCTACATATCCCACTATGGTTTATACTGCTAAAATAAAGAGAGAAATCAGAATCATCCTGGAAACATGTGTGAAGTGAAAAGTAACTGTGTTCCATAAAATTGAGTCTGGTTAGCCTGTCAGTTTAACCCTGTAAAATTTCATGGGCACCTCTGGTTATGTTGGCCAGCCTAGGCTTTCAGTAGAAATTTTTTGATTTCTAAAAACTGAGACATGGTCTACATAATTAAAGGGTCATGAAGTCAATCCTTAAGATATATTTTTTTTGTTTAAGTACTGAAATAAATCTGGGATTAACCTCTAATAATAAAAGCAACACATAATTTTTTTTAAATTTTGAACTTTAGATTTAAAAGCATTTGAAAGAAGACTGACTGAAGTGATTGATAAATTGCAACCTGCGGCTAGATTCTGGAGAAGTAAGAATTTTGAAATGTAAAAATACATCTTTCATGTGATAGAATTGATAACATTTGATTTTAACGTACTACACCTTACTAAGGTTGATTAGAAACCATGACCAGCTAATTCTCAGTGTCAGTGATTTTCCTAAAAATGACAAATAGCAAGAAATAGCAGAAAGCCAACAAGATTACATTATCTAGATATGTAATTTTGATAGAAAGACTGTATATAACAAATAAATTAATAAATAAAACAGTGTTTCTTTATTAGGCCTTTTATGTAGTATTTATTAATGACACAAATTAAAAACCTAATTTGTTTTTTTTTGTTTTGCTCATATATTATCTAAGTTAGATGAATCTTAATATCTAATTTTGGTTGAAATACTGTACAAACGATAATTATTATTTCATCAGCATAAGTTTATTAAAAGCTGTTGTCTTTTTAAAGAAGTAGAAAGCATTAACAGCTTAACAGACAAGTTCCAGCTCTGTTAATTCTTTGAACATAGAGTATTGTTATTTAAAACTGTTAAAATCCAAATATTCACAAGAATAATGGATATAGGCCTGCAGCCAAGATTTCTAGCGTGCAACTCCGCTACATGGTCCTCTCTTATTTAATCTGCGACCATTATAAGGTAGATAGGCATATTTTAAAGAAAATTGGCTAGTGTTCCAAGCACGGGCAGCGCAATTAAGGGTGATATAAATTTATTCGTACGGGGTTTAATTTACCCGCGCTATTGTAACGCGTAGGGAAATAACTGGTGATTGGTCACCATGGGCCAATCAGAAGCTCGTATTGTGACCAGCTGACCGACCTAGCAAGTTGTAAACAATAACAATAACGTGTGATGGCTGCGCTCAGAAATGTACGTGAATCGACTGATACTAGTGATACTTTATCAAATTTACACTGTATTGTTCCTTTCGAAGGATTAAGAAAGGAACGAGAACAACTATTTACAAAATCTCGTTGGGATAAATTCCGTGAATGTGCCCAGGAATGGCTAGAACTTGATGGGCGAGGGAGATGGATAGCTGAACAGGCGACTTCGATCGAGTGATATATTATGATATATAGGCCTACTGATAGTATGAACAAGATGCAGGATTTCACCCAACATGCTACATGCGTTTTACAGACAAATTCCGAAATGTATCTACTATCTTAAGATCCAAAACCAGAATTCACACAGTCACTTCAGCCGTTCCAGAAGCAAAAAGAAAGAGTAAATCTCTGCTGCCTGTTGTGTGCATAATATGTAAAAAACTTGACAAATTGATCACTGTTGGAGAAAAAAGGAAGAAAGATGTATTACCCCAAGCTCAGACAAAAACAGCAGGTAATGTGACCTTATATTGAATTTAATGAAACAGTATTAATGGTGGTTGTGTTGTTGTTTTTCTTGTAACTGGAATCAGCAGTGCTACTGCATCACTAGGCCTGTAAAATTTTAATTGTTATGAAACTGCCATGGCCAGTAAAGCCCCTCGGCACAGTCGCTGGTCGTAGTGTTGCACATTCGCTTCAATAAGGGAGGAAACACAGAGCGATTGACTTGTAGGCCTATTATTATTTTATTTTCTTGGCCCACGTGCAGGGGCACCTTTCTTAGGCGATCTATCTCTAGGCCATTTCCACTCACACAAAGCTTCGGAACCACAACCGCATGCATTTGCCACTGCCATATGTGAGTTGACCCATCAGGTATTAATGAAGGCCTTAAGGTGACATCCCATCCCCAACTCTTTGGCATACTCAATATTCAATGATATGTGACTGGTGATATGCAAATGAGTCGCTTGTCGGGAATGTTCATTTAAGGCTACGATGTAAAATAGCTACTTGAGCTTGATTTTGAAAAAAAATTCTTTTTTGCGAAATCCGATGCTTTAACTTGTCTATTATAGGAGTAACCCAGAAGAATTTCAATATTTAATTAATTTAGTGTATAAATTGGGTGTTTTGTAAGTAGTGTCCTTAACATCAATGCTAAAAACAAAAGAATTTTCGTAAAAACTAGCCATTTTTGTCCGCCAGATTGACGATGTTATTGTTGGAATATTCGCTTCCGGTTTTCATGTACGGCAAGCTCGAAAAAATCTATTTTTATATTATGACAACCTAAACCCCAATAACATCATTTTCAACCAATCAAATCGGGGGTAAAATCTATAAATAATCTAGCATGTTGCTATGGACGGTCGCTCCTATGTATCACGTGACAGGAATTATGCCCTTTGATTGGACAGTAGCTCTACTTCCGTATGATCCGGGTATCTGGTTCCGTCCAAAACGAGGCTCAGGGGGGTTCGTCTGCTAATGATATCTCCGGCTTTGTCACTTTTACGCAACCCGTCTACGCCTAATTCTACTTAAAGTTTGTTGTCTTTATCGATTCATCACAAATAATCATTTAAAGCATTCTAATTCCCGCGCAATAATACTAAATTAAACTATACTTCAGAACTAACTTAACTTACTAAGCACGCGATAGTTCTACAGGTAAAAGCTTCCGGTACTAAAAATAACTCTTCTAAAATAAACGACAACATTCCTTGCCGAATACACCGCAATATTTTTTTTGTAAAAAAATATGTCTTCCTTTTAATGTCATTCACAGCATTTTGTTGTTTAATGATAAATAAATAGAAATAAATACTGCATTATAAACTCCCAAGTGTTCACTTCACAAAGAATGCAAACGCCGTAATAATAATAATAGCGTACCGTACCAAAAATGTATTTTCATCACATCACTTAATTCTCGCTGTCTTTTTCACACGATCGGTGCTACTACTGTTAGAATTATCACTGTTTTTCGAATTATTTATATAGCTACACTTTGATTTTTCATAACCCCCCATTTCTTTGAGAGTCCTGACATTGTAGGCCTATACTAGTTTAATTTAGTATTCTTGTATTGTGATATTTCATTATCAATGCGGCAAACGCATGAGTTGAATGAGAAAAAAAGTGAGCTTGCGAGAAGGGTAGGCTAAATTGAACACGTAGCTATTAAAACGATCGAACAACAAAAACTTTTTCTGATATTTTTTTCCTTTTTATTCCTCCTTTTATGGCTGTTGCTGTCTATTACAATTATAACACTCAATACATTATGGATGATAATATGGATACGTTGAGACAACATTCGAACATTTGGATGCCTAAATATTTGTTACCGTACTTTGTTATTATTTTATGTTTAGTCACTAAAATAATTTCTAAAAAATAGACGACTTTATTTTTATATTCAGGGCAGGTGTATTTTTCTGTAGGGATAGCAAATTTTGTCATGTCACCTGCCCATGGTCTAATAGTGGTTCAAAAGTGAATACACCCAATTTAGTTTGTTTGTTTTGTATAGTGGATTACCGCCTGTGCATGTTCCATTTTCACAGCATGGAATCAAGTAAATCGTTCGCTATTTTTAATGGTTTTAATGCAAACAATTTATGTATAATAATTTATTAAATGGGACTATTTTAGATACTTTAGGGTAAGATATTACTATACACTGTGTTTTACTTGTGAATAAACCTTTGCATATTGAGCCTATATTGAGAAAGTAATTTTGGTATATTCTGGATTCGGATTCTAAAATTTGCCCAAAAAATGCTTTATTAATCCTTTGATAATCCTAAAAAATTATTAGGTATGTAATTGACCTTTTCAGATATTGTTGACAATACACAATTCTGTACCGGTGCCAAATTTCAAGTCAATTGAGTGATGGTTGCTAAGGAATTTTTTTTTTGAATGGTTCCAAGCTTTAAGCATGATTTTCTCAAGTTTCGCGACAATCGCGCCATGACTTTTTTTTAACTTAGTTTGTTTATAACTTTTTTAATTTTCATCCAATCTTTACATTTTATATATCATTGAAAAGCTTATAACATGTGCTTTCTGAATATATGCATAACTCAAATATTATTTTTTACCCCAAGTGACTCATTTGGCTGTCACCGGTCACATATATTAATGTGGTGTAAAATTTGTTTGTAGGCCAACTGTTGAAAGCTGCGGAATTGAAAGAGGATGCGAAAATTTTAAGGCATATCAGAGGGCAAGATTGTGTGGCCATTGAGGTCAGATATCACCAAAATGCTATAGGCAGTATATCGAAATTGTTAGACAGTTATCAGAAAGGTAAATACATGTATTTCTGATGGTATTTTTTATTTGTGTAGCTGCACTCGGATTCATAATTTTATGTCAGTAAAGTTTATGCTTCTTTTTATATGTTGATAGAAATTCCAGGCAGTTGCAGTTAATTTTTTTATCTCATCCTATAATGGCGATTACTTTAGCCATCCACTGAAATTTGTCATCTCTACGCAGCCTCCACTCAATGTCAAAGTGTGACAATATGTTTGCTGCATTAACAATTCCTTTGTTTTCTCTGCATGCTCTTCTTTCATGCCACTGGTATTATTGAAATAAAACTGATCCGGAAATGACTGTTTGTGTCCAGTGTACGTTAAACCCTAGTTCTCCCTCCCTCTCCTTGTACTGCTAATACCTTCCTGTTTTCATTAGCGGGTTGCCGCATGGAAATAGGCGGTTAAACCCTGTGTAAATGTCAGCCAAACTCCATAATTTTGTTTTAATTGGGCAAATTTATAATATATGTTTATTTATATTTTTCAGCAAAGGTGACAAGTCCTCCGTAAAATATTTAAAGACATACAACATATTCTGTAAAGATATAATAAGAGAAAGACTCATTAATGGCCAGCAAATCATTCGAATGGTCAAGCTTTTTGATATATTTGTTTGCCTTGCTCTATAGGTATTATTCAATGCGCCTTCACCTGAAAATCAAGGCTGGGAATTAATGAACAATGAACTTCTCATAACATGGATGAAAAATAAGCCTGCGCCTGCGTTTTAGAATCAGTGTCATGCGGGTGCAAGTCAGGGAAATGCATCAGTGGACGCTGTTCTTGCCATTAAGCAAAGTTGTCTTGCACAGATATGTGCAAGTGTAGTCAGTGCGAAAATGAAAAAAAAAACTGTTTAAGAGACCGAATTGATGTCAAAACGTGAACATTTAGTGACAGTGATGAATGATGATAATTAACTAAAGATAACATTTTGATGTTCAGAATATCTGTTTAATTTTGATTTTCATTGATTTTTACTTTAATAAATAATTGCACAACTGTTCATGCTGTTTTCCAACCTTTAGCTTCATAGCAGCCCAGATACAGAATTATGTTTTCAACCTATATCTACATGTATGTAATTTGTCCTTTAATCTTATGTGAAATAAAGGGTTTACATCTACATGTACATGTACAGTTGTCAATATACTGTAGTGGCTTATTGAAAGGGTATGTGGGTTGTTGGTGTAGAATGTTTATCTTAGCGGAAACAAACGTGGTTCAATGCTATACAAAGTCCTACTGATCTCCAATATTTCAAGGGGGGTAGGGGTGGTCTAGAGTGCTGCGCTTCGACCTCTAGCTGGCCGGCCACCTCTGCTTGTGGCTGTGGTTTTGAGCCCTGGTGTGAGCGTATGTGGCATGGAGATATGGGCCTCTTCTCAACCTCGTAGGTTTCCTCCGGGCACTCCGGTTTCCTCCCACTGCTAAAGACCCCTACGAGCAAGCGAATTATTGAAATAAAATTAAACCATATGTTAGTACCGAAATGACCTAGTTGTATTGAGTGGGTGTTAAACCCCATTTCTCTCTCTCTCTCCCTATATTTCAAACCCATATTACTACTGTCAAACATATCACCTGGCTAGGATATGCTACAAATCGACTCTAGCATGCTCTATACAGTAGATAATTACTTAGCAAACATCCACCCACCAACCCTTGCAGGCCTTGAGGTCCCACTAACAAAATAATTATTGGGCTTGTATTCCTTACAAAACCAGCAGTCAACATGTCACCTAAAATTCTACTATCAATTGCAGACATTTGACAGTAAGGGAGATAACTCCTTTTTTTTACCGTTAATGGATTTCCTGAATTCTTTACTCGCCCATGCCATTTGTGTTTTTGGCATTTTTGTTTACATCAAAATTTAACCAATAGCATATTCTTTGCAAAGGAAGAGGGCATCCGGTATTTTCGCCAATATTTCATTTTGTGTCACCGTCACAACTGTTAAGTACAAATATAGCATTTACTTGACAATTTTGACAAAATTCATCTGGTCATAAGTCCCGATATTGCAGATTTTTTGCTTGGAACTCTCTGTAATTGTGTTCCTTGTGTCATAAGCTTTCCGAAAATGTATAGTTTGTTAATAAGAGAGAACCATGTAGCGGAATTGTGTTTCTAAGCTAGCTAGAAATTTTGGCTGCAGGCCTAATAGATTATCTTATAGCTAAAATATGTAGATGACTAAGCTATTTGTAAAGGTCAGATAGGCCTGAAAGATCAGCTGCAAAGTTGGACCCCTTTTATCTCTGGGCTGGTGTCTTACCTGTCATGTTTTTGTTTTTTTTCAGTAATTCTTATATTTGTCTCGCTGTGTACAGCTGTTGGTGCATGGACATGGCTCTGGGACCCAGATACATCTAAGGTTAGCAAAAGTATTTTTAATGTGCACACATTACATTCATTTTCTACAATTTTTAATGATGGTCATTTTGATAAATTGCTGGCCATTCTTGCTATAATAGGCTAAAGTTCAAAATAAATAGATATAATACAAAATGAATATATTGTAAATTTCATTCAAATAGCTTTATTTTGAGCAAGTCTTGCAGAGACATGGCATAGATTGATTAATATTGTAAGAACGGTACATATTATTTCAGACTTAACCCCATTCGTCATTTGTAAATTAAATCTTAAAGGAGCTAAATTGCTAACATTTAGGACCTAAAAATTCACAAAAGTGGGTCGCAACGCATATAATACTGTAATATGAATGTATATGAACTGGTTTACATTCAATGGTTTCCGTTTTTACTCCTATTTCAAATCAGTTATGTTCGGCGAAATAAGCCAGCAATTTTAATCAAGTGCACATTTCTAGCGTCTAGTTATTCTAGTCTACATAACTCCGTTTGGTTTGATGCAATGTGTCTGGCCTCGTCCCTCGAGTCTCTCAATACAACTGGGGCTAAAGCGCATTATGGTACACGATTCGTGTACCAATGTTAAAAAAAACAATTTTATCTTTAATATCAGATATCAGAAGCCCATCCTTTACCGGTAAGTTTACATCATCAATGTTGATTTAAATTGACCAAAAATTTGTGATTTCGATGGCGAAGATTTTTGAGGATTTTGAGTTACGGACTAAGGTCCTTAAAACTGGCAATCTGTTTAAATCGTCACCATCCAGTTGATCTAGAGAGTTGATTAAAAACACTTGTCATATGAATAAATATCTAAAAAAAAAATTATAGCTCTTGAAGCCAAGGCAGATTTCGCTCTTACATAATGTACCTTCTTACATAAATGTTCTGTGGAAAAACTAGTTTATGCCATGATAACCTCTCGCCTTGACTTTTTCAAATTCGTAAACTACAGACTTGACAGAACTCTGCCGCACGGCTCATAGCAAGAATTGGGAAGTTTGACTCTGTAACGTCTTTAATACGTGAACTTCATTGGCTGCCAGTCTCTCAAAGATCCAAGTTTAAAATAATCGTTTTAACTTTTAAAATAATTCAAGGCTGTGCACCTGTATATTTAAACGAACTAGTGACTGTGAAAAGTCCACTCCAAAATACGCGTTCTTCAGAAGGTTATACTCTCCAATTCCCGAAGAAAAATCCCAAAACCAATCTCTATGGCGATCGAGCATTCAAGTACTGTGCTCCGAGGCTCTGGAATGCTCTGCCTGTCTCTCTTCGAACAATTTCAAATTCTGAATCTTTCAAACGTCAGTTGTAAACACATCTTTTTAAAGGGTCCTATAACACCTAAAACTTGTAACTGCTGTAAAATATCATATCATGTACATATATTGCCACCTCTATCCTCCTGTTTTTATTATAAATTTGAATGTATTAAATGTATCATATTTCTGTGTGTATTTGCAACAGTCAACATATGCTGTATATTACCTGATCATATTTTTAAATACTTCTACACAGTATTGTTATTATATCAGTTTTAATGAATCATGTGTTTATATGTAAAGCCCATTGAAACTTCTGTGTAATGCGCTATATATAAGAAATAAATTATTATTATTATCTTTATGCCATTAGGTGTATATCGTTTTAGCATCAATTACACCCAGATTATAACTTAAGAATTAATTGTTAGCCCAGATTTAAACCTTTGAGACTTTTCATACACCCACATTTTCATGTTGATGTATATTGTTGTCGCACCTGTCCAGACATCTGGACGTCCGTCAGTCCACAATTTGTTTGTAGACAGTCTAAAGGTCAGAATTTTTATCCAATTTTGACGAAACTTGAATTTGAAATATAGGTTTTATCTCCCAAAGATCTTGTTTCCTTTCAATGAAACTTGAAATGTATGTTGGATCGTAACTTCCTTGATTAGGACCCCCGATTGTACGTAAAATCACATTTATAGCGTGTGGTCACAATTTTTATCTGATTTAAAAAAAACTTTCAAATGTATCACCATTACACGATAATACTTGTTGAACTCAAATTTGATGAAAATTGGACCGAAACTTCCAGACAAAATGGCCACTTCCTGTAGAGTAGCCAGCGTTTATCAACCTTTTCTCACCGTTCACTCCTAAATTAATTCTCAACCGACCCATGTACCCCCCCCCCCCCAGTTTTGAGGAGGTTACTGACCGTCGTCCACCGAGAAATTGGAGCCCGCAAATGTGATTTCTAGCCATTTCAGGCCCTCTTTCAGGCGTTTCAGAGGCACTTGAAAATGGCCATTTTCTATAGAAGCCATCCGACATGAAGCACGGATCCTTGCACGGGCCTGCACCTCCTGACCACATTAACAAAACAATATTGAATATGGATGAATACGGATCGAAGTTCAGATTCAATGAACACCAAATTTATTTTTTAATGAAAATAGTTGTTTCCAGTTCAGTGCGAAATTTGCTCCTGGTGATTGTCACATATGACCATTTTTGAAGTTACACTGGGAGTGTGGTCATTCACCCCCTGGACGCGAGCCATTCCCCCCTTGGGGGTGAATTCACCCCAGGTTGAGAAACGTTGCTGTAGACAGATAGTTCCATTTCAATTATCTTAGTTTTTTTCTATTGTGCAATAAATAATTGTTCAGAATTTTATAATCGTTTGCTCCATAACAACTTTGAAAATCCTAGTAACATTTTGAAATCCACAAGGCATTATACCCTTACGCTCAATTGTTAACTATTAATCATCTGTTAAGTTAACTTTTCATACTTAACTTTTGTCACAAGTACACTTCCATTTTGAAATCCATGGCACAGTTGCGATCATACCTCAGTCAATCAATGCTTTGAATTCTATTAATTTAAAAAGCCCCATGTCATGAGGTATCGTATACTACACAGATGTAGTAAAAATGGTTAAATTTGGCTAAAAACTTTTCCCCAGTCTAAATATAAAAACAAGACATGATAATACATACAATCTGTGATTCCTTTTTTGACCAGTGATTAAATACAATAAATGATATTTAAACTTCCTGAACTATTCTTGTCACAAATGTTTTGCTATCAGTATCTGTCAAATAAACGAAAACATAATTTATTTAGGAATATGATTGACATGAATTTACAACCAGAACGTGAATTAAATATGGAAATTATTGAGAAGCAGTGTGAATCATAAACTTTCAAGACAAATGTGTTTATTTATTAGTCAGACAACCAATTTTTTAAATTAATCTCTAATGTAATTGCCTTAATTTGAATTTTTTTGTTGCCCAAACTCAACAATCGAATAGATCACGCTTTGTTTTGATTGTAACACACAAGGTTGCCCTTCGGGGCTAGAAATTCGTCATTTATTGAGAGAATCTAAGAGGATTCTCATATATGCAATCTGCGCGAATCCTCCGAATATTAATTAATAATAATGTCTAATAAAGAAATTTGTGTTTTTTTGTGTTAACCCTTTCAGTGCTAGTACACCGCATAGCGGTGTATAAAAATGTAGCCTAAAACGCGCATACACAGCATTGCGGTGTATGCAGTGTTTCACTTGTCAGTGTTTGCGGCTGTTTAATTTGCAAAGGGATATAATAGATTCGATTAAATATAGTTATTTCCCACAACTCTTCGGCATTAGAGACGTTAATGGCTCTTTAATGTTTATTTCTGTTTGGAAAAAAAAATCGCCAATTTAGATTGGAGGATAAAGAAATATCCTGTAAACGTGTGACGTTTATAACTCAGTTATTTTTCAATATATTTTCACCAAATCTAGCTAAAATATACACAATATTTGTCTCTTAATGTTCGATACAATAAAATATCCAATCTGTTTCATAATTCTATCAATTATTACGTGTAAATTAGATAAGAATACATAAATTCTGAAAATCCAAGATGGCCGCCAGGTCACATGACCAAAGCACGTAATATTTGTTTGCAAATGTGGTCCCATTATCTCCACCAGAATGTTTTTCATATAATATAATACTAAAATTCCATTCGATTATTAATATTTATCATTTATTACCTGCGGTGTGCAATATGCCTTATTTTTGTCTCCCACTTTGTGATTTTTAATGAAATTTGACTTTAAGCGCCTTTCTTTTAGGAAAATCTTTATAATTCGGTTATTTTTCAATATATTTTCACCAAATGTGGCTAAAATATAGACAATATTGGCTTCTTCATATTCTATACAACAAATTATCACATCTGTCTCACGATTCTGTTAAATACTTAGTGAAAATTGGATTAGAGTACCTAAATTCTGAAAATCCAAGATGGCCGCCAGGTCACGTGACCTGACGACGTGGTATTTTTTTTGAAAATTATGTCCCATTTTCTCTGTTTCATGGAATTTGATCAAAAAATTCCCATCGATTAAAAATATTCATCATGTTTTACATGTGGAGAACAATTGACATGTTTTGCATAATTAAGCTCTAGCATTATACTGTACGACAAGCTTAGCAGTGAAAGCAGTGTGAGCGCTAGACGTTCGCCACGTCGCCAACGGCGATTATAAACTATGCGTGGCGATAATTATTATAAATCAATCGCCACTTTGGCGAAAAGGCCTACGTGGAGCAGTTCCTCTTTTTTTTCTTTATTTCTTTCTTTTCAAAGACCACGACGCGATCTTATTTTGTGTTTTTCGGCCATCTTAGGAGACTAGCATATCCAGTCACTGTCAGTTGCCAAGGCTTTGCGCTGACACTTTGAGACTAGGAGAGCGTGTCTTCTACGTTGTTTACTTCCTCCAAAATGGCAGCGCCCATCAACAAGCGTGGGCAGTCTACATTAGCTGATCATTTCTTCCACGCCGGTAATAATAAAACGGCTAAGCCTGACACACAACCCCAGACTAAAAAGACGAAGTACGACAGAAATGATAACCGGAATATAAAACAAATCTGGTTCACCGATTACAAATGGCTGAGGTACGAAGACGATGCAAGTGGTGAAGGAGTTTTCCTATGCACATTATGTGTTGATGCAAAGAAAAAGAATATATTTACGGAAGGCAAAAGGTGCAAAGTCCCCAAAAAAGACGATTTTCGCAAGCATGAGATGACTAAAGATCATCGGTAACAATATATTTTTTTCTTTGTCATATTATATTTAATTTACAGGTTTTTTTATTTATGGCCCCTGTTCGGAATTTGTCTTCATCTTACACGGATACAACAATTACACAAATAATTCATATAATAATTGAACAGACTAAAATTATATTTATGATAAATATTGAGTAGAAATTTGTTTGATTTAGAGATGCTGTACAACTACCAAAACTACAAAAAGATTTCAACACGGCACAAGTAATGTCATACTCAAAAGTGGAAAATGGTGTTATGGCGCTCATGAAGACCATATATACAATGGCAAAGGAATCCATATCCACAAGGAAAATCCATTCCTTAGTGGAGATGCAAATTCTAAATGTAAGCATCCAATCAACAACATGACTTACTTTGATAAGTTTTAGTTTACCGGTATATTATTAAATGAACATGATATATCATAGAAATGATTATCTTCAGGGGCCATGAATAATATAACCTGCAAGTTAAATATATACCATGAAGAAAAATATATTGCCTACCAGTAGACAGTCTACCTATGATTTTTCGTTATCCTGTGTTTGCAAAAGTCATCTTTCTTTGGTGCTTTACCCTTAAAGCCTTGGGAAAATACATTTTATTTCTTCGCTTAAATGACAATGCAAAGCTTACAGAAACTCCACGACTTTCTTTGTGTTTGAACTGCAGCCACTTGTTATCAGTGAACCAGATTTCGGTTTTCGTTCCTGCCATACTTCGTCTTTTTAGTCTGCGCAATGTTATATATATTTCCAGTCAGTCTAAATCAGAATATTGCAAGTCTTTTTTTTTAGGCTTCAGATGTAATAGAAATGATTAATAATACCTTTGACAAGCTCAAAATCAACTCTGTAGACCCTTGAATGAAGCTCATATTTAAACAGTTGTACATTTAAAAGTAAATCAGTAAATGACTGACCAAGCTAATGTTAATGCATCTTTAATTAATACTGGCACATTAATTATACACTTTATTTTCTCTTGAATTTTTGACAGGGTTGTGATACTTTGAAAGAATTGAAGATTTTAGGACGGTCAGAAGATGAGGATTTAGAACATATGCCTTATACTCACCATGATTCCCTTGATGAGTTTTATGAGGCTATTTCATCAGTTATATCTAATGATATTTTAGATGACGTAAAATCTTCACCCTTTTTTTCAGTGCAAATCGATGAGGCCACTGATTGTGCAAATTTGACAACTTTAATATCATATGTTAGATATTTGGATAAAGTTGGTCAACTTCAGTCAAAATTTTTCAGTGTAATTGAATTATCATCCTGTAATGCACAAACCATTTTTGAAAGTTTGAAAAATGCACTAGAAAGCAAGGGTCTAGATTTTACTAAATTAATTGCTATGGCATCTGATGGTGCGTCAGTCATGACAGGCGTTAAGAGTGGGGTTACTACTCTTGTGAAAAATCTTAATCCTTTTCTTATTGCTACGCACTGTTTAGCACACAGACTGGCATTAGCCAGTGAAAAATCGGCAAAACAAATTCCCTACTTAGTCAAATATCTTGAGGTTATAAACAGACTTGGTAAACTTTGTAAATTTTCCCCTAAGTTTTGCAGAATACTTGAGGAGTCTAAACGATTAAATAATCAAGAATCTGCAGGAAAGCTTAAACAAGTATTCTTTACAAGATGGCTGTCGTTTAGTGACTGTGTTCAATCGCTTGTAACATGTTTGGAAAGTTTAATTTCATGTCTTCATGCAACATCTTCAGACAAATCTCATGGTGTAACTGCCGCTGGTATACTTAAAAATGTTTCCTGTTATAAATTTATTGCCACTACATATTTCTGTGCAGATCTTGTTGGCATTTTGGCTATACTTTGTAAAAGTATGCAAAAGACGGCTTTATTATATTGTTCTATTAAGCACCATATTGAAGGGGCAATAGTTTCTATTCGAGCTTTAAGCGATATTGATGGTCCCTATATGACAGCTTTTTTTGATAAGATCGGTAGAAATCCACCGCCACAAGCTTTTCCTTATACGACCCCATTTGGACAGCATGATATAAGGGATTCTGAAAAGCAGCGCTCAGAATTCTATTCAATGAAAACACAGTTTATTTGTAATGTTGTTGAAAATTTAGAAAATTGGTTTCCTGATTCAGGAATCATGGATGCTCTCTCGCTTTTTGATCCTAATAATGAAAAAGAAAATTCAACCCAATTACTTGATAAACTAAATGATCATTTCGGAATCCTTAAGGAAGATAAAGGCGGGAACATCCATGACCCTTTAATCGATGCTGTTCAGGTGAAAGTGGAATTTTCAATTGTCAAAAATATGTTGAAAAATTCAACTGATGTGCAAGTCTTTTATCAGAAGCACTTGCACAACAACGAGGCAGCATATCCAAATCTCTTAAAACTCTGTGCCATTGCCTTAATAATGCCTTGCACATCAGTTGAATGTGAGAGAGGTTTCTCTCGATATAATTTAGTTAAAACAAATCACAGAAATCATCTAACAGTCAATCATGTGAATGCCCTCACAACAATTGCTACAGAAGGCCCCCCAATTGCACAATTTGATTTTGAATCAGCCTTTCAATGTTGGGTTTTAAAGAAGGACAGGCGATGTCTTAAAATATTGAAAGCAAAAGAGGAAAAAAGTGCAAAATCTAAGGATGAGGACGTCAATAAGGAGTCTAGATTGGACCAAATTGAAGATAAACTAAATCAAATAGCGGCTTCCATGAATGTAACAATCTAGACATTAGGTCTTGTAAGTTCAAGGAAGACAGTTGTTAATTATTCTCATTTTTTCCAGATGAAGTTTATAATAATGTTAAATCACTTTTATTATCGTATAAAATGTTGTCTTATTATTAGTTCAAGGAAGACCATTTACAGTTGTTAATTAATTTTGTTTATTTGTTCCAGATGAAGTTTATATTAATGTTGAAATCAGTTTTCAATTCTTTTTGTCTTGTTTATTTTCTTTCAGAAATTAATTTCCAAGTTATACTAATTTTTTAATAATTTTAATTTCAGTATTTTCTTAGTTTATAATGATTTTTCTTCTCAGTTTACAATGAAGTTTATCTATGTTATTTTGAAATTAATTAAATCTATTTTTCATTTTTTCTTTCAGAAATTAAGTTCCTAGTTTTAGTTATTGTCTGATCAATTTACTGCTTTGAGTATATTTTCCATTTGGTTTAGAATTTTGCTTTTGTACTAACTTCTTTTTTTTTCTAGATTAACAGGTAAATACATGTACATACGTACGTGTATCATAAGACTGTATGTAATTGAATGTTTGTTCTTGTAATAAAACTGACTGTAGTAAGAGTGGGCCTTTAAAGGTTAATAAAGTTTATTGAAATTCAATTGTATTGTCTGTTAATATTTGAATATCCAAGATTAGCATATACATGTACGAGCAGCAACTTCTCACAACATGAGTGGCTATTGAAAAATGTGTGTGGCTAATACTTTTTTCATGCATTAGCCACAGTGGCTAATGAATTTTAGAAGCTAGTGCTAACACAGGAAAGGGTTAATCTAAATCATAATACAACAACAATGATAAAAATAAAACAATTAGATGCAATTTTTGGTAAAGTTTCTTTTAAATATTATTTAAAAAGGATTCAAATAAATAATTACGAAACAGATAAATTTGTATTGTAATTGAAATATGCATAAATACTCTACTTCTAAAAGGTTTCGCCATGTCTTGATCGAGGAATTTTCCACATAATTTATTACATAACAAAGACAACTACTAGCCAGAAACTTGTCAAAATTATAAGTTAGAAGTAAACAGTAAAACAAAAACACAACAATTATTTTATTTTATTATACATGTAGTATGCTATAAAGTAAGTCATACGTTTGATTCAAAACACCCTGACTGACATTCATTAGTCAGACTCAACAATTCTCAGATATTTTTTTTTTACAATTTTTCTCAAATTTTTTACATAAGCTCTTGTGAGAATCCTTGCGCGAATTAGATTCAGAGATTCGCGTGAATTCCCCCCCCCCCCTGCCATTATTTGTCAACCTTTCTCCCCCCTACAACATCTTGCAATGGTTCCGCTCATCACATTTGTAATGTTTTGATGAACTCAGTTGAAAATACATTAAAAAATATTGACTTCACAAGAGGGAACTTCTTTATATTCGTTGGGATATTTAGTTGTACAAGGGATTTTATTTAACCAAAGGTAATTTCAAAGGTTATAATAGCCATAATAAAGAATACATTAGTTTCAAGATGTGTGCATAGTGGTAACCAGGTCACTGGTATATTCGCGACTTAGCCTTACTTTCCCATTTTAAATTAAATTTTTGCATAATATATGTTTAAGTAGTTTGTTCATAATTGAAGAAATCTGTTTAAAATTAAGACAATTCTGACAATAGGTTTGTTTGCCTAGTAACAAGGAAACCCACACTACTGAAATACATATAGTTCCATGCTGAATCAATGTTCCTGTCACTGAAACCCCCGTAAACAATCTGTGGTTCAGTGATTATGATGTTCTTATTTCAATGGTGTTGTTGCCCCTGTCTGTTCGGTCGTTATCTACAATTTCTTGTGAATACATTTATCACCTGGTCTTGTGTCAGGTTCGTAGGTTGCCCAACATGTTACACCGCTAAGACAAAAAAGCGGATTGAATTTCAACTCTTTTGAAAAATATTGTAATCTTATTATTTTATCTGCTTGAAATTCATATTCACTGTTCAAATCAGTGAAACAAAGATGTATATTGATTAAAGACATTTTCCATTATCTACTTCTTATTTACGTATGAAATCTAGCAGAAGTAAAAATCCAATCTGTTTGAAATTGATATGCATTGTTCAGGTTATTGAACTAAAGAAACATAACAAATTGCATCAATGTCTGTGTATTAGTTCTAGAATTATGGCCCTTGCTCAATTTGTAGAAACTTGTGAATGCTTGAAATGCAAAAGACATTATTTGACCTACTTTATATTGGTGTATAAGATTTTGTTTTTTTATGGACAGCTCAGACAATTTTGTGGCAACATTACCTCTCTACAGAAAGTTGGTAATGGGCGTATTCGTTGCCCTGTTATGATTTTCAAATTTAGACTGGCAACAATACAGCTCGTGATCATATGTTCATTACCTAAATAATATATTCATTCAAATGCTTTGAAAAGATGGAAGTGTGAATGGAAGTATATTGATGTTGATCCTAACATTATAGTACCATACTAGGATGAACGAACATGCATGACTTCTAGAATATTATTTTTAAACAATACTGTCATGTCAACTTACATTATCTCACAGTACATTATCTTAATACCAATATATTATAATTATTTTCTTTCATTTTCAGGTATCTTTTACAGGTTCATTGTGGAATCACCCGTTTTTTGCACTAAGTTGTCTTTTATTATTCATTTTATTTTTGTGCGGAATACACAAGAGAGTAGTAGCACCATCAATGTATCCTTAACTTAAATTATTGTCTAAAACAGTCCACCCTTAACTTAAATTGTTGTCCAACACAGTCCACCCTAAAAATGGTATTCAAAGATGTTTAATTTCATTATATGACAAACGCATTTAAAGTCAAGATATTGAGGTTTGAAATTTAAAGTATGGTAACCAGCAGGTGCCAGGCAGGATAGGACCACATTTTGCAAGAGATGGATAGAGAACAAGCTATCCTTACGTCCACAATTATTTGTGAACACACTACAGGTCACAATGTTTATTCAATTTCAATGAAGCTTAAAATATAGGTTTATCACCATAAGATCTCGGTTCCTTTTGATGTTGGCATATATTGGACTGTAACTTAATCACGTTTTTAGCTTGTGAACACTTTAAAGGTCACAATTTTTAACTGATTTCGATGAAACACTTGAAATGCATGTTTATAACCCAAAGATCCTGGTTCATTTCGATATTTGCGCATACTGGATTGTAACTTCCTGAATTATGATATCTGATTATAATGTACGAAAAATCATCATTATACGCCCACATTTTCATGTGGACGTATTATGTCGTCGCCAATGTCCGTCCACAATTGTTTGTGGACTCTCTACAGGTCACAATTCTTTTCCGATTCTGATGAAACTTGAAATATAGGTTTATCCCCAAAAGATCTCGGCTGCTTTCGATATTGGCATGTATCGGATCAAAACTTCATGGATTATTGCCCCTGATTGTACGAAAAATCATGTTTTTAGCTTGTGGACCCTATAGAGGTCATAATTTTGAACCGATTTTGATGAAACTTGACATGCATGTTTATAACCCAAAGATCTTGGTTCCTTTCGATATTTGCGCCTATCGGAACGTAATTTCCTGAATTATGGCCCCTGATTGTCCAAAAAATCACCTATTTTAGCTTGTAGTCCCTCTGGAGGTCACAATTATTATCCTATTTGAAAAACAGTTTGATTATATCACCGTTACACCCTAAGGAAGGTTGGGTTCGAATTTACCATACCATACAAAATGGCCGCCGTTCGTACGCGAATACTGTTAAAAAATGGTATATCAAGGTTGTGCGAATGATTTCGATCATTACTGCAGGAAGAAACCAAAGAACTCGGGGGAGACCTGCCTGATCGGATGGGAGACCGAATATCCGTCTCACTTACAACGTTCTTGCCCAAAGATCTTGGTTCCTTTCGATATTTGCGCATATCGAATTGTAACTTCCTGAATTATTGTCCCTGATTATACGCAAAATCGCCTTTGTTTAGCTTGTGGTTCCTCTGGAGATCACAATTATTATCCGATTGAATAAATCGTTTAATTATAGCACTGTTACACCCTAAGGACCAAAATTGCCATACAAAATGGCCGCCATTCGTACGCAAATACTGTTAAAAAATGGTATATCAAGGTTGTAGACCCTGTAGAGGTCACAATTTTAATTTCATTTTGATGAAACTTGAAATGCATGGATATAACCCAAAGATCTTGGTTCTTTTCAATATTTGCGCATATCGGATCGTAACTTCCTGAATTATGGCCCCTGATTATACGCAATATCACCTTTGTTTAGCTTGTGGTCCCTCTAGAGGTCACAATTATTATGCGATTTAAAAAATCGTTGGATTATATCACCATTACACCCTAATGAAGGCTGAGGTCAAATTACTGGAAAATCGGACCGAAATTGCAATACAAAATGGCCGCCCTTTTGTACGCGAATACTGTTAAAAAATGGTATTTCAAGGTTGTGGACCCTGTATAGGTCACAATTTTAATTCGATTTTGATTAAGCTTGAAATGCATGGTTATAACCCAAAGATCTTGGTTCTTTTCGTTATTTGCGCATATCGGATCGTAACTTCTTGAATTATGGCCCCTAAAGATCTTGATTATTTTCGATATTTGGGCACATCAAATTGTAACTTAATGTATTATGGCCTTTGATTGTAGGAAAAATCACTTTTGGTTTTGCTTGTTCTCTATCCATCTCTCGAAAATGTGGGTGTATCCTGCCTGGCAGTGCCAGCTTACTATCTTTTTTAGCTTGTGGTCCCTCTGGAGGTCACAATTATTATCCATTTTAAAAAAACGTTTGATTATATCAACGCTACACCGTAACCAATTTCGTGAAAAACGGACCAAAACTGCCGGACAAGTTGGCTGCCACTTGTATGGCCCTTGCCTTGATTGTAGGAAAATTCGCTTTCTTTTTAGCTTGTTCTCTTTCCAACAACTCTTGTATGTGGACATATCCTGCCTGGCAGCCACTGCTTGTGAAATCAGAGGCCATAATCCAGACAGTTATGGTCTGAAATGCGCAAATATCAAAAGGAAGTGAGATTATGGGAATATAAAAATATGTTTTATGTTTCATCAAAATTTGATAAAAATTGTGACCTCTAGAGGGGCTATAACCTTTGAATTACAATCTGCATACAAAGAGCGTCCATTTTGTCGGGCAGTTTCATTTTGATTTTCCAGAAATTCCAATTATGATGAAATGGTGATATAGCTAAACGTTTTTTAAAATTGAATATTAACTTCATTACGGCGTAACGGTGATATAATCAAACGTGTTTTTTTTTTAAATCGGATAATAATTGTGACCTCCAGAGGGACAACAAACTAAAAAAGGTGAATTTTTGTACAATCAGGCACAATACTTCAGGAAGTTACGTTTTGATATGTTAAAAAAAATACCTTATAATTTCTGATTATAATTATTTAGTCTTTTTATGAAGCTGTAATTTGATCGCATTTGAATAATATTATGTATCCAAAAATCAATGTATGTTTGGGGTCTTAGATTACCCCTTGTTGTCTACAACATTTTTCGTGCAACGTGTCTGCACAAGATTAATATAAACTAATGAATTACTGTAGTGTAATTTTAATAATCTTTACATTTCCCAAAAAAATTCTCAGAGTATTTATCAGAATAAATTTCTGCTACTGGTATATAGTTTGTTTATGCTAATATTTATTCTTTGAATACAGTGTTACGTTCTTTAATTGTAATAACAGTATAGCAGCAAGGTGTCGAACAGTACTTGCAGATTTTAACATGTCATGTGATGATGTAAGTATATCTGTTGTTGTTACTAAAATATCTCAACATAGAATTATAGAATATCCAATAGATCTTACTCTGTTAAAAGAACTTGATTAAGTGTACCTTAGAAATCTGTTTTGGTCCATATCTAATTTATATATCTCATCTTTATATTGAAGGTACACTCAACCGTATGAATCCTTCTATTTTAAACAACCATGCCAAACAGATCAATCTAAAAAATTAAATTGAAAATTGCTTTGATGTTATTAGTTGTACAATTGAAGTTCCAATATATTTTATGATGGGAGATCAGATAGGCTTTAAAAGTCATAATTATTTCATCTCTCAATGCTTTATTTAAAGATACAATTTTTTTATTCAGACGGGAAAACTGATATTAAAACCAAGGCCACCACAAGATTGAAGAATATAATTAAAGACACTGATAAAAGTGTAATTATCAAAACATTCATAGAATCCAAGACTTTTCTATATGAAGATCAATTGTTGGTACAAACAAGAAAATCAGATGCTTGTGATCAGTAATTGACAGTAATAGTGGTTGTTGAAAATATATTTTTCATCAAGAATGTTATGAAATGAAAAAGAATGTGAAGTACACATTTGATTCTTGTTTTTAATTGTGCATTGTATGTTGTATATTCATTCATCCCATCATGGTACAGGTATAATATCATTGAAGTATTTTCCAAATTTGTTTAAATGTTAGATATGTGTAAAATAAAATTTGAAGTGTAGAACTATATCTTAATTGTGAAATGTCCTCTTATTTTACTAAACTGAAAACTTAAGAATACTGAACTTCTAGAAAAAATATGTTTGTTGACCCAAAAATTATATTATGAAGTATTTTCAAGGAAGCACAGTTTACAATGTTCAAATTGTAACATATATATGTCAGATGATATATAGATGAGGACAGGTATAATAAGATAACAGGAGATGTTGTGGGTGATGCTGTGTAATAATTACCAGTAACTTTTTTTATTTTCTTGTGTAATTTGAATCTATAGTTCTGTACTTCCTGGTAATTACAATTATTATAATTTCCGACAAAATTCAGTTTTGTAGGTAGAACAGATCACTTAATTATGCTTAAAAAAAATATGCATTTCCATATCAATCAAGTTTCTGTTAGGAAAAAGTCCCCACAATTCCACAAAGTGTTATTATTTCCCTTTCTTATTTGTCAGAAATGCATACCAATATTTTGTATGGCAGTTAATGGCTGTGGTCTGCATCCAATAACACATTAGAGTTATTTCCCATGAGTAAATGACAGAGTAAAAGTTATAGTTCACAAGGATGGCTGATTGGTATCATGCATAGAGGAGTATATTGCCAATATCCAACCTCTATGGTATCATGCTGTGATAAGATAAGATTTTATTGTATCGAAACATCCACTGAGTACAGCATACAATAAAAAAAATGTACATAAATTTATAACAATATGACAAATAATATATATATTTACAAATAAGATCAGGGGTGGGGGAAACAATTCGTGATAGGGGGGGGGGGGGGCTTACCTCCTAAGTCCCTATAGGCAAGATCCAGGGGTTACAATTACCTGAAGAAAAGAGTACTTGCGGCCACATTATTTGGGGGGGGGGGGGGGTGTAAGATATTGACACGGAAATATGATATAGGAATGCTAGAAGCATTACATGAATTGAGTAATAAAAATGGAATGCAATATATTTGGAAATCTAGATGCTAATTTTGATATTCATAATTAACACAACTTTATTGATTTACTATATTGAGGTAGTAATACCTGTAGCTCTACACAGTTTATATTCTTAGATTCATTGCATGAAATACAAATGCACTAAGTGATTTTGCAACTGTTTTGGGTGCATGGTTAAATAGATTTTCTAGAGAATATGGTAGATAATTATCTGTAAATGTTGGATATATGTGAACAGTACGTAAATTTTCATACAGTGTTTAACATATTTTACAGACGGTAGTTAATGCTTCACCCCTATATAATGCATATACTTCTCTTTTGCGCCGATGACAAATTTTAAAGGAGCTAAATCACTAACATTTTGGACCTAGAAATTCACAAAAGTGGTTCGCAACGCATATAATGAATGTATTTAAACTGATTTACATTCAATGGTTTCAGTTTTTACTCCAATTTCAAATCAGTTATGTTTGGCGAAATAAGCCAGCAATGTCAATCATGTGCAAAAGTCTAGCGTCAACATATTCCAGTCTACATAACTCCGTTTGACTTGGTGGAATGTGTCTAGCCTCATCCCTTGAGTCTCTCAATACAACTGGGGCTAAAGCGCACTATGGTACACGATTTGTGTACCAATGTTAAAAAAGAATATTTTATCTTAAATATCGGATATCAGAAGCTCATCTTTTCCCGGTAAGTTTAAATCATCAATTATCATGGCGCATTTCGTTTATCAGTGTAATCTTTCATTTTCTTTTGATAATCTTCATGATGTTTTACACTTTCAATTGATCAATAACAGTTAACACCCTCTTTCAAACTTGGAATTTTGGTTTTAATGTTCCTTGAAAATAGTAATTGTGCTGGTGTTTCACCAGTTGATCTGATAGGAAATGATCTATGTGCAAACAATATTTTATGAATTTCTACTTTCCAATCTTTCTGCTCATCTTAGGCCTGTCTTCATGTATCTATGAAAACGTTCAATTTTCCCAATTTGATTTTGGAAAATACCGTAAAGATTTCACACGTTTTATGTCACAAGATTTTAAATACTGTACAAATTCTTCCCTCACAAACGATTTTCCTTTATTATGACAGCTTCTGGAAATGATGAATAATAATCTATTAACGTGAATATGTAATAACTTCCCTCAATTGGACCAACTAAATCTACTCCTTCTTTTGACCAAGGTTTCTTTGGACTTTCAACATGTGTTAATGGTGTATCGTTTATCAACTGTTTATTTTAAACACAAATTTCACATTTTTTTATCAAATTTTCTACTTGTTCATCCATATGACACCAATAGAATTTCTCTCTCAGTAATTGCTTTATTCTTACTATTCCTTAATGATTTTCATGCGCTCACTTTAAAACCTTCTTCTGCAATGACATTGGAATAATAATTCTATGTCCTCTCAACAATAAATCATCACATTCCGATAGTCCATTCTTTATACTAAAATAAGGTGAAAGTTCTTTAGAATCATTTGTCAACCATTCTGTATTTCTAATCTCCAGCTTTATCTTTGTATTCTCGGCGGTAAAAATATTGAAGATGCTGACTTGGAACATATAAATTAATGGTTTAAGATCTATCAATAATATGAATTTTCTTCCCCATAAGTAAACAATGTTCTACAGCGCAGACACATCCAAGGGCTTCTTTTTCGATCTGTGAATATCTTCTTTCTACCTCTACTTGCGTATGCTATAGGTTTCATTGTACCATCTTTTTTTCTGTTGAAGTATACCACCAATACCAATAGGACTTGTATTTGTAATTAGATAAGTTTCTGATTCAGGGTCGTAATATGCTAAGCATGGTTCTGGTGTATAAAAGCATTTTTCAACTCTTCTTAGGCTTTTGCAGCTTCTGAATTCCAATTCCATTCTGCCCCCTTTCTAGTTAATTTTCTTAATGGTTCTACTGGCGTATGCTATAATAGGTTTCATTGTACTATCTTTTTTTTCTGTTGAAGTATACCACCAATGCTAATAGGACTTGCATCTGTAATTAGATAAGTTTCTAATTCAGGATCGTAATATGCTAAGCATGGTTCTAATTTTAAAGCATTTTTCAACTCTTCTAAGGCTCTTATAGCTTCTGAATTTGAATTCCATTCTGCTCCCTTCCTAGTTAATTTTCTTAATGGTTCTACAAGGTTTGTATAATTTGGTATAAATTTACTCAAATATCCATAAGTTCCTAAACATGATCTTAATAGTGATACATTGGTTATTTCAGAAACGTCTAGTATGGCTTGAATTTTCTTTGGATCAGGTTTGATTCCATTTCTTGTGATCTTGTGACATAGAAACTCAATTTCTTCCAGTCCAAATTTACATTTTTATATATTCCATTTCAGGTTCTTTTCTCGGCATCTCTCGAACACTTTTTGCAGTCTGTCTAAAAATTGTTTTAAAGTTACTGCATTTTTTATGAAACATCAACATATTATTCTACGCCTTTACATCCAGTCCATACATACTGCATAGCTTTCTGGTATGCTTCTATAGCTGATGAAAGACCAAAACATACTCTTTTAAATCTGTAACATCCAGACTTGGTAATAGAAGCAGTAAGGTTTATACTGTCTTCGGCTAATTCTATCTGATGAAAACCTTTTCTGGCATCAATTTTGGCAAAATATTTCGAACCATTCAATTGATGAAGGATATTATTTATAGAAAGTAACGGGTGTCTTTCTCTTACAGCAGCTCTATTGGCATGTGAATCTTTCTTTGGAACTGTAACCGAATTTGAAATACGTTTAGTTCCCTCATTTACCTCTTCGATTATACCATCTTCTAATATCTTTTTCTATTTCTTGATTCACTGCTTCTTCCATAGCATTAGGAATCTTTCTTAACTTCTGAACTACAGGTTTTTCTTCTTTCTTCACAGTAACTTTGTAAACAAAACCTTTCACTTTTCCTAAACCATGCAAATGTCATCATATTCTTCAAGAAATGGTTGTAATTTCTGTTTTCTCGTCAGCTCTAAGGTTCTTCAATTCACTTCTTTCTTTACATGACCTTTCCTTCAACGTTTCTTCCCTTGGTCCTTCATTTTTATACGCCCACATTGAAATGGGGTTGTATATTGTCGTCGCCCCTGTCCGTCGCCCTAGAGGCCAAAGTTAATATTCGATGGACTTAAAATTTATACACAGTGTTTAAGGTCATAAGATGAAGAATCCTATTGATTTCAGCGATTTCCAATAATCAATGTCAGAGTTATGGCCCTTGATGACGTCAACAATTTTGTGGACGCTCTATAGGCCAAAGTTAATATCCGATTGACTTTAAATTTTTACACAGTGTTTAAGGTCATGAGACAAAGAATCCTATTGATTTTCGATAATTACTGTCAGAGTTATGTCCCTTGATCACTTCAAAAAAACATGTGGACGCTCTTGAGGCTAAAGTTAATATCCGATTGACTTTAAATTTATACACAGTGTTTAAGGCCATAAGACGAAGTATCCTATTGATTTTCAGCGATTTCCGATAATTAATGTCAGGGTGATGGCCCTTGATCACGTCAAAAAATCTTGTTAACGCTCTAGAGGCTAAAGTTTATATCCGATTGATTAAAATTCATACAGTGTTGAAGGTCATGAGACGAACAAGTATATTGAGTTCCAATGAATTTTGATATCTTAAACAGCTAAATCCAGAATATTAAATGTTTCGTAAACATTTAATATCAAAACTTTATCAAAGCCTAACAAAGTCGAATGATTTTCTGATAATTACATAATGAGTTGTTACTTTTAATCAGATTTTAGTGTATTATAAATGTTTCATTACCGAAAAAAGTAAAATACGCGACAACTCTTGTTGACAGCCCAGACGATTTAGCTGCCGTGGGCGAATGTTTCGTTGCCTGGCAACCTATCTTCAAATACCTCATTGGTTTTTCTAAGGATTCCCAAGGCAAAACTACTATTGCAACTGAGTAATGAAGCAGCATCTCCTATAACAAATATTTTCTCTGCTATATAGTTATTCTTCCATCTCAATTCAGCATGAAAATAACCAGGGCAATTTAAAGGTGTATTCTGACCATAGGCTTTAAATTTGGTTTTGGATTCTTTCAGTTCCATCTTTCTAAAATGTTTAATATGTTCTGTTGTGCTCCAGTATCTACAATAAGTTGAAGATCTCTTCCATTTGATGAAGATTTTCATATGCATATCATACTTCATGAAAAATACATAATTTCCATTTTCATCATCTGATTTGTTCATTTATGGATCTGATTCTATTTTCCTTTTTCCTATTTCCTATCTTCCTTCTTCTGTAGAGCCATTCTAGCTATATAAATGACCTAATCTATGACAAACTAAACATTTGGTTTGTTTGACACCACATCTATCGGCTAAATGATCTGCCAAGTCACATCGATAACAAGAAGTAGTACTATTATAGCATTTGTATGTTCTGGTCTTGAATTCGGGGTTTGGCTAATTTCTTTTGTTTTCCATCTTTTCTGTATTTGGTTCTTTTCAATTATATTTCCCATTTTGTTCTTTTTCATTTCTGTTCTCCCATGGGCTCTGTTGAAATCTGTTCTCTATATAATTTGTTGCTGTATGATTTCCTGACATCGAACTAGCTTTATTCTTTGCTCTTTCAGAGTTTCATGCTATGGTAAAAGTTTTCTCTAGAGTCAAATCTTCTTGCTGTAACAACTTTTTTTAAGGCAGTGAATTCGAATTACACCTTTCTACTATTTGATCTCTAATATATTTGTATTATAATTTACCAAATTCACATGTTTTCACAAGCTCTCGTAGTCCTACAACATATTCTTCTATAGTTTCATGTGGATGCTGTATCCTTCTTCTAAACTGATATCTTTCAGCAACAGTATTTCTTTTCGGATTAAAATGTTCATTCAAAATCCTAACTACATCTTCATGTGATCTCTTGTTCCCTGGCAATGATGAAAAAATTATCTGAAAAGGGGGGCCCAAACCATGCAGTAATGTAGCTCTATGTATGGCATTTTCTTTTCTGTCTAACTAAACCACTGGCTATTCTAAAATACCGGTAATCATTGATTGACAAGAAATACAACATTAAGCTACCAGCATCTGAAAATTCTAAAACCATGGCTGGCTCATGATAACTTCTTTGTTAAGATCGATAAGATTCGGTCTGATCTACAAATCTCTTCTGCAGTCACTTTGGTGGTGAACCGCTTCTTAAATTCGCGGTCTCCACTGAAAAGATGATCTCTGAAATAATTATATCCTCCAAGTATAGTTATTCAGCAATAATAAATATAAGTATAAATGTGGCATCTTTCCCGGCATCTTCATACAAGTAGTTTAACAACCCCTACTGAAGAAAGACAATTTAGATTCGAATACACTTTAATACACAGCCTAGTACGCAGATGGCACTCAGATTATTTTTATCCTTGTGATTTTGACCAATCATTTCAATGTACATCACAATGCAACCAATCTTTTAAAAGCTGGATGCCGCCAATCAATATGTTGAAATTGAATGATGGTAAAACTGAAGCTATCATGATTGGATCAAAACACATATTTATCAAAATCTGATACATAAATTAAACCAGCTAACGAAGTTTAAAAAAATCTGGGTGTTTACACCAATTCAGAACTCTCCATGGAAGTTCAGATTAATTATATCTGTAAAACCAGTTTTTCTACCTCCGCTCTATCAGAAACATTCGTCATCTCGTATCGAAGGACGCAGCTCATACTCTGGTGCGGTCACTCGTCTTATCAAGATTAGACTATTGTAATGTTTTGTTATCTGAAATACCCCACAAACTGATATCAAAACTCTAAACCGTTCAAAATACTGCAGCTCGAATCATCATTCGATTAAACAGGAACTCAAAGAACTTCATTGGTTGCCAATTAAATCAATAATATGTTTTAAGTTCTTGTGCCTAGCGTATAAGTGTTTACATGGAACTGGACCTTCCCAGGCGCGACTGGAATTTTTGCTTTTTAATTGATGATATAAACATGATTTTCACATTGTCTATGCCCAGGCAATGCGTCAAGGCTCTGAAGATTACACCAAACCACTAATATATGCGGCACTCTAATGATTACCATTAGTTACAATGTATGGGCCCCCCTATCTCGAAAAAATCCTGGATCCGGGCCTGCTTCCTATCTAGCAGATCTGTTATTGCCTTACTTTCCAAGACGTTTATTCCGTTATCAGCAAGAACATCTTATAATCCCAAAATATAAACCAAATCATTTGAATACAGATCGTTTGTTCATATTGTGCCTGTTCTGTGGAATTCATTACCGCTAAACATTAAACTGTCATCCAGTCTAGAAACATTCAAAACTAATTTAAAAACTTATCTATTTACGGCCAATTAAGGCACCTTGAGCATGCATACTAGCATGGAACTGTGTACGGTAGATCAGGAGTTGTCTCTCTTAAACCTTCTCTTGTACTTAACGAACTGTAAACATGTTTTGTAAGATGCCATAGAATATGCCATCGTCATTTTTGACATAAGCGACCCAGTTTCTCCTCGAGCTGTGAATACACCCAGCGTTTGACAACCATAAGATAAGATGGCTAATAGCCGTGCTCCAAAACGATGGACACTAACCAAACATAAAACAATCAAGTCATATGAAGCCTGGCGCCAAACTTTATCTCTAGATATAAATTTTGCCGGATATCTCATTGATGGTGTCACATGGGTTAAAGCGTCTAAAAATACTCCCTTTGCGGGGCTTCCGTGATGATGGTCGTGGTGTTCCAGAGAATAACCGACGTACTGCACAACAGAAAGTGACCCACCTTTGCTAATTTTTGTCCTATTATTTCCCGTAATACAATTGTTAAAAACTCGATCTCCGTATCGGCTATTTGGCAAGCCCTTCGCCAACATTATATGTATGGCTTCCAATCTACAGGCAGACATTTCCTGGACCTTACATTTATTAATCTCCAACCAGATGAGAGAGACCTCCGGACCCTTTCCAGCGATTGATGTCGTTTATTGAAGACAACCTACTTACACGTAATGGCCACATTTCTCACCATGGTGAAGATCCCACAGTGGACGAAGAACTAACACCGTCTTTAGAAATATTGTACTAACTTGGCTTCGACGTATACATCCAGACTTACCACAGTTGGTGAAGCAACGATATGGTACAGAGTTGCGCTCCCGTACACTAGCATCTCTTAAACCTGAGATCTATTGAGCTCTTAACTCGCTGTTGGGAGTGACGGATTTAAACCTAGATCAGGCCCTCGCTGTACCCAAGCCAATCGCCCAAAGATTCGACATAACCTTAGTACCTGCCCTTACTTATCTGCAGATTACAAAAAATTTCTCAATCGTACCTGTCAGACCACTTGCCTGGGTGCTAATGGTCTCGACTTAACCAATAGTTTACCTACACACCCGGAAGACGATGATACATCTACCACCAACTGTGTTTCCGCGTGTCGTGTTAGTACCAAACAGTCCCCTCATCTTAAAGCGTTTTATAAACATCATCCTGTGCAGCTTACCTTAGATACAGGTGCTGAAAATAATATGATAAAGGCCGCTGTTGCCAAGTATATCGGTGCTACTATATTGACCTGTTGTTCTCAACGAGCCCTCGGGCCGACGGTATCATACCTTTAGCTGCGATTGGTAAAAAGACACCTCAACCTTTCAAGGAACTCCGTAAACTTTTCCCTAGATGTTCTTGTTGTGGAAGACTTGCACGTCGACATATTAGCTGGTACACCATTCATGATTGAACGTTTCAGTTCGTCCAGCCAATCATCAAGTTACAATCAAAGATTCCGATACTATTGTATACGTGTCATCAAAAGCACCGTCTCGTTACCATTCCATCCGGCGTACACAAGCTTCTGTGATTCGCTCTCCAGCTTCAGCGACAATCATTTGGCCTGGTGATTACCTGGAAGTTTCTGTCCCACCTGACTATATCTTGGCTATCGAAGCTCGTTCCGATTGCCCAAGCTCCCATAGTTTAAAAGTCTTCCAGGTGTGAACACAGCCCTGCATCTTAGAGTCTGTTGCTAGTAAGGTGAGAATACCTAATACCACACATCAACCCAGAACCATCCAACGCCATAAACTCTTCTGTCAGGTCACTGATTTGCCCAATAAATGCTGATCACTGTGATACTTCAGCAGTTCTGTTCCCTCTAAACTTGGTCCAGGGTTATTTTATTATGATAAAGTAGCTCACAATCTCGATCTTATATTATCGTCAACAACTAGAAAAGCATTTAAAAACTTACTCCGTCAGCATGATACTGTATTTGATCCGGATATCTCTGGTTATGACGGTGCGGTTGGTCCTTTTAAAGCCACTGTTAACATGGGTCTAGTTCAGCCCCCACAACGCAAATGTCGCGTACCCCAATACTCAGGGGACAAGCTTGTTGAACATCAAACACGCTTTGATGAATTTGAATCAACAGGCGTATTCAAACTCCCTGAAGATATCAACATCACTGCTGAGTAACTTAATCCGTCCTTCCTAGTTAAGAAACCGTCGGGAGGTTTCCGCTTAGTCACTGCCTTCGCTGATGTAAGCCACAACCTTCACTTTTACCTGATGTTGATTGCATCTTACGTACCATTGCTTGTTCGCAGTACATTATTGTTTCGGACCTGACAAGTACCTTTTACCAGATTCCTTTGTCCAGAGAATCCATGATATATTGTGGTGTAGCGACTCCCGTTCGTGGGGTACACGTTTACACACGTTCTGTCATGGGTATGCCCGGTTCGGAAACTGCCCTTGAAAAACTATTATGCCATGTTTTTGGTGACCAGCTACAGACTGGCACAGTAGCTAAGCTCGCCGATGATCTGTACGTAGGAGGTAATTCACCAGAGGAGACATTGAATGCATTACGCACATGTAACCTTAAGTTATCGCCGTTGAAAACCACTATCATTTTAGGTTGGGTATGGTCACAAGGTTCCATCCATGCCAGCCCTCATCGTATATCTGCTCTTTCAACATACTCCCCAATAGACACCGTTAGGGGTCTCCAATCATTTATAGGGGCTTCTACGGTTTTAGCACGTGTCTTACCTCACTGTTCCGACTTGATAAATCCATTGGATATGGCCATTGCTGACCAACAAATAAAAAAACATGGTCAACTGAACAGATGAGTTAAATCACCACTTCTCTCATGCCAAGAAATCTTTCATCACAAATACCGCCATACTCCTACCCAGACCATCAGTCATATTGTGGATTGTGACCGATGGTTCAGTTATAAGGCATGGCATTGGAGCAACACTTTATGTTTGCCGCAACAACAAAATATCCCTTGCAGGATTCTTTAGCTCCAACCTACGTCAACATCAGGTTACTTGGTTACCTTGTGAAATCGAAGCACTGTTTATTGCTGCAGCCATTAAACACTATAGCCCATTCATAATATAGTCTCATCACCAGATCTGTGTTCTGACCGACAGTAAACCATGTGTCCAGACTATATTTAATCTTTGTCGTGGCGAATTTCCTTTCAGTTTACGCGTTACTTCGTTTTTGTCAATAGTAAGCAGATATCAGATAAGTGTCCATCATTTAAAGACTTGTGTGTAGAGAATGCTTATCTGCACGTGTGACATACAATGTGGCCACCGTTCGTTACGATTATAGCGGAATGACGAAACGATGCATATCTGTAACTTAATGAATTTTCACATTTTTTAGTTACAAATTATGATGTAAACAAACGATGTAAGGCAAAGGGCCATTTTCCCCTAATTTCCACGACCTCTAGCGGACACTAAAGGAACTAAGATGCTATGAAGAGTTATCTCCAATTAACTACTTTTGAATATTATATAATTATATGTACTATAAGTATCTCATTTCGAACATATCCCCCTCATTGATATGTTTCCCTATAAACATCAACAAAATAACCTTCGATAGCAAGTGATCTACAATACACTGACACTAGGAACTATGACAATGATCTTAAGGCATTTTGAAACCTTTTACGATTCCACTATATGAAACGAATGTCAATAATTACTAGCAATGTCTTTTTATCAAACTGTCTCCATTTCCGATAATGATACTGTACGATTTCGAAGTCTATAAAACGAGATGTATTCGATGTACATGCCTCTAAATGACACAATCTATGAATAGGCCTTTTAAATACACACTGGACTACTTGAATCTTAACGACTTGAACATGCCTACCCCCCCCCCCCCTAAAATTCATTGTCTATGCGTTTTTAATCGTATCCAAAAATCTTTGGCCTGAGGCTGCAGTCTCATCAGCATCACTGATAATCCGCTACTGGATGGGTGGGTCTATAAGTATATAACTAAGTCATCGATCTCTTAGTTTTCACTAGAAACATTTTACTTTTTACGATTGCTAAGAGTGGTCAGGAATTCTCGCATCCAACGCTGTCGAAACTGCTTAATGAGATCCTGAACATGTCGCCGGCGAAAACGAGGATGAAATTTCAAATAATCGACAGATTAAGGTGCTAAATTGCTGGATTCGATTCGGATTCTTGAACTTTTAAGTAAGTGTGTGTATTCTTCTCGTTTAATCAAATCTACCACTTACGTACAGTAACATGACAGTCCGTCGTTTAATCTTAGGTCTTCCTTAATATTTTGGACAAAGATTTAAGCTATTAAAAACGTTGAAAGTCTGTTCGTTACCATACAGTATTATTTACTTTACGTCAATACCGATAGCCTCGTTTGTCACGCATTTAGTTTTGCTGCAATATCCTGCTATGCGCTGGTTAATATAGCATAAATAAAACCGTGCAGCCATGACGTAACGTTATGTAAACACAGTTTCCCAAATTAAACGTTCTATTTTAAAGTAAGCTTACTCTTCCGGACACCTGTTACCACTGCTTGTCGTGTATTTTTGTACACGAGGAGCAGTCCATTTGCTGATTACACTATTTTGCTTGAATACACTATTTTGCCTATAACGTTTTTATGATTTGTCTTATGATTTGGATTGTTCGTACTTGGTTTTTATTTTATTTGTAACGAAGTCAGTGATTGGTCAGTAAAAGGACCACTGGCCAGTCATAATTGGTGACAATAATACCCACTCAGTCCAGCAGGGAGTAGTAGGATTAGCTCTAATCAAACGGAACACTGTGAGGAGGATGGTGTAGACAATGCCACCACAACTTATTATTAATACCCACAAAGTAGGCTGTCTCTGACTGAATGAATCCATTTCGAATATCTAACCAGGTTAAGACCTGTATTTGACTTCACTGGAAAAGTAAAAATTGCGGAAGACGCGGCATCTGGAACTGTCATCTAAAAGAAAGTTTGGACGATGCCATCGCAACTTACTATAAGGCTACTTAAAGCTTCAACCGATATTAGTTTTCGTTGACCTAAACCTCCACTGTGCTGGACTGGAATGACTATTAATATCGCCTATTCTATGAGAGACGAAAGGTTTATAAATACAAGACTCGTTACAGATCTAATACAGGACATTCTGATCACTATCCGACCAATATGTATCATCTGTTGAGGGCACTGATAAATTTTCACAAACCTAATACTGTTCCGTAAACAGTTATCTTTTCTTTCTTTATTGAGTTTAATTATGCCCCTTAGAGATTACGTTATTTGTTTTCTTCTGCAGTGCGTCAGATTAATATTCGTAGAATATTTTTCTGGATGATAGAGACTAATTTAAACGCGGTTCGCTCTGGTGGCTGTCAGTGGCCATTCTACATTATCGACTTGTTGGGTTGTGCAGGCTACGTTTCGACAAAATCAACCCGACAACACGACAAACTAATAAAACAATCAAACTATAACACATACTTATGGAAAAACAGCCACTTATTTATTTGAGCGACGTAGACCTTCTTGGTAGTGGCCCAGCGATACCGTGACTCCGAATTTTTAGCAAAAGTCAGGGAGATTTGAAGTTGAGGCGTAGCCAAGAAAAAACTTGACGTACTCCGTAAAAGAGATTCGCCCTTTGTTGCATCTGATATGTGCATGTGAATGGGCCTTTAAATATACGTTAGTCCCGAAATGACCTAGTTGTGTTGAGTGGACGTTTAACCCCATTTCTCTCTCTCCCTCTTAAATATACGTAACGTTGTACTTACAGGCTGCGCATGCAGATCCTGCCGTCTGCTAGCGATCCGCAATATTGGTGTATAGAAAATAAAGTCTGAAAACAAACTAACAGTTTGTACTTTTAATTATGGGTTAGACATAACACCCTTACAACATCGCAATCAACAACAACAACAACAACAACATTAAACGTGGGGGGAGCGGCCATTTTGTCGGACAATTTCAGTCCTTTTTTTACGAAATTCGAACTCAACTTTCATTATGGTGTGACGGTGATATATTTTTAAATCGGATAAAATTGTGACCTCTAGGGTCTAGGTGTGGGGGCATAAGCTAAAATCGCGATTTTTCGTACAATCAGGACCATGATACAGTTCGATATGAGCGAATATCGACAGGAACTAAGATATTTGGGATATAAACATACACATCCTTGGTATTACATACCTTTACACTGTTGGCGTACGTGAAACAGCCATTTTGTAATCGTTTCGTTCCGATTTTCGAACTCAATCATCATTATGAGGGTCCGCAAGCTAAACCGTAACTTTCCGTACAGTCTGGGCCAATAATTCAGGAAGTTACAATCCGATATACGCCAATATCGATTTTGTCCAAGATCTTTGGTTTATAAACATGCATTTTATGTTTCGTAAAAATGGGGAAAAAATTGTGACCCCCTAGACTGTCCACAAGCTAATATTGTAATTTTTGGTAAACCAGGTTCCATGATCCATGAAGTTAAGGTACAATGCATGCCAATATCGGATACAAATTTTGACCTGTAGATTGTCCACAAACAAAATTTGAACGGATAGGGGCCACGATCACTCTTATCCACGTTTATTTACTTTCGTTTGAAGGTACGGAGGTATGGCGATACGATACTTGTACAGTATGACCCTGTCAACAAAATGTTGATCTCGGAATTGATTATAGTATTGTCTGAGATAGAGCGGAAGCAAGGTACGCTTGGTGCAATAATTATGAGTAGTTGGTCCATGTCGTCGTCGCTAGCTGTGGTAGCGCGAAATGTATCTAAAGGGCATCTACGAACAAGCTGCTTTTGCGAGACCCTCTTCTGTGCAGGTCCTGTATTTGTGTGAATATGAGCAAGTATAGGATCATCCGAAAACTGTAACGTATAGTTTGCGAGACCCTCTTCTGTGCAGGTCCTGTATTTGTGTGAATATGAGCTAGTATAGGATCATGCGAAAACTGTAACGTATAGTTTATTTTCCATTATTTATTTCTTCTAACTAGTTGTCACTGTATTTTCAACCATGAGGACCAGTCAGGTCGCTTTTGAGGTTTTACGTTCACTTCCAACAAGGATGATATCGTAGACAAACGATGGAAGATTCGTACACGTTATTTTATTTCACGGATGATTGCTAACTTATATTCTAAACTTCAAAGATGTATCGGAGTCGTTTATTGCAGACGAAGGGTCAATCTGTTTTACAGATAATTACTAACGAATTATCTCTGTCACAGACGACTGACTTCAACACGTGCATAATCGTGCGTGGCGTCAGTCATTGGCTCAACGGCTCGTGCGTTGTTTACATAACACGTAACTGCTTCGGGCAAAATGATGCCTTTTACTCATTTTAATACCCATTTACACTAAATAGAAAATATTTTTATACGCCCACATTTTCATGTGGACGTATTATGTCGTCGCCACTGTCCGCCCGGACGTCCGTCCGTCCACAACTGTTTGTGAACTCTCTACAGGTCACAATTCTTGTCCGATTTTGACGAAACTTGAAATATAGGTTTATCCCCAAAAGATCTCGGCTGCTTTTAATATTGGCGTGTATCGGATCAAAACTTCATGGATACTGATTGTACGAAAAACCACGTTTTTAGCTTGTAGACCCTATAGAGGTCACAATTTTGGACCGATGTTGACAAAACTTGACATGCATGTTTATAACCCACAGATCTTGGTTCCGCTCGATATTTGCGCCTATGGGAACGTAATTTCCTGAATTATGGCCCTTGATTGTCCGAAAAATCACCTATTTTAGCTTGTGGTCCCTCTGGAGGTCACAATTATTATCCGATTTGAAAAACGGAATGATTATATCACCGTTACACCCTAAGGTAGGTTAAGTTCGAATTTCGGAATAATCGGACCAAACTTACCATACAAAATGGCTGCTGTTTGTACGCGAGTGCTGTTAAAAAATGGTATATCAAGGTTGTGGACCCTGTAGAGGTCACAATTTTAATTCGATTTTGATGAAACTTGAAATGCATGGTTATAATCCAAAGATTTTGGTTCCTTTCGATATTTGCGCATATCAGATCGTAACTTCCTGAATAATGGCCCCTGATTATACGCGAAATCGCCTTTGTTTAGCTTGTGGTCCCTCTGAAGGTCACAATTATTATCCAATTTAAAAAATCGTTTGATTATATCACCGTTACAGTAAGGTTGAGTTCGAATTTCGGAAAAATTCGGAACAAAATTGCCATACAAAATGGATTTTGATGAAACTTAAATTGCATGTTCATAACCTAAAGATTTTGATTATTTTCGATATTTGTGCATATCAAATTGTAACTTAATGTATAATGGCCTTTGATTGTAGGAAAAATCACTTTCGGTTATGCTTGTTCTCTATCCATCTCTCGAAAATGTGGGCGTATCCTGCCTGGCAGTGCCAGCTTACTATCTTTTAACTACAGGTACTCCAAACGTCTTTATTTATTTTTCTTATACTTCAAAAAAATGTTTTAGAATTTATTTTGTCGGAAGAAAAAAGTTAATATTTTGCCGACTTAAGACGCATAGATGTCATCTTTATCAGTGATACTAACGGCCAAGCGAATATTCACTGCGGGATCAGTTTGACGAAGGGTGTCCCTGGTTTCAGCATCTTATCCGCCATGCTGAAGGCAAATGGGATTGTGCACTAGTCCGAACATCAACTATTCTGGGTTTAACCAACCACTACACTTCAAGTATCAATTTTCGTCAAGTATATGGGCGCTTTGACAGCTTTTTCGTGCATTGAGCCAGGTCTTCTGTTCGCATGTGGGATAGATTGGGCGATGTTTTCCATTTAGTGCATTGTGTATTAATGTAAATCCGTCGGCTTTCGGGTAGAAATCATGGAATAAGCTTTATTTTGTAGGTTTTGATGTTTGATGACAAAAAACCAATGTTGACATTTTTTATGAATAGGTCTTCATAGTATGGGAGGCCATTATTTGAGGGTACCATTTTGCGATAATATTCCTACTTATTTTTTTATTTTCACCTTATTTATAATGTTATCGACATATCTACTGTGATTTGACAATGTAATATATTGGCAGGGTTCATGACTATACTTAAGATTGTTTTCAATCATTTCATGATGATATATCCAAGATGGCGACCATTTTTAGAGGGGGAAATCGATCGATGTGCTGATTTCGATTAAGTAGTGGTGTTTGGTGTCAATATATATGTTTTCGGGGTCACAAATTCTATTCCTGGCATTTACAACCTTGTTAAATGATCACATGTCATTATATTTAGCATATTTCTAAGATGGCGAGTATTTTTTGTGCAGATTTTGATTAAGTGGTAGTGTTTGGTGTCAATATATATGTTTACGAAGGTGCAGAATCAATTTCTGACATTAACAACCTTGTAAAATGATCACATGTTCACATATTTAGTACATATTGGGTTGATTTCGATTAAGTAGTTGTCTTTGGTGAAAATATATATGTTTTCGGGGAGGTAGATTCGATTTCTGTCATATACAACTACGTAAAATAGTTGTATGTTCACCAATTTAGCATATTTCCAAGATGGTGGAACGTTTTCTGAACACATTATTATCATTTATTTATCATCGATTTTCATGGGAAAGCAAAGCTTATTCCTGACATGAAGGCCAAGAGAGCATAGCGGCAGCATGGTGCTAACGTCACGTGCCCATAACGTGCCTGTCCCAACCACGCCAAGCGCTTACTACACGATCTTACTACGCTCATGGCCAAGATCTGGCTGTGCGAAAAGTGTTCCCACCATGATCTCGCGGTTACCAGTCAGACCGGGATACGTTCTCACCGCACTCCAGTGACGTGCTTACCAGGCCTATAGAGACTGTTTCATGCTCACCAGTTCTCAGTCACTTTAAAAGCAGAGAACAACCAAAGTCCAACTGTTAAGATCATTTCATAGTTTTCTTGATATTTCAATTTTGGGTGATATGAACGATTCCTTCCACACGCATCTTGGTGTCAGTTGATAATATAACCCATGCTATAAAGGTTTCGTATACACCAGTTCTCAGTCACTTTAAAAGCAGAGAACAACCAAAGTCCAACTGTTAAGATCATTTCATAGTTTTCTTGATATTTCAATTTTGGGTGATATGAACGATTCCTTCCACACGCATCTTGGTGTCAGTTGATAATATAACCCATGCTATAAAGGTTTCGTATACCAAATATGGACACAAAAACAAATATTGACACAAAAACGAGACTACATAATTAAAATCGACACATCGTCCCATTTTCTCGCCGTAAATATGCTAAATATGCGAACATTCGATATTTTTACACAGTTATAAACGGCAAAAATAGAGTCTACTCCCCGAAAAATATATCCTGGTACCATAGACGACTACTTAATCAATATCCGCTCATCGTTCCGTTTTACCGCCCAAAATGGTCGTCATATTGTAAATTTTCAAAATAGGTGAACTTCTAATCATTTTACACAGTTGTTACTGACCTTGTTGTGCCCTTGAAAACATATATATTGACATCAACGACGACTACTTAATTAATATTAGTACATCGTCCTTTTTTGCCGCCAAAAATGACCGCCATCTTGGAAATATGCTAAATATATGAACAAGGTTGTAAATGCCAGGAATGGAATCTGTGACCCCGAAAACATATATATTGACACCAAACACTACTACTTAATCAAAATTACCACATTCACCCATTTTCCCCGGCAAAAATGGTCGCCATCTTGGATATATCATCATGAAATGATTGAAAACAATCTAAAGTATAGTCATGAACCCTGCCAATATTAATACATTGTCAAATCACTGTTGATATGTCGATAACATTATAAAGAGGGTGAAAATAAAAAAATAAGTAGGAATATTATCGCAAAATGGCACCCTCAAATAATGGCCCCCCATACTAAGAAGAACTACTCAGAAAAAATGTCAACATTGTTTTTTTGTAATCAAACATCAAGACCTACAAAATAAAGCTAATTCCATGATTTCTACCCGAAAAGCCGACAGATGGGATTTATGTTACAAACCCTACCGCACTAATTATGTTGCAATATACAAGTCGGACATTCTTATATCACGGTGGGTTGGTTCAGTCTACCGTGAGGTTGAAACCCCACAGAACTGATTTCCGGGGGATCATATTATGCATTCCTTTTGATAAATAGTTTATCGCATTTGTCAGTTCTGTCATTTGTTTGGGTTCAACATTTTGGTCCTGGTTATTTTTACAGGATATTCGAAGAATTGTAGCACCAAGGAAGGTGATGCCGACATTCGTACGTTACTAACGTGACGAAAATTAAATGGTAGCTGGGGTTTTTTTCGCACGTACACAGTGAATGGCCATTTTGCGCAGTAATCCCCGCCATAATTTGGCTATTTTGTTAAAATTGCTATAAAATTTAAATTTTTTGTTTAGAACTGAAATAATTAACTAATAGTCAATCCCCACGCTAAAAACATTAAAATAATTGATTGTGTATATCTGAAATAGACTCTACCGAAGCACAAAAAAGTTCCAAGATGTCAGCGCCCATGAGCGAAGAGTTTCGGGGCGCTATAAATTTAGGAGTTACAAACTTCAATTTGAAGGAAAACCATGTGGAGGGATTACATGCTTGTTATGAAGGTCACGACTGTGTAGCTGTGTTACCGACAGGTTATGGAAAGAGCCTGATTTTTCAAATTCTCCCATGGATATTACAAAAGAAGTACAAGGAAGAGTGAAGCCATGATTGTTATTGTTAGTGCATTGACCTCATGACCCGCGACGTATAGACCACGTCATATGAAAACATGTCGATTGACTGCATAGAGTTATATTATAGACACTAGAGTCCGCACTGGTCACGTGACAGCGTGCCGACATGGGGTCTTGTCCGTCATGCTAGTTCCGGTGAATATGAACGTAAATACCCGGATGTTTACTATGTTATCGCATCAATCAATCTGTGTCTAACTGTTTTAAAACGTGCACAAAGCCACAAATATTAAATTTTCTCACCCAAATATTTATTGTTTAATAAAAATAGTAATAAAATTCCATGGACCGACTTATTTCCGGGCTCCTCTTTCCACGTAAAGGTTATAGAACAATTTAATTTGACATGTCAGCGAACGACCGCAGTGTCTCTACGTCTAGGCCTACTTACTTTACCTTCGGCTTCGCTTTCTCTTTTAGTTTTTATTAAAATATTGATCTTTTAAATTAGTTGGCCTACAATATCCACAATATGTATTCCTATACAGTAAATTTGTTAAATTATTTTAGAAATTTACGGAAGTAATTAATAAAGAATGTAGAGAAATGAAAGTTTGGGTTTTTTAACAATAAAAGTGAACAGAAATCAATAGCCCGCAGAATTATCTGTACCGGTATTTATCTAATTGTTAATAATTTTTAGAAATTTATTGAGGTGAAAAGGGAAGAAAAACTAAATAGAGTCTACAGAAAATGATGTATTTTTTCATTTATTTATTTATTTATTTGCTAATGTGCTTTAGAAAATTATGGAATGGCATTTCATTGTCAGCGATCTCGTACTCTAGGCCTACTGGGTATTCTACAGTAAATATGACTAATAAATTGATAAGAAAACTTCTGCTAGAACGGTTTATTTATTTATTTATCTATTAATTTATATATTGATTAAGAAGCTATATTTAAACGTAAAATGTTATTTATTTATTTATTTTGGAAAATTATGGAACTAAAAGGGAAGAGAAGTTAATGGTCTGTAGAGAAATGAATATTTATAGAACAACAGTAAAGGAAATATGTTTCCAGAATGAAAACATATTTATGAAATGAAATGGGGTTTAACGTCTAATTGTTTGAGGTGGAGTAATGAGCGTGTTTGTTTTCGGGGAGCCTTGCAGAGACAGCTTCTCGTTCGGATGGGACGAAAAACCGAGGTCCCGTGTACAGCTGACGAAGACCGTTCTCATTTTAGGACAGTAACTTAGTAAGATTTCAATTTGTAAATTTATTAGTCATATATACCGTAGAATAGGCTACACATTCGCGACATAATTTAAAATATCATATATAATACTGGGGCCGGTTGCTCAAAGCTGCGTTATCTTTTAACGATCCGTTAACTTTAACGGAGAGAAAGATTGTTGCTGGAAATAAAGGCCTCGAACATTCTGTGGTGCAAATTTATCCTATAGATTTATGCTAATATAAAATAAAGTATTCTAAGTGTTTTCTGTAGTAAATTTAATGGAAATTTAACAAACAACACGTTACCAAGATATGTCCGTTAGAGTTTAACGGGTCGTTAAAATAACTTAGTTTTGAGCAACCGACCCCTGGAAATTAAATTGAAAGTTAAAGTAAAAAACGATATCGCTGACAATGACATGTCACTTTTCATTCCATAATTTTCTAAAACAAATTAGCAAATAAATAAATAATTAAAGAAAAATACAACATTTTCTGTCGGCTATTTTTGTTTTTAGTTTCTCTTCCCTTTTCAGTTCAATAAATTTCTAAATATAATTAACAAATAAATAAATACCGGTAAATATAAATACAACATTTTATGTACGCTATTACTATTAATCTTTCTTCACTTTTCATTCCCTAATTTCCTAATAAAATAATTAACAAATAAATAAAAATACCGGTAGGCCTAATTCTGCAAGCTATTGATTTTTGTTTACTTTTATTGTTAAAAAACCCAAACTTTCATTTCTCTACATTCTTTATTAATTAGTTCCGTAACTTTCTAAAACAATTTAATAAATTACTGTATTGGAATACATATTTACTAATTTAAAAGATCAATATTTTAATAAAAAGAGAAAGCGAAGGTAAGTAAAGGTAATTAAGTAGGCCTCGAGAGACACTGAGGTCGAGATTTCGACATATCAAATTAAATTGTTCTATAACATAACCTTTACGAGGAAAGAGGGGCCCGGAGATAAGTCGATCCATTGAACTTTATTATTCTTTTTATTAAACAATAAATATTTGGGTGAGAAAATTTAAAAATGTAATATTTGTGCACGTTTTAAAACAGTTTGACACAGATGGATTGATGCGATAACATAGTGAACATCCGGGTATTTACGTTCATATTCCCCGGAACTAACATGGCGGCCGTCGCTCCATTCCGGCACAAACCTTTAACGTTGTAGTCATAGGAGTCACGTGATGAGTGCGGACTCTAGTTTCTATATATAACTGTATGATTGACTGTCTCTGAGATAACTTTTTCGCGGGTAGCGTGTCTCAGATGTTCAGAATGGCCGATATTGTTAGATGCATGCATCTTCATTGTTACATGCGGAAAGCATTTGTTTCCATCCACCGTAGCCTGGTGTTATGACGTCATATGTGGATTGTGGGTTAGGATCAATCTCCCAAACAGAGTTGTCTTCCGTTGCACTCCACACTAATCTCTGCTGTCGGCCCAATTGACTACGCCACCAAGATTCTTGGTTAAGATATACAATGATAAACAATACGATTTAAAACAATTAAATGATAATATATTTAATACTCTTTCCATATTGAAATAGAAATGGGGTCACAATTTCAAAATAACAATGTATATACAGATATTACAGGGAACTCTTTTGCGTAAGATTACGGGTGAAATGGTCGGAAATACGAACTGCGCATGTCGCTGTGCTAAATTTATAATATAATATTTAATACACGTGGGTTTGTTTATCGGTACTACGCGATCGACAGGCCCAACAATTAATTTAGAAATGTCTAGTTAATCCAAATCAAAGAATTCTCGATATATGTTTGAAATAATATAATATAATAAAAATCGCTTTGCGGGATTAACGTTTCGAATTCACTAACAAATTATAAAATGTTTATAACGCCAAACATTTCGATGACAGGCGCCATTTTTGACCAAGTAGTAAATCACGTGATCAATGACCTCCGGGTCAAACCTTATAGTACGCGAGCCGACGGCAGAGTCGAATGCTGGATAGCAAGACTTGCGTGGAGAATGGGTTAGGATAAGGGTTAGGGTAAGGGTTGTGGCCTGCAAATGGAGTTGCTTACACAGGCGTTAGCGGGGATTAAATTTCCAAATTTTTAAAAAATTTCCCGGAGAAGAGCTACCAGCCCCCATACGGGCTCCTCGGTCAGTAAAAGGGGCCGCTCTGACACGGGAGCCCGGGTCGGTTCCCGGCCCCAATCCGCCCCTGCCTGCAGATTTCGTCAGATGTAACCAGGGCTAGCCCTAACCCTAACCCTGGGCCAAGCCTAACCCTTATTCTAACCCACAATGCACACATGACGTCATAACACCTGGCTCCGGTGGATGGAAACAAATGCTTACCGTTAGGCCTACATGCGTGGGGTTAGCTTTTGTAAGGCCAAGGCGGTGGATAATTTTGGGGTCCGAGAGACAACGTTTGTGTCGATAAGAGTGGCGACAGTCCAACAAATTGTTGGGTGATTTCGTGTGTACTGTTTGCCAAAGGCATCGGGTTGTGTTCGACTTGCCATTTCAAGTTTGGCCACAATATCAGTTTTGTCCTTGATGGTAGTGAGCTTTTTGTGGACATGCGGCATCATGTGGCTTCTGCATCATAGGAATCAAGGAGGAGTGAAGCCGGACGTTTTCTTTTTAGCCTCAGTATATTGGGAAACTTCTTCTAAGGTCATGTGTTCGGGTGCGATGTACGATAACAACAGTTCCAATGACTATTTGATAATAATATAAGGAATACAGAAGTTTGTAGACTACAATGTGACTTAAAAGTTAAAACTGGATTTTCATATCAATATTATGTTTTCCTTTAAATTCATTAATATTCATTGTTGACATGGTCAAAGGGAGACAACTACGTTTTTATTCAATTATGATTTAAAACGTTTTCTGATTGGCTATTCAATTGGATATTTTAGATAGAGCAATACCATTGGCTTAAAGTTGTTCTACCCTTTATCCGCCATTAAACAGTTCAGCAAACTAAAGTTTATAATCTTTTTTCATTCTTTCACAGGTAAATATTAAAAACCATTGTCTATAAATTATGCGAGAAAGACATTATGTAGCAGGGAATATGTTAAAAAAGTTTCCTTCCTTGGAAATGTCCTGTTCTTATGTTTTCGTGCATTTCGCTTCTTAGCCCAATCGTAGCCGCATGGCATGGGCTAGGTGTGACGTCAGAGCGCGTTTCTAGAAGGAAACTTATAGGCCTAGCGGCAAAGTGGTACAATAGCGAAGTAAATAAATAACAATAGCCTTATTGATAACTGTCAATGTATGTTATTAAAAAGCAGTGTAATTATAGGATAGCCGTTATCTTAGTATTCAGGAGAATTCTTGTTTATTTCTAATCTGGGCCTGGCATTCCAACAAAACATAAATAAACCGTGTAACACTTATTCCAGGTCAAATCAACACAGAAATCTGAAATTTTTAACCCGACCCCCTTCGATTTTGATGAAATTTTGTACACATGATGTCTATGACGAGAAAAGCCCAAATCTGACCCAAATCGACCCATTGGAGGCCGAGATATGACCTTTTGAACTTTTGACCTTTTTGACATTTTTCGGGCTCCCCTGAAATTTCAAATCCTCATATCTCAGCAACCAGTATGCCTATCAGGGTGTAATTGGTGTCGTTGGAAAGCTAGAAAGACGAGGAATTCATTTCCGGCCTCAGAATCTAACTTGAAGCAAGTTTAGTGGTTTTGATTTTTTCACCCAAGTTTTGACCTTGACCCAAAGGCCCTGGTGACCTTGACCTGAACTTTTGTCCCAATGAAAGCTAAGGCGGTCTTCCATCATATGTTAAAAGATCACAATAGTAAAATTGTTCTTTTCCGAGATACCATGTCTTTAATTTCACCATGGTTACATCAATAACACAGTATTTCACTGGGTGGGAGCTATATCTGGAATATGTGCTACATAAAAAATTCAAAATAAAAAAATCTTCAGTTCAAACTCAATTCAGCTTTATTGAGAGCCATTTTCATTTAAAACCGATCATCAGATTTTATGGTACACAAGCAGCACTACGATTGCAGCATAAGCATTTCAGTCAACATAAACTAAGTAAGATATGAACAGCGATTAGGAGGTCCGAACCAGAAGCAGTTAGTGATCAATATCGACAGCAAGTAACATCCAAGTTACAAACATCCTGACCATTTACTGCACACTCGTGAGCTATCTTCGCATGGTCGCCTTGGCTAAGTTTGTATTGAATACGACCTGAATGGGAAAGTGAAATAGAAGGGGCATCGATAGTACACAAAATGTCTGTTTCATCAAGCCAGCACTTGTCCGATTGAGTAGGCCAAAAGAATTGTTATGCTGGACCATGAGGATACATGAAATTTATAAAATAGTCACCATATTCCTCGGAACATTCCTCGACTAGTCCTACCCAAGGCATTTCATCGTACACTACACATGTATAGCTTTGTAGTTTTATATCCTCGAGTTCGAATGGCCGATCCTTTTCACTTTCAGTACCCGAAACTAGGGCAACTCCCGGTCTATCTTCCTGCTGACTCAGTTTATACATATACAATTTCGAATGTGGGTAGTCTGATGACACTGATCTAATGAAGAAAAGCTACAATCCTCCAATTCCATGTTTGCATTGGAAAAACAATATCCGCAAAATGAAGAAACTAACTATTGATTAAGACGAATATCAAATGAATTTGAAACTGCTACATATTTGTCTATGTACAGAAGACGCTCTAGACACTGACCAACCATTGAAATTGGCTGTGACTTGTGAGGAGTTATCTTGTGAATCTGCTCGATGTTCAAGTTCCTTATCAGAGTAACATAAACAAACGCCAAAATGCAGCTAAATAAATGGGGTTCACAATAATCACTACCAGAGAACTTTACCAAGCTAATTACAGTAATCAGGGCCCGGTTCCTAGAAAATTCTTAAAGTAAGCACAAAGTCATACTTCACTTTTACTTACGTAGGAATCTTATAAAAATACTGTTCCTAGAAAATTCTCAAGACCATTCTTACGTAAGCACAGGTCAAGTACAAGTCTAAGCACATTATGACTGGTAAAGCTTACCATACACTGAGACAGCGATGCTCTTTCACGTCATAAAACAACTTTGGTATGCGAATTACGTCATAAATTTGTCGTCTGCTTCATTGTGGTTGATTTGGATGCGTTTGACATGTCCCCCTATAGGGCCTACACATAATTATAAAATGTGCCAAAAGATATAAAAAAAAAACCCGCAGACACATACAAACTAACTGAATAATTGTGAGAGCGCTTGATCTTAAATAAGCCTGTGTGTTTGTAGCCTATTGCTTACTAATTGGCAAATAAATGAATTGGTTTCAGGGTAGGCCTATAAGGCCCTAGATGCGAAATTTTCTATAGCATTCTTAATTTCTTTTGGAGAAGGATTTTCTCTGTCTTGTAATTGTCTCTTTGGTATCAAAAGGTGTCGGAATGCCGTCGAATAAGTCTACGGTCAGCCATCATTTTGAAGCAGAAACAGACTTAAGGTTGGTAAGCAAGCCCTATACCTTGCTTGGGACTTGTGCTTAGATGGGCTATGTTTAAGAACGAAGTTGTGCTTAAGTTTTTTCTTGGAACGCATAATAACGTTCTTGTGCTTACAATGAAGTCTACTTAAAATCTAAGCACAAGGCCGTTCTTAAGAATTTTCTGGGAACACAAAATAAGGTAAGTTTACTTAAATGCAAAGTCGACTAAAATCTAAGCACAAGAACGTGCTTAAGAATTTTCTAGGAATCGGGCCCTGATCTGCTGCCATGCTGAATTTGTGGAAGCATGGTACAATTGAATTGATGATATCTTGGGAAAGAACAATTTTACCATTTAGATCTTTTGATATATGATGGTAGACTGTCTTAGCTTTCATTGGGACAAAAGTTCAGGTCAAGGTCACCAGGGCCTTTGGGTCAAGGTCAAAACGTGGGTAAAAATATCGAAATCCCCAAAAGTGTTCCTGATGAGTTCAGGGGATTTGAAATTTCAGGGGAACGCGAAATATGTGGAAAAGGTCAAAAGTTCAAAAGGTCATATCTCAGTAAGGCTTTTCTAGTCTTAGACATCACTTATGCAAAATTTCATCAAAATCGGAGGGGGTCGGGTTAACACCGTGTGTTGATCTGAGCTGGTCTTCTTTATTTGTTGATTGTATAATTTTATTCAGTATTTTACAATACATCGTAAATAAGTGTTACACTAGTACTGTAATGGTTTATCTCAAAGTATGTGTTCATCTCTCACCCCACTGGCATGTACATTTAAATATGACCCTGATGTGAATATTAAGGAGTAAAATATCTTCTGTGCCTGGCAGCAGTTAGACGTGTCATTAAATATATAGTTATCCATTGCGTACAACCTAATGGTTCATTATTTATTTTGTTCCTTATGTTTTTGAAATATTAAAAAGTTGTTCTTTTAAATATATAGTTATCCATTGCGTAAAACCTAAGGGTTCATCATTTATTTTGTTCCTTATGTTTTTGTAATATTGTTGTAATATTAAAAACTTGTTCTTCACTTTATCCGCCATTAAACAGTTCATCAAACTAAAGTTTATAATCTGTTTTCACTCTTTCACAGTGTCAACGCTGGAGTAATGTTGCCAGGATCCCTTACAATAACTTAGGTTACAAACAAAACTATGGAAAACCATGTCCGGATCAATAACAAAATGGAGGGAACTCATTTTGTTTCATATTTGAAAACAGACACAAGACGAAATTGACAATGCCCAAATCAAACAATTATTTAAACAATGCCCTGTGGAACGGTCATGTCCTGTTTCTTGGACTAGGTGTCTAGAGTGCCGCGCTTCGACCTCTAGCTGCTGGCCGGTCACATCCGTCTTGCGGCTGTGGTTTCGAGCCCTAGTGTGAACGTATGTGACATGGAGATAGGAGCGCCTTCTCAACCTCGTGGGTTACCTCCGTGCACTCCAGCTTCCTCCCACTTCTAAAGACCCCAACGCGCAAGCGATTATGGAAATAAAAATTGAAAACCATACGTTGGTCCTAAAACAACCTAGTTTCTGTCGAGTGGACATTAACACCCCCCCTTTTTTCTTGTTGCAGAGGAGATCAAGTCGGATGCCATGATCTCTAGTAAGGACATCTCGAACACGAACTTGCTTTATTGCAGCCTGTCAACCATCTTCAATAGAAGGCTTGATCTCGCCTTAACTCGTAATAGATCGTCGGGAAGCTTTGAGAAAAGCGGGACATTCGGCAAGAGCGCCAACAAATTTTAAGACTGTTTCAAAATGTTGGGAGCTCTGTCACGAATTGATTAAAGCGCCGAGAGCGTATCAAAGCTTAACAAAGTTCAACAAAGCTTGACTCAAAGCGTAGGAAAGCTTCACAGGGCTGTGTTCAAAGCGGGGACCCAAGTCTTCACGGTCTGTCACCACTTGACACGCTTTGTTAAGATGTCTCAATATTTTCTACGATCTGGTATGAAGATCTGACACGCTTTGTTACGCTTTCACACGAATTAAGACGCTTTGATCAAGGATTTACACGCTTTGCTAGGCTTTGTTACGCTTGGCCAGCTCTCTAACGCTCTCCTACGATATCCAAGCTCTGTCTCCAGCGCTACGACTTGGGTACTACTCATTGCATTGTTTCAGACAAAGTATCCTGAACCTGAAAAACACAAAGATGGGACCCAAGAAAGGTAGAGGTGCAGCAAAGATGAGCCAGAGAGGGACAGGCAGAGGCCAGGTGGCCGAAAGGCTTAGGTCTTCAATTGAACACCACCGTCGGCAGAAGATGAAGCCATGCTGGTTTCAGAGCCAAAGCTGCCACAGCGCCACCCTGCATAATAATTTCAAATTTCCAAGTCAATATTACAAAATAATGATAATAACACACTTGTCTTCATCCTCAGTCTTGCTGTCTCCTCCCATGCGGGTGGCTGTGGAACATCTTCCCAGCGAGGTTCATGTCTCCATGCCCCTAGTATGATGCTGTGATCTTCCTCGTGATCCACTTCATTGGCTGCCATCACCACCCTCTGCCTCATCAGGTTGTGTAGCACTACAGCAGTCTCCGCCAAATGTCTGGCGGTGTCTACCTTCTGTTCAAGTGTTCCAAGCAGGCACCTGAACCTGTTTGCCAGGATGCCAAAGACATTCCACCACTCTTCTATCCCCTGAGATCCCGTAGTTGCAGATTCTCTGCTCATCTGGCATCCCTCTTCTACTGTATAGCTTCATCATGTAGCTCTTCGGTACAAAGCATCATCAGGCAGGATGAAGTATCGAATATCTGGCTCAGTTTCCCCAGGGAGAGGGCATGATGGGGGCAGCCCTATGGACCCATCTGCTGGGCATTCAAAGAGCTCAGAGTCTATGAATATCTGGAAATCGGACATGTGCCCTTTACCTCCCAGCTCAATCCAGATGAACATGTACTGTGCATCTACCAAGGCCAGCATTGGTATAGAGAGAAGAACCCCCTGTTGTTGTGGTAGTGACTGGCCAATGGATTGGATGCAGCTATGGTGGGTGTGGCATGCCAGCAGGGTTAGCTTACTCTTCCGGACACCTTATACCATTGTTTGTCGTGTATTTTGTACACGGTGAACAGTCCATATGCTGATTACACTATTTTGCCAGATTACACTATTTTGCCTATACCGTTTTTTAGGACTTCGAATTTCTTCTAATGGTTTGGATTGTTCGTACTTGGTTTTATTTCATTCCATCCAAGGCATCAACTGTATGGGGGACATGCCACCACCTCTATTCAAACTGTTTCTCCATGCTTCAGGGAGATAGGTGGATTGAAGACCTCATCTTTATACGCCTGTACAATGGCCCTGCACACTTTTGGGGTCAGCTCTGATATGGTGGAGATACCACACGGGAATCCATATGCCAGTGACCAGTAGTTGTCCCTAGTGGCCAGACGTTTCAAGGTAATTGCCAGCTTGAGGACAGCAGGCAGTGGAGTGCCTGTAGTTACTCTGCTGCTTCTGAATGACTGGTGCCTCTCTCTCGAACACCATCGAACACCTCAGGGTCTTCTAATCTGAGTTATGTATCCAGGAGGCTAGTGTATTGACCATGCAGTTGTCTTCTTCCTTAAGTGAGCCATGGCCTGGGGGCTGTTTCACAAAGCAACTTACGATGAAAATTTGCGTAAGTTTATCATAACGTAAACTTACGTAAAAATCGCGTTTCACTAAAATTCTTAACTTACGAAATTCGTAACTTCTATCGTAAAGTCTATGGCAACTCTTAACCTTGTCGTTAGTTGTAAATTTGACGTATCTTTGACAAAATGTCCGCCTTTTTACTTTATGCGGATCGGCAACTTCGGCGAGAGAGAATGTTCGGGTTAAGATTAAAGTAGCTAATGCCTCTAACTAAATATCATCCAAAGTCTTCGACATTAAAAACTCGAATTATTCGTCAATTTAAATCAGCATGGATCTTGTAATCTTACCGGGTTAAGATTGCCTGGGGCAATTTCACAAAGCAGCTTACGATGAAAAATTTGCGTAAGTTTATCGTAACGTAAACTTACGAAGAAATCGCGTTTCACTAAAATTCTTAACTTACGAAATTCGTAACTTTTATCGTAAAGTCTACGACAACCCTCGACCTGTCGTAAGTTTGAATTTGTGTGCTGATTGCACAGGTAGGTTCCTAAAACTCATTGCTGATGCACATGGTGTCGGTGTACCATTAGTGTCTAGACTTTTTTCTAGGGTAATTTATCGTGTTTTGCGAGCAATAACAACCTGTGATGACGATAAATTATCAATAAATTTCCCCTATTCCATGAAGAAATGAAATGAAATGAGGTTGAGCGCCCTACTCTAATTTAAGACGGGCATACGCCATACAGTGTGCTATGAGGGAAATTTTTGCCCGGGCAGCGGCGTTAGGGCCTACTCTTATATCGAATTCCAACTGATAAGGGATCTTTTACGTGGGCGCCAATGTGTACACGGGACCGACCTCAGACTAGGTTGCTGCCCTTGTCAGGCCCTCTGTTCTGCATCACTGATAAGGGGAAACTACGCCGAGAAATCGAGAAAATCGACCTCCAGGCTAACGAGCCAGCGCCTTACCCACTTAGCTAAGCGATCCCCTTATCAAATCAGAGAAACGAGAGATAGTGTTTTACGTCCACTCGACACAAACTAGGTCATTTCGGGTCTAACAAAGGAGTCTTTAGTGCTCAGTGAGAGGAAACCGGAGGACACGGAGAAAAACCCACGGGTTTGGACAGGCGACCTTACTCCTTGCCACGTATAACCGGGGACTCGAAATCACGTCATTTGGCTCAATGACAGGCTTAATGATACAGCGCGTGCACGCTAACCATTCAACCATACATCCCTCCCTCTCCCCCCCCACACACACACACTTGCTAAGCATGTACATGCATACCGGTAGGGGCCTACTATAGTGGACAAATCCGACCGTGTCCATAAAACTTAAAGGGAAATGAAACGCTAATATTTCGGTCCAAGAAATTGACGCAAATGGGTTGCAAAGCGAGAGAGAGAGAGAAATGGGGTTTAACGTCCACTCGACACAAACTAGATCATTTTGGGACTAACGCATCGGTTTCAATTTTTATTTAAATAATTGGCTTGTGCGTAGGGGTCTTTAGCAGTGGGAGGAAACTGGAGTACCCGGAGAAAACCCACCAGGTTGAGAAGGCACCCCTATCTCCATGTCACATACGCTAACACTAGGGCTCGAAACCACAGCCGCAAGCTAGAGGTGACCGGCCAGCTAGAGGTCGAAGCGCGGCACTCTAGACCACTAGGCCATCCCATCCCCGGGTTGCAGAGCATATAATATTGTAATATAAATGTATATAAACTGATTTACATTCAATCGTTGCGGTTTCTACGGTATTTTTTTAATCAGTTATGTTCGGCGAAATACACCTGAAGTCTCAATTGAATGGTAATCTCTATCGTCTGGTTATTCCAGTCTACACCGATAGTATGTTTTACGCATTATCTCTAGATAAAATGCAGTCATCATATGACATGGCTTGTGGACTATGTCTAGCTTTGTTCTTTGAGTCCCTTGTTACAAATGGCGCTGAAACGTATTATGGTACACGATTCGTGTACCAATGGTAAAATGTTTATTTTGTCTTAAATATTGAATAGCAATTCCACAAAAGTTCGTAAGTTTTTTCTTAACTTTTTTCTCGTATCTTTTTCGTAAATACGTCACGAATGGTCTTGACGTCATGTTACGTAACTTCATTTAACTTCTGTAAACATTTTCACGGTTCGTACGTCGGCATTATAGCCATTATATTTGATTTCATCCTACCCTTTTGAAACATAAACGACCACATGATATATTCCTTATATATATCGTGACGTATTCGTGACGTATTTACGAAAAAGGATTACGAGAAAAAGTTAAGAACAAACTTACGCCCACCTTTGTGAAACCGACGTAAATAATTCGTATCTTTTTCGTAATTTTTTCTTAACGTAGTTTTTATTCTTAAAGTTATGAACTTTTGTGAAACTGCCCCCTGGTCCAGCAGCTCCTGATGAATAGACTTCTCCCTCCTGCTGGTAGGTCAACCTCCCCTTGTCTTTGCTGTTTATTCTCCGTCTCAAGGGCTGGGGTGTATTTATACAGTAAGGAGACAAACATCATGTCTTCTTCAGATAGATTATGCCCTGGTACATCAGGATCTTGTAGTTCTGCCATCGTATTGTGGAATCCAAGATACAATGGCTTTGTGGGCCTGATCTGGATCAAAAGCGGTATGAAATCGGTAATCTCGAATTTTTCCATTGCGTAACACAGCTTAACAATGCACAACAAACTTGATAATCGTATCCGGGGGTGATTTAAAGCGTCATAATCCCATCAAAGCGTAATAAAGCTTACCAAAGCGTGATTTAAAGCGTAACAAGGCCTGATCAAATCAGGAAATAATTCGTCCCCAAAGCGTAACCAATTCGTATCAGAGCTTATCAGAGCGTAACATTACTTATGAGATTGTGATATTTTTGGAAAGTAAACAAAAATGATGGCGCCTTGCTCGATGATTTAATGCATATTTAGGCACTAAGTTTAATGCGGTATAAGCCCAGCTTGTGATCAAATATCGTTACGATTATAAAGTCTCGCGCTACTAGCTAAATGTCTACATGTGCCAATCGAGTTGCAAAGTTTAAGGTTCGATCAATGTCAAGGTTGTATGGAATTAATGGCTGACCAACAAAGAGTTTCAATTGCCTTTTTTAAGGATTTCCGTGAGTTTCTCAATTGAAAAAATAACACCTTTCAACAGCTGTAAACTTGTCCAGGCCCTTTTCTTTTTCTCTGGAGGCTACCATATTTGTTTACAGTGTGTTATGTGCCACGACCTCTGATTAGACAATGCTAATTAGTAACGTGTAAACACAGCGAGCGTAAAAGTTCGGGAATTGCCCAGTATTGAAGCAACTATTAGATGTTCGGGAAAATTCCTGTCCACTAGCGAACACGTTACTTTAGCCATTATGGTGTTCGCCTCGCGTACAATCAGTCATATCCATGGTGGTGGTCAAGGCCTTTTCAGCTTTGTCGGACCTGTGTACACATTGGCGTGCACGGTGCATGTAAATGATCCCTTTTCAGTTGGAGTTTCCTCCATAGCACTCTGCATGATGTATTCCCGTCTTCATTAGTACAGTAGGAGGTCGTTAAGGCCGATTTTATTTCCAGACCATCTTGATATTAGGTAGGACCATTCTTCACTGGTGCCTGCAGGTGACACAGTTGGGTCTTTTAACTTTCGCCTAATAGTTTGGATGCAGCTATGGCGGGTGTGGCTAGCCAGGCAGGGTAAGCTTACTCTTCCGGACACCTGTTACCACTGTTTGTCGTGTATTTTGTACACGGGGAGCAGTCCATTTGCTGATTACACTATTTTGCTTGAATATACATGTACTATTTTGCCTATAACGTCTTTTAGGACTTCGAATTTCGTCTTACGGTTTGGATTGTTCGTACTTGGTTTTTATTTTATTTATACTACACTCTGTGTATCATTATGGCCATTATGGGCAATGGGGAGTGCAGTAACAATTGTGACTTCGAGGTCTGGTGTGATATGAATATAAGGCCGCATCCATGGTGTAGAGACGCGACCTACTAGTTACTACTACAGTAGGCATCTGTCGCACTAGATGAGTAGAAGACTTAACTTAGATCCAAAAAGACGGTCATTGTAGAAACTGTAAATCTGTAAATTCCACAACCTTCCCAACCGGGTTATAATTAGCATCTCCCCAAAATTATCAATCATAAATATATAAATATACCAACTTCTTGGGCCAGATAACTCTCCTTACATCTTAGCTGGAGGGGATAGCTCTCCATATACAACTGGCGGTAGTTTTCTCATTGATGTGCATAGCAGTTATATCTCATACATAACAACCTGTCATGACGTCATCATAGGTTGATATTCTGTTCATATCAACCGCTGATGACGTCGTGACAGGTTGATATGAAATATCAACCGCTAATGACGTCATCTCAGGTCGATGTATTCGACTCCTATCAACCGCTGATGATCGAAATAATACAAAAAACACAGAAATAAATTTGTATTCTTGTAACAATTAAAAAGTATTATGGTACAGTTTGTAACATTCAAGACAGAAATAAACGGCGTACTTATCGGCATATTTAAATCGGTTATCCATACTCGACCATGTCTCAGATATCTTTCAGAATCATCTTTCCGTCCACACAGTGACACTACGCCTTTTGATCCAAATTTTCTTTAGGTTTAAATAGATCCTCATCGATAGTTGCATCCACATCATTTCCATCGTCAATTTGTTTGCTAAAGGGGTTGATTATTCGTCTGACTTCGTATTCCTATCCATTTTTTTTTTTTGTTCTTTTGCTATTCAATTCTTCAAAATGGCGAATTGTAAACAAAAAACAACCACGTAATTGCACGTGATTAATTCGGTAATATTCGTTATTTGACGGAAAGTACCGAGTAGGTAGCCCAATCGTCGTTGGCCTGTAATGGAAGAGTCCATTTAATTTAAGGGTGGGCGTTGTATATTTCAGATATTAACCAATCATACCTCAGTAGCTATATTTATATAACCTTTGGGCTGCGCCCGCGGATTATATAATATAGCAACCTCAGGTAGGTTAATATCCTATACATATTATCAGTTCCAGATCACGGGTTGATTCAAGACTACGTATTAGCTTGGTCGCCGGGGAGACATTCCTCACGGGATCAATCACTTTGAATTGCACATGACGTTAAAATTTTTGGGCCAAACCAACAACTAACTCTAGCACGCGGTGCCTGTCAGGGTCGCTAAAAATAAACCATCATCCAGTTTATGAACGCGAGATTTCGTCAATTCACCTTGGCCGGTGTGAGGAATGTCTCCCTTGTCCAAATGTGTACTTATTCATTCATTGAGTAAATAATATGGCAGATCCAATTCTAATAATAATAAATAATAATATATGCATTTATATCGCGCAGACATTCACTACTGATAGTGCTCTGTGCGCTGATTTTTCAATTCTAATAGCAGATTTGAAAGAGAAAAGTTTTCAATTTAGTATTGAATATGTTGAGACTTGAAGGTGATTTGATGTTAATAGGTAACATATTCCATTTGGTGGCTGCAGCATATTGGAAGGATCGCATCCCATATGTCTTGGAGTAATAATGTGGAACTGTAAAAAGCATCAAATTTTGTGATCGAAGTTGGCGTTTTGGGTCGTAGAGCGTGAGTAGTTCCTGAAGATGTACTGGAGAAGTTCCATGAAAACACCTGTACAGAGTAGTCAAAATTTTGAAATTTATTCAGGCGGACACTGGACGCCAATGAAGCTCTCTTAATATCGGTGTAATGTGATCAAACTTTTTAGTCCTTGTGACATTTCTTGCTGCCGTATTATGAATATTTTTAAGCCGTTTAAGTTATTCCTGATTTGAATTTGCCAGAAGTCCACTGCAGAAGTCTACTCGTGATAAGACAAGAGCACTTGTTAGCTTTTTTGTTGCGTCGGTGGTTAAACATTCACGTAGTTTACTGATGTTGCAGAGCTGGTAGTATGTAGTTTTACAAATGTTTGATACTTGTTCGTCAAGTTCCAGATGTTTGTTAATGTATACATCAAGATTTTTCACTTTATCTGTGGGCTGGATAGTATGCCGATCGTGATGGTTTGGTTTGACAAATTAAGCTTCTGTAATTTACTCTTGGATCCAATCAGCATTAACTCTGTTTTGATGCCGTTCAATTTCAGAAGGTTTTGGGTTCATCCATAATTTTAATTCCTCACAGCATTGTTCCTTTTGATCAAGGCAGTCTCTAGTATCCTGGTTGTTATCCGTTTATTGGTGCTGATTGACACCGTGTTTGGCAGTAATTTCGCGAAGAGGTGTGGTGAAGAGTGTGAATAACACAGGACCAAAGATGCATCCATTGGGCACTCCTTGGTTTAGTATAGGTGGCTCCGACAGCTGACCAGAGATGATGACTTGTTGTGTTTTGTTTTTTAAATAGGATTCGAGCCACCTAAGAGCATGTTCTCGTATGTCGATATCTGATTTCAGACGGAGAAGCAGCTTTTGGTGGTTGATGGTATCAAAGGCTGCTGATAAGTCTAGCAGGACCAATGATGATATCTGTCCACTGTCACAGCTTATTAATAGGTCCTTTATTTCTTTGGTCACAGCTGTTTCTGTACTATGGCTCTTGCGATATGCAGACTGTTGACCTCTAGATGTTCTAAGAGTCGTACCCCAATAATAACGCGAAATCGTTTGCAGTTTCTTCAGATGTTTTCCCTCAGGTATATAGTAATTCTTCGTTTGTTTTATTGCATAATTTAGATAAAGCTGTTCTCTTTTTTAAAAAGGAGAACAACTTTTTAGAGTCTAGCTCGCAGTTTTCTATTTTAGAGTTAATATAATCCCGTTTGACACTACGAATCATCGAATTGACCTTTCGTACATTTGTCGATGGACTACGAAGCCGGATCTTCTCCATTGTTTCCATAGTTGACTACGAATCTTTTTATCTGTTTAATTATACCAATGTGACTGTGCTGTAAACCAATATCATCTAGATCGTAGATGTCACATTTTGTCCCCCGCCTTTCGAAGAAAGAAGAAAACTATTAAAATGGGTTCGTCTGTCTGTCTGTCCGTCGCACTTTTTGGTACACATAAACTCCCTTCCTAATTGAGCTAGAATGTTCAAACTTCGTGTAGGTGTTTATTAGGTCAATGCCTTGATGGAGTTCGAAGATGAGCATTTTCCGCTTAGAGTAAGCAGAGATAAGCAATTTGATTGGTTGAAGCTTTGGGACACGATAACTTTAGTTCCAAATAAGTGAGAGTGATGAAACTGGGTGTATAGTTTCATCACATTAATACCTTGACTAAGTTAGACAATGAACATTTTCTGCTCAGAGTAAGCAAAGCGATAAGCAATTTGACTGGCCGAGAATTTGGAACACAATAATTCCCCTTCTAATTGAGCTAGAATGTTCAAACTTAAATGTAGGTGTTAATTAGGGTAATGTCTTGGGTAAGCCGAGATAAGCAATTTGATTGGTTGATGCTTTGCGACACGATAACTTTAGTTCTAATTAAGTGAGAGTGTTTAAACTTCGTGCATAGTTTCATTAAATCAATACCTTGACTAAGTTCGATAATGAGCATGATCTGCTCAGGGTAAGCAAAGCGATAAGCAATTTGATTGGTCGAGACTTTGGAACACAATAACTCTCATTTACACTTAAGAGTTCGAAGATGAGCATTTTCTGCTTCGGGTAAACAGGGCGATAAGCACTTTGATTAGTTGAGACTTTTGAACACAATAACTCTCCTTCTTATTGAGATAGGAGGTTCAAACTGATTGTGCGAAAATCACCTCTATGGCTTGGGAACACACTAGAGGAGAAATGAAAATTAAATGGGGTTTAACATCCCACTGTTCTGCTCCTAAACTGGGCTAATGAAGACGAGCATACGCCATACAGTACGCTATGAGAGAAATTTTGCCCGTGCAGCGGCGCTACGACCTATTCTTATATCGAATTTCAACTACTAAGGGATATATTACGTGCACGCCAATGGGTACACGGGTCCTCAGTTTTTCGTACCATCCGAACGACTATACAGCTGCCTTTTTCAGGCCCTCCGTCCTGCATCACTGACAGGTGAAAACCACGTCGGAAAAACTGGATGAACTTTCTCGGTTAATGCAGACATCGAACACCGACCTCCAGGCTAGCGTCTTTCCCACTTAGCCAACGTGATTCACGGACACACTAGAGGTCACAATTTTGTTCGATTTTATTAATTACACATAAATTGCGGGCGAATTCGATTTTGGTAGACTTTTCCCTTTTCTGTCCGCTTTCGCTTGGGTAAGGTTGCAACACCACAAAGCATAAGCTAGAAACATCAGGAGACAGAAAGCACCATTTACAGTCTGTTTATTTTTAAAAGTTCTCGAGCCAGGGGACGAGGAGCCTCCTACCCCCCCCCCCTTGCCAAAACTTATGGACATGATATAGGGCTTATAGTTTTTAACGAGTTGATATCAAATTTGGTGTGGAGCATCGAGATCGTGATAGGAGGCATGCAGTGTCCCTTGACCTTCCGTTCCGGAGTTTACCCGTTATATTCGAGAAACTTATGAATGCGTTAGAGGCTTCAGTTTTAAACGACTTTTTTCCAACTTCGTTGGCAAGCATTGGAACATGTTGGCGTGTCTTTCGTGGCAACCGCTTGTTATCCCGCACCGAACGGAATTATGGAGGGATATTGAAATGGGGTCCGTCCGTCGTCATGATTTCGTTTCGTGAGCATATCTCATAAACCGTTCAAGATATCTTTCTGAAACTTTGTACACACCTAGTACAGTGCCTTTTGTTATTTAGCAATTTCTGGGATTTACATTTTTGTGTTTCCATGAAAACAATTTTGACTTCGTTTTTAGTGCACAATTTTGTTTCCGGAGCATATCTCATAAACCGCTCAAGATATCTTTCTGGAACTTTGTACACATATCAACTTATTACAGGAGTTGTGCCTTTTGTTATTTAGGAATTTCTGCGATTTAATCATTTGTGTTTCCATGGAAACAATTTTGACTTAGTTTGTATGCACAATTTTGTTTCCGGGGCGTTTCTCATAAACACACGTCATCCTATTACAGTAGTTGTGCCTTTAGAAATTTGTCGGATTTAATAATTTTTGCGTTTCCGTGGAAAGAAAATCTCTGTTGGATGATATTTACTACACATTTGAATTAGTTTTTGATATATAATTATTATTCTAGAGTATAGGTCAAAATCTGTTCAAGATATCTTGATAACACTTTCACATTCATTAACCTATTATTTTATTTTTTGATGTCCTTCCTTTGGACCCGATTTTATTTCATTATCTGTTCAAAGAAATCTTTTTTAAAACTTTATACAAACATCAAACTATTAAAGTATTTTATTTTCTGATGTATAAGCTTAATGTTTTACATACATCAGCTGATTTTGTTGTGCATATACCTTACAAGGAGTAAAAACTGTGCCTTTTTGAGCTACATGTACTATGGGCTTGATATTCCAAAGAGTTGTTTTTCCTTATGCCTTCCAAACAAGTTCAAGAGTGCGGGATGGGGATGACTAGTCATCTTGTTTCATTTGTTGTTGGTGCCTCTTTCTGTAGACCCTGGTTTTCGAGTTTTACACCATATGGCCAATGGTAAATCCGGCAATGGAAAATATAGGTGTTGTCCACCTTCTTGATACCATATACGAGCAGGTCCTTATTTTGCTTCAGGGTTAATCCAATGCTGTATCAACGTATGTATATCTAACACATACTGTACATAAATACAAAGGTATTTGAAATAATGTCATGGCCGGCTGCACAAAGATGTATTGTTTGATCCAGCCCTGTCTATATGCTGTTAGTTTGAGGATGTCTTAACACTTTTCAAAACGTCGCCGAACTATAATAGTGGCTGTCTTCCATAAATAAGTATTTTAGTTTATTACTTGTTAGTGTCTCCGTTATATATTTACAGGGAGATGGTATGAATATAGGAAATTCTTCTGATCTTTCTTTTTGATTTAAAATCAGTCAATATTTAGCATTTCAATAATCCACGATATTAAATTACCCATAGCATACTTTTTGAATTGATTTGTTGAACTTCGCTTCATTGCACATAATTATAAGGCTAACTTCCTTCGGGTAATTGTTTCTGGGTCAGCTGTTAGTTCAATTCAGTTGTTACAGTGGTATACTTTTCAGTAGTGTGACTTCAAAATTTAAGAACTTTGATGGAAGAACATTGATAATATGAAACAATTAAACTGATTTTTTTCAGTTAAATTGTCAAATAAAATTATTCTCCCCTTTCATCTTGTTTAAGTATATTGGTTTAAGGTGACCAATTCGTGTTGTTTTGTGACATCGATGAACTTAATTTACAATATCGTCTTTGTTGAACCGTATACTTACTGCAAATGACCAGATTCACTCAATTCTTATCAACATCTTAATCGACGAATGCCTGATTGGTTGAAAAGAACAGGTGTTCGTCACACTGGATTTACTCGTCAAGTTTTATAGACCCCATCGACTCTCAACATCCTACAAGTCTACTGTCAACACGTACGGTGTATTTCCTTGTGTTATTCATTCATGTCAAGCACAATCATATCAATTGAAGATAAAGTTAAAGGCCAAGGTTCATGTTACTTTTTTTAAAAGCGCTTAAAATGAAATGACATATTTTTGCACAATCAGCAATAACCACACTGGTAATCTCCTTATAACCGCTGCATTGTTGTTGATAATTGGTGTAATGTATAGATAATGAAGCAAACAGTTTGTTTTTAAGAGTAAAGTTTTCCCGGATAATAAGTGTTACATGTTAGAAGTTGATCAGAGACTTCATAAATATTAAACTGATTACGCAGTACTGTTCATTCGATTAAGTTAATGACACATGGTAATGTTAGTTGTGCGACTTGGCAACAGATGTTCCTCATGTGTTTAGACCGATCACCTATATCGGATATTGGTACAAGTCATACTTAACATTGATTGCAAAGTTGGGTGAAATTGGCGAAGACGCTTATGTGTGAGGTTCAACAATTCGGATGCAGTGGGCAATTACATGATAGAAAATCAACACTTCTAGTTTCCAGGATTCAAACAAAGCGGGCTGTCGATTTATTAATGGTAAGACAATCTTTCTTGTCTGGTCTCTCCTCATGAAATGCTATATAACACTCGTGATAAATTTAGAAAATGGTTCTAAGTGATATCCCAGAAGGCGCCTGGCGACGCGTGCATTCAGTAATATGAAATGACCTTAATTTTCATAATTTCTTAATTGTATAGCCTCCGGAATAATGTCCACAGAGCCCGTGCATGCAATGACGTCACGTAGCGACCCCACAACGTGATCGATTGTGTACGGCGATATTCTGTGTGTTGTTTCAATGCAATACATTGGCATATTTTTCGACGTCTTTGTTCTGTAAGGCTGAGGCCGATTCATAAGACTTGTAATTTTTAGGGCCAAAAGGGTGTCTAATTTACCAAATAGTGAAATGATAGGGTTGGATAGCTGTTTTTAACCGCCGCCTTTCTGTATATTGCAGTGCTGCCGGCCTCGATGTGACTCGCTCTGCTGTTGATTGGACGTGAAGGGATATAGAGAATTATTACATAGCATTCACCGTATCTCGCTGGTTCACGACCGTGTCGAGATCTCACTTTTTATGCAGAAGCACAGCAAGAGCGAGTACCAGGGTGAGGAGACGGTGTTGTAGGGGGTCAAAACATCTCGGATTCTCCCACATTGTGCGGGCGGGGTGTGGATAAATTTTAATCAACACGGAAGCGGAGGTTTCATAGCAGATTTTGTGAAAGTTATAGCTGGATATTATCAGTCAGAATGGGGTGTACTCTCAGCGCCGAGGAGAGAGTTGCTATGGAACGGAGTAAAGCCATAGAGAAAAATCTCAAAGAAGATGGTATCCAAGCAGCAAAGGATATAAAACTGTTGCTTTTAGGTAAGATAATTGTAATGCAATATTGATTTGATGTGCACAAAGCCGATGTTGCATTAATGAATTGAAAACATTCACCGGCTAGAGAAACATGATTGTTATTATGCGGCCGCCATTTTGGATAACTCATAGACATTGGCATTACCATTACCAAAATGGCACCGAGTACACAAGTCTGATTTTACATTAATTCCTGGCATTACTGATGATTTTCTTAAAATTAATATCAATAAAGAGTCGTCTTCTTTTACTGATGTATTATTTCTTTAAGACTGACGATGTTAACTTTCGGTTGTTTTTCTTTTACTATTTCTTAGGTGCGGGCGAATCTGGGAAAAGCACTATCGTGAAACAAATGAAGTAAGCATTTTTATTTTTATTCATGCATACATTACTGTATTAGTAAATGACATGTCGAGGTGGGGGTCATAATTATATTGGACATCTTTACATGCCATGCATGCAGTATAGGCATATATGGCGATCGCTTGTTTAAATCCCATCCTATTCTTACTTTCTGGTTTCTCTCACCATAACTTGGTATTCTCCAGACTAGTGAGGTGTTTAATTTAGACGTTCGATATTTCTAAATCTGAATGGACATATTTAAAACAAATCAAAACATTTCATGAACATGTGGTTAATCTTCACCAACAAACTCTTAGGGTTTTAAGATGATTAGTCATCCTAGAATGCGTTTAAATACATTGGCTTTAGATTAATGAGCTTTGGATCACAGTTCATTCATATGTATTTTACCAAATCTTCACCTAATAAGATTAACCCCACTAATTGTATTATCGGTACTATGAACTATATGAGTCTTGTATTTCGGTAAATGACCTAATCAAACTGTGAAGTATGGTTGCCAGCTTGACGCCTGTCAGCTGATTTTAAGGTGATTATATATTTTGAAAGTGTAAATATCCCTGTCCACTCATCCGGATCATAGCCCATTATTGTAGGACAGCTGGTCTTCTGATTACCCACTGTATCATTTAAGCTGTCATAAATCGCTGTAATGTCATAATAATAGATTGTCATGGCGCCATCTTCTTTCTCTGTTGTTCCAGTTCATTCTTAGCCAGACAAGAAAGCATAGTCGAGTAATATTATGTCATAATGACAACTTTATTCAGTTTTCATAGCAAACGGTTATAACAAACTGGCTGGGGTCAAGAAAATCACATTTAAAAAGCGATAGGCAACCATAAATGTAGATTTCACACAACCATGATTCATAAATTATAGCAGACTACTTTACTTAGCTATTCAAAATGGAGGCTCGTTTTCCCAGTTCTATCGACAGCCGTGTGCTTGTTGTAAATTGAAAACCATTAATAGGAATTTATGCTAACTAAAAGATGTAAACACTGATCGAGAACTAATATTTGTTGTTTACAAATAAGCAAGGGGACAAAATCATCCGTTGAAAGAACGATATTTCAGCCATATGTTCCATTTAAAGAAAGCGCAATACTCTCCACGACAAGGTCTGATTTGCAGATCGCGCGCATTACCACAGAAAATGGCATTTCATAGAATGAGTGTTGGTACCCGGTGTAGGTCTACAATCTGCGCAAATAAGGATATCGATCAGGGCTGCGCCCATATCGGTGGTTGTTAAATAGTGTTTAATATACCAATAAATATTTGCTGGCTTAGCGCAATATGTGAATAGACACAAATCACCAATTTTTAAATTGTACAAGCTACCAATATGTGAACCTGCGTGTACATGTATGAGAGTGATTTAGTATATCGTGCAAAACTCAAGTAGTCAAGATGTAATTTCTTAATCCATGATTTTGAATTATGGCAATTGATTTTAACAAACGATGACTTCCTTGTTCACATATTGTAATAAGTCAAAGACTAACCTATACTTGAGTTATGTAACCAGTATGAAGCAACAATAAGAATCTAAAACATCAAACCAAAGGTACAAATGAATAAGTAACTAGCCAAATTCAACTCCATGTACGTGTGTGTAGATGGATCGCCATCTATTGCGTATATATTTTTCGACATTCATTCATTCGATTTAAATGTAAATTTAGCTAAATTAATGAATTATGAAGAACATAACTACACATACGATTCATTTATCGCATGAGAATGACAGTACTGTATATTTTGCGCCTGTATACTTGAAAACGGTAGTTACATGAAAAGTGTTTTTGAAACAATTAAACCTATTCGGAAAATAATACACTACCAGTTCCTCTATTATAATTAGTAAGATTAAATGAAAATTAAGACCAGCTTACATAACCTCACTACATTTAAGCTACTAATTTATAAAAAAAACCCTGACTATTAATTTTTCCTTATTTTCGTATTTTGTTGGTCAAATACACACATGACTTTTTTAATGGGGAAAAACTAGGTTGTTTTTTTTATAACAATTTTATTTAGTCTTATAAATAATAGGCCGAGCGGTGAATTATTTATTAATATCATTTTGATGTTGAACTTAAAGTAGCTAAGTCTCTAACTCAATATCATCCAAAATCTTCAACTTTGAAAACAAGAATTATTCGTCAAATTAAATTAATATTGATGCTGTCATCATCTTACTGGGAAAAGATTGGCGTCTGATATCCAATATTTAAGTTAAAATAAACATTTTACTATCGGTACACGAATCGTGTACCATAATGCGTTTCAACTCCAGTTATCGCAAGAGACTTTGGGAACGAGGTTAGACACATTGTACCAAATCAAACGGCATATGTGGACTTGAATAACCAGGCGCTAGTAATTTGAATTCGATTGAGACTACTGGCTTATTTCGTGAAACATAATTGATTTGGAATTTGAGTAAAACGGAAACCATTGAATGTTAATAAATCAAGGGGTCTAAGCAGCTATATCGCTAACATTTGGGACCTAGAAATTGACACAAATGGGTCACAACTCATATAATAATAATGTAATATGAATGTTTATAAACTGATTTAGATATTCAATCATTCCATATTTACTCTTGTCAAATCAGTTGTATGGTCGGCGAAATACGCCTGAAGTCTCAATCGAAAGTAAATCTCTAGCGTCTGATTATTCTAGTCTACATACATGTAGTATTTATTGCGTATGCCAATGATATGCGTCAACTTCTAGCCTCGTTTTCCAAGTCCCTTGTTAAACATGGTCCTGTAACGCATTATGGTACACGATTCGTGTACAGTTGGTAAAATGTTTATAATGTTTGATATTGAGTTAGAGACTTATCTACTTTTGAGCTCTGTAATTTCTAACACACTTAAGTATAGAAATTGTCCATTTTACACACTAAAATAATTAATTGTTTACATGTATATGCAAATCAAACAAGTCTTACTGTACATGTACATAATGAAAAAAATGGATGAGTATTGTTTGACGGTCGCCGTTAAACTGGATTATCTTTCTATATTTCTACCATTATAAATATACACGCATGTATAAGTATCTACCACTATTGCGTCCACCCCCGCACGTATCTGCAATAAATCAGGAAATGACAGATATAGCCAATATGCCAGATGATATACTGTTTAATACCGTAAGGTATGCATACACTCCAAACGATAGCAAATTGACTGTCAACGAAAGACAATTCACCACACCTACATTAAGAGATATATTTGTCAGGCCTGCGATTTTTGTCACCAACGCTGATAATTCCTTAAAGTTGACTGTGCTTTAAAGACACGATTTGTTTTACTGGTGTAACTTTGTATTTAACACCACAATTCGAATTATGTAGCATTTTAAAAACATGGTCGGACATGCATCTCGTTAGACTGGTGGCCAGTCTCCTCCACACACCAAAAATTGGCCAGTCCTCTCCCAAAAAAACCCCGAAAAAAACCGTAATCTCTAGAGACTGGGCAAATAGAGCTTCATTCTCATCTAGTAGGTCAACCTGCATTATGTAGGTCGTGTGACGTCGTGCACGTAATCACGACATATCTAACAACAACGTGACGTCAACCCTCAGACGGTCTAAGCATGACTGCTTTGCACTCCAGTCGAGACGCATGATTCATGTCACGTGACTCGGGGCTTGCTTGATAACTGTCAATCATTCCAAATAAGGAAGAACGTAAAACATGACAGGAACGCCCATTTTATTGTGAAGCTCGCAAATTGTCCAGTCTCTGGTGCTGGTTACTCAATTTTTTTTTTTATACAAATGGAAACGAAAGTGATGGTTTACTAAAAATTAATACTTTTATATAAATCGAAATGTAAAATAAATAGAAGAGACTGGGTCAGTCTAGCATCTCGTAAGAGGATTTGTTAAATTTCTGTCAAGTGCACTACTGGGATTTGTGCCGAAGAACCCATTGGTCTCCTATTATAGTTTTCATAATTAATTTTTCCTATGGCATGTGAGCTACACGTACATGTATTTGATGTGGAGAAGTGTGTTCTTGATTAAGCTGAAGATGTCCTGACTCCTGATACGTGTAGCTTTGGAATATTAATATCCGCTATTAAGTTAACTTTTGGAATAAAATTATATTTTTCATCTCGTATTCTACTGGATTGTCCATTACAGTTGGATTTTTATTTTTACTCCAAAGTAGTATTGGGTTACTTGAATGCAGCTAAATATTGGTCGTCCTCGCTTAAGGTGCGTCTGAAACTGTGCTATTTTTATAGTTATGCATATAATTTGATTCGAAAAATGGACATCAAGCAGCTCCAATCTTGCATATACCTTTAAAGGATCACATGAATCACATGGCGAATCAACGAAGGTTGTTACTGATGTTACCAATGCACTGGCGAGGTCTCCTATATTATCTTTCATACTAATTATCGTGTGGTCTGGTCATCAACGCATAGAAATTTCGACGTACATGTACCTGTTTTACTACAAACGACATGTCATTTTGTCGGGGAAAGTGGAAGATGCTGATTTCAGAAAGCAAAGGAGTACCGCCTCCTTCTTAGAACCGATCGTGTGGTCCGTTGAATCTACGGTGTTTGATTTTCATTTGCTAATGCGTTTTTGTTTAGTGGAAGACTTTCGTCATGCTCCTCGACGCATTGTTTTATCGATTATATAATATTACTCCCTACAAGGCCTCCGGTTAACTGTTTAACGTGTTCGTCGGGACAGCGATGCATTGTATCGGCCTAGGTGGTTCGCTTAAAATATATGTATCTTTCAAAAATTCTAGAGCCGTGTCGGGAAGCACAGCAACATAAGTATCAAAATATTGTAAAATTAACATTGGCCAATGTTTATTCCTTCGTGAACACTGAGCTCCTTAATAACATTTAATCTTCGCAAATTTTATAAACCTTTAGACGAAATTATGAATATGAAAACTAGTGTATGTGTATATATGATTCCAACTGACCTATATTTTCACGCGCATTCAGTAAACCTCACAGGGCTCGCTTCACAATTAAATACGCAAACCACTTGCATGTGGCCGTGAAAGAGAGCATTAGTCTGAACATGTTTATTTTTAGACCAAGAAGAAATAGTATCCGATAGGCATGTGGTATATAATTCTATAGAAAACGGTACCGTAAGTTATTTATATACAACCGATTAATGCGCCCAATAAACATTCCGAAATAATTGACTCGAGTTTGACACTACCATCAGTGCTTGTTGTTTCGGTGTTATCTCTTTATACCTTTATATCTTTTATTTCATCCAAATCTATATATTCTCATCTTGCCAAATCAACATCTTTCGTCTCCATAAACAAGCACATGATTGTCTTTTTATAATAAAAAAAACCCTTACTGCAAAGTCTACATCATATCCACGTCATACCACTTACCACTGTAGAATGAATGCTATGAGGTCTAAAATATCTCAACATTTAAATATAAATTTCCCTCTTTGAAATGAATACTACATGTACATGTATGTGTACTGTAAGGTAGTTATAGAACTGTCGTATCTACAAGCTTTTTGTTCAACGCGGAAGCAAATTATATTCTGACTAGCTCGTATATGTTGATTATGATTCAACAGTTCTGGAAGATATTTATAAATGCCAATACGGGTCTTTCGAGATCGGTACTATTGGCATTTATAAATTATCTTGAATGTTGGTAGACGAGAAAAAAATTCAATAGGCCTATGTTTTTTTAAACTCATAATATTATACCCGGGTATAACGAGAAGTATGGCCGCTAGCCTATTTTGCAGTGTCTAGTGTTCTTGGAAACGCTGTCATGAATACAGAAAAAGCGCGTCTCCAGAATGGTTAGGGAGGCGAGAGATAGAAATGAGGCTTAACGTCCACTCGACGCAAACGAAGTCATTTCGGATCTTTAGCAGTGCGAAGAAATCGGAGGACCTGGAGAAAACCCAAGAAGTATGACAGGTGACCCTACTCCTTGTCGCGTAGAAATGATTCCAATACTGATGTCCTCCGCCTTACTCAAGCCGCAGCACTGGCTCATCCTACAGTGTTCCTTTCCGCAGGGTTTTTAGTCAAAATATCACTAAAAAATGGTTACTGGCCTATAGCTCCATTAATTTACACATAAACTGACCCAAAACAGTACTGCACATAGCTTAACATTCATGTATTATAAATCAATTCCCATTGAATTAAAGGTGAAGTCATACCGCATAATTATAAACCCAACTGCTACGCGAAATTTCAACTGGCCGGTGTCATGGCGGCTTGGTTAATACGTCATTACAAGAAACATCGCTATGCAAATGTAGAACGCATTACCACAAAGAAAACTGTTCGGTAACTATTTAAGTGGTGCAGTCTTCACTGTTTGTCAGAGAATTACTTATTCCAATACAAACTGTAATGATATGTGTTGACAATTGTGCGTTTAAACCTATTTGAACTTGCATAAGAAGCCTTATCTGTATGACGTTACAAGTATAGTAACTACAATGTACTTGTCACTTCGTACTTTCATGAAGGCGGGGTGGGGCCAGTGGTGCAAGTGGAAAATTAATTGGAATTTGTTGCCCACCTCTATGATCACTTTAATAGTTTAGTAAGGGTACTCTGTTATTACACGAGGAAATTTGATTGTCTCCCTCCATCCGAAAGATGGGAATTTTTATAAGGCAGTGGTTTCCATGTCTGCATATACTCTGTTAAGTCAGAATTCTCATTTTATGGACGTGAGGACTCGTCATATACATTATAACTCTTATTTATGAAAAATTATGCAGTCCTCATTGTAGTGAATCCCCCCCCCCCATTACACTCTCAGCTCCTTCAAAAGGTAGAAGTATAGTGAATAGATAAGTGAGGGTTACATCTATCGCCGTACCTGATGGAAAATTGGTCATCTATTTCACCTGAAGAACAAAACTGGTGTGGTATTGATAATGATATAGGCTACTGAAATTCATTGTCGACCACCAACAATGCCATACTAAATTATATACTTGGCTATGTGTGGCCACGGACCCCCCACCACCCTGCGGATCCATTTGACTTTGTGGAACTAGGATTGATAAACACTGCTATGTCCGACACACCTTTAAAATGAATGAATGAAATGGGGTTTAACGCCCTACGCTTAAGCACCTAACCTGGGCCAATTGAAGACGGGCATACGCCATACAGTGTGCTATGAGGGAAATTTTTGCCCGGGCAGCGGCGCTACGGCCTACTCTTATATCGAATTCCAACTGCCAAGGGATCTTTTACGTGCACTCCAATTTGTACACGGGACCTCGGTTATTCGTCCCACCCGAACGACTAGGCAGCTGTCCGTGTCAGTCCCTCCTGATGCATCACTGACAAGCGGAAATCACGCCGGAAAATCGAGATTAGCTTTCTCGGCCAATGCAGGGATCGAACACTCAACCTTCAGGCTAGCGAAGCAGCGCCTTATCCACTTAGCCACCGTGATCCCCCACACCTTTAGAACAGAGTAACTCACTGTACTTCTAATTGAGGTAGAATGTTGAAACTTGATGAAGTTGTTCGTGTTTATTAAGTGAATGTTTTACTGAGTTCGATGCTGAATGTTTTCTGAGTCCCTTTCTGAACCGACCGAGCAAATGCAAACGGGTTTACGCCACAGAGCACTGTGCAATGGTTGAAATATAGCCGGGACAGAGCTTTATAATATTTCTGACATTATAAGTTCCACTCCTACAAGTTATTTCGGAGGCCACCGTTGTTCGTTCGGAATTGACGAAAAACCCCTGGCAGTTGCAATTCGAAATAAGAGTAGATCCTAGCGCATATGTCTGTCTAAATTTTCTTCATTCACACTGTATGGCGTAAGCTCGCCTTCCTTAGCTCAGTTGGTGCAGAAAAATAGGACGTTAAATCACATTTCATTTTGTTTTAATTTAGTAAAGAATATCACTATGAAATTCTGTATCGCTGGGTAAGCTTACTCTTCGGACCCCTGTTACCAATGCTTGTCGTATATTTTGTACACGAGGAGCAGTCCATTTGCTGATTACACCATTTTGCTTGAATAGGGCCTACACTATTTTGCCTGTAATTCGAGAAGCGTCCGAAATGGATGTCAGTCTTTGGCGTCTCCTTATTCCAGTCTACACCGGTTCTATTCTTCTGTGGCCTGTTTAGCCTCCTTCATCGAGTCGTTTCATTACGAATGACGCTCGAAAGCCTCTGACACGCGATTCTTTTGCCAATTTTAAGATTTTCATTTGGTTATTAAATACTGGATATCAAAAGCCCACCTTTCCACGATAAGATAACAACCGATAAGTCGAATTTGCAGAGTCGAAGACTGGATAATAAAATAAAACAAAGTACGAACAATCCAAACCGTAGGACGAAATTCAAAGTCCTAAAAAACGTTATAGGCAAAATAGTATATTCAAGCAAAACAGTGTAAAAAGCAAATGGACTGCTCCCTGTGTACAAGATACACGAAAAACAGTGTATCTTTGTGAAGCATTTCAAGGGACCTTTTTTTTAGAGCAGTAATAGAATACACATCAACAGTATATAAATATTGATTAACTCAACTCTAAAAAATAACAAATAAAAATCTCCAAATCCTGCACTTGTCTTCAAGAAAATGAACAATGATGTATAGCTTATTTGACATAGTATTTTGAAAAATATATCACATTCGATTTTGTTGCCAATTTTCGCACTTCGTCCAACCAGGCCCGAGGCTAGTGGGGGAGGGGGGGGGCGCCCCCCCCCCCCATGGCCGTTCCTGTCGGAATTTTTCTGTCTGCGTCGGAAAAAAATCGCTGGTTAGCTATGCTCGCATTTTCGCCGGGAGAGAGTTTTAGTACGACATATCCTCTCGAATTCGGCCGAAAGATAGTTAATGTCGACTGGAAACTCTTAATTTTCCGACACATTCGCCACCTGCATGTCATAGAGGCCTAAATTCAAACTCATCTCCCCTCTTCCTCCTTACGGCAGTCGGCGATGACCATGTTCATTGAATTTTTGTTGTCGGAAATTTATCTTCCTCGCCCCCCTATGTCGGCTAAATTTAAGTTTCTGGCTTCGGGCCTGCGTCCAACTATTCTACCAGACGAAGAACTATACTCGCTTTTATCCACGCAATGTCCCGATCTGCCTTACAATCACCACATTGAGCGTGCAGTGGAAAAACCAAACTACTTCGTAATGATTATTGCCGGGTAGAAATGTCGCATTTTTAAAATTTATTCTATGTCCATGCTCAACATGTAAAGCGTCGACGAAGAAGATATTTTCCGTCTTAATAAGGAAATTGGATTATACATTGTCTTAATTTAGAGATTACCAGAATAAAAGTTAGAATTAGCATTAACAAATGTAGAATTTTGAATCTAATATTATATTAGCAAATAAATGATAACATTTTTATTCTTCATAAAAATAGTAATTGTAGACCAAAATACAGGTCAGATACACATATGTATACACAATTATATGGATTATAATTACCGTTGGTATAACTTAGCATAGTGTAGACTAGGCTTATTTGGTCTTTTTTAAGCAATGATAAGTAAATAAAAATAAAAACACCAAAACAATAACATGGGGTCACGAGGGAGGGACCATTTCCAAATTCAGCGTTCTGGAGTTTCCCCCTCACCAACGACCGCCTTTCCCAAAACCTCGTGAAAAAAAAATTGACTACAGTGTTGAACACATATTTTTCGAATTTTGTTTGAATTATTCGGTAATGAGAAGATGAACCCTATGGATACCCACAATCTGCACACAGAGATCCACCTACTTCATACTTCCGAAATGATGGCCATATCCAAAAACAAGTATATACTATTTTCTAATGCGTCTCTACCCGGTTTCACATCTGTCATACGTTCAAAGACTAAAAAATCCTTTTCAATTTCTGTTCCATAAATATATTACGTGTCCGGAAAAGCATGTGAAGACAATAGAAATTCGATTTCATGAACGCACAAAGCATCCTAATAAAATTTGGTCTACATCCAAATCTAACTTTCGTATAAGCTGATGATATGGCTATCTATTTTTCAAGACAGCTTTAATCTGTTTCACAAAGATACATGTCAGCGTGACTGGGACACTGCGTATGTCCATGCTTTTCGTTTCCATCATTTGATACAGTGTGTCAGTGAAGAAGACAATATTATCTTCAGAAAATTAGAAGATCTTATCGAATATTTGTGCATGTAAAAAAAGTAATGAATTTGTATTTTTTAGTGGGTCCGAACTCTGAAGTTGACATAGAGACAAATCGTATGATTATTGTGTAATTAAAACATAAAAAAACTTAGTGTCGAGGAAGTGTATTTATTTGGTAAGAAATAAGTAAATTATGGATTGGTCTGCAAAGATATTATGACCAAATTCAGATCTCAAGGAGAAAGTCGAGATTATAGTATTAGTTACGAAATCCAAGCTCGAGCTTGGCACGCATCGAATAGTTATCGTTATGGCCCCTGCTTGGTTTGAACCATTGAGTACTTACGAGTATGAATCCTATCAATTTTATGTATCGTACGTCAACAATTTGAACAATTTTAAACGGCCAAGTTTACTGTGATGCATTGGAACCATGTGTCCACGTTCGTTTTTGTTTTTTTTTAAACAAAAACGTATTGGCCACACATTGTGAGTACAGGGTCCGTTATATTTTTCATTATGCAATACACTAGACCTCACGACCAGTAAAGACTATTCAATTACCAGATATTTGAGCTTGTCTGATATGCTCGACCACTAACTGGCACATTTTCTATGCCCACAGAGGATAGCCTCAGAGATCAGAGATTCTTCCGTATCGGTACGCGAAGATGGACCATCCTTTGTAGGTAAGGTAAGGTCGAAAGTCTAATTTGTGTGCATGTTATTCCCCACTGTTGCAGCCAATCGGGCAAACGAATTGTTGAAATAAAAATGTACAATTTTATGAAAGATATATTGATCAATTCTACCAAAACGTTCATGCATGATAGCATACAATACAAATATAATGTATGAATATATTAATAACAAGAATAGAGACAGAATGTATGAAATATTATATTAATGTGAACGTGGAAATATAATAGCTTATAGATGTGTACAGAATGTTCTAAATTTTGTTGCGTAAAAACGTCTAGCCAAGGCAGTTTACATGTACATATTCATTAGTTCCTTTAGGAACCGCTCTTCCCCACCTCTATTCTAAGGCTATTTTGGAATCCTTAATTTTCACCTTTATTCTAATTTATTCGTCACGCCTTGCCGACACACATTTATAATGATTCAACACTATTTTCAAGTAGAAATCTGCGATTAAATACATACACAAAATACGTTTGATCTGACAGCCATTACGAGAACCGAACATGCGCAAACCGAATGTTAATTTCATCGTTAATTTCTAGTTGAAAATTGTGTTGAATAATTTGAAAATTGTGTCAAATAAATTGATATATGATTCCTTTTTGGTGGAAAATAAAGAATCACGGTGAAAAATAGAAGGTTAGTGTTCTAAAACAGCCTGAGAACACAGGTAAGGAAGAGCGGTATTTTACCGTATTCTCTTATTGCAGCTATTTATAATTGATACCCGACAGGAACTGTCAGTGGACATCGTCCGCTCAGAGACCGTTCCTGGCTAAAGGAACTACATGTTCATAAACAAAATTCCTAATTAGCATACACAAATATTGAACACTTTGACACAATCAACAAAGATGTCTGTTTTGAGTTAGCGGTATCGGTATATAAATTTTGTCGTGATTACGTAGCACCCATTGGGTTTACAAGATTTTAAATTTCGTATACGTTTTCTTATTTAGTCAGTGTGAATAAGGGTTGGGAACTGGGATTCTTTTTACATGTACCACATCTCTTATCCCCGTAACGTTTTAGCATTACGAAAAAATACAGATTGTTTTTAAATAAATTAATTACAAGAAAAGTGTAGTATAATACTAATAGACTGTTGCAATGATGATGACATCAGATCCAACTTTCAATAATGCCGTCCTGTAGGCCTTTCTCCAACTGTGTCGTATTTAATAGACAGTTTTCTGTTCTAACTGGAAGTGTATAGTACTGAATGCTGCAGAGGCTATTTTTAGAAGCCGTGTAAAATATTGATTTCTCTGAAGCAGTTATAGACTAGCATTGCTGGTAGCTTCAGATAGTATAATGAAGGCGAACCTTTTTCAACAGCCATATCTAGAGATGTTTGTCGTGTCATAATTTGTTATTCTAATCCATAGTTGACTAAATCTATCTCGGTAGTCTTTCTGTTACGTGTGTCTGCTTCATTTATGTTCATTTTATATAAAAGTTATAGACAGCTATCTGAGAAATAAGAATCAAGAACCAGAGCGACTTTTCTTGTGAACAAAGTCATGCCATAACATAGTGCCAGATTAACAGTAGCAAGGAATTTGAAACATAAAGTTTTAAGATTGTGTGGTACCTTAACAGGAGGTTTGAGGGATGCGGTAAAAATAATTTTACACATAAAAAAGATTTGGCATTGCTCCATTAAATCTGTCCCTGTACTTTATTTATCCTATTCAGTATTGAAATCTATTATTTGTGTCACATGAGTGGGAGTTTTGATTTTACTGTCATAAAACTCTTTAATACTTAAACTGCTTATAAATGGTAATTGGGTAAAAATAGTTTTTTGATAGGACTGAATTTGAATCTTTATTAACCATTATTATATGTGTGTTATAAACATTTCTAAATTTGTTTTCATAATAAATATTACATAGGCTACATGTACAGTAAAAAATAATGTGATAGCATATGTCTAAAACATTAAAGACCCATGTCAAATGTATTTTAAAGCTATCACTTTGATAATACCCAGAACATTTTTATATTTGAACCAAAAAGTTTGAATTAATTGAAATAGTTCCTGTATTATTACATGGGAAATCTTTTTTTTATTGAGAAACTCCACCCTCTAATGGTGATTAAGAAAATATTGTATTTCTTTTTCTTCTATTAGTGTTTAACTCCATTTGTTAAGCATTATGATTATGATGTTGAAAACCGCATTGAAATGGGTGATTTTTTGCCATTTGAACCAAATTACCAAAACAAATGCCATTTTGAACTCCAATCAAAGACTTCTTGGATTAAAAGTTATCCTAGTGAAACATGTCTCATTGATTGATCCATCATTTTCTCAGTTCTGTTTTCTTTTCTTATTGATTTATTTTTAAATTTAAAAAAAAATATCAAATGACCAATCAATCAATTCATTAATCATTTTATTTGTTTACAGAATTATTCATGAAGGTGGTTTTACCAGTGAGGATAATAAACAATTTAAACCTGTGGTGTACAGCAATACTATACAGTCCCTTGTTGCCATTATCCGCGCCATGAGCACACTCAACATTAACTTTGGAGATAATGATAGAGAGGTAAATTTTGAAAGAATTTCTTTTTCAGAAATAGATGCATGCACTTTTTGAATACACATATGTAGAGCCATATTGTTACATACAGTATTATATTTTTTACAAGTTAGTGGTTAGAATGTAAAGAATTTTAATGGCATTTTGCATTTGCACTGCTTTTCTGCTAACCACTTACATTGGAATAACCATCAATATCAATGCATGGGGGTAGAGATGGTGAATGACGATTGAAAATAAACCGGCAGGATTCTTCCGGAGTTACCCTAAATAAATCTACATATGATATATTTCAACATTTTAGCATTGGTGCAACATTGCATATGCAGTTGCAATACCAATGAATTTCTTTACTACATATCGTGGAATATTTGCAATACGTAAGCCAATAAATATCAACCTGTTAGGAAATAATGTTCTGACTTTTAGATTGAAGGATGTAATGGTAGACTCACAATGACTAGGAAATTCATTTAAAATATGAAAACATGAGCCAACAGTCAAACTACCATAAATCAATGAATTCCATCAGTAGATTAAGTAATAAAAACAAGTTGACTTTGATTTTCATATGACTTTTACATGTAGTTTTATTTGACAATAAGAATATCATGACCTACATATATGTACATGTACGCAGAGGCGGACCCAGGAAATCCTGTTAGGGGGGGGGGGCTTGGGGGTCCCCAGAGAAAATTTTTGGAAAAAAAAGGGGTGTCAGTGGTGATTTGTGGCGCATATCTATTTTTTACACTGTTATTTAGGGGGCCCGAGCCCCTAGCCCCCCCCCCCTCCTGGATCTGCCTCTGCATGTACAGTATTTCCCAACCTTTAAATTTTGTCTTGGATGATGATCACAACCTTCTTACTTAAACATCTAGTAGGTAGTTTACCATACACTAGAATTTCATACTCTGAAACTGACTTGGATAGGTATATTACAACTTTCTTATTAAGAATAAAGGAGCTAAATCGTTAACATTTGGAAGCTAGAAATTGACAAAGGTGGGTCGCAACGCATACATGTATAATACTGTAATATAATTTACATTCAATGGTTTCCGTTTTTACTCTTATTTCAAATCAGTTATGTTCAGCGAAATGAGCCAGCAGTCTTAATCGCATGCAAATTTCTAGTTCTGATTATTCCAGTCTACACACACTGTTTGATTTGGTGCAATGTGTCTAGCCTCGTCCCCCTGAGTCTCTTGTTACAACTGGGGCTGAAGCACATTATGGAACATGATTCATATACCAATGGTAAAATGTTTATTTTATCTTAAATATTTGATATTAGAAGCCCATCTTTTTCCGGTAAAATCACAACTTCAATGTTGATTTAATTTGACAAATAAATCGTGTTTTCAATGTTTAAGATTTTGGATGATATTGAGTTAGAGACTTGGCTCCTTTAAGTATCAGTACATACATGTATACAGTAGATCTTAAGTTTGACCTGTTTATTTCATGTCAGATAGAGGTAGATCACAAACATTTTACATTTTATGGGTCATCTCCGGAACTACATGTAGCTCTTTACATTTAAAAATCAAAAAATTACTATTCTTGCAATTCAAAATTCTCTGGGCATAGTTCAGTTGCAGACTGAAGTATCACAATTCTTTCAATTCAAAATTCTCATCCATCCCTTCTCATCTACAAGGCTGTGCAGAAACTATAGTGGAAAGAAACCAGATAGAGATTTGTATATAGGTATAGGTAGATCAGAGTGTTTGTCTGGATCAAGACAAAGAAGCTTGACTATGTTGTACTGGTAGTCATACATGTATCACTTGAATTTGCCAATATTAAACACAGTGAAAAAATATTACCGGTAGTTCAGAATTCAATAACCTACGGAATATACAATGTATCCCATAACACAACAGCTGGTTTTGAATTGAAGTTGTGAACATCAAGAGAGCAGGTTGACTTATAAATATGTATAAATCCCAAAACAATCAATAGAAATATATTCAATTCCAACAAGTTAATGTATCATGAAACAGACAACTTGTTGAGGCTACAGGAAAATGAAAGTAGTGTGAACAGTGTCAGTGTTGTCCTCATGCATAACGGACCTTTTACATAACAAACATCAGGCTTGCCCAAGACTACTTAATCATTGTCTGAAAATTGCTTTAGGGATAGAAAGGCTATCCCTAAATTCAGTAGAGGTGACTAAATAAAGGTACATGTACAATAGAAAAACAGTGGAAAGCTATAAGCATATGTACTTTATAAGACAAATATTTTGAACATCTTTTTGTATGTTGATTCAACAGTGTCTAGTAAAATTGAATATTAAAATGTGCAAATATGCCTTAGAAACAAACAGAAAAAGTAGCTGAATTGTACAGCTGGTTTTCATTTATTAAAAATTGCGAATATATAATATCAAACTTATTATAATAATTTATTGTCCAAAAAAATAAAGATTAATAAAGCCATAAATAAACTAAAAATAAATGCAAATATACAAAATAATATAAATTGTGAAAAAAATTGAAAACACATTAAAGCAATCAATTGTAAATTGAAACAGGGAGTTATATGAAATTAGTGTTAACAGATGGTTTATGTATGCTAGGAGGTAGAGAACAAAATTCATTTTTATACGCCCACATTGAAATGTGGTCGTATATTGCCGTCGCCCCTGTCCGTCCGTCCGGCCGGCGTCCACAAGCAATTTCCGATTATAACTGTCAGAGTTATGGCCCTTTATCACTTTAAAAAATCTTGTGGACGCTCTAAAGGCTAAAGTTAATAACCGATTGACTTTAAATTTATACACAGTGTTTAAGGTCATGAGACGAAGAAGCCTATTGATTTTCCGCAATTTCCAATAATTACTGTCAGAGTTCTGGCCCTTGATCACTTCAAAAATTCTTGTGGATGCTCTAGAGGCCAAAGTTAATATTCGATTGACTTTAAATTTATACACAGTGTTTAAGGTCATGAGACGAAGAAGCCTATTGATTTTCCGCAATTTCCAATAATTACTGTCAGAGTTATGGCCCTTGATCACTTCAAAAATTCTTGTGGATGCTCTAGAGGCCAAAGTTAATATCCGATTGACTTTAAATTTATACACAGTGTTTAAAGTCATGAGATGAAGAGGCCTATTGATTTTCAGCATTTCCGATAATTACTGACTGAGTTATGGCCCTTGATCACTTTCAAAATTTTGTGGACGCTCTAGAGGCTAAAGTTAATATCCAATTAACTTTAAATTTATACACAGTGTTGAAGGTCATGAGACGAACAAGTATATTGAGTTTCAATGAATTTAGATAACTTGAACAGCATGGAGGAGAACTTTATCAAAGCCAAACAAATTCCAATGATTTTCTGATAATTACATAATGAGTTGTTACTTTTAATCAGATTTTAGTGTATTAAATGTTTCATTACCGAAAAAAGTAAAATATGCGACAACTCTTGTTGACTGCCCGGACGATTTAGCTGCTGTGGGTGTATGTTTCGTTGCCTGGCAACCTATGTTTTTTAAAACACATTAAGAAAAACATGCGGAAAGAAGAAAAGAACTGATCAGATTAATTTTATTTCATGAACCAAATTTTGATATACTTGAATTATTTCCAACCCTTTAAAACACTGATGATGGATAAAAATGTAGATATTTTAAAATATTTACAGGCCTGGAAATAACGGTTTTAGATGTATCTGACAAAATGTCAGGCACTAATGTAATAGTACCTGACATTTTCAACTTATCAATAATAGTATCAATAAAAAAGACAAAATGACAGGCACCAGAGGTTTGGTGCCTGACAAAGTCTGTATCTGTGCCTGACATTGTCAGTGACAGGTGCCTTATTTCCAGGCTTGAATATTTAGAGGCTTTTACATTCATGTCTTTGTTATTTTTGTGATCTCTGTACATGTGTGTTTGTTTGTTTGTTTCATGTGTATTTTGTGATTCTTATTATTCATATATGCATATAACCTTGTAAGATATTTTATGCAATAGGGTTTCTTTTATAGTGAAGTGAGCTTTTACAATCTAATATGTACATGTATGTCTCATTTTGAAATCTGTGAGGATAGTGTATCAGATTTCTGATATTGGACTTACTGGGTGATAATATAGTGACAGCTGTTGCTGTTCTTAGGATGACAGCCTTGCAACATCATCTTTTTGACTATGCATTATCATTGATTTCCCAGTTTTTCGAAACAACACTATTAATATAAACATGTACAATAACCTACATTCAAGTAATTGTGGGGTTGGATGGGTGAATTGTTAGCACATGCGCATTGTGTCATAAGGTCTGTCATTGAGTCAACTGGCATGTTTTTTGAATTCCAGGTTGTATGTTACAATGAGTAGGGTCGCCTGTCAGTCAAACCTTACGCGTTTTCTCCAGGTCCTCCGACTTACTCCCACTGCTAGAAACGCCTACGTGCAAGTGAATTATTGAAAAAAGAAATGTACCATGTTAGTCCCGAAATGACCTAGTTTGTGTCGACTGGATGTTAAACCCCATTTATCTCTCTCTCTTTCTCTCTCTAGAATCTGCTCCATTGTTCAATATAACAAGACTATTGAAGTTGACTATCACCTTTGACATGCATATGATTTTAATCAGCCCAATGTTAAAGACAAACCCTGGCTGCAGCTCCTATCCTGCAAAACCCTACACTTAGTTCAGAGAATTTCAGATTTTTTCACAAAAATCTCAATACCTTGATCTTATAGTTATATACTAAATTTTGGAGGTGTGCTGAAAGGAAAGATTTGCATGTTAAACTCATTTAAGAGTTAAACGAAAACCTTTTTTTTTTTAAAAAAGGATTTGCAGGTTGCCATGGCAACCAAAATATCAGACTCGCACATAGATTAATCCGAACGACAGACTCCCTACCTGCAGAGAAGTGACTCTGACACAATGAATAGCCATAATATCCATATGACATTATCTAATTGTCACAGGTCGCAAGGTCAACACACACAACTCCACTTGTAAACAAACAAACGAAAGTATAATAACATGGAATTTTAACAGAATTAGCAAGTTTTCACGGAGATTTGACACACGCGGGCCTGCCCTATTGGCACTATTTTGTGCTTCAGTCGGTTCTATTTCACATAATAATCAATTCTAATAATGTTTTTAGCGTGGGGATTGACTAATAGTTAATTTATTTCAGTTCTAAACAAAAATTTAAATCTTTAACGCAATTTTAAAAAATAGCTTAATTCTGGCTGGAATTACTGAGCAAAATGGCCGTTCACTGTGATTTTATTTTCGTCACTTTAGTTATGTACGGCACATAGATGTGACATACAGTATCACACAAGTTTGGTCAAAAAAAGGCAGCTGTGTTGGAGATATGTCCCGGACAACGAACAAACAGGCCCATATTCACAAAAGACTTATTATGCGTCCACATTAAAATGTTGTTGTATATTGCTGTTGCCCCTGTGTGTCTGTTGGTCGTCCACAATTACTTGTGAACCCTCTAGAGCCGTGGTTGTCAACCTTTTTTGCAAATAACTCATTGGAACACATGGAAAAATAGCGGTCTGGCTATATATATATTACAAGAATGATTTCTGATAATTACTTAATGGGTTGCTACTCAGATTTTAATGAGTTGTTTTCATTGCTTACAAAAGAAAAATATGTGACAACCCTTGTTGACTGCCCGAACAACTTAGCTGCTGTTTCATTGCCTGGTAACCTATCTTGTTAAACTTTCCACTGTGCCATTTAGCCAACAAATTGTATTTCTAATAGCTTGGCTAAAGTGTAGAACTTGAGTGAAATTGCAGAAGACTTGTTTTTGAGTACGACATGAGTATATGTAGACATGTATATACAATACTGATTTTATAATACATTTGAAAACAAGCCAAAGCTTATAAATTCATCTCCTAGTAATTTATACATTTCAATACAAGTCGTAAAATGTACATATTTCAAAAGTATAGCTTACATATTTACATTGGCAAATAAATAAATATTCATGATGATGATCATCAGCAGGTACATTAATCACCATTGCCTGCCAATTACCTAATTTATTCCAAATGTTGTAAACTTGGCTAAAAATGAGTTTGTTGTACTAGTTACTTTCAGTAGGATCACCATAAAAAAAAACGCTTCAGTATGTTTGTCTTTAACTGGAAGAGTACATGTACATGTATTTAACAAATATGATAGTCTGAATTGCATAATTATGGCAGTGCAGAAAATAATGATCACTGTCGTTTTTGATATGACATCTGCATGTCGAACTATTAGAAATATTCTTTAAAAATATATGGAATCTAGAGCACTTTTACAATCTGAAATTTTCATTCATCAAAGGAAAAACTTAATGTAAGGAATAGTTCCTCTTTCTTGAAACTTCAGTTTAAAAAAGTTGACACATGATACAGTACATGTATATGTAGTTAACAGTTGTTTGTAGAAATTCTTTTGTATTACCAGTATTTATAGAAAAATCTATTTGATATAAAAAGGTTATTTCGGTACATTTACATATGTTCATTAAGACGTATGTATAGTTTCTGACAGATTTTATTGTACTGTATAACGTGATTTATTATGTGACTTATTCAAATTTACCAACATTATCAATTCAAACTTGTATCAACAGCGGCAGCGGCATTTTAATTTTTCAGACATAATCTAATGTAAGGCTTAATCTAAGCTTAAACTGTACTTAAATTGATTATTTAACATTTAAATAAGAAATCAAAACTACAGGTACAAATAATCTTTTAACTAAGATTCCATTTGTCTTATAAATAAAGGGTGAAACCCTAAAAGACTTGTTTTTCTATTTTGGGGTCGAAATAGTATTTGTGTGGATAAAATAATAATAATAAATAGTATTTGTGTGGATCAAGTATACATTGCTTTCTATTGATTTCATCACATCTTTATGTGTCTTCAAATATGTTCATACAAGCCTATCAATTGTTCTTGTAGCTTTGTGTGTGTGTGTGTGTGGTTGGGTGGGGGATTGATGATGCTTAATTACATGTAGGTCTACATAATAGCCATGCCTTTTACTATTTAAGATGTATGTATTTGCTGTGTCTTTAAATAATGGATATAATGATTTATACAAATATAAGCTTACACATGATGTTTTAATTGTGTGCTAATAAATCAACAAACAAGTATTTTATATATCTGATGATTTATGAATACAGTACATTTACATCATGTATATTATACTTGTGTGTGTTTCATTTCTGATCATCATTGATGATGTCTGCTAATGTGTACAGCTGTGTGCTGGTTGGTATGACTAGTTGTCCTTTCACCAATTGCTCATGTTTATTTAATTGATTGCAGCTCATGATAATTCTTCAAGCTCTCAGTCTTTTATATCAATAATGCTAATATTCAGATGTCATTCAGTGAAATATTATAAGAAAGACAAGTCTCCCACCCACACATAAATGGATTTCACTTACAGTAAGCTAATATCAGCAACAATTTAAAGCTAGAAATGGAATATTTTATTAATTCAGTATGCTCTTCTTAGGAAACTGATTTAGTTTTATACCTTAAGATATTTATTGCCATAAGAAAATCTTAAATTATATTGATTTGAAAGTATAGTTTCAAGTTAAAAAGAAATTGTTACTGGTATCAAATTACAAAATAGGTTTGTCATCACCAGGTAGGCCTACATGTAGGTATGCATATATGGCTGTAAAGTAGAATAGATAGGTATTGAACTATAGTTCTGGTCTTTTATATATACTTATCTACCTAATCCATAGGTTATATATAAAGTTCTGTGTATTTCTTGTAATTCCTGGTTTCATTTATTTTCATCTTGCATCAATACAAAGGGATCATGTTAGTAGCCATATGATATTACAAATCATACAGTATATATGGATGTTATTGTCAAGTGAAAAACGGGAGATTGTTTTACAATATTACACTTCTATTGTAAAGTAAAACTGATTTCCCCCCTAATTTTCCAGTCTATACAAATCAATATGACTTTTCCCTGGTTTAATGAATGAGCTGCAGCAATACTGAGCTGAGACTTGTAGCGTTGGCATAGCAACACACCAAGACAATCAATATGGTGTTGGCTACTGTATGCAGTCACAGAGACAATACCATTCTGTGTGTAAGGCCTCTCCTTTCTTTCCTGCTTAATTCATATTAACCCAGACTTTGCTCCCCTTTATATCAGCAAGAGGACACATTTCCCCTTTAATCCTAATAGATTTATGTCCAATTGATCTGTAGATAATTAATTTTGAGAGTATAAGCTGATCGAGAAATATTCCACAGAGTACATTTGTGCTTTGACCTCTGAGAAATAGTGATGTTTATTTATTGTTAAGATATGAATTTATATAGCACTGGCTCATGCTTCTGAACTTAAGAAACAGAATTGCTTGTATATAAGTCTGGGGAAAAGTATTTTTTGCCAATAACATTCTATCTTAATATGAAATATTTCAAGTAAAATGTGTTTTACAAGTGATATGAAGTATACATGGGAAAATGAAATGGAGTGGTGTTCAATGTCCTTCATCTCTGCACCCAACAAGCTAATGAAGACAGGCAAACACCATGCAGTGGGCCACGAGAGTGAGAGACTATTTTGCCCGGACAGCAGCATTTCATTGCCTTCCAGCTATGCACATGATATCTCATTTTGTTCCAGACATTGTTCCATGCCAGGACTTCCGTCCTCTATATGTTTTGTTCTAGACATTGTTCCATGCCAGCATTACCAGGACTTCTGTACTAATTATGTTTTAGGGAACATATCATTAAACAAAGGCTACATTATACAAGAGCTAAATCTACCTATTGTAGGTCTTTTTTTAGGCCTGAAATGTTATATTAACTATTAATTAGACATAAATTAACGTTTCCAGATCAACTCTGGATGTCAACACTAGCCTGCGATATTTGTTGGGTTATGAACCGATTTGCTGCATAACTTTCCTTCACGATTTAACGATCAAATGGATAATCGAGACTGTGATTTTTTTCGGACCGACTTTAGTACTAATGTTAACCGAGGCTATGCGGAACTTTCGGTTGCTTATTTCTCAGTTCGTTCTAGATCAATTTGACTGAAGTTTTCAACAAATTGCCTTTACATTATCTAGTTTTTAACTATTATAGTGAGAACTGCCAACTCGTTATCTAACCTCCCATCTTTAATATTCGGATGTCATTATATACATGTACCAAAATTAGTGCATGAATACTTCTTAGTAAAACATATGATTTTGGTGTATTTTAAAATTGAATTAGGAAATAAGCAAGATTTCATGAGAACTGTTTAAATAGCAGCATAATGAATGTTAGTTGTGTGTTATTTAAACCAAATTTTACTTATATGGATATTTAATACAAGAGCATTACATGTATATTTAGTACAGCATATATTCAAATCTTTTTATACTTAATCAATTTTCTCAGCACACAGCTACATATACATGTATAATCTCTTTCATGTTGATGTTAGCTAAAAATTGTTTATTCACAGCATCCTATATTTAATGTTTGTTTTTTGATAAAATGTGAACAGTTTTCGGCTATTTCTGTCTTATACTAAAGAAGGTTCGAAAAAGATAAGACCTCATCATATTTATGTGAAGTAGATTTTAACAAGTTGAACAATATGAGAGTATAGATATTTTGATATTTTGAATGTATAATTCATTGACAACTAATGAGACAAACATGAATGAATTTAAATTTGGTGGTGGTTATGCCCTACATGCAATATGGTGGTAAATCCTGTGATTAAGTCTTCACATCACATGTAATGATGTTTAGTGATAGCAAATGCTTCTACCGGTACATGTATATGTATAGGTTTCAGATCCCCTGTTTAACCTGGCAAGGAGTATGCATGGTCGCCTGTTCAACCTCGTAGGTTTTCTCCGGACCCCCCAGTTTCCTCGCACTGCCAAAGACCCCTACACGCAATAAAATTAAACCATATGTTGGTCTCGAAATGGCCTAGTGCGTCAAGTGGAGGTTAAACCACATTTCTCTCTCTCTCTCTCTCTCTCTCTCCACATGTATAACATTTTACAATGATGCTACTGTACTGCTGAATATCTGACCAGGACCTGATGTAGGAATAAAAATAGTTTTATTTATTCATTCTCTTCATCATTACCGTATCATAAACAGCTGCCGATATTCAAGTTTTTTTTATGGTTTGATTATTTTTGTTTTTTTTACAGTCTGATGCCAAAATGGTGCTTGATGTGATAGCTAGAATGGAAGATACTGAGCCTTTTTCAGAGGAACTTTTAGCAGCCATGAAAAGACTGTGGGGTGATAGTGGTGTACAAGAATGTTTTGGTAGATCAAATGAATATCAGTTGAATGATTCAGCTAAATAGTAAGCAACTTTATTCACATTTTACTCAGGATGTGGTATTGTGATGGGAGTTTCTGCTTATCACGTTTGAGAAAAATAAATCCTCATTGGAACATATCCTTATTTAATGAAGTACATGTATCAGAGTGAAAAAATTAAAGGGTAATTGTTTTGAAATTATGTACTAATTTACTTTATGAGATAAAAATATGTCTTCATTGCACATTTTAATGCCAGTGTTGAGATATAACTGATTTTGTGTGTAAGTTAAAAACTAAATTTGTAGAAAGACTAGCAGAATTAAAATTTAATTGAATAGAAAATGTCTCATGAATAATTGAAATGACACACCAGATCATCCCTAACCCTAACCCAACCCTAACCTTATTAATATATATCAGTGGACTTATGACTAGCAGAATTAAAATTTAATTGAATAGAAAATGTCTCATTAATAATTGAAATGACACACCAGATCCCTAACCCTAACCCAACCCTAACCTTAATAATATATATCGGTGGACTTATGAACCCTAAACAAAACCCAACCTTAACCCTAATCCTAATGAACCCGTGGACTAGTGAGCATTCCCCAATATTGGACATGATGTCTACCCATGTCATCAATATGATTAAAACACAGATTCAATTTCATTTCGTTTTGACAGTTCAAAAATTCGTTTTTACTTGTCTTTACTATGCTTGGATCCGGAAGAGTTTTTATTTAACTCGTGTTCTGCTTGAAATGAGGTGTTAGCCAATCAGATGGTCTTTCGAATTAAGTGTTTGACCTTTTTTGAGCGGAACTGTGGATAGACATTAGAAGCAATAGAAATCAAAACAAAGCAAAAGTAGATAAAAAAAACATGGCGGTTTCTAATTGGTTAATCGAATTGACTGACGTTATCGGGTCAAATGTCGCTTGCTTGGTACCTGACATCATGGAACATGATCTCCCACTATTACTTGTTAGATCTACATGTTGTGTAGGTCATCGAAAGTATAAAAAACAAACCAAATATAGATCTGTATTTTAATTAGATTGCCCATGTCATTCATAGCAATAAGAATAGTGGTGTTGGACATTAGGTTGGCTTTCTGAATAAAAATCCCATCAAATTTTAGACTAAAGTCTGGTTAATTGATGGTTTCTTATCACATAACGAGTAGACCACGTAGTAAATATTTGTCTTGTGAAAATAATATTAGGCCCTGCAAAGTTTAAATATGATTGGTATCAATTAAGTTTATTATAATATCTAGATATTGCCACCAAATCCTTCCTTATACTTTCCTATTTCATCCTATGAATAACTAAGCTAGGACAGTAACAGGCCGACCACCTCAGGCTGATCAATATAAACCCTGTCTATATTCTGTAAATAATGATGTAGATAATCAGTGACCAGTGAGGCTAACTCTTTCACTGACGTCTGCAAATATTATTTACATTGATAGATATCAAACATAAAAAATATGACATGGTACAGTTTGTTGATTTAAATATGATGAATAATGAGAGTTTGTTATATTATTTACATGATGTGACATTTACCATGATTATTACTTTATCTTTTATCTCTTATTATTCACCACTATGTATATTTATCATTCTAATGATAACACTAAATTGATGTTATAAATACAGTTCTAATGAATTTTGCTTGTAAATAATAAGTAATTGTTGCTAAACTACAATTTATTTTAATGGGCTTTAAGCTATGGAAATTGAGTATTTAAAGTTTAGATATACTATGGTATATGGCATATGGAGTTTTAAACTTACAGTATTACTCATTAATACTAGAATTTGAAAACTTCATATGAAAATGGCATCTGTTCTTTGTGGTGATTTTAAAAATTACATAAACATGTAACAGTACATGTGTTAACTCCATGGATAAATTCTAGAAACTATTTTGTTTAAGGTTTATTTATATGATTTCCAAATTGAATAGTAGAATAAAGAAGAACAATTTTGTTTGTAGGTTATTACACGTGTAATCATCTTTTTTAGATGGTACAAGCCAGCTTGCACTTAATAAATTCACTATAGATGTATCAAACACCTAAAATGGATAGATTTACAATGACATTAGATATAATGTTATCTCAAATATCAGACTAATAAAAATGTTTTACTTCCTCATGATTTGCGAATTATCTTTTTAAGTGTTTATTGCACCGTATCATGTTAAATCTTGTGACAATTAAGTCCAAGATAAATATTTATGAGGTGTTGTTGGGGTTTTTTTCGTAAAAAGTCAATTAATTGATGTTTCTTTTTTTCTGTTACAGCTTTTTAGATGATTTAGAACGTTTAGGTGCAAAAGATTACATGCCTACAGAACAAGATATTCTACGTACTAGAGTGAAGACCACTGGAATAGTAGAAGTTCATTTCTCATTTAAGAATTTAAATTTCAAGTAAGTTAAAGTCTGAGCATGATTGTAAGCTATATAGTAATCCTCTTTATCCTTTAAATAGGAATATCCGTCAATAAATGAATTGGTTTCATTTAGGATTTAAAAAGATAATATGATAAAGTGAAATTCCATTGATCAGTACTACCCCCTACATGTATGGTAATTGTACACTTTACTTGATCTATTTTTCTCTCTTTTTGCTTCTTTTTCTTGACAAAATCTATCAACAACATCCGTGCTGTAGCCAGCTCATAAAATTTGGTGGAGCCATGGAACTTTGGGGAGTGGCTGAGGATGTGGCCGGCGAAGAACGCTCCTCAGAATTCATAATTGTTTGTGAAATTATTTGGGGGGGGGGGGGTTAATCTGCCTTGAAATCTCACAAAATATTTAATAAACTGTGAATAGGTTCATTTATTAATTTATGTTACTTTAACATTCTATAGACCTCTAATAGGATCAAGGCCAAAAAGATAACTAACAGAACTGTATAGTAATAAGTATAGTTTTATACACATAATCATATCAGTCACTTTCAAAAAAAAATTATGTGATTCCATATGGTTTCTTAATTATAATATTGGATTAGTTCCAGCGGTATGTTATATTGTCCATGGATGACATGTAGATTATAATACTATGGGTTATTAGTAGACTTACATTTATTTGAAATTAATTTGATAATAGTTTGTAGCAGGTGAGAAAGGTGTTGAATAACGTTCTAGATAATTACAGTGTATTAGAATCAAGAGATATCCATGCAGACACACTACATTTATTTAGATATTTCTTTCGAATGAACTTTGCAGCTAAAAGTAATCATGGTTTGGTAGAATATGATATAATGACTATATAATATTTTATCAAGCCTACATGTACATGTAAATGAGATCTGCTGTTTCACCCTCAAAAGGTCATAGCAAGTTAGACTTTTTAGATTGTAAGCTTCTGTGTCTTTGTTAAAAATGATATACCCGGATACATATTCCATTTTCTTACATGAATACTCGAAGCAGTCTTTGCAAGAAATTTAGTAATTGAGACATAATGGGTAACAATAACTATAGTTTATTACACAGTTTCAACAAAATTTTCACAAGTGAGGCATATACAACACAAATGAATAAAATAAAATGAGAAAAACATATACAAATTGCAGTGTAAACTATTTGATTATTTGTTACATGAATAGTAGTAACCCTTATATTAAATATTATGTATGTTATTTTTTTTAGATTATTTGATGTTGGAGGTCAACGGTCAGAAAGAAAAAAATGGATACATTGTTTTGAAGATGTAACTGCCATTATTTTTTGTGTAGCTATGAGTGAATATGACCAGGTTTTACATGAAGATGAGACAACTGTAAGTACTGCATGTTTTAAACCCTGTGTCTGTCCAATATTCTTTTGCAAAATTTACCAGTAAGTTTGGTTTGGTAAACAATTACCTTATCAGCTTGCTTCAAAGGTCTCTGAAAGTATGAGTTGCTGAAAGCCAGAGCACTTCCTACACATTATACATGTACATGTACTTCATTTGTAATCCCTTCCAAACAACTATATTGTGAATGATTTGTAATCCCTACCAAACAACTATATTGTAAATGATGAACCCCTTCCAAACATCTATATTGTGATCTTGAATCTCTAAAAGGAATACCAGTCCAAAATCGGTTCATTTCACTAACATATTTACATAGATATGATAAATTGAATTGTGGACCATCTAGAGGTCACATTTTTTATTCGATTCTGATGAAACTTGCTTCCTTTCAATATTCGTGTATATCAGACGTCAACTTCCCGGATTTCTGGATTGTACTGACAATCACATTTTTAGTTTGTGGATTCTCTAAGAGGACACAATTTTTATCTGTGTTTGATGATTCGTGTTAGATGAAACTTTAAATATACATGTATGTTTATATCCCAAAGATCTTGGTTCCTTTTGATATGGTATTGCACATGTTAGACCGTGGCTTGTTCTCTGTCCATCTCTTGCAAAATGTCAACACATCTTGCATGGCAACCACTTGTTACCTATTGAATCACTGTTGATATTTGACTGTTGTTCCTTGATTAAATATTAAATATGAGTACATTTTTCCCTGGATTAAGCCATGAAAATTTAGATATTGTGTGGAAAATGCAAATGACAATCTTGCAGAAAAAATAAAAATTCACTTAAGTGCTTTATACTTACCCTATCGGTGATTGTCAAAAGATTCTGAGAAGACGAAGGTATATGACAACAGAATCAAAACCAAATGACCATTATGTGTATACAATGCATGTGATAATTTAGAAACAACTTCTCTTTCAGTAAAATTGAACATTATGAATTTTGTTTTTACAAATGAAGCTCACATTACACTATGTATAGTGTACCTGTTAAGTGTAGGTGAATGGAATGAATATCTTTTGTTGTAAAACATACATTTTTATTTTTATTTCAGAATCGCATGCAAGAAAGTTTGAAGTTGTTTGATTCTATTTGCAACAACAAATGGTTTACTGATACATCTATTATCCTTTTCCTTAACAAGAAAGATCTGTTTGAAGAAAAGATTAAAAAGTCATCTCTAACAATATGTTTTGGAGAATATACAGGTATGGTAGATCGATAACAAATAATTATATGCTGTCAATCACAGTAGTAGGAGTAGGGTACTTCGAGAATTTCCATGCATAACAATACGTACCATACAGTGAAAAACTGAAACTGAGTAAAACATGTCCAATATTTGTTTAAGCTGCAAATGAAAATTTAAATCTACTCCTGGTCTGGACAGGAAATAGCTCTGTTTAATTTGTAACGTTGTCTAATTTTAATAACTGAGCATGGTCAGCGGTTTCATTGGTTAGAACTACTACTTGTATGCATACGCATTCTTCAATAATTACACAAGACAAGCTACAGATTAACAAAACAGCCCCGACGAACTGGAATCAGTTGGTGTTTTTCGTCGACCCGAGGACATTGGCAATTGTGTTGAATACCTCTACCCACCTTTTTACATTAGGCAACCATCAGGTGCTACCGATTGGTGACACATTCACAGATGTGGGCAGATACAACAAACCACAGTCATCCTCAATGCTGGATGTCGAATAGCATGTTTGCTTTCTTACAAATATCTGTAGCACGGATAACGACGAAATACTGCGGGTAGCCACGCCTTTTGGTGAAATTTGTGTATACACTCAATCAGCAAGGACAAAAACCTGACATAACCCCTTCGCAACTTCTCTGTTTTATGCCTTACCCAATAATTATCCGAATGTATATCATTAATTATCCAAAATTCTTGATATTGCGAATATGCTCAGAATTTTGCAAGCAGTTTTATGCAGTTTGTAAAAGAGCTTATCTGAATATTACTACTCACCAGCAGTAGAAATTTACTTATAATCCAGACCACTGATCTTGTCTGATAAATAAAATTAAGAGCAATATTCTTTGAAATGAGGTGATAGTTTTATGGCTTTCTTGTTGTGAAATACCAAGGTTCTGCGTGTGAAATATTTTATTCGCCCACATTTTCATATGAACGTATATTGTCGTCACCTTGTCAGCCCGTCCATCAGTGTATAAATTTGTTTTTGGACACGCTACAGGTCACAATTGTTATTCAATTTTAATGAAACTGGAAATATAGGTTTATCAGACTGTAGCTTCCTGTTTCCCAAAGATCTTGGTTCCTATTGATTATGTTACATGTTGAATCGTAACATAGGCGTATCTTGCTTTGCAACCGCATGTATAATAAAAAAGATATAATACCTAACCTTTTCATTTCACTGTATTTACAGTTTGGTTACTATTTGAATTAAACATGAATGATTTGTCTGTTTCAGGTAAACAAACTTATGAAGAAGCAGCTGCATATATTCAAGCGCAATTTGAAGCCAAGAACAAGAGTTCAACGAAGGAAATCTATTGTCACCAAACTTGTGCTACAGATACTAACAATATTCAGTTTGTGTTTGATGCGGTAACCGATGTTATCATCGCAAACAATCTGAGAGGATGTGGCTTGTATTAAAGTGTCTACAGACTATGAGAACTATGTATCTGTTTGTGCAATGTCGTGCCGTCTGTGACTTATCATCCACATTCAATTGGACTTTCGGCAGAGAGCAAGCAAAAATGTCTCTGCTCATATTGTGTGCAATTTTAATGCCATTATTCTTGGGAAAATATACAGGTCCTTCTTGACGTAACTGTACAGACTCATTCAGGATATGGAAGCCTAGATATATATACCAGGAATACGGAAAATTATTTGATTTAAAGACATGACACTTATATATGTATTGACTTTTTCTTGCTGCAAATTTTATCTATATTGGTGTTCCATAGGAGATGCTGGTATATTTTGCCAGTGTATGAATTGTTTTAGTCTGTTTAAGTTTTGTTCTATGTGCAATATTTGTAACATTCAAGCTCATAGGTGTTCATACAGCTGACCAATACCTGTATTTGTATTTCAAAACGTATCATGCTTTTAATAGCTCCTTGTGTTTTGCACATTCTGGTTGTTTACGACACCATAAATGGACGACTCAGCAACTAGTGAGATGTTTGAAGAGAGAATGCCGTCTACAATAAGTGAATATTTTACTCCAGTCTCATTATGTTTCGTAGCTTCTCCATTACTTGGATCAGACATACTCTTTTCCAACGAGCAAATAAATGTACTAGCATTGGAAGGACACTAAATGAAACCTCATGGAGAACTGTACATTTTATCTGTTAATATTTCTGCCATTGTGAAAACACACACACACACCACAGATATCGAAAATCAAGATCTCAATGTGGAAGAATATGGCCTTGTAACCTTCCATGGTTCTTAAGTGATATTTTATGTTAATGTTTGTGATAAGAAAAATGGGGAGACAAATTATTTGTTATCATGGCATCAAAACTTATCAATGTCTGAAATAGTACACACTTGTTTTATTTGTCTGTAACATAACATCTAGCATAATCCAAAATTGTTTCAGGACGGACGTCGGACGGTTGGATTTTATACATTAGTTAATATGGGAACTGGTAAATTGGTCCGAATGTTTAAATTTCTCTGTGCCTTGTTAAATATGATCTGGGGAAAAGAAATTGTAATAAAAGAAACCAATTTATGGCCAAAGAAAATTAAACATAGAACAGTGTAAAGGACTAATCTAAATCTATAACTTCTAATGCACCATTGTTAAATTATAAAATTCTGTTAAATTATATTGAAGTTAATAGAATTTATTTCAAAGCTTCAATGTAGTGGGGAGTTAATTAAAGAGCTTTTAATGTAGGTTTAATGTTTATGTTGGTTGGCCTAAATACATGTAGATATTAATGTCTATCATCTTAATTTTGATATATAAGCATTTAGACTTTCAACAAGCCAACTTTGATCACTTCTGTAATATTATAGGTTTTAAAATAATCATACTGCTAAAATATGCCAGTATATGTATTATGTATACCAGTATATGTACGGCAACAAAGTGTACTTGCACAATATACTAATTAAGTACAAGAAAATATGTATGAATGTATATTGTATGTAATGATTTAATAAATACTTACAGCAAATCATGAACCATGGCGTGTATACTACTAGAAAATGTCTAGCTGTATAATATGACAATTTGATGTAAAATGGACTAAAAAAGGTATTATAATTTATAATATGATGTGAATGAATCACATTACTACAGAACCTGTGTTGAATGATATACATCATTAGAGACCTACAATCTAAGGATTTTATCAATTGCTAAGTGTGTATAAATATGTAATGTTGGACTAAAATAAGATGTCTGAGATTGAATTATTGTCATGATTCATGATTTGCTGTCTTAATTGAATGTGACAACTGTTAATAATATTCTTGTGTGTGTTTTATTTATAATTGCTAGATATACAATGTAAATATGATATAATATGTATTTTGATCCTCTTTCATCCTAACTAGTCTCTCTCTCTCTTTCTCTCTTTTATCACAACTAATGTTGCATCAGGCAAACAGAGAAAAAAAATTGATCAAATTACTAAGATCAGATCCGTTACAGTTTACAGTATGGTGTTCACTATTACAAGATCGCTGGGTCCAACGTTACTTTGGTGCAATATATTATTTATTATTAGAAAATGTATCCAAAACATTGCTCAAGTTTTCTGTCATAATAAACATCCTTCTTTGTATTTCTTAAATTAACTATGTTCTCCACTGGAATCTTCATTTGTCTCACTTACATTATAAAATGTAAGAACTTTGTGTAGCGAGGACATAAATAATTGAAGTATTATGACCTCAGCAATTGCTCGCTTGTAATATTATTAACACAATGTTATAATAATAAAAATAAACCTTTCATAATATCACTCACTAAATAATTCAATATAATATTTATTGTTTAATTTTATTTAGAAATATCAAAAGCAGTGTTCACATAATAGTATTATTTAAAAAATCTTTTAATGATGACAACAATTTTTTTTACAATTGTTTTATATTTAGTTTTAAGTTTTGTATACTATACCTTTTACTCTGGTTTCCCTTTGCAAATCCTAATCAACGGTCTTTAATAGAAATCCCTTGATTTATGTTTATTTAAGTTTTAGACATGTTTTATATTTTGTGAGATTTATCTTGTAGTTTATTTAAGTTTTATCGTTTATTTAAATTACCTAGCTTCAAAAGGTTAGAAACTATTTATGAAAAACATGACATTGTTTATATTAAGTATATTCATGTATTTATCTTAATTTTGTCTTTCTAAAAGACACAAAAACAAAGATAGTGTGTGATTCTAAACTACACTGAAAACTGTAGTGATACAAAACAGACATACATGGAAAAATAACCACTTTATAATCCTGTTTTATTTGATAAATCTTGTGTGCATATTGTTAAGTTTTAAAGTGAACAAACATACTGCTGTACTGCACAGGGTACATGATTTACATTAATAGTATTATGTAAAAACGGCTTAATTAGGAGTGAACCTACATTGGGCTGCACTGTACATGAAGTGGTTTTGATTATTTACTTTTAGAAGAAAAAAAAACTTTGTGTAATTATTTTGGCCAGGGTATTTAGCAGTTTTAGCCTCAAGCTCTTATTTATTATAGTGTTTCATAGTTCAACCCATTTTGTATTCATCAGGTATTAATAAACTGTGATTTATTCTCAAGAATGCAACCTTTGTAAAGCCAGAAGAAACTCAGTGACAAGCATAAAAAACTAAAATCAGTAAACAAAATCAAATCAAAAGGCGTTACCATTATAGGCAGGGCGGGTGTAAAATTGTTTCAGTGTATCAACAAGAAAGGCCACAGCAAATTATCTAATTTGTTTTACATTTAATATGTTATTTATTTGACAGAGGACATGAAAGAATTGACCAATTACTGAGAAACTAATTAATTGATAGAAAAGTATACATGTACATTACTTTAATTAAGATGATTTATGACTTTTCTTATTTTGGACAAATCAATCAAATCACTGTAGATTTCTACAAATCTATTACAACAGTCACGGCAAACTTGATTCTTGAAATGATATTTATTATTAACTTATTGAACATATGGCTTCAAAATGTGCATGATATTTAATATAGAATTTTTTAGAAATAAATAGCTGCTCAATACTGATATTAATATAAATTATGAATATTAATCATATTCTATAGTGAATCACTACAAATGCTACAGTAAAGTTTGTTGCTTGCATTCAATGTAAATGTAATTATATAATGTAATTTGATGGCTTGTCTTTGGCCATCTACTGTGTTCACCTAGTGTTTAAACTAGGTGGTTTAAAAGGGGGTGTTGGTGGGTAATAGTAAACGATAGAGTGGGGTGGGGTATGTAATGAAATGGTGGGAAGGGTTAGATGTGTTGACGATACGATTAGAACTGGTCATATTATGATCAACTTAAATCTGTAATTATACCGTCTTGTAGTTTGTATCATCTTATCCATGCTATGTGTGTGTGCGAGGAGGGAATCACTGGTAGGCCCTCCTACTAATTTATTTATTTCTTTTATTTCAATGTTCATTGAGAAAATTGTTGCATGAGTGTACAGTTTCAACTTTTAAGAAATGATTGTTTTATGGTCCAATAATATGTGTATTCACACTGACAATGTTGATGCTTCTTATCCTTATAAAATGTAGGCTGAAACAACTATGGCGAAGGAGTTGTCATTAGGGAGATATTAATACAAAACTGATAATAATGGTCAACAGAGATCTTTACACACAGTAATATTATTACATGGAACCAGAAAATTGTGATCGCAAATATTTTGATCAAAATAACCATCTTGATCAACTCGGTGATATATGGTATGGCCTAACAAAAGGATGTGAAGCATTAATGTGTCAAATGGCATTCAATGTATGTACTCAACTTTCATCTTTAAACATAATTACATGACCATTATCATATTTCTGTTTTGTTTTTATTTTTTCCAAATGGATGATTTTTTTGTACATCATTGCAAAATAACTGCCAATTGTAAACTGCAATTTGAAAGTTTTATTTGACTTCAAGGAATCATCATTTGATATTCCACCATTCTAGTCTTGTCTAGAAAGCCTGGAACTTGCTAACATTGTATTAGTGGACTTTAGAAGGTGCCACAGTAACGTCAGTGTATTATTGTCTCTCTTAAAACAACCGAAAATAAAATATTAGAATTTTACGAGTTTGGATTTACTCTTTACATCAGTTTCCTTATTACAGTCGATAAAGCCATTTACAGTTGATTACCTATTATCCTAACATGAAACAGCTAAAAGTTTCCTGTTTATAATCCATTTGTTCATTAAAAAGACAGAATAATGAGAATAAATTGTGTCATTTCCTCAAAGCACTTATTTTAAACTTAATTCTTTATAAAACCCAGTGAAGCTGTCTTCAAGCTGGCCAGTTAAAAACTATGAAGGGGCACCTAGTCACTTGAATAGATATAACCATTTAATATTGATATGTGATCATAACAAGCTACATTTGTCAAAAAGGCTCTTTTTCTATGTATAGAAAACCAGGGTGATTACTGGTATATTTTTGTACAATTGACAATCTTGAAGATGAAGCAGATTATGTATTCGGCTGAAGCATTTACATGGGAATACCATACTTCTATCCAGATATAATGGGGTTTTCTTTCAGATTTTATATCAGAGTAGAAATAGCTATGTTTGCAGTGGCATGTTCACTTGGACAGTATTTAGCTAAGTGATACTAGGCATATTGCTGTGATTGAAATGGTCAATTTTAATTGTCTTGTCTAATGTAAGTACATTAAACAAAAATGAAATATATTTTAGAAAAATTACTCATGGATATCAAATTTTTTATTGACCTATTTAAGGTTGTGTGAATAAAATGGGGTACAAGATATTCTTATATACTGGACAACAACAAAATTTACAATCATATCCTTTAAAGGAAGATCATAATATCTTCCTTCAAACCAGTTTCCCCCTGAAAATAAATTTACAATCTTGACCAGACTTGCTATTTTTTGTTTAATAGATTTGGTACCAGTTATTGTGATATTCAACAAATAAATTTCCCTGATACATGCGATTACACTGAAATAAAACAATTCAGTTTGGTTAGTTAATTAATTATATGGAAGTTGCTAGAGGTTCATAGTCTGGGCTTGTTCAACACTGATCAGATTGACTGCAAGGTCATTTTGGAGAATATTATCATGTATTATGCTAATGAATAGCTAATCAACATAAATAAATGTGTCACACCCATTCCACCGCCCATGCCGGGTACTAGAAGAGTTGTTCCCCTTTAGTCTCCACAACAACGTCGGATTTTGAGCGTTTGATACTTCGGTGTGACCTAGTCATATTTTTTTTTTAATTCTCTGCTATAAATATTAATGATATGACTAACAGTAAACACCGTTTCTGTTCAACAGATCGGTAGAAATCACTTATATTTCAGCTAAAAAAAAAATAAACAAATTTGACATCAAGAGTTATGCACCCTTGCTGCAGTATGTACCACAAAAATCCTAAATATTGTCATAAAAAGAGGGCAATGTTGTTTTTAATACGATGTAGAATTTATTTCAAACTTATTGTTTTACCAAAATTTATTTGATTTAATTCAATAACTGCTATGAATACAAATTTGGGAGGCAGGATGGCCATATTAAATATTAAATGCTGGATAACCGAGACATGAATAGAAAATGGCCGTACAATGGAGCACGGAACAATTTTTTGCAGAATACAAAGATTTACAGGTTTGTTAAAGTTTTAATAAACTTGTTCCCTTTAGACTCAACCCCATTTTTGCTTTATAATGTACGGAAAGGTCTTTGAAATAAGAGTGTATCATTGTCAACAAAATAAATACTTTGGTTTCACACTTCTCTCTAACTAAAAAAAGGAAAATGACAAATGTCAATTTGCATTATCAGTCAGTACTGACAGTAGGATCGACACCACATAAAATATTTCGTCTGATTCTACTAAGTACCGGTATCTATAGATTTATGATTCTTATAAGTCAGTAGACTGGCTTGGTACTGCAGACCACGTTGGATGAGCATTCTATTCTATTGCATTTTTGCTCTGTTAAACCATAGATAATTATCTATGGTTAAACTAAAGCCCCAATACCACTCTCTCTTGTTGTAACTGAATAATGTTCCAATCTTTATTCTGGTCAACAATTTGTACTTAACCAATTATTAGTGACCGCCATGCTTTTTAAAATCTACTTTTGCTTTGTTTTGATTTATATCGCTGGTAATGTCTACCTACAGTTCCGTGCAAAAAAGGTCAATAGCTCGATTCGACAGACGATTAAAGGAGCTAAATCGCTAACGTTTGGGATCTAGAAATTCACAAAAGTGGGTTGAAACGCATATAATACTGCAATATGAATTTATATAAACTGATAACATTCAACGGTTTCCGTTTTTACTCCAATTTTAAATCAGTCATGTTTGGCGAATAAGCCAGCAATCTCAATCGAGTGTAAATCTCTAGCGTCTTGTTATTCCAGTCACATATATGCCGTTTGATTTGATGAAATGTGTCTAGCCTCGTCCCTCGAGTCTCTCATTATAAGTGGGGCGGAAGCGCATAATGGTACATGATTCGTGTACCGATGTTAAAAAAAATATTTTGTCTTAAAAATCAAATATCGATAAGTTTACATCATCAATGTTGATTTAAATTGACCAATAATTTGTGTTTTCGATGTCAAAGAATTTGGAGGATTTTGAGTTATGGACTAAGGTCCTTTAAGCAGAACACAAGTTATAACAAGTCTTCTAGATCCAAGTGTAGTAAAGACAAATAAAAACAAAATTTTGAACTACAAAAAACGAAACGAAATTTATTCAGTGTTGTTATCAGATTGGCTCTCATATGATATAGGCTATATTTATGTAAAAAAGTACACATACCTCTTGTCGCTGTCTGCTGCAAAATACTGTCTGTTTTCGTCTGATTCTACTAAATTATATAAATAAATTTATAGACCTATAGCGTTACTGGCTTGGTAGTGCAGACGGCTTTCGATTTTTTTGCTATTTCATTATCATTGCATTTGTGCTCTTTAAACAGTGTAACACTCCTTCTGCAGTTCAAAATAGCTACAACTACTAAAACTCGAAAAGTAAATGTGAGGCTAAAGAAAACTATACATTGCACTATTTGCGACCTGACGTGAATTAATGATATCCAATCGTGAAAACTTGTATATTTTACATGCTGTATGAAGCCACAGTAAACAAAATTCAATTATCAATGCGCTTTGTGGTGTTGTGATTTCCTAATTAGTAATTACTACTTATGAAGTTGCATTTTTGCTGACATCAATAAATACAAAAATATATTGTATGACCAATTAGGCAATTTTTATTCGATTTTGATGAAACTTAAGAAATGTTTATATCCCAAAGGCCTTGGTTCTTTTTGATATTCGTGCATATCGGACTGTAACTTTCTATGGACTACATGGGATTATAGCTCCTGATTGTACGAAAAATAACTTTATTAGCTTGTGGACCCTTTTTGATGAAATTTAAATTATGTTTATATTCCAAAGATCAAGGTTCATTTTGATATTTTTGCATGTCAGATCATAACATACTGAATTATTGCCCCTGATTGTCCATCTCTTGCAAAATGGATGTCTTTCTTGTTACTATTTACATTAAATTTAAAGACAAAGAATAAGAAGGAAGAAGAATATTGAATTTTATTTACGATATTGTTGCCTTGATCACTTTGTATTAAGAAGGAAGAAGAATATTGAATTTTATTTACGATATTGTTGCCTTGATCACTTTGTATTATCATGTGAACAACCAATTGTTCAAGTTAGTGACACAAAGAAACCTACTGATTTTAAACAAATTATGTCGACAGTTCTGGCATGGTTATTGTCTTGTAAATGTCCAATTATCTACAATTGTGACAACATTTGTAGTCTGCTTCTGTGATGCTTCATTGCCTGGCAAGCTATCTTTTTAACATTTTTTCTATAACTACCCATACTTCTTACTTAGTGCCAATGTGACTCAAATTTATAAACAAAAACCACTTCCCACACTCAGCCGTTCCTTATTTTGAGTATGTAATATTTTTCATTTACTAATTTATGTATACTTACAGGCCAGTGCAATGGGCGTGGATTGTGTAGGACAATGGGCTTTATTAGCTGGGTAAGTAAGAGATAGAATTGATGATCTTATTTTTAATAATTATGTATTTGTTAAAACACAAAAAAACTTTATGAAGTATACTCTAATTAAGTAAGATACATAAATTTTCGGGTATGCAAATTGACTGAAAGATTGATTTTACATTTTCGATGCCAGCAAACCATTTAATACATATGGCTACAGAGGCCGAAATGAGAGATGTGGTTTTTGATGAATATCTTTTTTCACCACAATTTTTTTTTCACTTTTCATTGCAGAAGAAAAGCCTTGGCATTGGTTAATTTAAATAACACAGATAATGTTATAAAGGTAGCCAGGAAGAGTAAATGGGAAATCAGTTGTGTACAATGGAATCCTCATGCTTCACATGCCCCTATATTTGTTACTGCTGTAAGTTCGATTGTTGTCATTGACTTTTCTAGAAAATTTTAGTTTAACTAGAAGTGTCCCTAATCTCTTATTATGTTCTAATGGACACCATTGATTTCAACTGTCTAATGTGTATTACTGTTTCAGCCTAATGACCTGTGTCGACCAATACCAGTCTGGTATCAGTCTTTTAGAATTTTTTGCCTTGAATCACTTGCATGAAAGGTCTATACAATATGGTCAATCCTTGAAACAAGCTAAGTAGCATGTAAGGTGATATTTTCATCAATGCTCAGCTGTCTGATCAGGTAACTTTTCCTTCCTGATCTCAAGTTTGTTTCAGCTATAATAATGATTTGAATTAGTTTGCCATGACCTAATGCTGTTCAGTTGGATGCTATAAAATCTAGCAATACAAATATAGTCCATGGTTTCACTGATCACAAGTTAACACAATGAGCTTGCCAAAAAAAAGGCATTTGTGTGAATTGAACAATATGCTTGGGCATGTGGTATTGGAGATCATTTGGAAGCTAATTCCAAAGGGATGAGACACTTTAATTATTTTCACGATTTATTTAATGCTGTTTAATATCATTTAGCCAAATACCAGCGGAAAAAAACTAATGTCATAATTCAGATACTCAATGTAGAGGATATGCACCAGTCTAAAATTAGAATTTTGTTCTGAGAGTGATTTATATAAACTATTTTTACTGTTTCAAGTGTAAGTAGGGAATTAATCAAAACACTAGGTGATACATAGATTGCTGTTTCTGTTTTTTTCTCAATTTTAATTATCTTGTGGCTGACAGTCTCTTCTTTTTGTGAATAGAGGGGAGTGGATTGGCGATGGGTTATCACCTGTGCATTGTATCATAAGGTCTCTGATTGACGTCTTGTGTCACATCGATAATAAAAACAGCGTATATCTTCTCCTACTTGACTTGAGCGCGGCTTTTGACACGGTCGATCATGAAATCCTACTGGACCGACTAGAGTTCCGTTTCGGAGTCTTATACACAGCGCTGCACTGGTTCAGATCTTACCTGACCCCAAGAACACAGTCTATATCTGTCAACGGAATTCAGTCAAATGTCACTGTCCTAAAATATGGAGTACCACAAGGCTCAGTTCTCGGACCATTATTATTCACCGCATATACGTCTCCCTTAAGCGAAATCATTTCAAATCACGGCCTCGACTTCCACCTGTACGCTGATGATACACAGCTGTACATCGCACTTAAACCATCCACTGAACCATTTGAAAAAGCCAAACTGGAGAACTGTGTGGCTGAAATTCGTCACTGGATGAAATCAAACCTGTTAAAACTAAATGACTATAAGACCGAACTTATAAAGAATATTTTAAATCAAATAGGCGAAGACGGCATTAATATCGGAGACTGTGCTATACCCCCCAGTAAACTGGTTAAAAATCTTGGAGTCACATTTGACAGCACTCTTTCTATGCAAGATCATATATCAGCCGTAACCAAATCCTGTAACTTCCATATCTACCAAATTGGCAAAATCAGAAAATACCTAAACCTTGAAACAACGAAACTCCTAGTAAATGCATTGATCCCCTCAAAATTAGATTATTGTAACTCACTTCTCATCAATCTTCCGGCAAAATCCCTTCGACCATTAAAACTTATTCAGCACAAAGCAGCAAGAATTGTTTCCCGATCAAAACCGTTCACCAGTATTACACCTGTACTTAAAGAACTGCACTGGTTGCCCTTAGAGTATCGCATTAATTTCAAAATCTTATGTTTCACATACTGTTCCCTCTACTCTACTGAATTCCCTGAATACATATCCACACTTCTACATCAATACCAACCAACTAGAAGCCTTCGCTCAGAGAACCAGAACCTATTAGTTGTACCAAAAGTAAAAAGTAATCTTGGTCTCCGAAGCTTCAAAGTGGCTGCTCCGAAACTATGGAATGAGCTTTCACTTGAATTGAAAAGTGTAGATAACATAAACATTTTCAAAAAGAAACTAAAAACTCAATTTTTTTAATGAAGCCTTCGTGATGCCCCGTTGCGATTTTTAAACTTTTTTCCCACGCCATTATGAATATTGTAACAGAGCAGCTAATCTAGCTGGATGTTGGCGCTCTATAAATGTCCATTATTATTATTATTATTATTATTATACGCCCACATTGAAATGTGTCAAAATTATATAAAATTGCCATTTAAAACCATCATAATACATGTCCACTATCCTGACTAGTTTCATCAAATAAATTTTAACATTTTCAAAGGAACAGTTCAACAGAAACAGGAAACAAATTTGAATAATGATGAGGTCATATGTTGATGACATCACTGTAATGGTTGCCCTGTCGTTGGTAACAAGTAATTCTTCATTTTCTACAAAGGTGATCTATCACATGAAAATATATGATGATGCTATTAACAGAGGTGCCTATACACAAGTTGAAAATCCACAAATTATACACAGTAGGCATCCTCAAACCAATTCGTAGGAAGAATTGGTTTGAGGATGCCTACTGTGTATAATTTGTGGATTTTCACATTGAAATGTGGTCATATATTGGCATCGCCTGGTCCGTCCGTCCGTCGTCCACAATTTCTTGTGAACGCTCTAGAGGCTAAAGTTGATATTTGATTGACTTTAAATGTATACACAGTATTTAAGGTCTTGAGACGAAGAAGCCTATTGATTTTCAGCGACATCCGATAATTACTGCCAGAGTTATGGCCCTTGATCACTTTGAAAAATCTTGTGAACGCTCTAGAGGCTAAAGTTAATATCCGATTGACTTTAAATTAATACACAGTGTTTAAGGTCATGAGACAAAAAATCCTATTGATTTTCAGTGATATCCGATAATTACCGCCAGAGTTATGGCCCTTGATCACTTTGAAATATCTTGTGAACGCTCTAGAGGCTAAAGTTAATATCATGAGACAAGGTCATGAGACAAAAAATCCTATTGATTTTCAGTGATATCCGATAATTACCGCCAGAGTTATGGCCCTTGATCACTTTGAAATATCTTGTGAACGCTCTAGAGGCTAAAGTTAATATCTGATTGACTTTTAATTTATACACAGTGTTTAAGGTCATGAGAAGAAGAATCCTATTGATTTTCAGCAATTTCCGATAATTACTGCCAGAGTTATGGCCCTTGTTGTTACTCTTAATCAGATTTTAGTGTATTATAAATGTTTCATTATCGAAAAAAATTAAAAATATGCGACAACTCTTGTTGACTGCCCGGACGATTTAGCTGCTGTGGGCGTATGTTTCGTTGCCTAGCAACCAATCTTTTTTATTCCTACTGATTATTTTCATTGACTATCAAGTTCACTATTTCTTATTGTATTTTTATGTTTTGCTTAATTAAATACAGCCTGTGTATCATGTTACTGTACAGAGCAGTGGACAGTAACAACCAACCCCTGGAATACATTGCATTCACTTAATTCATTGTGGGTTTTTTTTATTATGGTTTCGTTAATTCTTTTTTTTATTTTTGCAGTCTAATCAAAGATTAGATGTATACACATGGAGGGATGGCACAGCTGAACATAAGTGTAATTTAAAAGCTCACTCAAGGACTGTTAGGTAAAGAAAATTAATTTGAGATATCTGTACATGTGTATTAGAGACATGTATGCCATTAGAAAATGTGATTGTTGTTAAGGTCTATTCTAGTTTTATAAAAAGGCATGCCCAGATATCTGGATTGTAAAAAAATAAACATCTTCTGTCTTATTCATTTTTGAATATACTCTCATAACAATAATTACCTCCATTATGTTTAATTTACAGTGATGTGGATTGGTCACCATTTGATGTAAATATTGTAGCATCCTGTTCAGTAGATACATTTTCCTATTTATGGGACATCAGGTATAAGCTTACATTTAATTTATCAATGTTCTATAAGGATATCCAGATGAGTGTAGTTCTTAAATGTTTTTTTTAAACACAATCTTTATGAATGTAAATAATAGATCTACAGTGCTGCATTCCGAAGTTTGATTTTATTAATTCTGACACTAAAAGATACAAATCTGGATTTTATTATCCAAAATAAATATACATGATAACTAATATGATACACAATGATAACCACATTGTCTACCATGCATAGAAACTAATTAATAATTTTAGTATAAATTAATAATCTCCCATGCAGCATGATATATTATTGGGTATTCACTATTGACATACATGTAGGCCTATGTCAAGAAACCCAGGTGTAATTTCTTAATTCTATGCATTATGATTCTGTGTAATTTCTTAATTCTATGCATTATGATTCTGTGTAATTTCTTAATTCTATGCTTTATGATTCTGTAAAATTTTGTAATTCTATGCATTATGATTCTGTGTAATTTCTATTGAATTATGTTTGTAGAGAACCAAAGAAACCTATAGCTTCCTTCCAGACAGTAGGTAGGTTATACCCTCAAAATCATATTTTTTGCTATATACATGTACCCAATTCTGCTAATAACTTCATGAGTTATGGCCCTTGTTTATTCATGAAATCTTCGGACAGCTCTTGAAGACGCCTATAACTATAAGAGTATAAAGTGGTACAGAACAAAACAATAGTTAAATATAATGGTGTTCGTCATCCAATCAAAGTTCAGTTATATGGAGTAGAGCCCGGAGTAGAGGCTATAGATACAACATTTACAAGTAGATCTACTGGTATACTTTTATCTGATTGTTAATGCAAACTATATATACTTCTGTTGTTTCATTCAATATAATTTTGTCATATTTTTTTAGGGTTTCACACATCAGTTAGTTTTAAATTAGTTCAGTATTGTATTGTTCAATATAAATTAAATACATTTAATTATGTTTCCATGCAAATGTTTAGGCTCCAAATAAAATTATTTTTAGAGCTTGTATATTTGAACTGTTTTAGCTGGAGCTTACCAAGTAAAATGGAATAAAGTTACAAATAACCAGTTCGCTACCACACATGAAGGTGATTTGAGAATATGGGATCCAAGGGTATGATCTGTTCTTTATTATAGATTTTGTACTACTCTGGTTTAATAACTAATTCACCTTACCGAACTTACCTCATATTGTCTCAAATGCTTCAATACATGAATTTTGTACTGCTATGGTTTAGTCATTAGTTTACAATATGGAGCAGTAAGAACGTCCCATGTGCTATTTCCAGAGCTTGCTGAAAAGAATCTCCAGCTTTTTTCAAAAACCACTTCCCACGTGTCAGGGTTAGTGCCCTTATTGCTGACAAGTAAGGTCTACTTATGTACACATTAGCATTTGTCAGGATTGACAAATAAATTTTAGTTATTGTCCTCCGCTTTTCGAATAAAGCAGGGGACTATTAAAATAGGTTTGTCTGTCTGTCAGTCACACTTTTTGGGACACAATAACTCTCCTTCTTATTAGCTCAATACCTTGTTCTAAGAAGAGCATTTTCTGCTTAGGATAAGCAGACATAAGCAATTTGATTGGTTCATGCTTTGGAACAAGATAACTTTAGTTCTAATTAAGTGAGAGTGATGCAACTTAGTGTTTAGTTTCATTACATCAATACCATCAATAAGTTCGCTAATCAGTATTTTCTACTCAAGCTAGTTTTAGCGATAAGCAATTTGATTGGCCAAGACTTTGTAACACAATAGCTCTCCTTCTAATTGAGCTAGAATGTTCAAACTCGGTGTATTGTTTATTAGGCCAGTGACTTGCTTGGATTTCGGAGAAGATAATTTTATGCTCAGGTTAAGAAGAGTGATAAACAATTTGATTGGCTGGGACTTTGGAACACAATAACTCTCATTATTAAAAGAGCTAGAATGTTCACACGTTGTGACTTGGCGTAGGTGTTCATTAGGTGAATGCTTTGATCGAGTTCAAAGATGAGAATTTTCTGCTTTGGGTAAGCAGAGATAAGCAATTTGATTTGTTGATGCTCTTGGGCACAATGATTTTGGCTATAATTAAATGAGAGCTGTTGATGTTCATTGGGTGAATGTCTTGACTGAGTTCAATGATAAACCTTTTGAGCTAAAGCTAAGCAGAACTAATCAATTTAATTAGTCGATGCTTTGGGACAAGATAACTTAGATTCTCTCTTGATGGAGATTGATGAAACTTTGTGTAATTTGACAAAAAATAAATATTTATTTTGGGATTTCGGTCTGGGACATCAGCCTAACTGTTGGCTTGTTTTCACTTATAAAGATAATTTAATCAATGTTTTCATATATTTTTAGAAGGGAAATATGCCATTGACTTATATAGCTGCTCACTTATCTAAAATACATGGGTTAGATTGGAGTCCATCTAGTCAGGATCATCTAGTCACAGCTAGTCAAGATTGCAGTGTCAGGGTAAGCTGTTCATATAGTATAGTACAAAATATAAGTAATTGGTGATCAGCATTTGGCAACTGGCCGATAAGTACTTAGTGGTCAAAATTAATTTGACTGATAGCTGGTCCACACTACAGATGTGTTTCTGTTCTTGACAATTTTGAAATTACTGAATTTGAAGTTGAATTCTTTAGTAATGCTAAGAAATATTTGTCAAAGGTTGCTGCAATGTAAGACATCACTTTACATAAAAAAAATATAAAAAGGTTACAGGTACACTGCTTTACTCAATCATCCAGACATATAAACAAGGCTACGAAAACCAGGAATGTGACGAAAGTGTAAGTGAAAATAGATATTCATAACAAGGATTTATTGTGTGTCTAGCCAACTCAATATAATCACTCTACTGGTACTAGTTATAGTTTTATAGTGTGGCATATTGTCATTTATGGTTACTTGAAACATAAAGATCCATTTATTTTGTTGAAGGACATATTTATGGACAATAATCATACCAGTGCTTGTCACATAAATAATTGTTCAATAGGTCATCATAGCCAATAGTATTTGGAGCATATTCACATAAGTAGTCTCAGGGTTTAAGTTGGTAAGAAGCTGGCTCGCTAGCCTGGAAGGTCGGTTGTTCAATCCATGCATTAGCCAAGAAAGTTCATCCAGATTTTCCGCCGTGGTTCCCTCTTGTCAGTGATGCAGGACAAAAGGGCCTGACAAGGACAGCTATCTAGTCATTCTGTTGGGACTAATAACTGAGGTCCTGTGTACACATTGTTTGCCAGTCGTGATTAAGACCATTGAGTAGTCTAAAATACACACTAACTTATCCACACCATTCTTATTAAGACTTTGCACAATTGTTTCATGTGTAAAATAACCCAGAGGACTAAGAACAGTTCATCTGTTTGTTGTGTAGTAATGGAGGTACAAGAAGAAAGGAAATAACTATTTATAGCAAACTATATATGGTTTTCCACAACATAGATCAGTTCTTGAATAAATTATGATGTCATACATATCATTCTCGTCATCAGCACTGAAAAGTCGTGGCTGCCTCCAGCAACAGTTTCACACTGGATCATTGATGTCTATCTATACATGACATCAGAAGGAATTCCATCTAAGACGCGATAATCCAGGTCTACCATATATCGCGTGGCTGAATTTTATTTTTTGATGTTCAAAGACTACCATTTTTGAATGTGTAAAATGATTGTGGGAGCACAGAGAAGGGCACTGATTTATATATTTCCTTTTTACATTGTATTTTATAATTTGTTGTGGACGTATTCAAAATATTTACCCGAAATCATAAAATCTCGTTTGAGGGTAATTAATCAACAAAGATTTTAAAATACTTTTAAGTTGATATTTTGGTATCAAAATGTCTTTTATAACCCCTAGTTTCGACCTATGGAGGTGATTATAGATATCTCTCTTTAGCTTGTACTAATAGAATATCCAAGAAAACTCTCTTTGTTTTGGCATTTCCATAGATACCAGACAAACCACAGCCTATAGCCAAAATTGTCTCATGGCTGTTTTTGATTTGCAGTTATAATTATTCATGCCAAATTTGATGAAAATCCATGCAGGCATAACTGAGAGAAGTCAACTTTTGTTGTCATCAACACCCTTTCTTATCATGCTTTTAGACCAAGTTTGGAACATAGTTGGTATTTATTTTGGTGATTAATATGTAGTTTATCACTCCAAATTACCAAAAAATGTCATATTTTATATTATGATCAAAAATTACAGTGCAAGCTTTAAAATGTACCCCAGTAATTAAAGGGACAATAACACTCTTGCTGGCTTGACAGGTTCAGAAAGAAAAAAATGCCTTATTCTAACTACAGGATGTTTAAGTGTCTTACCTGTTGTGTAAATTATACATTACAATCTATCTTACTTGTCCGGAGGGTTTGAAAATATGTTTAAATCCAAGTTGCATTTGAAAGTGTTTATGTAAAGCTTTTCAAACATAAATTGGGACTCCTATTTAGCCCAACATGATTAATAACGGACGGGGGATGTATTTTAACTATTGCTGATTTATAATGCTCATTTTGATAAATGTTTATTGTATTTTTGTTACGGTGATTTATTTGTTTTATGATTAATAAATGACATTTTACACCATATTAAGATGTTTAGTTAATTCTTGGATTGTACACAAAAGTATTTCCAAGTTATTGTCCCTGACTAAAGCTAATATATTGTACGTTTTTGACTGATTTTCATTACAGCCCCTTAACTCAAAACTTTTGAAATAATTATATGTACTTTAATTTATATAAATAATTGGCATGTGAATGCGACATTTAAACTGAATAAACTAGAATTCATCAAACTTTGCAATCTGTGGTAGATGAAATTCCAGTTGTGAGCTTTTCTTTATTTCCTTAATTATATTGAGAAAAATAATTTTTATTGTTTTTGTTAGATTTGGAATTGGAAAAATCATCAGCGTTCAGAAGGAATGATCAGTTTAAAAGATGTGCCAGTTTGGAGAGCAAGATATACAGTAAGTCTTATTTTTACTGAATAAATGTATATTAGCCACTTGGTAATAACTTACTTATGTCAAATAAGTTGTGGGCAATCTGGATGATTTACCGGTAATATCAAAAATAGAGTATGTTTAAAGGGTTTTATTAGGAGCTAGCAATCTTAATCTTATGAAATCGAGAGATCTGATGTTTGAAATATCAATAGACTTGAGGCAAACCTACACAATTTCTAGCAATTTACAGGGAGAATTTCAACATTATTAATATGTTGATATAACCAAAACTTAGTAGACCTACACAAGGACTCTGGTTCATATTTTTTTTTTTTACACTATTTTTTGGTTGTTGTTTTCTTAGTGGGTTACATTCTGTGATGATTAGTCCTTGATTCCATAATAAGACCAACCATTGTGATGGGATTTCAAAATATTTCTTGTGCACCTTGTTATTTTTCACGTAAGTCATAAGTGTCACATATCCTAATAGTATATAGTATATAACACCAATAACACCCCAAATCAATATACATGTACATTGTATCCGATAACTTGTCTGAGATTACTTCCGTGGAATCCAAAGTTAAATAAAGCTAATTCACATACAGGTAAAATGAAAGTAGGAATCTGGCTAGACATCTGGAATTAAGAGATGAAAACATGCTGAATCTAATACGTCTGGTGTCAGAAAAAAATTCTTTGTTGATGGCATATTGTTGTATTTATGATCAAATTTTGAATGGGTTTTATGTTTCTAAATTAATAAATAAACATGCTAAGAAATGTCTACGTATATTTTAATTGGAATAACGTAAGTAGTTAATTGTTTTAGACGATAGATAGAGTCAAATGAGATTATTTAGTATTTTACTACGGTTTACTGACAAATAAATTTTAGGATGGGTTTTATGTTTCTAAATTAATAAATAAACATGCTAAGAAATGTCTACGTATATTTTAATTGGAATAACGTAAGTAGTTAATTGTTTTAGACGATAGATAGAGTCGAATGAGATTATTTAGTATTTTACTACGGTTTACTGACAAATAAATTTTAGGATGTCATTTTTTTACCTTCTGTATATAAGTCAAAACAGACTCTCAGATGAAGATCATTCTTTACTAAAAAATGTATCGACTTATGACCCGAAAAATATGGTAATTTAGGGGGAATTTGAAACCGGTAGGCTACGGATGGGCAGTAGTTGGAACACTTTCATTCTGTGGTATTACAATGTCTGGAAATTTTTTAGGAATATTTTTCACATAAATTTGAATACTGTAAGGGAATTGAATATGAAAAATAAAGAGGTGCACCTATTTTTTTATTATGTATGAATTTGAATATTTGTTGACACATGATTCTTATTTGTGGTTTGAAAACGCCTGCTTAAATAACGATACAAGATATGTCCCTTTATTTTCCGGAAAAAATGTCCAACAACACAAATTTTGAAATCCAATCACTGCTCATGCAGTACACCATATTAATTTTGTAATTTTGAATATTATTAACCATGTCTTGTCGGACATGTTCTATATATATACAGGCGAAATCTTATCACTGATTTATTCACATATGAAATTTATGTTATTGTATATAATTTCAGCCATTTGGTGAAGGTTTGGTGACTGGAGTAGTACCACAGTTAAGACGAGGTGAAAACAGTCTTTATCTGTGGAGTTTAGAGAATCATAATCAACCTGTCCATGCCTTTATGGGACATAAAGATGTAGTTTTAGACTTTCAATGGCGTAAACAATCTCCCGGTGAGTCAATAATTACCGTAATATTCAAATTTGGTGTAGATAATTGCTGAATGAATGTTAACTGACTTTGATTATGAGCATTTTCTGCTTAGGATAAGCAGAGATATTCAATTTGAACGGATGAGACTTTAGAACACAATATCTCTGCTCCTGTTTGCGAGGGGGGCATACATAGTTTCATTATATCCATATCTGACTGAGGTCGGTAATGAACTTTTTCTTCTGAGGTTATGCACAGGGATAAACAGTTTGACTGCTAGATACTCTATTTAATGATCAATGAGCAACTAAGTAATGAATGTCATCTATTTATTTTGGGGATTGAGGCTTGTTATAAGCACATACCGCTTGCCGAGGACAGGGTCACACTGCCAGTAATTCCTATCTAAGTTACTCTCAATATAAAATGATTTGATTTTGTCAATGTTTCATGAGTATGTATTATACATATATTACATGAACCTTATTTTTGAATCGTAAATTACCTTTAGACTTAAAGCTTGTGACAACGATATAATTATGAGTGGAAGATTTTTGAAACTTAACTGGCTGAATAGTATTGAATTCCCCTATTTATATTCTTATTTAGGAAATCATGTGAAAGCAATACAGATCAGTCGAATAAGGGCAGGGTTGGGACAACCAAAAAGGGGAAAATGTTGAATTTTTATACATTTCTAACTTCTTCAAAGTTATTTGATAGATTTCAATCAAATGTGGTGTATATGTTACCTTGGTGTGTATTTCCCATTGTTTGACAAGGTTACCTTTAACAATTTAAAAGTTCCTCTTACAAGTAATCTTTATTTCTGCTTCTCTTGGTCTTTAATGTTAACTGTAAGAAGTTTGTTTTTCTCAGATGAAGTTGATTATCAGCTTGTTACATGGTCACGTGATCAGAGTTTAAGAATATGGAGAATAGATTCAGCATTACAGAAGGTAGTATATATATTATGTCACATCTGTTTGTAACCAGATTTTTATTTTATCTTGCCAATTCTTTGTTTGTCTGTTCAACATATAATTTACTTTTATATTTTACATTTTTATCTTCTTCACAAAAGTGAAATATTTTAAACATAATTTCACTTAAAGGATTAAATATTTACCTACTGTCAAACATTTGTAATATTATGTAACAATCTGATTTAAATACAGATCTATATTTAGTTTCGTTTTTTTGGTACTTGCGAAGGCTTACACTACATGAAGATCTGACCAGTTGTACTGGGAGGTCGCATCAGGGGTCATATGAGCAGCTTTTGACCCTATGCTGATAGACGTTTAATAAACAATCAGCATTGACATTTCTAGGGGTTTACCCACAGTTCCGTGCAGAGCATGCCAAGAACCTGGGATAACAGACCTTTTCATTGGTTAATTTATCACATTTCCTATAACAACTCTTCCAGATCCTAGAGTTGTGAAGACAAGTAAAACATAATTTTAAACTATGAAAAAAACAAAACAGATTGTATTATGTAACTTCTGTGTTAAGGGTGTTGCCATGTCTAAGCTATGGTAACTTCGCAATTAATTGTATATTATTTATTAAACTCTGCTCCACATAAATTTGGTATGATCTTTAAATGGACATTTGAACCTGGGCACATATCTCTTGTGGTTTTGAAGATATTCAAGTTTGAAATCAGCTTAAAAATGATAATTTTCTTCATAAATCTAAAATGTTCTCCGTCTTGCCTGATCCGATTTAAATAACTTTTGACATGCAAATAGCTATGCTAGTGCTTAATAAAATTACAGGAGTGTTTTTCATGGTGCCTATAATAACGCCGAAATTCCAGAAAATCAAAAAATTTCATATGTTGTTATTTAAACGTGTCTGAAATAAAATCTATTTCATATAATCATAATTTGTCCCATAGAAATGTTCCTCTGTATGTAAGTTTCAATGTGACCCTAAATTTTGTTAAAATCGTTTTCTTTGGTTTACAAAAAAGGTCCATACGAATCGTGACGTATACAAGTAATGCTATTTGTAAAAAACTGGACAAAATATCAAAAATTAGCAATCCGTAGACTTTGCTGTTCCTGTCAGTGTATTTTATAAAAAATAATGAGATCTTCATTCCACAAAACAAAGAAAAGAAATAGAGCAATTTTTTCGTTATCGGCATCTGTCAAAAAGACTGGTTACCCAATTTTGAAGGAATTACCCCTAGTCAAAAATGTGGCTACAGAAGCATATTTTTATGCTGAAACAAAGAAAGACGAGCTTTTATTATTTACAGTGAAATTTGGATACTATTGTTAGACCGACTATCCAGCGAAGTGAACATTTCTTTCTGTTGAGGAATCTTTCTGTTGAGGATTTATGTTATAGGGGAAAAGGAGACAGGTACTAAAGTTTCACCGAGAAATAGTTTGAAAAGTTAGTGCAAATCTTAGACATGGCAACGCCCTTAATTTAATCTTATGCTTACTTTTAATGTTGTTCATCGGTCTTTCCACAATGAGATCTTTTTCTTCTTTTTTTATTGATGCTGACCACATTCTAGGAAATAGACTTTGTGTGACACATATATATAAAATATAATTACACAGTAAAATTTTCATTCAAATTTGCTGATTTTCCTTTAGCTTATCACAGATGTAAAATATAATTACACAGCAATGTATTCATTCAGACTTTCCACTTTAGCTTTCAAAAATAACAACCATGGAATCCATACAAAGTGTGTGCTATGAAAAAAAAAAGAAGGTTCTGACAGCTCTCTGCTTCTTTCAAACAATAATTAGTTATGGATAATTAACTCAATTCAATTTCAATGTAGCTTTTCATTTCACTGTAATGACGATTGGACTAACAGCAAATATGGTAGATTATCTGTAGTAAATAGATATATGTTAACATCTCCGTTCAAACAGAATACAAAGACAAGATTATTGCCTTGTCTAATGTTTGCTTGCCTTGAGGTATTGTGACTGGTGCAAATAACAGTAGAACAGAAGTCGGTAAATTAAGGTTCCAAAGCAGAACAGGAAAAAATGTGATTTCCCGATCTCAATAATTCTGTTTTGAATCTTAAAGCTTGTGAATTTGATTGATAACTTAGTCACTCATAAAAAACAGAATTGTATATACCTGATGTTGTAATGGGTCTTATATGGTAATGGTTGGTAATTGAGTTTAAAATGTTGATTCCGAGGAGAATGCTTTTTTCACTGTAAAATTCCAATTGGGTCTTGACAAAAGTTGTTTATTGTGGAAAAGAAGTTCACTGGAGTTTATTAATAAAAGAGAGCACAATATAATTAAGCTTGTATATTTACAGGATTATCAAATGGTAAGCACATGCACGCTGTATCATAAAGCCTGTCATCAAGTCAACTCGTATGGGTTGCCTGTCCAACCTCCTGGGTTTTCTCTGAGTCCTTCGTTTTCCTCCCACGGCTAAAGACCCCTAGACGCAAGCGAATTATTTGAATTAAATTAAACCATATGCTAGTCCCGAAATGACCATTTCTCTCTTTCCGTCTTACAGGATTACTGTTCAGTGTATTACTAATTACTTAGATCCCGATTTCACTGCGTTCACAATACTCACAAAGGTATCATTGTTAAATATTAGCTGCAAGTTGACAGTTTTATTAGTTACCCATTAATAATTTACTCTTTGTAAATATGCCTGGAAGTAGATTTTTTTAAGAAAGCATAGAGACAGGTTCATTGTTTTTTAAATGGTTGTAGTCAACTATAATCAGCCAATTATAATCCCGGCATCTGTGTTATTTCATATTTGACAACATTATATACATCAATATTCTTCTGAGCAATACCTAAGTTACAATATACATTGTTGCTAAGCGTTGATTAGAAAGACTTTTTTCTCAAAAAACATTAACTGATATATATGATACACAACACATAAGCATCACTGTATATTACTTAAATTGCACATTTAATTACGTAGAAGTCAAGAAAATAATTTCAAAATACGGCTTATTTAATAGCCATCTCGAAAAATTATAAAATCTCAACTTGTTGCGGATCTTATGGATCTTCCACAACATTCTGTCATTGATTGGGTGACCCGTGCACACTACAGAAAGTTGGTCTAAACACGACTTATGTGCACGCTTCAGTGGGGGTGTCTCAAACTATAATAATAGTCAGCGGTGGAGTGTATGAGACTATAAATAGCCATGGCATGTGCAATTCTCTACAAATCTATCAACTCTTACAGCCGTAAATAATATATTGTTGACGATTTTAAAGGGCCAATCCCGATAACTTTTTGGGGAATAAAACTGCTTAATTTTGTGTTAAAATCATTTAAAACCCATTATCTAAGACCGATCAACTAACCCGATTTTTGTGATACTCTTGTAAATAACTTAAACCTGACAGTCTGCGTCTGGAAATGGAGACATTTGTATTATACAGTATCTGGATAAAACCAGACTTTTTTCTATAAAAATAATATGTAGGTAAAATTTACCTTTTGTTATCAAGTACAGTACATGGGTAATTCACTGCATAGACCTCTCAAGAAACGTAAATCGATTATAAGGTCACCAAATGAAAAAAAATGACCATCAATATTAAAAGGGTTACGTGTCCGGATAAGCAATTTTGGCGTTCACATCCAAATGACTCAATATTTTGAGTTGAAATTTTGAGACAAGGTATATAGACCATTCCCCTATATTTTGACGTTTTATTTTCATACATTCTCAGACTTTTATTTTTGAGCCTTTGTATAATACGGGACTGTCCCTTTAAAAAGCAGTAAAATTTAGCGCCTTGGTTATTACAACAGCTTTAGAAATTCGGTTTGTTTTATTGTTTAAATTGCTTTATCATTAACTGTACCGTTAAGAGCTGCATCTTTTGGTTTAGTACAAATAAAATCTTTGAATCACTTTGTTACCAGGAACAAATATGATACTTGCAGTTAGTTTCAGTTTAATTTTACAAGTTTCTTAAAACCATTGTTGAGTTATCTAACATGCATGTTTCTAAATTCAATTTCTTGTTCCATCTTGCTGTTATGTTTCGTAAAAAGGTAGTCTTGATTATCCTGACCTGTCAATCAGACGTAGAATGGTCAGTAGACTGGTTAAGCGAGACTAATTACAAAACAAGGGCACATAACCTATCTTTTACTCAATAGTGTCTGGATGTTATGCACAACACTTGGATTAGTTGGAACCAATTTTCAGTCTATAATTTATAGATGATTAAATGACCATAGCTTATTAAGTACAACATGATCATTTATTTAGTGACTATAAAAGTGTGAAACTGATTTAAGGCTTAGTATATATAAATATTGTGGCATAATTGTCAAGATATTTGGAGATATTTATTTATGGTGGATTACCCTATGACATTGATCTTATACTTATATGATATTCCCAGTCAATAGTCAAGTTTTGAAATATATATCAGTTCTAAGCATCAAGTACTTGGAAGATGTGTTAATCTTATGTTAATAAGATTTGTTTAAATGTAGTAGAGCAGCTGGGGACACCCATAGATAAACTAATGTAGGTACAGTAAACAAAAATTAATACAAACAAAAAATGAATGTGAGCATATGTGGCATGGAAATAGGGGTGCCTTCTCAACCTCGTGGCACTAGGCACTCCGGTTTCCTCCCACTGCTAAAGACCCCTATGCGTAAGCAAATTATTGAAATAAAATTAAACCGTATGTAAGTCCCGAAATGACCTGTGTTGAGTGGACTTTAAACCCCATTTCTCTCTCTCTCTCTCTCTCTCTTTTACTCTCTCTCTCTCACAAACAAAAAATGAAGGCATTAAAATGAACTATTTTCAGTCACAGCGATTTCGATATGCATTTCTTTTTTGCAACACTCACAATAAATTAAGAAATAGTCAACCGTAACAATTGTCTTTATTTAGGCTAGGCCGAAAATTTAATGGCTAAATTCTTGGTTCAGAGTGGACCAATTTGACTGAAATTTTCCTTACATTTTCTAATTTTTATACGCCCACATTTTCATGTGGACGTATTATGTTGTCGCCCCTGTCTGTCCGTCCACAATTGTTTGTGGACTCTCTACAGGTCACAATTCTTGTCGGATTTTAACGAAACTTGAAATATAGGTTTATCCCCAAAAGATCTCGGCTGCTTTCGATATTGGCATGTAATCGGATCAAAACTTCATGGACTATGGCCCCTGATTGTACGAAAAATCACGTTTTTAGCTTGTGGACCCTATAGAGGTCACAATTTTGAACCGATTTTGATGAAACTTGACATGCATGTTTATAACCCAAAGATCTTGGTTCCTTTCGATATTTGCACTTATCGAAACGTAATTTCTTGAATTATGGCCCCAGATTGTCCGAAAAATCACCTATTTTAGCTCGTGGTACCTCTGGAGGTCAAAATTATTATCCGATTTGTAAAACCGTTCGATTATATCACCGTTACACCCTAAGGAAGGTTGAGTTCAAATTTCGGAAAAATCGGACCAAAATTACCATACAAAATGGTCGCCGTTCGTACGCGAATACTGTTAAAAAGTGGTATATCAAGGTTGTGGACCCTGTAGAGATCACAATTTTAATTCGATTTTGATGAAACTTGAAATGCATGGTTATAACCCAAAGATCTTGGTTCCTTTCGATATTTGCGCATATCGGATCGTAACTTCCTGAATTATGGCCCCTGATTATACGCAAAATCACCTTGGTTTGGCTTGTGGTCCATCTGGAGGTTACAATAATTATCCGATTTAAAAAATCGTTTGATTATATCACCGTTACACCCTAAGAAAGGTTGAGTTCGAATTTCGGAAAAATTGGACCAAAATTGACATACAAAATGGCCGCCATTCGTACGCGAATATGATTAAAAAATGGTATATCAAGGTTGTGGACCATGTAGAGGTCACAATTTTAATTTGATTTTAATGAAACTTGAAATGCATGGTTATAACCCAAAGATCTTGGTTCCTTTTGATATTTGCGCATATCGGATTGTAACTTCCTGAATTATGGCCCCTGATTGTCCAAAAAATCGCCTATGGTCCCTCTGGAGGCCACGATTATTATCCGATTTAAAAAAATGCTTGACTCTATCACCGTTACACCAATCGGAAGGTTGTTTGAATTTCAGGGATATCGGACCATAATTGCCAGACAAAATGGCCACCGTTTGTACGCTAATAGTGTTAAAATATGGTAAACAATTTGTGGACCCAGTGTAGGTCACAATTTTGATTCGATTTTGTTGAAAAACTTGAAATGCATGTTTATAACCTGAAGATCTTGATTCTTTTCGATATTTGCGCATATCAAATTGTAATTTAATGAATTATAGCCTTTGATTGTAGGAAAATCACTTTCGGTTTACCTTGTTCTCTATCCATCTCTCGTTTAGCTTGTGAACACTGTAGATGTCACAAGTTTGAAACGATTTTGATGAAAGTTCAAATGAATGTTTATAACCCAAAGATCTTGGCTCCTTTCAATATTTGCACACATCGGATCATAACTTCCTGAAGTATGACCCCTGATTTTACGAAAAAATCACCATTTTTAGCTTGCGGTCCCTCTTGCGATCACAATTATTATCCGATTTAAAAAACATTTGATTATATCATCGTTACATTGTAATGAAGGTTGAGTTTGAATTTTGTGAAATCGGACCACAACTGCCGGACAAAATGGCCGCCACTTGTATGCGAATATTGTGTAAAAATATGGTTTATCAAGGTTGTGAACCCTGTAGAGGTCATAATTTTAATCCGATTTTGAAGTACCTTGAAATGCATCTTCATAACCCATTCAAAGATCTTGGTTCCATTCGATATATGCGCATATCGATTTGTAACTTCATGAGTTATTGTCCTTGATTGTAGAAAAAATCACTTTCTTTTTAGCTTGTTCTCTATCCAACTCTTGTATGTGGGCGTATCCTGCCTGGCAGCCGCTGGTTAACAATTATAGCAGTAATTGCCAGCTCTTCATCTAATCAACCATAATCATTGTATCTTTAGTAGTTTACTTAACATTTCAGGCCTAAAGAAAGACCTGCAAAAGGCAGATAAAGCTCTTGCATAATATATTTTCTCACATACATTATGCAAGAGCTTAATCTGCCTATTGTAGGTCTTTCTTTAGGCCTGAAATGTTATCTAAATTATTAATTAAAAATTAATTAACTGATCCAGTCAATAATCAACTATCAATGGCATCAAATTTCTCTGATTTTATATAGATTGGAACGGGTTCAGCCATATCTTGATTAATTTAAAAATGGAGGAGCGAGACTTAGCTTCGAACAACCAGTACCTTAGTTGCAATTATCACACACGTATTGTCAAACCTTCTAATATCTTCAGTCACACTTAAAGTAATTTGAATGAAATTTTTAAATTACCGTATTCAATTTACATTATCTATTTTCAAACTATTATAACAAGAATAGTCAACTCTTTATTAAACTCTTAACTAATGTATCTTTAACATATCTTTAATTGACGAACGTACCCTGAATTTTCTCATGTAGTTTTTGCTCTTCTGTCAAAATAACTCGAAATCTTGCATTTTTGCTAAAAAAAAAATCAACAATCTAGCAATACTAATTATATCATTTTGTAAAGATAAGCATTTTCCTAAATATAAAATTTGAAGACTGAATTGACTAGAGGAAAAACATTTCCCCCTTATTAATACTTCATGTATTATGAATGGGAATAATAACAAAAGGTTGTTTACCTGTTGGGTATGTCAGGGTATTGATATATGTATATAATACACAAGAATATAAAATCATTAAGCGTGGAGCTGATACCTGTATAGTATGTATATTACAATCAATGGTTTTACGGCTGTGTTGTTTTTATATACCGGTAGTGCACAATAACAACACAGTCTGGGTGAAAAGTAAGTTGAAAACACTGGTGTCAAGTTATCTATTATAATTTAACATACCGTGGACATCAGTTTTTTTGAGTACTGTATAAATTTTCCTATTCTTTGTTAACTGCATAATCTTTGGTTGTCTGCCTGGGATACATAGATTTATTATATAGTTTAAGTCATATATATGTTTTTTTGAGAATTTATTTATATAGTTCAAGTTACTCTATCTTTCATAGAGAATTTATGAGGGAATTGTGCATATTACACATTTTGTGCCATACTGTATAATGTTATAAACTGGCAATTGAAACTAAGCAGTACAGTAATTGTATTATTAGTTTTATTGATTTTCATTTTATCTCTCATTTTAATCATAATACTAATACCTAAAATTGGCCTCATAAATTCATTGATTGTTCATATGTATATTTGGTATTTGAATTGAAGATTATTGGTGATGTGTCTGTCAAAAATATATTTATAATCATTTTGAGAAAACATATGGTCCATTTCATCCACCCACATATTCTCCAAAACATGATTAATAAGCTCAAAAATCAACAGTTTAATGGCAGTGTTTTATATTCTTTACCATTTATGTTGAGGTGTATTTGTTGATACTCATGTCCTTATGTCAATAGGGGATCACGGTGGCTAATGGAGAAGACGCTGGCTCGCTAACCTGGAGGTCGGGTGTTGATCCCATGGCAGTTGAAATCGATATAAGAGTAGGCCGTAGCGCCCTTGCCTGAGCAACATTTCCCTCATCGCACACCAGGGATGTAGCCACGTCCAGAACAAAGAAAAAAACGAAGAAAGTCGCCTAGTCGTATTTAAACCCCTTTGAATTTGTCCTTCTCCACTCTGTACACAACCTCTGTACACATGGTTTGCGCTCGAAATTTACCATGGCACACATCATGGTAACTTAAAGCCCATGCAAACTATGTCTGCCACAGCATTACTTATTTTTGTGTGCCGTAGTAGACCCTATCATCGCGAATTAGTATTGGTATTTTGTTTATTTTATTTAAAAGTTGTGTAAGTCTATTCATTTCAAGATTCCCCGGCCTCTAATTTGTAGGCAGACCAATTTACGGCACTCTATTGTTAAAGGTTTGGATGTCATAAATGGTGTCGTACGTTAGGTTTTACGATCAATTTTTAATGTACTCATTCTACGGTTAATTCTACCGAATCTATACTAAATCCTAGCCTATCCACAATGTCAATATTTCTTATTTTATTTCTTGCCTGTGTTGACCGTGGATTTGCTACGGCCCAGGAGTGGGACTAGGAGGATGATGAGAGCTTTCTCAACTTCTGTCTGACCTGATTCTCATTCCACCGTAATGATAATATAATAAGTGAGACACAAGTCAAATAAAACAACGTGTTTTAATTATCAATATCTATCTGTTGTCATAATTCGTTGTACTCAAATAAAACACAAACACCGTTTTAAGAATAGGCCTATATAGATTTGAATATATAAATGGAAATTGATTTGCACTGAAGCAAATAAGACAGCAAATGCTCTGAAAATACACCAATAAGGGTTGAATTTTCATAAGACAACGCCCCCCTCCCAAAAAATTTTTTTGATTGCTACGCTCGAAAAAGATTTTTTCCACCACTCACCAAACCCTGGCTAAGTAATCTTGGGTACAATTTCCTGATGATTGCAATCATGTGGATGACAAACTTAAGATTAGAATCAATTGTTCAATTCAGGTTCCTGACTCTAAGATCCCTATTTCAATGATGTCCAAACATTACATTGTACTCAGTAAAAGTTGCCAAAACATAGGATGTAAATTATTTTTGATGTTGTACTACATTGATGTATTCCTTTGAAATTGGGATTCAAACACATAAATCTAATAACCAATCAAATTGTCTGTATATCGCTGCATTTTGTGGTGAATGATGGGAATATGAAAAAATTATAAGTGTATTCAGGTTACAGTCTGAATGCAGTTGTGTTAGAAAGTCGGTAACACTCTAATAAATATGTAGTGGAAACATCTGGGGAAAAAATAAATAACTGACACAATATTTTTATCTAATTTTTATTAGATTGAAGACTAGATGTTTTTCAATTAGGGTAGACCAATTATATCACAATTAGATTGTGATATATATTATTGCTCATAATCACAGATTGTGTTTTTATATGCCCACATGGATCTGTGGACGCTCCAGAGGCTCAAGTTAATATCCTATTGACTTTGAATTTATACACAGCATTTAAGGTCATGAGACCAAGAAGCCTATTGATTTTCAATAATTTTTGATAATTACTGCCAGGGTTATGGCCGTAGATAACTTTAAAGCTAAAATTGAGATCCAATTGACATTGAATTTACACACAGTGTTTAAGGCCATGAGACGAAGAAGCATATTGCTTTTCAATGATTTCCGGACACATTTATGGCCCTTGATCACTTGAGAGAAATCTTGTGGACGTGCTGGAGACCAAAGTTAATATATACACAGTGTTTAAAGCGGAAATTTCAAATATTTAAGTTATATTTTTTTTTTAAATTATAAAAATAAAGCCTTAAAATAGATGGTATCCATAAACAGTCCTACCTTTTTAAAGAATAATACTATAAATCCTATAATTCACTATTGCCAGCTGAGAAGTTGGCAAAAATATCATTTTCAACTTCAAATTCTAATGTTGGGAGATGATTGTCAATAGGAAAACAACGGAGGTAATTGTGTTGACTGCCCGGGCGACTTAGCTGCTGTGGTTGTATGTTTCGTGACCTGGCAAACTATCTTTTATGTTTTAGTTATGTGGACATCATGTAGCTGATAATGAGACATCAACCCAGCAGACATCTCTGCTCACTAGTAGACTACCAGAAGACTTAAGTAAATCAGCCACAAGTCTAATAGAAGAACAAATGGCAACCTCTTTTAATACTAACATGGGTACACAGCAACTACAGAGTTTAATTAATGAATTTTCTTTAATTAATTCTAATATACCAAATGTTACAATTGAAGGGGTAAGTATATAGTTGTTTTGTTTAGGTTTTTTGACTGGATAAAAAGAAACAATAGGTTGACATCCATGAAACTAATACTGATTTGGAAATAAAACATTTGGATGAATGCAATTGATCTAGCACTGCAATGGAAAGTGGAAACAAGTGCGTTAAAATTAGCTAGGCCATTTTAAGTTGACAAATTTATTATGTCTACTATTTTAATGGTAAATCTAGTAGTAATGTTTTGGTGTACTCGCAATTCTTTTTAAGAAGTGGAGGAAAATAAATCTTAAAATTCTACTTAAAATTTATTGTGTTGGGTGACCATTATGTTGAGTAATCCAGAACATGTCAAAGAGTAATTGATAGATTACACTCCTTCATTTCTAAATGTGATGCACAATTCATGCAACGTTCAGTTATTCACATTAAAAGTTGTTTTAGTGCAACACCGATAGATTCTGAACACTACTGTCAAATTTTTTTATTAAATTAATCACTAATGGTTATTATAATTGTTTCAACTACATGCTCTGATTCAAGACTTAATTTAAACCAAATGTTATAATTAACATGTTTTATGACATTATCTTTTCTAGATGGATGCTGTGTATAGAAAATGTTTAGTAAAAGCTGTTAGCGGTAAGAGATCTGTCATCTTAAATTTAACATTTCCAGCCGGTTACCCCAATGGAGAAGCTCCTGTATTTCAATTTAGTGAGACATCTCTAGATCCTAGTATGGAAAAAAAGATATTAAAGGTACGTTAAGAAAGTTGCAGTTTTTACTGCTGAGCATGAAAACAATAAACAGAATATTGTCCATAGTCAGCATCATGCAAAGTATGATACAGCTACTTATTTATTTGGGCAATGCTTCGAAGGGTATTCTCTAAATGAGTAGCTGTTTTCTATAAGTTTCATGTCTTTACATAACTTTATTATACTTTTAGGTATTAAAAGACACATCGTTGAAACATGTACAAAGAAATATGGTTTGTTTAGAACCTTGTTTACGTAATCTTATATCATCGTTAGATAGTTTGACGGTAAGTATTTACAACAACAAAATTATTCCTAATATACAATATATTCAAATTTCCCTTTCTGTAAACTTGTTATTGGATAGTTACAGATAATGAAAACAATACACATAGGTTTTTTAACATCTATGTTTCTTTATGTTCCTCCATGACTCTTTAAATACTTTCAGCTGGAAGAACGAAGAACACCAGATACTGAAGTACCATTTGACTTGACATCAACAACTGCTGTTCAAGCCAAATCTTTTAACTCTAAAAGATTTCGTACATCATATGGAAACTTCCAGGATTCTAATATACCATTTCCTAGAACTAGTGGGGCTAGCTTTTGTTCAGCCGGTAATTATAACACACAGTATTATACACATCTGTTTTAATTTCTTCTGACTTAATCGGGATTCTTTAATGTAACTTTTCAGTATTGAATTATCTCTATATGAGAAAGGGATCAGGGTGGCTAAGTGGGTAAGACACTGGCTTGCTAACCTGGAGGTCGGGGGTTCGATGCCTGCATTGGCCGAGAAAATTCATCCAGATTTTCCATCGTGGTTTCCCCTTGTCTGTGATGCAGGATGGAGGGCCTGACAAGGACAGCTGTCTAGTCATTAGGATGGGACGAAAAACCAAAGTCCTGTGTACATGTTGGGGTGCAAGTAAAGATTCCTTTGCAGTTGGAATTCGATATAAGAGTAGGCTCACAGCACAGTAGATTTTTTCGGGCAATCAGGGGCCATAATTCAGGAAGTTACAATCCAATGTGCACAAATATCAAAAGGAACCAACATCTTTGGGTGATAAACATGGATGTCAAGTTTCATCAAAATTGGTTCAAAAATATGACCACTATAGGGTCCACAAGCTAAAAACATGATTTTTCGTACATTCAGTGGCCAAAATCCATGAAGTTTTGATCCGATAAGTTCCAATATCGAAAACAGTCAAGATCTTTTTGAGATAAACCTATATTTCAAGTTTCGTCAAAATTGAATCAGAATTGTGACCTGTAGAGAATCCACAAACAATTGTGGACGTTCAGACAGACAGGGGTGAAGGCAATATACAAATAAATGTGAAATTAATTAATAAGTGTCAACTATTTATTTTGTGCTGGAGGTGGGGAACATCAACCTCATTGTTGGTTTGTTTTATCTGGTAATTGTTTAATATCATGGTGTATAATATAATATAGGTTATTTAGTTGTATATGGTAGGCCAGCTGATCTGAAAAAATCTAGTACAGATGTTACACCAAAGTAAGTAGATTTATTTTTTTTACTTTATACACAACAACAATATAATAGTACTGTAAATTTTCTCTTGTTTGCAAACTGAAACTTCATCCTAAACCTTAATATGTCATTTAAAGTGAAAAAAGGAACATTTTTTGGATCAATAACCTTTTGCTCTCTGTGCAACTGCAATATTATAATGATTTTTTATGTGAAGAAGAAAATTTGCCCAAAATATATAAATTTCAATCTATCCTGATATTAAATTATTAAGACCTGATAAGCATGATACTTTATTGTCTTTGTTTTCAGAGCTTTATCTGATATGGTTGTATATAATCAAGTTCACAGAATGAAGGCTCCCCAGCCCCAGACACCCTATGTAGCTATGTTTTCTTGCAGTCCCCCTCCTTCCACCCAGATGATGGAATATCCTTGTACAATATCTAACTTTTATACATATAAAGAAAAGGTAAATAGTCAAAAATAAGAATTTAGAATATTATATCGTCACAATACAGAATCAATTTCTCCTTTTTTACAATATTCATGATTACATCTATGGCATTATATGCATACAGGGTTAATGATACACAATGATAATGTTTGATACTATGCACCCAAAAAAAAATCATTTGGAAAGGTATTATTTGGTTTCTATTTAGTTCAAGGGGTGCTGGATGACATAATGGTTAGCATGTGCGCGTTGTATCATAAAGCATGTCATTGAGTCAACTGGCGGGGTTTCGAATCCCCAGTTCTACGTGGCAAGGAGTAGTGTCGCCTGTCCAACGTCGTGGGTTTTCTCCCGATCCTACGGTTTCCTCCCACCGCTAAAGAATCCTACTAGCAAGCGAATTATTGAAATAAAATTAAACCATATGTTAGCCCGAAATGACCTAGTTTGTGTAGAGTGGATATTAAACCCCATTCATCACTTTCTTTAGTTAGTTCAAAATACAAATGATAAGGCCTAATTAATTGCCTTGACCTTGTTTGGTATGATGGCGACCTTGATACCATCACAATACAGTGAAAACAAACATAACCTAAGATAATTTAATCAACAAAAGTAGAGAACATATATTTAGTTGCAACACCAAATGTATAGTGCAATTGAAAAAACATATGGAATGGAGGGCCGAGTTATTTTCACTGCAGGTCATTAGTCATGATCAATCAGTGGAATGTTCCTTAATGTAAAATGAAATGTAAAGAATAGTAATCAGTCTGTATGTGACCTTGTCTGTTATATAGAGACAAAGAACAAGAAGTAGAAGTAAACATGTAAAAGATATACCAGATATTCCTAGACGAGAACCAAATAATGTTAAATCTACTAAATCTAAACCTAAAGTTGGTGTTGTACGAGTATATGATGCCAGTAATTTATTACCTATTCATAGACAATTAGCTGAAAAATACATGTAAGTAATGTTGACATAGGATTTTTTTTTTTAATATAGCTGATTTCGATGTAAATTATTAGAACTCGATCAGTCAAGCTGTAGGTAATATATGTTGTAAAATGCTGTGGTTATTTTTATATGAACAAATGTTTATTTTTTATTATTTTAGTTTGGATGTTAATGATGTATCTAACATGTGTTCGGCTAATGCTAATGCAGCATCAGCAGTTGGTAGAAAAGATTTAGTACAGGTTTCGTACATTAATTCCTATTCTTATTTACTAATCTGCTTCAACAAGTTTTTTAAACAGGCATTATGTAAGAGATAAATCTGCCTTTTGAAGGGCTTTCTATAGGCCTTAAATGTTATATAAATTATTAATAAGACAGTTATTAACATGAAAAAGCGAGGCTAAGATGCAGTACAGTGGATAAAGGCACACATATTACAACTATGGTAGCATTGCTCAAAATAAAGTAATTTGAATGAAATTTTAAATATATTCATTATGCATTATCTAGTTTTAAAATATATATGGCGAAAAAAAACAGTTCTTTATCTAAATTTTACATAATGTCCCTTTAATTACCCCACTTGTCAACAGTGTACATGCTCTCTTTTCTTCACCTACAAGGCTAATGAAAACGGGCATACGTCATACGGTGGGCTATAAATAGGGGTGGGCAAATGGAGGTCAAATTTCGGGAACGAGTGTTTTCTAATGCGATTTTGGCTGCTGAATCCGAATCTGGTGAAATTTTTGTTCTGCGACGTCATTTTGAGCTGGTTCCATTGCCATTTTCGAAATGACTTTTTTTCGGTTATTACCCTCATATCGATATAGGATGTTATCAAATCATAAATGGGAGTGCAATTTTAGAATCCAAGGTCATGAAAACATATTTTTTTAACATATTAGACAAGTCTTTCCAATATTGTCTCGCTTTTATGAGAAAAAAAGTCATTTTTGGGCTGCCATTTTGAAAACCACGGAACCAGCTCAAAATGACGTCACAGAACAAAAATTTCACCAGATTCGGATTCAGCAGCCAAAAACGCCTTAGAAAACACTCGTTCCCCAAATTCGACCTCCATTTGCCCACCCCTACTATAAATGAAAGAAAATTTTCTGTCAGCCATTAAATTCCAACTGTCATAAGTTCATTTATGTGCACGAAAACGTGAACATGGAAGAGATAATGACCTTGCCGGGCCCTCCTTCCAGCACCACTGCCAAAAGGGACCCTGATGTGTGAGATAGGGCTCTACCCACTGAGCCACCACTGCTCCCCTGCTCCTTTTCGTCCAGAGATAAATGAGTTAGAAAAACCATCATGTACCTATAATATATTCTATGTTTCATTTCATCTTTTTTTATTTTTAGTTATGGTCTTTAGCAGCAGCCATGCATGTTAAAACAAATATTAGTCACAGCAGGGACATGTTTCTGGAATCACCATGGGCGTTATGTTCGTTAGGACGGCCACTTCTGGAAAGCTTGTAAGTATTTCATGTACCGGTCATAGTAAAATTCCAAATATTTAATACCATTAAACATAATTACTAGTCCAAATACTTAGTATATTTAGTGGCATGGTTAATGAGTTCAGTACTTAGGCATGCTGCCAATCATAGAAAGAATATATTGGGCCACCATATTTTCACAAGATAGATTTGACTAAGTTGAGATGGTGATATTCACTGCAAATATACATATATAAGTTATTCTATTTTCACAGATAGATTTGACTAAGTTGAGATGGTGATATTCACTGCAAATATATATATATAAGTTATTCTATTTTCACAGATAGATTTGACTAAGTTGAGATGGTGATATTCACTGCAAATATACATATATAAGTTATTCTATTTTCACAGATAGATTTGACTAAGTTGAGATGGTGATATTCACTGCAAATATATATATATAAGTTATTCTATTTTCACAGATAGATTTGACTAAGTTGAGATGGTGATATTCACTGCAAATATATATATATATAAGTTATTCTATTTTCACAGATAGATTTGACTAAGTTGTGATAGTGAAATTTCACTGTAAATATATATATAAGTTATTCTATTTTCAGATTAGATCATTATTGTAAGATACAAGATATACAAACTGTAGCTATGTTATGTTGCATGTTCTGGAGTCGTGAAACAATAGCCAAACCAAAAAGATCCATTTCTAAAACTTCTATGGATTATTCTCCAGCTAATGTAGGTCATTTCATATTTGTTATCCAATAAAAAAAACCCGGTCATCTCCTATTTTTATTTCCTCTATTTTACAAATAATTTTATCAATTAGATAGAAAATCTTCATTTTGTTTCATTGATGTACTTTAAATGTTATCAACGCTTTAATTGAACACCAATATCTGTCAGTCCATTAACAAATACCTGTAAACAAGTTTTAGAGAAAACTTAATAATGAAAAATAAGTACATAATACAAAAATGTTATTTCAATAATTGTTTAGGGGGTGTGGAGGGGGTGTTTTTTCAATCAAAACGCATATATTATGAAGACAAATTTTTTCATATATTTCAACTCTAATGAAATTATTTTCATTTTGGAAAAGTTATAAGATTATATTTACCCCTGATAAACTTCTGTCAGATAAATATTCTTATTTAAAGGTGTAGATAATTTTCTGACAGTACGGTGTATACATGTATTGTGTTCATATTTAACATTAGACCCGAAATGACCTGGTTTGTGTCTAGTGAACGTACACCTCTTTCTCTCTCTCTCTCATATTTAACAGTCATTGCTTGATGCTTCTTCCTATTGTGTTCATATTTAAGTCATTGCTTCTTCCTGTAGTCAAGATATACTGTTTCACACAGCTCCTAAAAAATTCCTTGATGATTTGGTCACTTATAACTAGGACAAATATTTATTCAAGAATAATTTGCTGTTTTACTTTAAATACTTATACAACAAGCATCTAATTTAGTAAATAAGCATAGCCTAGCCCACTGAAAGGCAAGGTTCAAAGAATAAGTCTGGCTTGTACAAAAATGTTTTCAGATATATCATTATTCTTAATATGAACTAACTAGTATTCACTTGATGTTAAAATTATATTGGTTTAACATATTCTATCATAATTTAAACTGGTGAACACTGAAGTTGTCCTTTAATAAACACAAATAATCTACTGTTATATATTTTTAAATTAAAGCAGTTAAATACACATATAAACCACACTGTGTAATATACTAGATACTTCTTTACCCCTTAAAAATTACCCCTTTTTAAAAAGAGGCATAGTAGTTAAAATCATTTATTTGAGGGATCTAATATATTTCAGTCACTGCAAACTACCATAACATAAAACTCAATATCTTCAGGTTACATTTTAGATCAGTTAAGTAGCACTAAGGGTTCTGTTAAAATTTAATCTTAAGGACTAAAAACAGACAAATGTCTCTCTTTATTTTTGGGGTTATTTTTCAAAAATTTGAGTTATATGCCCCCATAAATTGATGATAGAATGATTGGACAGTAGTGTCTGAGAACCATACAATATTTTGGGCATGACCTAATAAGGATGCACTGATTGTGCTCAAATAGTAAATGTGAAACATCTTGTCATGGGAATAATGACATTTTGGTTGCTTTCTGTTTTATTTTGGCATTAAAGGAGCTGTCCTAGATTTTAAGAGGTATCCATTGATACAAGTTGGTATAAGTATGCATAAAGGTCTCCAAAAAATTTTGGCTTATTGTTTATGTGTAGTGATTAAACCAATACATGTCACTACTGAACAGTTTCGAAAATATTAAGAATTAAAAACCATTTGCATTTCTTAAAAATATTGTCACAAAGCTTCAGCCAATTACGTGATATTAGCAAAATAGTTGGTGTTATTCCAATTTTTAAAATATGCACTAGCATAAAATTTTCAAAGTGTTTCTCACATAATCAACATGTTTTATTAGATAAATATATTTGTGATAGCTCCTTTAATGAAAAAATATTTCTGCTGTTGTTTTTTTACTTATTCTTTCTTTATTCTCTTTCTATAAACATTTTCTCTTTGATCAGTAGAGACTTTTGGCCGTAATTATAAAGTTTTAAAAATCAGTCTTTTTGTCTACTTTTATTTTGCATGTCAATGTGAAATTTATGGAACATGATTATTATATGAATATTATCGTCTATAGATTGATATGATATTTCAAAATGTAAACCATGCATGATAAAATGATTGTCATGTTTTTACTATGGTTAGACTGATGTGGGCATTAACTACATGTATCTAGGATCTAGTGCCGATAGTGGATGGAATATTTTACGTAAGTCTCCACACACACTTTTCATCTTCTTGTCTTAACTCTTTGTTTTATTATTTGTTGTGGTGGCCGCTTGGTTGGTAGACATATTCTAGTAGTAACTTTGGAACATTTCTAAAATTACATGCGCATTATTTGTTTTTGGAGTTAGAAATATCAGGATTATTTCCATATTAAAATGGCTTTTGAAATGTTTTACATAAGTTCCAGTATTATTATTATAATATGTCTATTAAACTTTTGTTATATTTTGGATTATGCTGTTACTATGGCTAGGGCTAACCCATATTTTAATTTTCAGACGTATTTTGAAGGTTTGTATATAGGAACTTTAGATGCAAGAGTTAACAGCTTAATACATATAAATTACTCCCTAGTTATTTCCCTTTTTTTTCTGTAGATTCTTCTGTGGCATTGGTTTCAAGATCCTGTCTTTAATTTACTGTTCTTTAGATTTAACGCCATTCAAATTTCTGCCTTAAATCATTTCACCGTATTGCAGCAAATCGATTGTCTACTCTCTTACATTCTTTTAAAACTCACTGCACAGCTCTTTCTGATTTTATTTAAAATCCGAAGAAACTCTTCTGCATAAAAGTTTGATAATTTTCACTATTTTATGATTCAGTAGGGTTGTAATTTATTAATTTATGTTACATGGGTGTTTTTGTAATTTATGTTACATGGGTGTATTTGTAATGTATGAGCATGTTTTATTGTTTTTAATTGTTAAGTTGTAAGTTGAATACTATAAACAAGAAAATAATGCGTAACATACAATTTCTCACCAGTTGTATTAATTCCAACACTTGTTTTTGTCACTGTCGCTCCATTCAATTTTATTTGAATGCTCTAACAACTACAGTTCTTAACAGGCAGTTTTGTTTTGGTCAAAATTCTAAAGTTTTCTATAAAAGCTTGTGAAACTAATCAAATTTCAAATTTGTGATAGATATTATCGGTAATATTTAGACTTTTAAAGCTTGTGAATGTGATACATGACAAAGTTCTGAATGGAATTTTTTAAAACTTATTTTCAGAATTTAATAGAATTGCTCAAGAACCCTATCTTAGAATGACTAAATATTTAGCACTGCCGGTGGGCATATATAAGTGACCCAAACAACCACCACCTATGATTTTGATAGTGAAAATTTTACGCTTAGACAAAGTATAGATAATCAGTTTGATTGCTCAATACTTTTGAAAAAGATAAATGTGCAATTAATTAATATGTGTCACAATTGGCTTGTTTCTTAAAATAAAGCACTGTAAATCAGTATATTTTTGATCACTAGACATACCAAAACAAGAAAATATGCAGTGACAGTGATAATTAATTAGATGGCAATCTAATATATATAAGTTGACCCCCCCCCTCCCCTTAAGGACACATTAATGTTATGATGTATTAATTTCTTGTCTTAAGGATACATTATTCAAGAACTAAATTTGCCTATTGCAGGTCTTTCTTTAGGCCTTAAATGTTATATAAATTATTAATTATACATATATTAACTTGACAAGACGATAATCAACTCTTGGTGCCATCAAATGCTCAAAATTTTAACTAAATTCGAACGGTTTAATGATTTAGTTTAATTTAATGGAGAAACGCTGGCTAAGACTTGAATATACCAATAAACAATCAATCCACACATCTTGTCAACTACAAACAATGATGAACTATTATAGCAAGAACGGCCAGCTTACGTAATGTATCTTTCAAGTATTGTGTTAACAGTGAGATTAATGTCCAAATTGGACGTTAGGTCAGTGTAAACATGGCTTTAGTGACAGAATTATTGTTACTTTAAGTTTTATTGTTGTGTTATAGTTACTTTGATATAAAATTAACCTAAAACTTATCCATTGAGACTTACATTGACGTTGAATGAAAAGAAAAAAATGTCTGTGATTGATTGCTTGAGTATGCTGGTTTTGAATAAATAGATGGTAACATGATAGTGAATCAATTTTGTTCTGTTGGAGATGCTGATTTTGTTTGGGGGGGGGGGGCTACACTAGTTATTTTAGATTATCTCATATTTAAAAAGTTTAGATGCCGTTTTCTCAAAGATTTCAATACATGTTACAGCTCAAGTATATTTAGGAACAATTAAAACCACTTTCAGTAGCCAGTACATGTATCTTAGTAGTACTACTATGTAGCTTTAATTAATATTTTAATTTAAAGATTCAAACACAATTTGTTAGTTAGATAATATTATCATGTTACTGAATACATATCGATTATGATGCAGATGGTCTCAGAGGCATATAATCAATAGAAACCAATATAAAATAGAAATGACCATAACTTTTGTTATAATTAATCAGTTTTGGGGGTTAGTAAGGATACTTCTGATATAATCAGGAATGCATGTTTTCCATTTAACAGATATTTGTATATAGTAGCTCAGTAGTTTTTATAATTTGGTTCAAAGAAATCAACGTAGACCTGATGGATTAATGAAATGGATGACTGGAAATAAATTTTTATACGCCCACATTTTCACAAAAATATAACAGCATGCAATAAACTAATAAATATTCACCATAGAAATTTGTAGCAAAAATACATATAGCTAATAGCTAGTGTGCATGTATGGCATGAATTGACCTAAAACATTCCCTTTTTTCATTTCTAAAAAGTAAAAATCATAGGAAACTGCTGCTTTCTATTTCAGTTATGGTACATTTTACTTTATTATTGTTTTAATTTTTTTCCTGTATATTACACATTAACAGTGAGAACTGTTATCAGAGGGATTAACATTTATAGTGGAAGCTGGTTAACTCTTGCTGTAGAAACCCACAGAGCAGGCACTAGATACCTAATAACTAGGGTATACGGGTAATAACATGTAGATGTCATTTAAAATAAAAAAATATTCTTACTTTTCTTTCACAGTATAACCCTTATCATACTGTTAGTTCTGTATCAAATCTACTAAAAGGAATAAAGACGAGTAAGTTATATAACTATAAAAGAGTGCTTGCTGTAATATTAACATTCTTTATTTAATATGTTTTCTCCATCAAGTTAGTGTGTAGATTTTCAGTTGTACTCAATAGTAGTTTCTTAGGTAAAAATATACTTTATTGTCCCCCACCTTTCGAAGAAAGCAGAGGACTATTAAAATGAGTCTGTCTGTCCATCACACTTCTAATTGAGCAAGAATGTTCAAACTTGGTGTGGGTGTTTATTAGGTAAATGCCCCGATGGAGTTTGAAGGTGAGCATTTTCTGCTTAAAGTAAGCAAGCAATTTGATTGGTTGTTGCTTTGGGACACAATAACTATAGTTCTAGTTAAATGTTGAAACTTAATGAGCATTTTCTGCTACTGGTAAGCAGAGCGATAAGCAATATGATTGGTTGAGACTTAGAAACACCTTAACTCTTCTTCTAATTGAGATAGAATGTTAAAACTTGGTGTAGGCATTCATTAGGTGAATGCCTTGATGAAGTTTGAAGAGGAGCATTTTCTGCTGAGAGTAAGCAGAGATAAGCAATTTGATTGGTTGATGCTTTAGGACACAATAAATTTGGTTCTAATTAAGTGAGCTTGATAAAACTTGTTGCACAGTTTCATCACATCAAAACTTTGACTAAATTCGAGAATGAGCCTTTTTCGGCTCAAGCCCTGAGGGTAAGCAGAATGATATGCAATTTGATTGGTAGAGACTTGAAGCTCAACAACTTTGATTCTATTTGAGTGATAGTAGTGAATTTCATGTATAGTTTCATTACATCAATACCTTTACTAAGTTTGATGCTGATCATTTTCTGCTTACGCAAAGAGACTTAAATCTAATTGGTCGACACTTAGGAACACAATAACTCTACTTCTTATTGTTTAAACTTGATGTAGATTGTTCATTAGATGGAGAGTGATGAAACTTAGTGTATAGTCCCACTACCACTTATTTGAAAGAAAAAAAAATTTATGCTTAGACTAAGTATACAGATAATCATTATTTAATATGTGTCATCTATTTTATTTTGGATTGTGGTGGGGGACATATTAACATAGCTTGTATTAACATAGCTTTTTATCCAACTTCATTTTTTATATGAAATAAATCTCACAATTAGATTTTGCTTATATCAAATAATTAGTGAAACACTTACATATGACGACATTCAGTATGCAACATGTTATGCACATGATACATGTAGAGGTTAAAAAAAGGTTGTTTATAAATTCAGTGCTAATAATATCAAAATTCTGAAACACATCTTGATTGTTTTCTTTTTAAATTGCGCTTAGTTTCCAGTTCTAATTACACTCCACAACATAACAAAGGTTGCTGTACTAAAGTATATATGTCCTAAGCTCCTACCTCACATTCAAATCTTATTAACATAATTGCTATCATCTCCATTCTAAATCTGAACAATTCAAAACATTATAGTGACACTCTATCTGCCTTGTTGTAACAATTAACCATGAAATCGGTATTTTGAAACAATAATCAGGAGATATACCACGTGACCACAACAACAATGAACCAAGCATTAAACCAGTACCCTTGGGATTAACAAGTTTTGTACCATTTAGCACTGAGATAAACAAGTTTTGTACCAATGAGCACTGAGATAAACAAATTTTGTACCATTGAACACTGAGATAAACATGCTTTGCACCATTGAGCAATGGACAAACCATCATTTAACCAATTTTGAGCTCAAAGCAAAAAAACAATGAGTTAGTGTGCAATATGTCACTATTGTTAATGCATGATGAATTTTATGAAGTTGGATTCTGCTTTTATAATAAAACATGCATATCAAACTAATCAATTTGTGCATGAAAATGAAGACAAATAGCCCCCAAAACTACACGATACATTTTTTAATTTGATTTTGTGTGTGATATATTCTTTAAGAAATGATTGCAGCTATGAAGTTGTTTACTGAAGTGTGCATAGATTTATTAGTAAAAATGATATTTGTTTCGTTTTGTAAATTAACATAAATTATCAGGGATGTTGTTTTTGCTGTGATTATTGATGTACTAATAGATTTTATTCGGATGATACTTTGAGTTTTAGATTTTAATATTTATGAAAAGAGATAATACACATAACATCTTTTTAACTGTGTGGTGTATTTTTATACACCCACATTGAAATGTTATCATATATTTCCATCACCCCCATCGAGCACACACAATTGCTTGTGGACACCTTAGAGGCTAAAGTTAATATCCGATTTATACATTTATACGCAATGTTAAGGGTCATGAGACGAAAAAGCCTATTAATTTTCAACAATTTCCAATTAATACTGCTAGAGTTATGGCCCTTGAAAAATCTTGTTGGCACAGTTAAAGATGCATTCCCGGGTACAAAATTTGTGATTTGTTGATATATTTGGACTAAACACATATTTAAAGTAACCAATCTATCAAAAATTTGCTTCAATTCCCTTTCAAACTCTGTTTTCGCCATGGATACCTATAGCTGTTAGTAAGCTGTTGTTTAACGCAATGTCTGCCGACTTAACTTCATTGTGGGAGGGTCCATATTTCAAAATGTATCTATCATTACTTACTTTACATTTACCATATTATTGAGGCCTAAATAAATTCTTAATTATTTCTTTCAACTCCTTTTACACCTTTTAATTGCAGAGTATTTTGTACCCTGACAACCCGCAATGTTCCCCAAACCGCCTAACCATTTGAGCAAGAAATAACAACTGCTCCCTGACCTAAGCTAGCAGCAAATCCTGTCGGGTTGACAGTTAGTGATTCCCTGACAATATTGCCCAGTCCTTGCCCCATGGGCGATTTTCGCGTTATCTAGTATTTTTCTAGTAAGATTGGGTGTCTATACTTTTCATAAATACCAAATTTGCCATACTTTTATTGGAAATAACCAGCAGATAAATACTTTGCTGGGAACCCATCTTTAAGGCTTAAATTAATATTATCTTTAAATTTATACACGGTGTTTAAGGTCATGAGACAAAGAAGTCTATTAAGTTTCAACGATTTCGGATAATTTCTATTTCCGATAAGTACTTCCATAGTTATGGCCCTTGATCACTTTGAGAAATCTTGTAAATGCTCTAAACTCTAGAGAGCAAAATTATCATTCGGTTGTTTTTAAATTTATACACTGTGTTGGTTTACGAGTCAAAAGACACCTATACATTTTCGAGAGATTCAGATAATTACTGTGAGTTCTGGTCCTTGTGGGTGCTCTTCAGGCGAAGTTATCATTCAATGGACTATAAATTTATTTTAAATATTAATTTTTAATGATTTTTGATAATTTAAACAGCTATACCTTTGATGTTAAATGGTTTGCTTACTAAACATTAGCATGGGGCAGAACACTACATGCCAAACTAATTCTAATGATTTTCTAATAACTACTTAATGAGTTGTTACTCTTAATCAGATTTTAGTTTGCTGTAAATGTCTCATTACTGACAAAAGAAAATATATTCAACATTCCTTGTTAACCGCCTGTTTCATACTTTGACAAACCAGTAGTCTTAGTACATTAATCTTGCGATTTTTTATATCGCCAGAAGTTAGTTAAATGAATATTGGTTCTAACTAGTAGTTCATTAAATGCAGAGCAGTAGGCTAATTTACTCATTCTGCTCAGTTCAGTTTCTTGGGCTCTATTAAATAATCAAAAGGGTACATTGAATATAATCACTAGGAATTAACTGTATGTATGAAATATATTGGTAACAAGAAATTAAATGTTTTTGTTAAATGCATCATTCACCAGGAGTCATGTGGTTTTAGATTTACTGGTAGTCCTCAGCAATTAAGTTCATTGGAGAGTAATAAATCATTTATTACTTAAACTATAACATTTAACAGATAGGTAAATTTGTCAATTATTACATCAACAGAAACAGTTAGGAATATCAATTATTAGAAGGTTGATGACTAGATTGATAAATCATGTCACTATCCACAATAAAATTATCTTGTATTTGCAAATTAGCATCAGGAAAAGGACTGTGATAATGAAGTTGCTTACAAATTTAAAGAATTTCAATGCATGGGTGTCTATAAATTGTAACTGAAGCTAAAGCTTAGCAACTCTCTACTAAAAAACTTTGATATCCTGTTTATTGGAATGTTGTAAATGATTTAATAACTGGGCCTGGGACCTTACAAAGTTTTGGGAGCTTACCCCTGATTGCTGTTTCCGTTCACTTGATTTGATAGTACTTTTGTTGTTTAATAATTGTAATGTCTGTGTATTTTGTGTCCTGATCACAAATTTGTTTTATTCATTTCTGTGTGTTTAAATGTCTTGAAAATCTATAAAGAATTGCTGTATATGCGTCTTTAACTAGCAGTTTTAAATGAAGATTCACGATTAGTGTGTTAAGCCAAAGCCTATTTTGTGAAACTGTAAGAAAAAAATAACATTTTTATTTCTGTGTTCTAATGGCTATATTTACTACGTAAAACAAAACTTGGTCAATCTATATGATTCATTCATATATAAGGGTGGTTGGATGGCTGAATGGTTAGCATGTGCGTGCTGTATCATAAAGCCTGTCATTGAGTCAACTTGCGTGGTTTTGAATCCACGGTTGTACATGACAAGGGGTAGGGTCGCCTGTCCAACTTTGTGGGTTTTCCCCGGCTCCTCCGGTTTCTTCCCACTGCTAAAGACCCCTACACACAAGCGAATTATTGAAATGAAATTAAACCATATGTTAGTCCCGAAATGACCCAGCTTGTGTCGAGTCAAAGTTAAACCCTATTTCTCTCTCTCTATCCTTATATAATTGTAATATTCATATTATTCTTGCTCTCTGATTTCTCTCCAGCTTGCATATTCTGCTTATTCCCCGATTAACTACATTTGTCAGTTATTTTTTAAAATAAAATGATTCAGGGATTTGTCTTTTTCACTCAACTGTAATAATTGTACGGCAAAAATACATTTAAAATAAAAAATTTTTTTTTTTATCAGACTTTGATTCTTATATGAGCAAATGTAGAATATGAATCCACAAGTAATGCAAAAATTAAGATAACTGACACCATTAACTATGTTTTTTTGTAATATTACTAATATGTTGATGAAATTGAAAATATTTATAAATTCCAAGGTAGGTAACTTGGTGAGAAATCAAAAAAATAACCATTAGGATTCTATTTTCGGTACCCACCAGCATACCACACCTTACCCACTTCTCCCAAAGTTTTGTTAGTCACTTGTAGTAGCTTTTGGTACATATACACATATATATCTCATGCAATTTGTTGCGTAGACTATATTTCCTTCAGTCACCCATTAAATAGTTTGACAGTATATGTAGAATTGATTGTTTCGTTAATGCATGTCAATTATAAAAGCTACATATTACTGATAGCTTGGCTATGAATTTGTTATTTTGACTAGTGTGTTATTAATTTATCTGTTCATATTTAAAGTTTATTTTTTTGTTTCATGTTAAATTCTGTCTTTTTATTTTGGCTAAATCTGTTAAATAATCTTTTTATAGACGTAAAGATTTGTTTGCTTGGTTTTAGACTAATAGTGTTTTATTTAATAGGTTTTTATACCATGAATAATTTCTAGAATAGTTTAAACATATTTTTGATTTGAAAATTTATTCTGTTTTGCTAATTTGCAACTAATTTAATTACCTCCCTTGTCATGATATCAGAGGGCACCATGCACATACCCAGCCTGGCCCAGGCCGCGACTGCACCGCTATCCGCGGTTGCCTCTCACCCTAACCTTGCTGCACTCTTTAAACAAGGTAGGTTCAACAAAAACATACACATTTCAATTTGTTATTAATTAGTTAAAATGCACATTTTGTTACTGTTGTCTGTATCTAGTTGATCTTTAAGTTTGCTTAATATAACCTTTGCTATAGATTTCCTTTTCTATAGATTTCCTTTGCTATAGATTTCCTTTTTTATAGATTTCCTTTTCTTGTACGTGGACAATAGTTTGTTTTTACTGGGCAGCATTCATTCTAGGTATACATTTAGACCCTGGAATGGAATGATGTCCAACACTTATGCCAACAGTATATTTTAATCATGTTTACACTAATACATAGTTATTTTATTTACTGTGTTATGGTGTGCAATGTATGATGAGCATTACTTCCGGAACGGACGTGGCCCAAAGTACTCCTTATAAAATTCAAACTAAGAATTCATGTAGGTGATATGAATAAGACATTCTTTGATGTATAAAAAGTTTTGAAATTTAGACTACCATACCTTTGACTGAGCAGATTAGAAAGTACTTGGTAGATGGTAAAGTGTAGATCTATTACTTAGAGAACAAATGTGTCTCCATCTTAAAATACCTTGCCCATTTTAATTGTTTCATTCAAGGAGGCTATATATATATATATATATAGCAGTGAGTACTACGGTAATCAATTATAATGTTTGAATTTTGTAATCAGTAGTTTGAATGCTCTTCCACATTGCACACCTTCCAGTGCTAAAAAACAACTGTATAATATATTAGTTTGCAGTTCTCCTTTATTCAACATGCAGCCATAAACTGTAAAAAAAATAATGCTTGCATTTAAATATTGCTAAAAAATTTAATGGACAAAAGTCATATCATTATTTTCATTTAATTTTTCCTATCTACCCAATGTAGAATAAATATGTGTGGCATGTTAAGATAACAATTTTGAACACAAACTTTTTAATATATCATTTACTTTTTTGTGCATCCGATGGTAACTTCCTGTGTCTTACGTTTATGCCAAATGTGTAACAAAATTTGTGGGTTCTCTAATGTAATGAATTAGGAACATGATATCATGAAACCCATTGATTTTAATTGTTGTCCATTCTTTCAACAATGGGAACCTTATCGATAATCAGCATTCTACGACCGTCTATTCCACCTTTACTAAAAATCTATAAACACGATAGATGCTACAGTTTTTAACAAATTTGGTTTAAATTATTTGGGTCATGAGAGGATGAAACCTGTGCCAGAGATAGATATTCTTTCCGGAGACCCTTGTAAACATGATAGATGCTACGTTGTTAATGGATTTGTTGTAAGTCTGGTGTAAATCATTGGGTTTCTGAGAGGATGTATCCTATCGCTATTGAGCTTTTTGCAACCTTTTTTGCCAGAGTTATTCCCTCTTTTCCAAAAACAATGTGAAGACGGAAGATGCTCACTTATAATGAATTTGTTTCTAAGTATTGGGTTTATGACAGGATTTTTTTTCAAGCTTGTGAACACGATAGTGTTGAGATTTCTTATCTTTTGCAATAGGTGAGGGGGATATACGTGTAATCATATGTTGAGGTTTAATATTATAAATCATTATTATAATATCTTGTCATCATAGTTTCTCTTATGCTTGTTAATGAAAGATCTGTTAATAAACAGGCATTATGCAAAAGCTAAATCTGCCTATTGCAGACGTTTGTTTAGGCCTTAAATGTTACATGAAATATAAATTAAACATTTATTGACATGACAAGACTGTCATAAAGTCCATCATTATGCACAACAAATGTTTTTATGTTCCAACACAAATACAATGTACATAGTTTTAATGTGGTTCAACATCTTTCATTTGGTTAGAAAGTTTGATTAAATTTGATGTGTTGATTGGTGTGTAGGGATGTCTATATTTTTCTATATTTAAAATATGATCCCAAAAGACCTAATTTATATTGTATCAAAGTTCCACTGTTGACCGTTATTAAGTCAAAAATGGAATTAAAACTAGGAAATAAATTTCTGCTTAATATTGTTAATTAGTTGAGGGTTTAATTTTATTATTAATTAATAGCAATGGTTAAAGGAAAGAGATCTAATAGTTGGTCAGATTCTTATGATGATTTCCGTATATTTGAAGAAGAAATAGAACAAGGAATTGACCAAGAACAGTTACAGTATGAAAAAGATAGCAAGTAAGTGGACTCATGATAGTAATAAGATATTGAACCACTATATCAAATAGATGAGGGGATCACGGTGGCTAAGTGGATAAGGCGCTGGTTTGCTAGCCTGTAGGTCGAGTGTTCGATCCCTGCATAGGCCGAGAAAGTTCATCTCGATTTTCCGGCGTGATTTCCCCTTGTCAGTGATGCAGAAGGAGGGCCTGACAAGGACAGCTGCCTAGTCATTCGGATAGGACGAAAAACTGAGGTCCCGTGTACACATTGGAGTGCACGTAAAAGACACCTTGGCAGTTGGAATTCGATATAAGAGTAGGCCGTAGCGCGGCTGCCCGGGCAAAATTTCCCTTATAGCACACTGTATGGTGTTTGCCTGCTTCAATTAGCCCAGGTTAGGTGCTTAAGCGTAGGACGTTAAACCCCATTTCATTCATTCATTCATATCAAATAGATGGACACAGCTCACCAAATATTCCCACACTGGTCATCCACAAATTTTTAGTCTTTCCCCTTTGTTCCTCTTTTAAGGGTTTGAAAATACATTTTCCGACAGGTTTTAGTGAATATTCATGATTATGCACCGAAGGTTGAGAGGTTGGTAAGGTTGAAATGTAGGGTGGAAAATTGCATGGTAATTGCTCTTTACTTCCAGTTTGTGTATCTCAAGTTTCCACACAAAAATTTGGGAAAAAGCACCGGTCTAAGATGAGAATTAACATTAAAGTCAATGGGGAAATCATTAGTATGTGGCCTGGTGGGTCTTACTGGTATTAGGATAGAGCAACTTCGTGTAGCTGATTAGATTTAGAGCTTCCTGGAGATTTCCATTTTGTGTAACATAATTTTATGAACCTACATTGTACCTACATAACTTATTATGATCTAACTATTGTTATCTATTTATTATTACAGAATGTTAGATCCAGATAAAGCAGGTCTATATGATCAGTATAAAATAGCTTATGCCAATATTCTGTATAAGTGGGGTCTTATTAACCAATCAGCTTTAATTATGAAATTCATCTCTTTTCCTGTACAACCTGAGAGAAATTGTGGTAAGTATTTAACTGTAATATGTAATTTTACCTATCCAGCCCACCTATGTCTGTATATATTGAACAATAGTAGAATTTTTTACAAAATAGCTTTTGAATGAGAAACTAGAATGATTTGACTGTTTTGCAATATTATAACAGATTGTTTATTGTTTTTTTCTGAACTCAATTTCAATCAGTTTTTGCAATTAGTATAAATATTTAATTTTGACATTATAAACATAGCAAAGCAAAGTGTGGGAGTCATTGTGAATTAGACAACCAGGCAATAAGTATGATGTTTTAAAAACAAAAACAAAAAAAACCACATCAGCTTTATGGCTCTGGACTGATTTTTTTGTATGCACTTGATCAAATTTCATCGACTAGTTGCTGGTGCTCAAAGTAAAATATGCATTTCATGTGGTACAATTATTAATAATGACATTATGTCAATCAAGTTTAAAATAAGTGTCCATGGGTTCGTAAGTGCCCATCAGTTCATATCTGTCAAATAACTGTTTATCATTATTGTCAGTTTGTCATTCACTTGGAAAAATGTCCAGGGCATATCTCAAACACTGAGGCATTGATCTAGACTGATGATCTATGTGTGCACCGGACCCGTTGACTGATTTGAATAAAACTTTTAATTGTGCACAGATCTCACATACTGTATCTTTTCATTGTTTTGTCATGGCATGGTTTTCTACTGAAGGGGCTTAACAATTAGTTCAAATAAAGCAGAGGACTATTAAAATGGGTTTGTCCGTCCGTCTGTCTGTCACACTTTTTGGACACAATAACTCTCCTAGAATGTTCAAACTTGGTGTAGATGTTTATTATGTCAACGCCTTGATGGAGTTCGAAGATGAGCATTTTCTGATAAACAATTTGTTTGATTGGCTGAGACTTAGGGACACAATAACTCTCTTTCTAATTGAGCTAGAATGTTTAAACTTTGGGGGATCACGGTGGCTAAGTGGATAAGGCGCTGGTTCGCTAGCCTGGAGGTCGAGTGTTCGATCCCTGCATTGGCCGAGAAAGTTCATCTCGATTTTCCGGCGTGATTTCCACTTGTCAGTGATGCAGAAGGAGGGCCTGACAAGGACAGCTGCCTAGTCGTTCGGATGGGACGAAAAACCGAGGTCCCGTGTACAAATTGGAGTGCACGTAAAAGATCCCTTGGCAGTTGGAATTCGATATAAGAGTAGGCCGTAGTGCCGCTGCCCGGGCAAAATTTCCCTCATAGCACACTGTTGGCGTATGCCCGTCTTCAATTGGCCCAGGTTAGGTGCTTAAGCGTAGGACGTTAAACCCCATTTCATTCATTCATTCATTCGTTTAAACTTTGTGTAGGTGTTATTAGGTCAATGCCTTTATGGAGTTCAAAGATGAACATTTTCTGCTTAGGGTAAGCAGAGATTAGCAATTTGATTGGTTGATGCTTAGGGAAATGTGAACGTTGCTTATAATTAAGTGAGAGTGATTATTGTATTTATAGATTCATCATATCATTACCGTAACTAAGTTTGATGATGAGTCTTTTCTACTTAGGCTAAGTAGCGATAAGCAATTTGATTGGTCAAGACTGTGGAACACAACAACTCTGCTTTTAATTGAGGTAGAATTTTTAACTTGAGGTCATGTTCATTAGGTGAATGTCTTCACTGAGTTCAATGATTAACATTTCAAGCTAATAAGCTAATCAATTTCATTGGTCAATGCTTTGGGAAAAGATAACTTTGATTCTACCTGATAGAGAGTGATGAAACTTAGTGTATAGTTGATAATAAATTTGATTGCTTGAGACTTTTGAAAAAAAGTAATGTGCAATTAATTAATAGGTGTCATCTATTTATTTGGGGATTTTGGGGATTTCAGCACGGGACATTAGCCTAGCACTTTCCAATTACCATCCCTCTGAACTTGAGTATATTCTGTAATGGAATGAATTTGAACCTAAACTTCACAGGATATAGTAGACCGATGAGTGCTAGAACTTTGGTCCAAAGAAAATAGCAGTCAAAGGTCAAGTTATTGTGATTCTCATGAAAAATACGAAATTCTTTGTTATGAAGGTGTAGGGTTTTGCAGGAATCAATCTAAGCAGAGCCTTATAACCTTTTCAGCCTGTGGGCTTGTATTGATAATTTGTCTTTCTTTGGTTCGGATCTTTTGATCTGGAGAAAATGTATACATCTGCCCTTTCAAAGTGTACTAATTCTAGAATCTCAAGGTCTAAATGGTTGTGGTAAGGAGTAAACAATTATTATATATCTGGGTATTTTTGTAAATATAATATTGCCATTTACTTACAGATTTCCTGACTAAATGTTCTAGCTGTAATCAAACAACAGACACACCACAATGCACCAATAATCATATAGCTTTAAAATGTTCTATATGTAGAACTGGGGTTAGAGGTAAGCACTCCTTAACTCTTAAACGACCCAGAGGTTTGACGTCATAACGTCATAAAAACCCACGTCATAATGGTCAATAGTATTAAAATATACATATCATTTTCAAGTCATATTATTAAAAAACAACTGAAGATAGACCCTTTATGTAAATGAATGAAATAATTTAAATTTAAGGCCATTTTCATAAATATAAATTTTATACAAAAAATTTAATTAGATATTTCATGCAAACTTCATGTGTATAATGGTTATTTCTATTTTTCTGTTCGGCTGTTGTGAACTAAAAATCATTCATCATCGAATCTTTTAATTTAAGCTTATTTAATTACCGTAATTGAAATTTGTTGATTAACTTAGCCTAGCCTATTTGTATTTTAATTATCACGTTCTACTCTAGGCCTTACGCAAAACGATGAAAATCTACACCACAGATAAAATCTGAATCACTGTCATTCAATAAGGATGGTAATCCGTCATTAGAACGTTGCCGTAGAGGTCTAGACATATCACCGTTTTATTATAATTTTCAAGGAGAAACCGTAAGATTTGTAACTGTCAAAATGTCAAACAGGAAGTAAACAAATGAGATAAAGACGTCTGTTAATAAGGGAAATAACTCTCATTACGCTAGGAACGTTGCATTCGGCTAACATGTTTTGTCGACAAAAGTCGCCTTGGGTACTAAACGGTAACGTTATAGTTGTCGACAAAAGTCGCCTTGGGTCAGTTAAGAGTTAATACTGATAATTGAAGAAGTTTCATTTTATGTGGAAAAACATTACAATATAGAATACAGTGAAAAATTGATGGATATGTTATCAGTACTCTCCGTTCATTTGTCTCCTCAAAAGCATTTTTAAATCCGGTCTAAATCCACACAGTTCAGATCAGATTCAGAATCAAGCACTTCCATGTTGGATGTTATATGTCATTATTAACTTTGGTTTAATTTAATTTCAGGAGCATCTAATTTCTGTCTGACATGTGGTCATGGAGGTCACACTAAACATATATTAGACTGGTTTGAAAAAGAAACCGAATGTCCAACTGGTTGTGGATGTAATTGTTTGAGTAATAATCCAATGATATTTGGATGGTAACTAATCTGTGATTTGTTTAAGAGTATAAAATATAATATCAATATTGACTAAAAAAAAGTTGATTTTGTTATCTGTGATAATAGAGATAAAGTGTGCCAAGATTAATTTGAATCAAGGTTTGGTTCAGATTTGTTATTTTGCCTAAAGAATGTTTATCAATGTACCGACGAGATTTTGCCACTTTCCATAGAGGTGCGGGAGGTTGGATGGCTAAATGGTTAGCATGTGCGTTCTGTATCATAAAGCCTGTCATTGAGTCAACTGGCGTGGTTTCTAATCCCAGGTGGTACGTGACAAGGAGTAGAGTCTCCTGTCCAACCTAGAAGGTTTTATCCTGGTCCTCTGGTCTGGTCTCCTCCTCCTGCTAAAGACCCCTACATTACCTGATTGGTGGTCAATTTTTGGTAATGGTCCGATAGCAAAGCTAATATAATCATGTATTATGGTTACTGAAATAGTTCAATGGGAGCCATAAATTTTCACGGCATATGTTTTTACTGTGTATTACTAGTTGAATACTGAATAATATTATTTACAATATATTTAAATGTCAATCCAGGTTGATTGAATGCCTGTGTTATTGTTAAATTGTTTATTTGTTATATGTTTGTCATATTTTACATACCGGTACATGCTAATAAAATATTTGTAATATTGTTTACACATTTACTTCAACACTTATGTAGTATCCAAACTGTTTTACCCTTTAAGTAATCTTCCATGAAAGTAACAATACCTCCATTTGCTGCATTAGCTATAGGGAAGAAGGTTAATAAAAAAAAAGTGCCGCTTTACTCCCCTTACAAAAGTGCTACAAGCCAGAGTTATGTCCCCCAATAATTGCACAACAAGTTTGAGTTACCACTAGTTACCAGTATTCACCATAGAAATGAAATTAAAGATACATTATGGGAGATTAGATAAAGAGCTGGCAGATATCAATATGATAGTTACAAATTAGATAATGTAAAGGGAATTTGCTGAAAATTTGAAGACCAATTGATCCTTTCTGAACCAAGAATTTAGCAATTGTTTTTTGGGCCTAGACTAAAGTAGATATGATAGTCTTGATTATGGGGGTTGAGATGGCCTAGTGGTCTAGAGTGCCATGCTTTGACCTCTAGCTGGCCAGCCACCTATGGTGTGAGCGTAAGTGGCATGGAGATAGGGGCGCCTTCTCAACCTCGTGGGTTTCCTCCGGGCACTCTGGTTTCCTCACACTGCTAAAGACCCCTACACGCAAGCGAATTATTGAAATAAAATTAAACCACTAAATATCACAGGCTAGTGATGACATCGAGAGTTGATTATGGTCTGCATAAGTTAATTAATGTCTAATTAATAATTTAGATAACATTTCAGGCCTAAAGAAAGACCTGCAATAGGCAGATTTAGGTCTTGAATAATATGTTTAAAGTGGTATTTAAAAAATCTAATGAAGACAGGTTCCCTGTATAACGCAAATGCTTTACAACCATTGTATAGCCATTGGCTACAATGATGCAAATTGAATAAGCAAAAATGCAGCATGGTCAAATGTATACCACTGAGCTGGTGACTTTTGTCCCTAAGGCTGAGGTTGCCTTCTACCAACTAACTTAAGCGTCACTATAAGTAGTAACAGGTGTTTTGCTGAAGGTATGCCTAGTCTATTTAGCATAACTGATACAACTTTTTATTTTTAAGTACTTTGGAGTAAACAAGATTGCCATGATTAGGAGGATAATAGAATAGCTTGATAGTGAAATACTGTCTACACATAATATGAATAAATTTGCTGAGAATACTGGTTATGTCATGTGAAGAAAGTTTTCAGTATATTCATTTTTCATTATCTATTTATGAACTATTAAAGCAAGAATTGTTAGTTCTTTATCTAAATCTTACATAATGCATCTTTAAGAGAAAATCCCCAAAAGAAAAACACTGAACTTACAAAATATGAAAATTATATTTAAAAATGGATAAATGAATAAAATTGAAGTTTATGGTTTTACATTGATTTTCGAATTTTAATATATCTTTCACATCGTACTATATGAAATCTTCATGATTACCAATAAATATAAATTCGTTATTACACACACACATTTATACTTAATAGAACTTTTCCTTCCAAAAATCACAAAATAGTAAATTTTCTTGACTCCATGCAGGCAGTAACACAAATGTCTCATTTTTACATGACTTATAAATGATATAATATTCAGTGATGTTGACCAGCACAGTCACTCTAATCCCTTACTATGGTGCCAAGACTGATCTTTGCATGTCCATTACACAGAAATAATACATCTTATCAAGCTACATCTCCTGTTCTTATGGTGCCAATCCCAATCTTTGCATGTCCATTACAGAAATAATAAATCTTATCAAGCTACACCTCCTGTTATTATGGTGCCAATCCCAATCTTTGCATGTACACTACAGAAATGATCAATCTTATCAAGCTACACCTACTCTTTTAGCTGTAGCTCTTTGTCTAACTTCCTGATAAGAAGGATGAACCATACGATGTCTACCCCTTGGAGTTGGATCATAAACAATAGAATCACTGAATGTATCCGTACTGAAAAACAAGAAATGTGCCAATTTAGAATAGAATGAAGTTTCATCTCCTACAACAGGAATGAAATGAAAAGAGGTTTAAAGTTTTTCTCGGAACTGGGCTAATGAAGACTGGAATATGCCATACAGTGTGCTATGAGGGAAATTTTGCCTGGACAACAGCCTACGACCTACTCTTATCTTGAATTCCAACTGTAGGCTTTTCATTCCAAATGGATGAACTTTCTGGGCTAATGCAGGGATCAAACACGCGACTTCCAGGCTAGCAAGACAACGTCTTACCCACTTAGACACTGTAATCCCCCTCCTACAACAGAACACGGGACTAAAATGTCATGTATTATCAACTATTTGTTAATGACAAGACGATTTCTCCATTTTATATGGTCATGTTTTTAGTCAATCAAATTAGCCCATTATGATGCGCTCTGACAGAAAATATGAATTAAAACAAATGAAGAATTGTTTTGACAAAAAATTATTTATAGATAGACATTCTTGGTGTGATTTAAGATAGGTTGCCAGGCAACGAAACATACGCCCACAGCCGCTATATCGTCCATGCAGTCAACAAGAGTTGTCGCATATTTCACTTTTTTCGGTAATGAAACATTTTATAATACACTAAAATCTGACAACTCATTATGTAATTATTAGAAAATCATTTGAATTTGTTTGGCTGTTCAAGTTATCAAAATTCATTGAAACTCAATATACTTGTTCGTTTCATGACCTTAAAAATAATAATAATAATAATCGCGTCATTTTACAAGGGTAGAAAATTAGGCCTGAGGCCTTTTTCCAAATTGGCCCTTGGCACAGATCGTGCGAATGATTTCGATCATTACTGCAGGAAGAAACCGAAGAACTCGGTGGAAACCTGCCTAATCGGACAGGAGACCGAATATCCCTCTCACTTACAACGATAAAGTTCATGCCCTGAGCCGGGATTGAACCCTCGTTGCATTGGTGAGAAGCCGCCTCTCTATCGCCACGGCAATTTGACCAGCTACCTCAACCCTGTGTATAATAGTTAAGTCAATCAGATATCAATAGGATTCTTCGTTTCATGATCTTTAACACTGTGTATAAATTTAAAGTCAATCGGTTATTAACTTTAGCCTCTAGAGCGTCCACATGATTATTTTAAGTGATCAAGGGCTATTACTCTGTCAGTAATTATCGGAAATTGCTGAAAATCAATAGGCTTCTTCATCTTATGACTTTAAACACTGTGTATCAATCGGTTATTAACTTTAGCCTCTAGAGCGTTCACAAGATTTTTCAAAGTGATCAAAGACCATAACTCTAGCAGTAATTATCGAAAATTGCTGAAAATCAATAGGCTTCTTCATCTCATGACTTTAACACTGTGTATAAACGTAAAGTCAATCGGATATGAACTTCAGCCTCTAGACTTCTAGAGTGTTCACAAGAAATTGTGGATGGACCGACAGACGGACGGGACCGACAGACGGTCGGGGGCGACGACAATATACGACCACATTTCCATGTGGGCGTATAAAAATCAAGGTGAACAAAAACCCCAAAGTTGTCATGAGAATGATTCACATGATGAGCTCATGGAATTCTGTTAAGTTTGTGTTTGAATTAAGAATCCAAAATACAATTAGTTGTTGTCAGGTCAGGTGAACACTGCGAATTAGGACAAAAATCGTATTTATTTATTTGATTAATATTTTGAAAATTTAATGTAGTTGATAAATTAAATAATATACTGGATCAATTTTAAAAAAATCCCAACTTGAAAATGATTTGAAATGAAGTAGACCAATCATAGGTGGTATTATTCATCTTGTCCCTACATTCACTCGTTCTATGAATGATTAATTGTTTGAATGAATGATACCATGGACCGTATACAGTCCATGATGATACTTACTAGTAAAACTGGTAGAAGACACAATAATATACTAACAGAGCAAATAATATTAATAATGTCATCACTACATATAGAGCTATTTTACCATCAGGTGTCTGAAATATAGTGCACAATAATTGAAAATATAGCTTGCCAGGCAAAGTAAGGAAGGAGATATATCGGTAAAGAGACAAGCCAACAGTGAGGCTGATGTCCCCCCACCGAAATCCCAAAATAAATAGATGACACATATTAATTACCTGCACATTTATCTTTTCAAAAGTATTGAACAATCGAACTGATTAGGTACACTTAGTCTTAGAATTAAATGTTCACGATCAAAGTCAGTCAAGGTTTTGAAGTACCTGGTAGTGAAAGTATATACTATGTTTCATCACACTCCATAATAGTTAGAATCAAAGTTATCTCATCTGATGGCATCGAGCTATGAAATGAACTCGGTCAAGACATTCACCTAATAAACATCTACATCAATTTTAAACATTCTACCTAGATTAAAAGCAGAGTTGTTATGTTCCAAAATCTAATGCTCATTATCAAACTTAGTCAAGACATTGATGTGATGAAACTATACACCACTTAATTAGAACCAAAGTTATCGCGCCCCAAAGCAGCAACCAATCAAATTGCTTATCTCTGCTTACCATATGCAGAAAATGCTCATCTTCGAACTCTTTGAACACATTCATCTAATAAACACCTAAACTAAGTTTGAATATTCTTGCTCAATCAGAAGGAGAGTTAGTGTGTGTCCCCCCCCCCCAAAAAAACAAAATGTGATGGACTGACCCATCGAAAACTGGGGACACTTAAGTGTGGATGGACAATGTACAACCTGTGTAAAACCACATTAACATGGGTGTAAAAAAAATAATATCCATGAAGAAATAGGAATAAATTGCTGTTGGAATCATATTGAAATGATCCTAGATTTATATTTTATGTCCAAAATAGGAGATAATTATGAAAACACTAACAGAGAAGCCATTACTTTCAAACAATACATACAGGAGTACCGCTTCTATGAATTTACTCATTACTTAGAGACAACCCTCTTTATTATGTCCTAAATTAAGAATATTAAATCAATTGTGTTCGGAGTGGAGACATAATTGTTTTAACACCAAACTTACCTCTTTTTTAGGAATTTCCCAGAATTTATTACATGAAAGATATGAACAAACAGCATCTTGTAATAAATCTGAAAATAAAGAAATGTAGATTGTTATTTTCTCTGCATTTTGTAAGATTTAATGACAAAGAGTACTTTCGGGTAGGATGTTATTTTTATTATAACTATAATATAATATTAACAACATGTTCTTCCACCTTAATTCCAGAATAAATTAATGACACTCATTAATTACTTTCACTTTCTCATCAGCGATCATTTATTATATAAGGAAACAAATAATGTCAAGTTTAACCTTTCACTCAATAAGAATCAAACTTAAAGAATTCTAGATGTTAAAAAATAAAACTACTTATTACTGCTTAACCTCATTATCGAATTTAGTCAAGGTATTTGTGTAACGAATCTGTAAAACAAGTTTTGTCATTTTATCTCAATTAGTAGCAATGTTATTGTGTTCTAAAGTCCTGACCAATCAAATTGCTTATCTCTGCTTAGTCCAAGCAGAACGTGCTCATCATCGAACTCGGTCAATGAATTAACCTAATGAACAACTGCATCCAGTTTAAACATTCTACCTCTATTTGAAGCAGAGTTATTGTGTACAGAAATGTGTGACAGGCGAATGAACCCATTTTAATATTTCCATTCTCTCTAGAAAGACTGGGAAAAATAATTTAAAAAAATATGTGGCATATTGGATAAATATAAGTGTATTCAACAAACCTCTAAAATGATTTGTTTCATTAACTGTAATATATTTAGGTATACAGTCTTCCATCAATTTCTATAATAAATACATATTCATAAAAAAAAATAATTAATAGCTTATTCTATATTAAAGTCCCTGGTAGTCATAAATTGAGGAAATTTGATAAGATTGCTCCAGTCATGATGCTTCGTCAGCTACAAAGGATATCAAATCACCTTTCAAACCAATCAATAATAATATCATAAACCTAGATTTTCGTAGATGGTAATTAGATAGAGCTTATTATTTCCTATACCTGAATAAGAAAACGAAGGTTGACCGCCAATCGCTCTCCTGGCCTTGTTGGTTCTCTCATCTTGGTTTTTTGGTTTGGTAATGAGATGGCTAATTATATATACATGTAGGATACTATGAAATATTTCTGGGCTCATCCTCATGTAGCCTTTTTTCTATACATACAAGAGTCGCCCAAATTAAGCTGGTTAATTAGACAACTATTATAAATGCCCTGCACTCGACCATCACCTCATTATCCTGTATTTGATACCCTGACAACAAAAATGCATTTTCTGGTGTCACATGACAAAACATGCGACAGTTTGTATTTTATGTGTGTGATCGCCAAAGTCATCATGTAGTGTGCTCACTCCTCTTAAATTTCAGCGATATTTGTTGCCAAACTTGTTGCCTAAGTTGATGCGTAGACTGTGCCAGACTCAAGATGTCAACAATCAGAATCTATTGCAGACGATATATAGGATATGGGCTGATAGGGTTGGTAGGGTAACCATAAACACATACAGATATTTTTGTTTTGGCCTTATAAAGGATTTATTACATGTATTTGTAAAAATGCTCTATACTATACTGGCTACTCAGTGGTACCAAAACTGCATATTTCTTTTCCTTACAGGTTGAGTAAAAGTAGTATATAAAAAAAACAATCAATCTTGATATGGATACATTGGTGTATAACTGACCAGCTGAGCAGAGGAAGGCAAAAATTTATTTTCGACTCAGGTCCAGAGTCTGGGCTTACCGGTAATTAAAATCCACCGAACCCGTTAAAAACCTAAATTCTACTGTTCCGACAGCCAAATATAGTTTGAAAAGTGTAGTACTATGAGAACTTTAAAAATAGATAAATCTTGATATTGCTAATTGATGAGGACAATATTTTAAATTCTTGTGACTGTTCTAATCCATTTAAATCTCAGCCATCCGATTGTCTAGAGGGTTGATTATGGGCTTGTCATGTGAATAAATATCTAAATATAGACCTGCAATAGAAAGATTTAGATAAACTTTGAACATACATTACATTCCTCTAATATTTCTTTCATATCATCCTCCATACATAGAGCAAAATCCCAATAATCTGGTTTTCTTACACCTGCTATAATATCACATCTAAATACTTCACAATAATCTGCTAAACATACAATATTCTCCTACAAAATAAACATTATAATAGTCCAATTGAAATTAATGGCCATAATTAACTACAAATACAAAATCTTTTTCAAATATGCAAACTGAAATTACCAGTAATGGCCAAAATTAAGATATTTTCATACACTTCAAGGGGTGGGTGGTATTTAAACTTGTTGAAATTATGTAGACATGGAAGTATGTTCATTTAAAATGTCTTTTAAGGTCTCTTTCTTTTGATGACTTTACTACGGAAGCCCATAAGGGTAAATGGGCTTCCATACATTACAACCTTATACAATGTTCAAAAAAAGGAACTGATAAGCTTTATGACTAGTCAAAAGTGTTAGCCCACTGTCACACTGTTGGACAGGCAAGGAAGAATCAACCTGAATAGATACCGAAGCTAATAAGAAGAGCAAGTGAGCTTAAATTATAGTTCTAGTTCCTTAATTGTATTATTATGTACTGTTTCCATTTCATGGCAGTCTCTTGTTGAGCTACTTGTAGTATATTTCCTGAAAATTATTTATACACCACCTAAATTATTTATAAACCCCAATTTTTTCAAATAGGTCATGCATTCATTTGGTAATTTAGAGACGGGGGAATGTGGTTCAAGGGGAAATATGGTTCAACAACCATTTGACACTAACCAGGTTATTCAGGGCTTACATATGGATATGGTGAATTTTAATTCGTTGCTTGTGCACAGGGATCTTTAGAAGCAGGAGGTACCTAGAGAGAAAAATATGAGTCCCTGCTCCTTGTCACGTACAGATACAGAATCAAACACATGACTTACAAACAATAGCCCAGTTTACACCTGGCCGCTATAAGCGTGCTGTTCTGGGCACGGTACCAGGCCGAGATAAATTTCAAGAAATTGACCCGTTTACATTACTCTAAAATAACTGGTCTCAGAACTGTGTCAAGCATGCTAAATGTGGAACTCTTCACAGAAAAGTAAATTACAGTCGACTGTACATTTTTCGGGGGAAAAAGGTCAAGGTTCGTTTCGCGCATGCGTAGTGATCCGTACTGAAACCATGCTCAGACCGGATACAAAAATTAAAAGTGAGTCGTTCCTGGTACCGTGCTGATACCACCTCATTTCAGTGGGCCAGATTGGCTCCGTACCTGGTATGGCGAGCTTACATTTGTCCCGTTTACACTACAAAAAAACAAAGTGTGCCGTATATGGTACCATATATGGTACCATATCTGGTACCATACCTGGTACGCTTTTAAAATTTGTAATGTAAACAGGGTTAATGAATGAAATAAACCACTCAAACACCCAAAACCTATGTGATAAATCAAGGAACTTACTTTTGCTACTATTTCATTCATATGACGATTATCAAAATGTTTATCCACAAAATCTTCTGCAACAAAGCCCTTGCCACAATAATTACAAGTCCATTTACTCATTGATTCCATAATTTTATTATCTTCTTGTATTCTATACATATCTCTATGTGGGTGTAATGGACATGATATTGGCAGTTCTGCATCCAGTAATTCAAAAGGTAGCACCATTTTCTGAAAGGGGGAGAAACATTCTCTTACCAACTTTGCAAGTCATTTGTTAGTCAATGAAACATACGCCCATAGCCGCTAAATCGTCCGGGCAGTCAACAAGAGTTCTCTGAGCTTTCATAGCTATTAGCATCGAGCTGGCTGTAAATGTTAGTCCCATAATTGGTGTTACTTTGGACTGGAGACTATGAGAAAGTTTGAGCAAAACAACATATGAAGTTGAGAAGCATAACACAACTTAAACCAAATTCCTGCCTTCAATTTTAGTCCATACACATAGAGCGTCATATCATTCCCCACTGTACAGATTTACTTAACATATTTTCATGTGTGGATCTATACTGATATACTTACAGAATTAATTACATTTCTGACAATTCTAGATTTCTGCCTACTGCATCTATTATTGGCTTCAAGTGGCCTAATCACCACCTACAAATAGCAAGTTTAATCTTAATTTACATTTTATAAAACAATAATATACTGGTATATGTAGGCCTAGTCCATTGTGAAGGAACATAGAACTAGAATACTAACTAGTTCTATGGAAGGAACTATGGGTAAATAAAAACTTATTCATATGTCACAAGTCCAATATATTTTGCAAATCGATACAAATGTAGCCTACTTCTACTATGCAATGTATTGCTATAATTCCATAACTTTGTACTTGGTAAAATGATATAATCTCTTCTCTAACAGAAATTTTAAAACACCAACATTTTACTTGTTCATTCTAGGGACAGTCAGCGAGCAGGATTCCCCTGAGCGTGGCCCCATAAGAGTCCCCCACTTTCGAATATGGGGTATGTGGTTCTCTCCCTCTGTGCATTATAAATTCAATGCACTAGTAGCGTGTGGTAATCTATCTAACCATTAACCAATGTACAATGCATCCAAATAACTATGAAAGACTAGGGTACAAAGACCCTTAATAACTTCACTAGCGGCTTCCATTACAGGCCCGGCGGAGTAGGGGGGGGGGATTTAGCCCCCCCAATAATTTGGCCGCAAGTACTCCTTTCTTCAGGTTATTGCGGCCCCTGGACCCTTGCCTATAGGGACTTAGTATGGAAGCCCCCCCCCCCCCTAATCAAGAATTGCTTCCGCCAGCCCTGCATTACATGTTCTGTTCACCCTACTTGTATTCTCCTTCTCGGACCATTTCTAGTTCAAAGGCTGACTTCTGTAAGGCATCTGTGACAAGTTACCATGTAACCACAATAACCACCCCTGCTAAAACACCAACCTTTTCCCCAACTTCCCAAGTATTTATTTGGGCAGGGGAAGTCAATCAATAGCAAATCATATGCCATGATATTCTGAATTTAATTCTCTTGTTTATCTATACTTATGGAAATATTCTTACCAAAAATAAAAATGCAATATAATACATATTTATAGATTGAACTATATCTATAACCAAATCATTATTTATTTTAAAAAGACACACATATTTTGAAGCTTATGAAAAGCACATCCTAAACAAGCCTTTGTTGACCAGCCAGCTTTCAATTAGTCAGATATCAATTAAGAGTTCACTTCCCTTGATTAAGCTGTTTCAATGATGTAAGGGGGGCAAATCCATTTAGATACTAAAGTTTTAAATGATGTTGTCTCCCTTTTACCATAAATTCATCGTCAAATAATTTACCAATACTAAAATGTTGATTTTGTCTTTTAAAAATTTGATATCAGAAGCCCGTCTTTCCCTGTAAGATCACAACATCAATCATTATTTAAATTGACTAATGATTCTGAGATACCGTTCGTATCACTACCATACCATCTTGTGACCCTATCCATTGAAATCAGCTGTGAATGACATTTTTTTTTTAAGAGACTGAAGAAATTTTCTTTCTGACCGGCATCCAGGCCTTGCAAGTTGCAAAATTGTTGGCAAAACTAGTGTTAGGCCTACATCTTGAAGTGGACTATGTACAAAAATAAATGGAAACCTCAACTATGTACAGGTTTTTCACAGATAGGCTTAGAACTTTTCAGCCAGCCCTTATACCTTCTTATGGAGATCATTATTAGTTTCTACTGTTGATAGTAACTCTTGTTCATTCTTGCGCTTTTACATCCCATTCCACCTGTTGTGACGTGGCACTAGACAACGATAGTAAATCTGCCATGAAGACTAATTTGTACCAAACTCTATTGAAACAAAGCAGCAGATAAGACAGTGTCTGCTAGTAGACTGTTTATTTCTCATAAATCATAAACTGTACGATAAATTAGAAAGTATCAATCAAGGTACTGAAATAATTACAAGGTCTTATGAGCATATACATACGCGCGTAGCTTAAAGCTATTTTAGCATGTCAGGGGGTTGGGGTTTTTTTGCGGGCTCTAGTTTTGCCTCTATTTTCTAATTAATTCAAGTTTAGCCACCTCCTCTCCTCCGTCCACATTCTGTTGGTACACAGTGTGATCTTATTGTCGCTATATATTTATTAAAGTTACATTATTCAAGATATAGATAAAGAACTAGCCATTCATGCTATAATAGTTCAAAAGAAGATGATGTAATATGAATAATTTTAAAATGTCATTCAAATTACTGTATTGCAAGCGAAGATATTGGCATTTGAAAGTTTGGCAGATGTGTGCAATAATTTCAACCACGGTCCTGGTTGATCGAAGCTAAGTCTGGGTCCGTCTGGGTCCGTCTGGGTCCGCCATATTTGATTAAATCAGAGTGTCGCTGAAACATTTTAATCTGTTAAATATCGGAGAAATCTGATGCCATTCAGAAGGACTGAATCAGTTAAAAAATGTCTAATTAATATTTCAGAAAACATTTCAGGCCCAAAGAAAGACCTGCTATAGGCAGATTTAGCTCTTAACTAATGTATCTTTAAACTAATAATATTCTAAGATTTAATTTTGTGTAATTCTTCTTAAATTGTTCTTATTGTAATTCATTTGTGGCAGTTTCAGGCCACTACACCTTTACTCAAAAACATCATTTGGTAGTTTTATTTTAATTATATGTCTCTTTCATTATTCATAGTTTTGAAATTATTATAATATTGAATCTTTCATCACATAAATCATATTACATTAATAAACGACCACCCTAAATTGGGATGCGTCAAACAGCCATTCAGTTGTTTGAGTAAACAGAGCAGACTTACTCTGTACCATCAGTATATTGGTAAGGTCTATTGCCTAAGATAAAAATAATATTAATCATTTTTCAAGGATATAAAAGAAAGTGTATCTTCAAAATCACAAATGCAAATTTTCTATTATGCTAAATTAAAACCCATGAGAATTTACAAATTAAATGACAATATATTCTATAAATCTTACTTGATTATAAAAATATATACACATAAATAAATAAATGTAAGGCACTGTAAAAGCTGGCCAGTATTCAATATTTTATCACAACAGGCAATAATATCTACAGAATGGACTTACTAAAAGTAGCCTACATTTAGCAGTTAAACTATTAATATAGATCAATGTAAATCTTAACATGATAACATACATTATAATAGAGAGAGAAACTAGGTCATTTCGTGACTAACATATGGTTTCATTTTTTTCAATAATTTGGTTGTGCGTAGGGGTCTTTAGCAGTGGGGGGAAACCGTATTATAATAAGACTTCATATAGTTTGATGCCATTACCATACAATAATTAAATACTAGCAGTAGGCTATTTATTTACATTTTATAGGAACTAAAGAAAATTGCTAATAATTCTTTTTCTTTTTAGTAGGTGCAAAGCTCAAATTAAAGTGTCATATGTTCTCCCAAATAAATAAATAAACAACAATATATTTTGTATTTCAAAAATTAATACATTTTCATAATTATCATACATAAAGCAGCTTTGTTTCGTTAGCTTGTAACTTTTGGTGAAAGCACAAACAGGGCATCATCTAATACATAGAACGATTTACCCATATCTCCTTCACAAATATAAGGTACTCTGGTAAATTTGTCCACATTAAAACCTGCTGGTTCAAACACATGTTTAATTAAACTGGTTGCTTGTTCTTCAAAACTACTTCCTTCAACATGAATTTTTTCTGTTGGTTGGTGATCTGAGGATCCTTTAAAAGAAAAAAAGGTGAATTCTTCCTAAATTGTATAAATGTACAGGTATTTTATTTATTGTATAAAAAATACACAACAGGTGTTAATCAATTAATGATCAATTAAATATGCAGGTCAAGGTGTTAATCACATTACAGGGGTAAAGTTAGAAATCCTAAATACACATTTTTGTATACCCCATACCCAAGCAGTGTGTATAGCTCAATACACATAATTGATTGAGCATAATTCACATTCAATAGTGTTGATAGCTCAATATACATTACTGTATAGGGGTCATTTTATATATACATCCGTTATGTGGAATATCTCACATACCATATCACAGGGTTCCATGCAGTGTTATAAATCATACATAATATTATGTTCTGACCAAATGGTATATATAAATATATAACCCAGTTAAAGTATTACTGAGATAATTATTTTCAAAAATTAAAAACATGAATCTATCACTAATCTTTTATATTGATGTAAACTCATCTTACAACATTCGCTCATAACATAATTTTCAAGTCCATCAATGCCAATAATATAGATTATTGTTTAATTGTAATTCTTCAATGTCATTTATTCTTTCATTATGCAACTTTTTAAAGATTTATCACAATTAAATACTAACCTTCTTCAACATATGATGAAAATGGTAAAACAACAGCTACTAAGGCACGACCTCCATCTTTTCTCAAGGACTTTTTAATCGAGTGAAGAATACTAATTGGTTTATCACATCGATCCAAGAGGTTTAAACAACCAATCAAATCATATGTTATATTTCCATTGTCCCAAGCATCAATATCTAAAACACTGAAAATTAGAACATTTGTTATAGAATGTTAAAAGCACTGCACGCATGAAGATATAGCTATTTGGTCAACAACAATGAATTATGAAATTGCTATTTCATGTTTGATACAGATATTACCCAGAGAACTGATTTGTGTGAGGTGTTCTTAAGATAGGTTCCCAGAGAAGTATTTATCGGGTGGCTATTTCCTATAAAAGTATGGCAATTTTGGTATGTATGGAAAGTAGAGATTTCTAATCTTACTTGGAAAAAAATGAATTCCCTGAAAAACACTCATGAAGTGTATACAGGACAAAAATGTAAGGGTTCCCCTAATCGATAGCCCATCAATTAGAAATATATCTGCATGTGTGACGTTGAAGGTTGTAGGCAAACATTGAGTAGCTTTGTGTACATGTTGATAAACTTCATGAAGAGTTAGATGTACAACACTTTCTGAGATAAAAAGACGGGGGAAGTAGATAATCTGAGAATTTAATATTGAAAAATAGTCAGCGATTACAGACAACATCATCTTGTGTATGCAATGAATTCTCCTCTGTCTTCGCCGCCGTTGCCATAGGTACAGAGAGGTTAGTCACGTGACACAAAAATGACCTCTTTTAACCAATTTTTATAGCAGGGTATTCCTTGGCATTTACAATGTTTTGAGAAGGGATTTAAGCAAGATATGATAAATTAATTACATGTCGGATCTGGAGTGATCAGAGATCGGATGTGACGGAGTACAATGTAGTTTGAATATGTTTTTAGTCCAAATATATCATTAAATCACCCAGTTTGTATGCGGGAATGTATCTTTAATTTACCTGAAATTTCTTTCTTTTAATCTTTTAACCATAACATTAGAAGCTTCTGTTGCATATACCTGATTAAATAAATGAGATAATTTCTGTGTTATTTTCCCATCACCAGCACCTGTAACAGAAATCAGAAGTTTATTACATGAAATTTACATTTTTCCAGTTACAAATTAAAAAAACATATTTTTGAGGAACCTAAATAGTTTCTATTCTTAATATTTTTTTTTTTTTAAAAAAACATATTTTTGAGGAACCTAAATAGTTTCTATTCTTTATATTTGTTTTTTTCTTCATAAAAAGAAACCTTCAGGGCAAGAGTTTATAGTTATAGCTAATTAAAATAAATTACCTAGATCAAGGAAGTTCTCAGCTCTCCAATCATCTGTAATGTTGAGTAAATCTTTAATCTGATTTTGTGAAAATATAAACATAGAACCTCTGTCAAGCCATCTGAAAATACACAAAATCAATTATAAATACAGAGTCTGTTTTTGTATAAATAAAGAAATGCTTAAATTAGCTTACATCTACATGTAAATTATCTGATTTATGCTAAAGTGAACTAAATCACTGTGCATTAATTTTTGGAGAATTGTTCTCCCAAAAATATTATATTCAAACTAAGATAATTATTGTATTAATAGCCTACCCATTGATTGATGTTGGTGACATAAACCAACTGAGAATTGAACGAGCCATTGAGAAATACAACTGTGTAAATATATAATCTGATTTTTCATAACAATTTTCAAGAAACAAACTGGTTTCTGCATCCTGATGGCAGGGCATAAATTTCTCTTTCAACTCCTCAGGTACTTTATCCACTTCAAACCAATACCACTGAAAATAAAACATATTTATAATTACTAATAAAGATTCTACAAAACTATTTTTTTTGTTACATATGCATTGCACAGTTTGGCCCCAGACTAGATAACAGTAATAATATCAGTGCCACATTTCTGTCGATCTCTCTATTCAGAACATAAAAACATTCTTGTCATCCCCAAAATGAGTAAGTGATCCTTTAAATCCTCTGCACCTAAATTATGGAATCCATAATCTCATCTACATGCATAGCAACCTGAAGAACTGTGACTCAATTGACATATTCAAACAAAGACTCAATAACTTAATATTGGTTCCAATTACACTTTGGATAATTAATTGGTAGATCTCTTAATTCAAAATGCACCTTTGGAACTATTCATTTGGCCCCATATAAATGTTAATGTTTAATCTATTTCACATCCTTGAAATTCCATACATTTTAAGAAGCAAATTTAATAATTATATTGTAAAAAAAATAATTTTGGATAAATAACCTTTGACAAATAAAAAGACATTACTAATAGGCCCTACTAGTAATAGAAGTTGTTATCAAGACAGAAAATGACACACATATTTGAATAACTATATATTTACTAGTTCCCTCATGAACTGTCTCTGAGTGAACGATGTCTCGCTAACAGTTCCTCACGGGCCTTATTATCAACTAGTATGAAAATAAAGCTTTACCCCATCTCGGTTCTAAGGCTATTTTAGATCGTGAAACTTTTTTGATCACCAAAAGAAATCATTTCCTGACACAACCGAGACAAATTTATAATAATCCAACACTATTTTCGTGTAGAATCGATGTTAGAAAAAGACTGGTCTGCGCTGACTTCAGTTAACAAACATGGCGGCCAGATTTGAACGATTTTGTTTATCTTTTTCTAACGTCGAATTCTACATGAAAATAGTGTTGAATTATTATAAATTTGTGTCGGTTGTGTCAGGAAATGTTTTGTTTTGGCGATTAAAGAAGAATCGCGGTGCAAAGTAGACGGTAAGGATCTAAAATAGCCTTTGAACCGAGATGGAGAAAAGCCTTGTTTTCATACTAGTTGATAATAAGGCCCGTGAAGAACTGTTAGCGAGACATCGTTCGCTCAGAGACAGTTCATAAAGGAACTATATATTTACGTATGGGTGTGTATCTTCTCTGTGTCGCTGATCATCTAATAGTTTGTAATAAACAGTTCTAGCTAATGGAGATCGAAATCTTCGTCCTGACCATTCACCCATTACATAACTTTTGGTTCTTTCAAACAAACAAAAATCAAATAAAATAATAACAGATAAAAATGTTTGGAATGTTATTGTTTTGATTTTAGGATACAGACTTTGATTGGAAGCAATAAAGTGCATTGAATCAATATACTGTAGATCTATGAGGATCACAAAGTATGATTATGTTTCTAATCCAGTGAAATGCAGTGAAAGTGGGAAAAAAAGAAGTCACTATAATATAATAAGCCATGTGTACAATGTTTATAAACAAATTTATGTCATTTCCGGAGTACTTCGCCGCACATGTCGCATTCGGCTAACATCGTCTCTGGCTGCGCATTGTTCACAAAAGCGCTTTTGAGTCTGGACCATGATACTCCTAGGTCTGAACCCTGTTTCTCGAAATCTTAACTAAAGATAAAATCCAATTTTTTATAGACACTTTCATTTCGATTGGCTAAGCAATAAAATCAATATAACACTATCCAATCAAATTACTCAAATTTGGATTTTATGTTAGTTAAAATTTGGTGAAATAGACCCCGGGACAAACTATTAATTACCATATTTAATATTACCAACCATGGACGGTATAATTATACATGTAATATTATTATTAATATACGGTCCATGGTATTAGTACTATTACTATTGCTATGTCTTGAGCGAGCAGAGGGATCACGGTGGCTAAGTGGATAAGGCGCTGGTTCGCTAGCCTGGAGGTTGAGTGTTCGATCCCTGCATTGGCCGAGAAAGTTCATCTCGATTTTCCGGCGTGATTTCCCCTTGTCAGTGATGCAGAAGGAGGGCCTGACAAGGACAGCTGCCTAGTCGTTCGGATGGGACGAAAAACCGAGGTCCCGTGTACAAATTGGAGTGCACGTAAAAGATCCCTTGGCAGTTGGAATTCGATATAAGAGTAGGCCGTAGTGCCGCTGCCCGGGCAAAATTTCCCTCATTGCACACTGTGGCGTATGCCCGTCTTCAATTAGCCCAGGTTAGGTGCTTAAGTGTAGGACGTTAAACCCCAGTTCATTCATTTTTGAGCGAGCAGTTTCTCACAGTTGAGAATACTGAATAGATTAAAGGGCCAATCCCGAATTCTATAGAATCTGAGAATTACACGTTCGTGAAAGTATGAAATTTAAACGCAAAAATATAGAGGAATGGTGTATTTACCTTGTCTAAAAATTCCATTTCAAAATATTGAGTAGTTTGGACGTGAACACAAAAAGGGCTTATCTGGACAAGTTCGTAACTCAAAATCCTCCAAAAATTTCGATATCGAAAAGACGAATTATTTGTCAATTTAAATCAACATTGATGATGTAAACTTACCGGGAAAAGATGAGCTTATGATATCCGATATAATATAAAATATATTTTTTAACATTGGTACACGAGTCGTGTACAATAATGCGCTTCAGCCCCAGTTGTATCGAGGGACGAGGCTAGACTCATTGCACTAATTCAAACGGAATAATGTAGACTGGAATAACTAGACGCTAGAAATCTGCACTTAATTGAAATTGCTGGCATATTTCGCCGAACATAACTGATTTGAAATTGGGGTGAGAGAGAGAAATGGGGTTTAACGTCCACAACACAACTAGGTCATTTTGGGACTAACATATGGTTTAATTTTATTTCAATAATTCGCTTGCGCGTAGGGGTCTAGCAGTGGGGGGAAACCGGGGTGCCCAGAGGAAACCCACGAGGTTGAGAAGGCGCCCCTATCTCCTTGCGACATATGCTCACACCAGGGCTTGAAACCACAGCCGCAAGCCAGCTAGAGGTCGAAGCGTAACACTCTAGACCCCCCCCCCCCCTTGAAATTGGGGTAAACGCGGAAACCATTGAATGTAAATCAGATTATATACATCAATAATACAGTATTATAAGCGTTGCGACCCACTTTTGTGAATTTCTAGGTCCCAAATGTCAGCAATTTAGCTCATTTAAGATAATAACTGTAGACTAGATTACGGATACAGTGACTGATATAGTGGCCATAAAATCTCACCCTTTTTATACGCCCATAATTTCATGTCGACGTATCGTCGTCGACCTTGTACGTCCGCCTGCCTTCCCACCCGGCCGTCCATCCACAATATGTCTGAGGACACTACGCAGGTAAAAAATTTATCCGATTTTAACAAAACTTGATTGGAAATATAGGGTAATATCCCAAGGATCTGGCTTCCTAATTCGAATGGCATGTATTGGACTGTAACTTCATGGATCGGATCATGGTCCCTGATTGTACGAAAATCATGTTTTTTAGCTTGTGGACACTACACAGGTCATTATTTTTATCCGATGGGTGACGAAACTTAAAATATAGGTTTATATGCCAAAGATCTCGGTTCATTTTCATATTGGCATGTAGCCTATCGGCCTATAACTTCTTGGATTATGATCTTTGAATAGCATTTAATAACTTGATGGAGCAACAACAAAACACATACTTATGGAAAACAGTGATAGGCCTACTGGTGTACTTAAGGCGATATTTCGAAAAGTAAGCACTTTTCTTTCAACATTATCAAAATTATACAAATAATTTTAAAAAAAACATACATACAATAACTAGAGTAAAGGATGATTAACAGTAAATCAATCTATTATGATGGGAGCTATTCTAGGCTACGTGAAAATGCGACTATTTATGTATATAGGATAATTAATTACATGCAACTACTGTATAAAAACTAATTAAGTATATAATTTGTAAATGAGGTATGCAATTAAGATATGGATTTTATGAGACACTAATATCGAAAAATAAAAGATAAAGGGTAGAACATAATAAATATTAATGGAGAAAGTTGAAAAAATAAAATAATGAACAGCACAAGTCTTAGTGAACATATAAGATGAGCGAAATACTTTCATGTATTTATAGCCAGTGGTCTCTAGTCCGGTCGCTTTGTTTGCGATATCACTTAGATGGTAGCGGACGTTAATTAAGCTATTTCACACAGAGACCGGTACGTGGCTGAAAGAGGGAATTGCCACCAGAGCTGTGGATTTGCGAGACCAAGTTTTTCTAGACCAGTTTTATGCGTATAGATTCCGAATCTGTGTGGTGATCATTAGGGGTTTGAGGGGGGCGTTTTCAAGGTATTCCCGAAGTAATGGCCTGAGAAATCCCTCTCTGGGATTAGCTCTAATCAAAGGGAACACTGACAATTCAGGGGAAATGTGATTATGTTGATCATGGAGTGGGTTTAGTGGGAAGTTATTTCCTTTATTTAAAAAAAAACACTCTGATTAAAATTATTCGGCAAATTACCGTTTCAGTATCAGACACCCGAAAACACTTTTCAATTAAAGCCTTAATCCGGTTGATTGGCCGGTGACGTCACGAGGACCACGCATACAATATACACTACTAAGGTCTTATCAATATCCATAGCCTACATAACACACCACCAGTTGACTAGTGTATATTGACGGTTCAATTAACAAACTTACTGACCTAATCATTGGTCCGAACTCCGAATGGATATTTTTTATGATCCGAGTGGTCTTTGTCCGAGTGGTCTTTGGTCCGAGTGGTCTGGTTATCGTTTGGATTATCATAAAACATACCGTTGATGTCAGACTACATCTTGGTAGGTGGTTTGAAGGAAAAGGATTGTAAAATAAATGTCAATTAAAAACCAAAATTGATGACACTTGGAAAAGAAAAACACTGTGACAGCACGAATCTCTTACGGAAGTCCATAAGGGCCAATGAAATGAAAAGAAATTCTGTAATTACAAGATAACCATTTTATATAACTAGGCCTATCTTGTTTGTGTTTGATCAGTAATAGCTTGTTTCCACTGAAATGGAACATGCAGAATTCTTGATATCCGTTTAGCAAAGGAGAAATTGTAAATAATACATCTGTTCGATTATAATGATGGTCATTTTTAGAAAACACTATGAAGGAGTCTTCGTATGTGTTTTAATGGATTCCTTGACCACCAAAACATAGGTATGGACATCAAGATCAGTAAAATCGGCGCACTTACAGTCATTGTATGGACGATAGCTCCTTTTATTTTGGCCATTTTGAATTTCTCGATTTTTGGCGGTAACAGCTGGAGTGATGTCGTGGTTACCGCCATTTTTTAAATTAACTACCCACACCCCCCCACACCCCCCTAGGCCAAAAATGTTACTTATTTGACCCACTAATTATCTCGTGACTTCATGAATGTTCGTAGCGTCGTCGATAACTATTTTACACCGATCTAGTTGTCTTCATAGAAAGCGAATTATCGAACAGGTTTACTGTTTGCTTACTCCAATTTATTCTGATCAATAAGACGAGGGGAATATGGCTACATCGATTGTCTTTGTTATGGTAGTATAAAACAAATTCTTCTTCTTCTTTTTGGTGTTTAACGTCTGCTTCCACATATCACAGACAAGACATAGGAAGGCCGAAGCTGCTTCCTGATTTTTAGAATATGATTTTGCAATCTTTCCATTTTGGCCTTAGGCCATGGATTAGGTTTTAGTGGGAAGTTCTTCCCTTTATTTCATAAAAACACATCGTTGGTAGATGATCTCTTCTGTTTCTGGATTGGTAGATGCCTACTTTGTGGGATTTGTGTTTAGGTGCAAGACCTGTCTTCTCGTGGCCTCCCCTTACTCCACTATCCCACTGGTATTTGTTTTGGGTGTTGATTTCTTCGAAGATTTGTAGCTTCAGATCTGGTCTAGGGAAGAGTAGGTTCTTAGTGTTGAATGGTATGTTATTGGTCTCCATCATTCTCCCTAAGTCCCGTCTCTCTTCCTTGTAAACCTCGCAGTCTACCAGGACATGGTTGGTGGTACACTCTTCTCCGCACTCACAGACGATGACTTGGTGTTTTTAGTCTCGCAGACGCTCTTTCATCCTTAGTTTCGATATGAGTCTGCATATATCTCGTCTAGGGTGATTGGATCTTAAATTAAAACAAATTACTAAACAAATATGTGTGTGAAATAGCTTTATTTTACGTCCGCTTCCACCGAAGTGATATCGCAGACAATTACATTTTATACATATATGGTGATAATATTTACAGTGTGTTTAGTGGAATAATAAGGATAATTTTTATATATATATGTACAAACAAAACATGTGTAAGTTGGGACAATCACAGACACAACATATAACAAGACAGACATGGACGCGGACAAACATTTACATAGACATTTGACAGAACAGACATGGAGGTGGACAAACATATAAACATATTATGTACATATATATATTTCCGGTCAATTTGGTCGGTCTGGTCGTTCTGTCCGGTTGAATGGCAGGGCGGTGCAACTCTTCCTTGGGGCTTGTTGGTGAGTATAAGTCCTGGTCCATTCTTCCTTCCATTTGGGTTTGTTGTCCGGTATGGTGGTGTTGATTCATCTTTACTTCTATAATTCATTCCTTTTATTGTTGGTTCTCTGAAGGAAGAATCCAGCACCTGAAAAGAGAGAAAGAGAAAAGAGAGTATCTGGGCTTATGGTGTTTTGTGGTTTATTTCGTCTAGTAAGGCTTCTGGGGCGGGGGGGGGGGCAGAAATAATAATAATAATAATAAAGAAAAAAAAAGAATAATAATAATAGTAATAAAATAATAGTAATAGTAATAAAAGAATAATGATGTAAGAATAATAGTAATAGTAAAGGTGTTTAAGAGAAGATTTAAAGGGGAGGCTTTGCATTTATGACATGTGTATCAATAATAGTATCTATAATATAATATTTATTCGTGTGACAAGTTTGTTAGTTTTATTTTAATGTAATTTGTTTCTTTAGTTGGGGTGATTTGCGCTTCCCTCGCTGGGGACGTTTTTACGATTTCACCCTTCTAAGTGCGATGTGGTTGATTTGTGTTATTTATTACATGTGTTTTATTTTCAGTAGTCAATTGTTATATTTAAGTAAGGGATTATTAAGGACTCGGTCAGACGTTAATGAATACACCCCGGCTGTATTAGGTAATTAGGGAATAAGCATTCCGAATATACATTCGGTCACTGTGACGTCACTTGCGTCTGAGGGGATTAATATTAATAGTGTTTTCCGATATTTATTTTTAAGGTAGGTCTTTTTGCGACTGAGTGAAGATAGCTAAATATATTTTAATCAGATTGGTGTGAACTTGCTCGCTCTCCTATTAATTAATTAGTTAATAATACGCGACGGGCAAGGCTATCCCTGTATCACGGTTAAGATCTGGGCCACGCCTTCTGATATTTATTGCCTCCTTTATTTTCTGTTTCTTTTCAATCGGAAGATTAGCTGCCAGGTTGTATGATCCGATCCTATGTCCTGGGTTTGCCTGGAGGTGCTGTGCCACGGTGGTCTTAGTGATTGAGAACCTGGACTTGTGCTGGCTGATTCCTTATCAAGTTTCACGAATATATGATATGGGGAGGGAGAGTTTAAAATTAGCTTTCGGGATATCTTTTAGAGTTCGTCCTGAGGTATAAATGGTATGCCAGCTTTCGCTTGGAAAGGTATCGTGAGTCTTATTAGTGCTTATGTTGTTCTGATGCCCCTTTCCTGGTGGCCGGGCGATGTTCTTTTTAATTAAGTTTTTAATTGGATTATGATATGTAAATGTACATCGTGTGACACTTTAATAAACACTTCTTCTTCTTTTAAATTGATGATATAAACTGATTTTCGCATTGTCTCTGCCCAGACAATGCGACGAAGGATCTGGGGATTACACCAAACCACTAATGCATGCGGCACTCTAATGATTACCATTTGTTACAATGTATCCCCCCCCCCTCGAAAAAAAAATCCTGGATCCGGGCCAGAATGCCCCCTGTTAGAGTGTGGAACTTATAGAGGTCATATTTTTTTCCGATTTTGATGAAACTTAAAACGTACCCTAAAGATCTCGGTTCCTTTCGATATTGACTCAGGGGCAACGGTGGTTAAGACGCTGGCTCGCTAGCCTGGAGGTTGGGTGTTTGTTCCCCAGGCCCGAGGCTAGTGGGGGGCCGAGCCGCCCCCCCCCCCCCATGGCCGTTCCTGTCGGAATATTTCTGTCAAATTTCTGACATATCCTCTCAAATTCGGCCGAGAGATAGTAAATGTCGGCTGGAAACTCTTAATTTTCCTTCACATTCGCCACCTGCATGTCATAGAGGCCTAAATTCACTCTCTCAGCTTCTAATTTTCGTGCTCTCCCCTCCTCCTGCTTTCGTTCATTGATTTTTTGTCGTCGGAAATTTATCTTCCTCGCCCCCTAAATTTTGATTTCTGGCTTCGGGCCTGTCGATTCCTACATTGGCCGAGAAAGTCCATACAGATTTTCCGGCATAGTTCATTCTTGTTCATGCTGGAGGGGGGGGGGGGGGACTTGACAAAGACAGCTGTCTAGTCGTTCGCACGGGACGAAAACCCGAGGTGCGTGTACACATTGCCGTGCACGTAAAAATTCACGTGACAGTTGGATTTCGATATAAAAGTAGGCCGTATTGCCGCTGTCAGGGCAAATGTTCTCCCATAGCACACTGCATGGCGTATGACCGTCTTCATTAGCCCAGTTTGGAGCAATTGGAGCAAGATAGTAGTATACGTTAAACCTCATTTCATTTTCGATATGTCGGAATGTAACAAGTAGGATTATAGCCCCTGATTGTACGAAACATCGCCTTGTTGCCTGTTCTCTATCCATCTTTTGCAAAATGTGGGCGTGTCATGCATGGAAGCCGCTTGTTCAACCTTTGGATACCCTACCTTCGGCCTCATTAAAGTGGTATCATTGATGTTATAGAGATATTATTTTAAAGAGCACATGAAATGGAGGGGGGGGGGGGCAATCAAATTGAAATTAAGTCAGTTATTGAGGTTTAAGTATCCGAAAGCCAAAAACGGTTTTCAAATTTTCAATTACAACCTTAATCTGGTTGATTGGCTGGTGACGTCACAGGCACTACGCATAGTATATACGTTATCTATACAATACACACCACCAGGTGTGTATAATGCTAGCATAACCATTTTGCGTTGTTAGAGATAAGTCATTATTTGAATTTAAAATGTCGCATCATGCCGTAGATCCATTTAAAGGGCAATTGTTTAAATATGCCCCGTGACAAATGAAGACGACCAAAGCAAAAAGCGCATTTACCGGTAATTTTGACAACCCCTACCGTAATGCTTGATATCCCTAATTATGCTTTCTAAGTACAGAAATACAAATGGTACCAATCATTTGTCGATATATTCATTATTAGCTATATATAATACTGATAACCATTTCTATACACAAAGAACAACTTTTATCGTAACTCCATTTGAAATTCACAGCGAATATGGAATTTTCCGATGACGCCGGGGAATCGTATGACCATGTACGGTTCCATGCACTATACGGGCGTAGTAAATAACATTCAATGCAATAATTGTAAAATACTTTTATTATAAAGAAGATAAACGATGTTAGAGCTTATAACCTAATTGTATCACACAAGTTTATCCCTCGAATAATGTATATTCAGATTTCATATCAAGTCAAATAAATGTTGCTTAAACGCCAATCAACAATAATAATACGAGGCTATTTGATTACAAAAACACTGCTGAGCAATAATTATTGGATAAATAATAATTATAAAAAACTGATGAGTGAAAATTAGTTATTTTATACAATTAATGTGTGTGTGTGTACGATTCTAGACACACGTCCCGCCTACAGTGATGTCTTTGACCTTACCGGCGTAAAAAAGATAATTACCTAATCAACACTCTTAATCCCACTAACAGTCACTGCTAACACCGAGATGTGAATTAACTTACGACCAGATGGGTTCCCAGCAAAGTATTTATCGGGTGGTAATTTCCAATAAAAGTATGGAAAATGTGGTATATATGGAAAGTATAGACTTCCAATCTTACTAGAAAAATACTGGATTACGCGAAAAACGCCCATGGGGCAAGCACTAGGCAATATTGTCAGGGAATCCCTAACTGTCAACCCGACAGGTTTTGCTAGCTTATTGTCTGCTGGCTTAGGTCAGGGAGCAGTTGTTATTTCTTGCTCAAGTGGTTAGGCGGTTTTGGGAACATTGAGGGTTGTCAACGTACAAACGACTCTGCAATTAAACGGCAGAAAAAGAAAATTAAGAATTTAATTAGGCCTCAACAAGTATGGTAAATGTAGAGTAAGTAATGATAGATACATTCTGAAAAATGGACCCTCCCACAATGAAGCTAAGTTGGCAAACATTGCGTCTAACAACAGCTTACTTATAGCTATAGGTATCCACGGAGCAAACAAAGTTTTGAAAGGGAATTGAAGCAAATTTTTGATAAATTGATTACTTTGAATATGGTTTTAGTACCAATATATCATCAAATCACAAAGTTTGTACCCGGGAATGCATCTTTAAGTCGGTTTAACTTTAGTACTATTAATTCTAACGTATATTGAGATTTTCGTATTTCATTTTTACGGTCTATTTCAGAGCAATGAAGTCAAATCCGTATCCCCCAAAATCGCCGTACCATGATAACGGATCGTCATTTACAAATCGCTTTTCAGTCATGTTTGACTTTTATGATACATTTGGCATGACCACATCTTTTTACTCATGTACCCTTTTACTCGGTGAAATTCGAACCACAATACTCTTTTGACGAAAATGTATCTCGAATCGTTTGGACTGCACACGGTGGTAGAGGGTGTTAAAATCGCTATAGTGAGAAACAAGAGCGGCCAAACATTATGAAACCAATTCTAAATTAGACCTTAAATTAAAATGAATTGCAAAACAAATTATTCGGTAGTCAATTGTTTTATTTAATTAGGGTGATTACGGAATCAGTCAGGCGTTAAGGAATACACCCGCCGGCTGTATATAGGTAATTAAGGAATAAACATTCCGAATATGCATTCCGTCACTGGCGTCTGAGGGGATTAAGAGTGTTTTTTTTATAATTGGCCAAGTCGTTTTTACGGGAGGTCTATATTTGCGACTTTGGTGTGTCCTCACTGTGCCCACTTTTGATTAATCCAATTAAGGTCTAATTAGGATTAGTGTATTAAGCGGATTAGGATTAGGTGTTATAGGTAATTGGAAAAAAAACCCAAATATTTTATGTAATTTTTTTTATTTTTCGATGTTTTATATAATATATTTAATAAAAATATAACATACATGGATATATCATACATCACATTAGCACTTTATAATTTAATGAAAATATAACAATTTTCGATGTTTTATATAATAAAATATGTAATAAAAATATAACATACATGGTTATATTATACATCACATTAGCACTTTATAATTTAATGAAAATATAACAATTTTCGATGTTTTATATAATAAAATATGTAATAAAAATATAACATACATGGTTATATTATACATCACATTAGCACTTTATAATTTAATGAAAATATAACAATTTTCGATGTTTTATATAATAAAATATGTAATAAAAATATAACATACATGGTTATATTATACATCACATTAGCACTTTATAATTTAATGAAAATATAACAATTTTTTATATATAAAATATGTAATAAAAGTATAACATACATGGTAATAATTTAATGAAAATATAACAATTTTCGATGTTTTATATAATAAAATATGTAATAAAAATATAACATACATGGTTATATTATACATCACATTAGCACTTTATAATTTAATGAAAATATAACAATTTTTTATATATAAAATATGTAATAAAAGTATAACATACATGGTAATATCATACATCACACAAAAACAAGATAAACAATGAAAATTTACAATGTAGTTAAACGGGCTACGCCATCGGCATACTCGAATACAGTCTTTTTACCGTTCTGAAGATCTGTTTTCAGAGTTTGGAGTCGGGTTTCTAGTTGTCTGTATTTTCTTCTCTTAGGCCGTAATTTTCCGTTGGCACCTAACTCGGTGTAAGCTTGTTCATTCTTAAAAAAAGCCACCAACTTAAAAATATTTGGATGAGGGGTGGCAATAATGGATGTTATCTTGGATGCCATCCTTCAACATGGTTCATTGTGCGTGGACCTTCAGTGTGGAAATGGTTCCACATCATTCTGCCATGCTGCCCCTCCACCCAGAACTCAGTTACGTAATCTGCAAATTGCAACACTCTGGCATCTTGGGAGTAGTGCATCATCAAGGACACACAGCCATACATCTTCAACCTGCTGTATTGGAATTAATGGTAATGCTGCTGCTTGCTTGACAATTTTATTGATTTCTGGCACCCGAGAAAAATCTGCTTGTAGTCCATATTTCTGCGCATTACGCCAAATACACTGACCAAAGTGAAAAAAACAACTTTTTAGTTCTGACCTCGGCAACACAGTACTCACCAATTATAAGACTGAATATTTAGTTACTTTCAATATTTGTTTTTTTCCATCTAATTACCTATAACACCTAATCCTAATCCGCTTAATACACTAATCCCAATTAGACCTTAATTGGATTAATCAAAAGTGGGCACAGTGAGATGTAACCGCGACTTTGAGTGAAGATAGCTGGTTTAATTTAATCAGATTCCGTAAAGTGCATATAATAACCACTGGCTATCTGTACGTCAAGTTTCAGTTTGTCGTCTTATGTGCTCTTTATTAAGATTTTTTCTTGAATCAGTATCTACAACAATTATACCTACTCCATACTTCATACGTATACTCAAAATGTTTCTTCCGTTGAACCATTATTTATTAACTAGAAAACAAGGTATAGCATACGATCAACGAAAAACGCACAAAACTATATAATGTAACGGGAATTTGCTGAAAATTTCAGTCAAATTGATCTACTCTGAACCGAGATTTTAGCAATCATTATTACTAAGTTTGAATGTCGGTACGATAAAAGAACATAGTCTCGATTATCCATTTAATGATTTAATCATGAATGGAAATCGAGCAGCAAATCAGATCCTTATCCAATAAATATAGGCCCTATCAGGCTAGCGTTGACATCGAGAGTTGATTATGGTCTGGATGAATTAATTAATGTCTAACTAATAATTTGGATAACATCTTTAGCTCTTACATAATGTATGTTTAATAAGGTTGAAATCTTCATGAATTGCACAAAATTAGTCTAGCGATAGTTTAAAAAAACAGTTTTGCAAGGTTTCATTTCCTATAACAAACTATATTTCAGATAGCCGCAACCCTCCAAAATTATTTAGAAATGGTCGGAGTGGGGACCACCTCATCTCAATGTTCGACTGTTTCAAATACGGGCCCACAAAAACATTTTTCATATAGTATACAACCATTTCGTCCTAATCGTTTTCGCGAATGGTTCAAAACAAGAATATTGTCGAGTAAGACGCAGGGGAAGTTGTTTTTAAAAAAAACCCAATCAGAGAAGTAGCCCCAATTCCTGATTCAGTCACCACAGTAAAAAAAATGTTACTCCCATCAGCCAAACATTGTCCAATGTTGTTGTTAGTTTTTTTTCTGCCAACAATTCTCGTTTCGTACATAAAGAGGGTCAAACCGGATAACATTATTATAGTGCGAATAAAAATGCCCAATAACGTTTACTAATAACGGGAGAAAACTCCAATTAATATTTTCAGCTGACAAAATATAGTTATCTCCCTTTTACCACGCCCTCTGTCAATGAGAATCTTTCCCCCAACCGGGTAGCTCTTCCTGGGTGTGAAAGATATGAAATTAAAATAGTAATGAATACATTGTGTAATAGTGGTTGACCACAGTAATTATAAAATGGATATATTTTTCTTTATGAATAGGATTATAATTATTGTCTTTATTGCACGATATCTACAATGAAGTAAATTTGCTGATTAGGTTTAACAGTAAAGTTATTTTTTCAAGTAAAGATTAGTACATGTATTTACGATTTTTCATTTTGAAAATATATGTACATAGGATGCAGTAACACAGCAAAAATGATTATATAAAACTGTTTCCATAGTAAGCATTTTATCTTATTTTGTTTATAAATGGCTTTATTCTTCCTTTTATTGCGTATAGCCTACATACGTTTTGTAGTTAAGGAGACTTATTTTTAACCCGAATTTGGCTCTTTAAACCGCTGTTGCATTTCAAATTATTTTGTTTACTACTATTTGTGTTCCTCCCTGATATTACATACTAGTATATAATATGTTATGTAGTTTAGGGTGGACTTCAAAATTAGTTTGTTGCAAACTAAATAAGTTGCGCTATTACCCGTCAGAGGGTAGGCGACTGGGACATTTGTCCTAGGGCCCGGTGCCTAGAAGGACCCTGAGGTATGCCGAGTAATTTTTATAAAAATGAGGGTATACCTTTTTACCCTTTATACCTTTTCTTCGATCTACCATTAAGCCTATCTGGCTTGTTGGCCACCTTTATTTCTTCTAATATTGGTAGGTTTGCGCATGTTTGAGCTACATGTATCTGTCCTAAATAAATTTATTTATTTCTTAAAGTGATTGGTCTAAATATTATCAAGAGTTGTGCTAATAGCAACTTGGGTTAAACTTTTTTTCTTCATTTTCCAAAATTGATTCAGGTGTGACTTGAATTGGTTCAGGGTTACAGCATTGACAACGTGATATGGTAATGAGTTCCAATGGTTTATGACTCAGATTAAGAAATTGTTTTCCCGTACGTCCAATAAAGAATGACGCTTTTCTCATTTAATAATAAAAAAAAGTACATTGTTACTCGATCGTCAAGTAGAAGAAAGTCGGTGACTTTTCTAAATGTATGGGTAACTTATTGACGTCAGGGTCGGATTAAGACACGGGACAACTTTGTTTACCTGAACACTCGCTTGGTTCAATAAATCCTCCCAATAATCTGCTGGTACAGAGAGCCCTGATATAAGCAACGTATCTGATGACAGCTTGAAATTGCTTAGATTTGATTTTGCTTATATTAGAGCAGAGTAAAATACTTATTTTATTGGGGGTTTTTGGTAAAGAGAGTGCAACTGTTGTAGTGTGTAGGATTAAATACTTCTATACTTTGCTGTGTTTCTTTTATTAAGTATATGTACAGTAGAGCAAATGACAATAACAGATAGTTACACTAATGTAACACTTTTACTTACAATAGCTATACTTCATGTGCTGTTTGCAGCTGTTGTTTGCAGGCAGAAAAATGTGCATATATGGATGGATGGATGGATGCTATGTAATAGACCCCATTAAATGTTTTGGCCCAGGTCCCCACAAAACCTTAATCCGACCCTCGACGTGGGTATGATTAGAATCGAATAATCAAATTCTATCAGTCCACTTTTTGGGGAAAATTTAGCAAACTGACCCCCAGACAAAATGAAGCTAGAGAACACGAATCTTTCCAAATATATCGAGCCCGGGGAGGGGAGGGGGCATTATATATTTTGACTTCTCTGGTAATATGCATTTCATATGGCAGTTTATACTTTAACCACAAGCGAATATTTATAAATATTCATTCCCTACTTAACATGATGAATTTCCTTCAAAACACCAGACAATTCGGACTTGTGTGTAAACCATAATCAATCAGTAGCAAATTATAAATGTTCACTATCTTATGTATCGTGAATTCTAGCATTTCTTGTGCATGCGTATCGCTCTCCATATAGGACTTATATTAGGACCCAAGACTACAAGATTTGACGGCTGTCGTGCACATAAATACTCATATTCGAGTGTTGTGTCATATTATATTAGAACTTAATGTATACTGTAATGTTGTCATAGGAGTAATGGTTTAATAATAATAATAAAAAAATATATATCATGTTATCGTTCATTCATACTGGTATTTTGATTTTCAGTGATTGGATGCTCACAAAGTCAAGTTTGTTGTCTAACTTGTATAATATATGAGACACTGTATTCTGTTGGACAGTTTTCCTGTGTTGTTAATTATACTTGTTAAAACATTTTTTTTCAAAACAAGTATGATTGATTAGACTATAATTTTGCATGTCAATGGCAATAGACCTGTACATAGTCATCGCTAAATTCAAAAATACAAAAGATTGGCAGATTAGAAGTTAAATGCATTTAATATAAAAAGATTTTTATTCAGCCCACACATTGATTATATACGGTCGACTTATTGTTTCTTAAAGGATGAATGGATGAGGCGGTGTCTCCCCCTGTGATGAGAGTTTGTCTCCAGTTTATGAGGTGGGAAATGACCATTTCCTTTACATCAGCATGGTGGCCGTCATATTAATCACTAAGACATCCTTTACAATTCTTTCAGATCAATAGGAGTACCTTGAGAGGGCGTGACTATATCAATGAGATAGTAGGATAAAGTCACCCAACCTTGCGTTTTTCTATAGTTAGTTGACCACATTAGGGATAAAACAAGGTTTCGATGTAATGGTTTTTATTAGCAAATATCCAGTTTGATGTAAAAGTAAGCAGCTAAACCCTTTAATTACTCATATTATATTTTAAACGGAACCGTAAACGGCTTTAAAGGGTAGGCTACGCGCCTTCGCCCCTCTAATCAACCTTGAAACCAACTGCGAAATTTTAAACATACTTTATACTCTGATCTAAATAACAATTTGGTCCTATATTGTCCGCTACAAATTGATTATTTATGTTCTTATATCAGACCATGGAAGTGATAAAATGGCATCTTTAATGATAATAATGTGCAATGATCGACGTACATGTATACGTACACTGTAATAGAAATTGCACAATTTAGATTAAGAACGCAATTACACAGCACTTGTCATAAAACACAATGGTCTCCAGTGTTCCGTGTGATATATTATTAAATTTGTGCATAATTATAACTTATGTATATCGTGCTAACTTTATTAAGCAGTGTTCATATCCTCTTCTAATATATAATTATGATTTTTTTCACAAACTTTTATTCAATTTGACATATTTATACCAATTATACGTGCTTATTTTTAGTGGGTAAACGATATTGTGCTTTATGTCAGATAATACTGTTAGAGATATATTTTCCCACCCATATGAGCTCCCATTACACCTGCATCTATTTTCCTTGTTTATCTTCACAGCCAATTGTTCTTTTTAATCAGCTAAACTCATCAGATATCAATTGGACCGAAACGTATGTTAATTTGTGCCTGAGGCAATAAAAGAACAAAGACAAATATTTCATCCTTTCATATAAAAAATCATCATTAAGGAAAGACGACTTCCCCAGCAAAAGGTATTTGTTTTCGGGAGTTCAGGAGTTCAAGAGTTCAAAGGGTATTAGCACTAGTATGGAGACAAGTGACTCACGTAATCTATAAATAGCCAGTGTCTTGGCTCATTAACACTGAAAATTAATCACTCTGATTTCTTTCCCCTTATCGACGTGTCTGTCAACAGAGAACAAGTGCGGCTACTGTTCGAATTCGGCCCCAGGCCAGTATCGGTCAGTTGTACGGTATAGCCTGACCAGCCCGCCGTGCTCGCTACTGGCACCACAAGATATAACTCCGGGGTGTCTATACTTAATAGGTTTTATTTACCAAACAAATAAGAAATTGCTTTGTTTATATTGACTACAAACTTGTATATATTCCATAAAATTGCTATAAATTTGAGAAAATGATTTACAGGTGATGTGATTTTGAAGGCATTATATAGTAGCTTATGGTGTTCATTTAGGGTTAAACTAGAGTGACGATGTCAAAAGTTGCTTATAGAATAAGCTATTAAAATAGTTACTAAATAGGTATTCACATAAATTAGTACTAGGTACACCAAATAAATTCCGCTATACAGAACAAAGTTAGGGTTCTCTAGATATAAAGCATGACAAGTTATGTATACTTTAATATTTATCACTAACGATATTCGATGGGCCTGGGTGTGTTGCGATGTGCTACAAATGCAACAGGTCGCACACTGATACTCCTGTAATCTCATGTTATTATAACGTTTTCTTGTATGTGTAGGGGGGCTGGATAGTTTAGTCACTAGGGGTTAACGGGTTCGCGTGAAGTCACAAGGTCATTCAGTCAAGTGGCGTGGTTTCGATTCCCCGCTTTAACATGACAAGGGCTCGGGTCGCCTGTCCAACCTCGTGGGTTCTCTCCGGATCCTCCGGTTTTCCCCTACTGCCAAAGACCCCTACGCGAAAAATTGAACCATGTGTAAGTCCCGAAATTTCCAGGTTTGTGTCTCCGTTTGTCTTGTGGATTTTTGTTGTGTGTAGTGTGGTCCTCCTGTATTTATGAATGGAGGAGCACGGGAAACAAGGTTAAGCTGAATAAGCAGCAGTGTGAACATCCTCTAAAAACACATCTTTTCTTTGTGGAACCAGTGTTAACATTGTAATCACTGAATTTTACAGCTGTGTTATCCTGTCGTATGGGTTTGTTAATACCAACCTTTTATAAAACTATAAAACCAAACTTGTTAATTTATGTGTTCTATGTAAATTATTATGATTATAGCATCCTTATACTTATTTCAGGATCCGGCCACACACCATGACAACGATGAAGGATTGGGCACGATACGATAAGGCAGTAAGTCGCGGCAGTCCAGCAGCAAAGGCAGTGTCTTGGATTCGAATTCCGGCGTGGTCCGAGAAAAAAGTTCGGGATTTTTGGAGCCTGTTTTCAGAGGTATTTTTCCCGTCTGACACGGAAACAGGGTGTGATTGGGGAGACGAAAGACACCCACCCCCGCCCCCACCCCCCGTGCACACATTGACGTGCACGCAAAAGAACGGTTGGCAGCTGGAATTCGATGAAGAGTAAAGACTTCTGCCTGAACAAATAATACAGACATTAATCATAAAAAAGATAATTCGCATAAAGCTAACTGAAGTTGACAAGGCAATGTCCTCATGGCGAACTTACTCGAATATCTTTATATCTTGCGGGACTGAAGTTACAGAAAGGTACCATAATATTGATTTTGAATTGGTGTCTACATAAACCAAATTTAATTAAGAAAAATTAAATTTTACCCTGTGTTTACTGATAAGCCTAAAGCAATATATAGGCCTATTTATTATAAAACATACAAACTAGGTTTCATTAAAATTAACAACAGACCTGTATACTATGAAACGAAAGGATAGGGACTGGGTCTAGAATTGGCTTTTATTTATGCTTTGCAGATTTCTAGCGCTCGCGACAGTGTTTTTTTGTGAACAATTTAGAGCATCGACATTCGTGATGTTAAAACGGAATAGCCTATAACTATATGATGTTATCCACCAGTTGAATACCTCTGCTTGTCTGTACAGCGGATAAAATAATAATATTATACACGATGATTGTCGACCAAATCACTCTAATTCACAACTAATGTCATTCTATGTCTTCCCACTAATTTCTCTAACACCCCTTTAACAATTGCTGACATTAATGTGTGACGTCATCTAACGCAAACTGTTACCATGACAACGAGTAATGGATTTCATTTCAGAGAAACTGAAGTGTTCAAAAAATCTAATATTTATTAATCACTAATTTCTTTTTTTCTCTGCCTATGCCACATCCTTCCCGCGAGATTTGGGTAATTAGAGACAGAGACAAATATTGGCATTAACTTGAGTCTGCAGTAAGACGAAACAAGATGCGCCCCTAGAAAGTCATTATTGAAGATAATAACGCGTATGAACTCGTAATAATAGAAAATATAACTTTAGCCTCGCTCATTATCTCCATCGACACAAATCACACCATCGACCAATTATTCTCGCCGAAGAGAGACCAGTTCTCGCCAATAGTTAGACTATAATTTTATCAGGACAATATTAACTCGTCCTTTACGTATTTGCTTCAAGTTTTTGATGCTAAAATTTGAACCAATACTAATTACCGAGGAATGAATGTGTTCTTTATACCCGGTTTCATATTACTTAGCTGTCGTGAATCTTTTTATTACTAAGGTAGGGCCTAAAGGTGACCTGATTTCCGGGGGCTTGTCTTTTGTTTGATAATAATAGGTGTCACGACAAAGAACGACTACTTACAATTTTAATTATCTATATTTAAATTGACAACCGCGTTCACCATCCGCCATTTTCACTGTGAATATTAAATCTCTTTGCAGGCCAGACAGGGTTTTTTTTGTGTAGTTAGGAACGCGGGAAAATTAGTTTGCTCCAGAACAAAAGTTGCATCTGATAATGAAAGAGCAAAAGGTGTCCAGCAGGGAGTAACATTAACCCTCTAGTTTTAGTGTACACAATATTGTGAACTTGTAGCCCATTCAATTAAGTTCCCTTCAAAAGAATTTAGCTTGGCAGGGGGAGCTTTATTTGTAATTTTGTTTTTATATTAAACAGTGCATTTCGCGCAATGAACAACATTGCCAGTGCATTGGGGTTTCGTGAAGAAGCCGCACTAAAAGTACGAGCGTATAATTCTTGTTTCCAGGAGGCCTTTAAATATGAATATGTTCAGACATTAATTTCTTCTCCAATCGTCCCATTCCTTGATAACATATGCTGATATTGGGAGGAGGGGATAATTCATAAATTAAATAACAAGACGGTTTTATTGTTAAAATGAAAATGGCTTTAAATGACAACACTAAGTTCACAAGAATGCTATCTAATGCCCATTAAAGTCAACCGCTATTTCCAAGCTTTTTGAAGCTAACGCATTCATAAATTCAGTTATCACAGGATTAAAACAGCCGTGAAACCCCAAGAATGAATGGCTATTCTCTGAAACGATAATAATAGAATAGAAACCGAGTTCTTTATATATATAGTTAAAGGGTCACACTTTTACCGTTAAGAAATATAACATTAGCATAATAACCGGTTTTGGTCGAGAAAAAACTTTAATGATTGAAAAGGTTTCAATGTCGCCTTCTTTCTTTGGCAAGTTACCTTTTTACGGTAATGAAAACTTTTCATTAAATAATACGTATAAATAGTCGGTTCCTTGGGTCAAAGTTGTTGATTGTGTACCTATTTGCCCAGCAAGTGTGTATATAATGAAGAGAATATGAAGTATATTGATGAAGGGATGTCACATCCCGTGATTAATGGGGTTAGTAAAGGGTACAAACCTTTCTCCCTGGGACATCCGATCAATTGACTTGGTATTACTATATGGCATGAATAACCTAACTAGATTTTATAGTTATGATACTCATTTCTGATATCATGCCAATTAACTGAACCATAGCCTGATGACCTTAGTTGGTGAATTTCAGATCCAAGATTATTATAGTCTCGACCAAGGAAATAGTTTTAATTAGAATACTGTTAACTAGAATACTATAGTGACACGGGATAAGTAGCCCTGTTCACCAATGCACAAGTCATTCTCAAATATAAATTACGTTTTTCATGTCCAAATGTCATTCAGTTAATGCTACATTGAAGATACAATAGTCCGTTATTATAGCTTATGGCATTTGAAAAGACTCGACATCCAATACAGTCAGTTAATAATTTCAGAATGTTGGGGCTAATTGCCTGAATCTGATGCCATCAGATCTGACTAAGTAATTAATGAGTTATGACAGGTAATAATTAAAGCAGAATTAGCTAGCACGAGCAACCTAACAGCCCTCTTGAAGTCAGACCGCTTTTGTGTCACCTTTTCAATGGTGCCAGATTTTAAAACAATGACTGAACAATAGCAGATTTTGTCTTATTGATAAGTAAGAAGAAAGACAACGACAAAAGATCTATATATTTGCCGAAGTCAGTTATCAAGGACCCTTAACCGTGTACTCTTCGTCAAACTTAAACAACAATTAGTGATGTAGTATTGCGTTGTAGCTCGAGGCTCTCCATTTTCTTTTCTCTGTTTCCAAGTCTAATTAATGATTTGAAGATAAAGCCATGGTGCAGTATTAATTTCACCCTGTTACAACCCACTCCTTAGTATGTTCAACAATGGACGTTATTAGGTCGATTAAGAAGAGATTACAAATTAAAAGCTCGTTGATACGATATTGTTTCCATGTACGAATGTGTGTAATAAGCTTAGTTAAAAACAAGGGAAACGTTGCTTTCTTTGATGTCTAAACAAAAGTAGAGCAACTATGATCAAATACCCTCCAGTTTTCGCCATTTTTATTCTATTTTATTTACGATCGGCTAAATAGATACATAATTTAACTGGAGAAGTGCCGATCAACGAGCATTAAAAGGTCAATGGTGTGGGTTCGGAGTAATTGTAGACTATCTCCAGCTAGACTTGTAGAAAAAATGCCATGGCACGATAAATATATAGGACCCGGGTTTATACTCTATAGTGCCGTTTTAATGTTTTTTATCGACTATTAATTACACATGCGTTTATAAAACATAATATATTGTACATAGTTGTCCATCAACAGCTTACGACGTTCTGGCAAGCAGATATGCCTTACCAAAATACAATAGCTTTCATACCCCAAACAGATTAAATCATTTAAACAATATAAGAAAGTCTACAATATGTAGAGAATTCAAGCAGGAACATTTGACCTGTGTGAGTTTTTTAGCAATCTTATCATGTCTATACAAATGTTTTCCTACTGAATCTACTTCTCAACAGTTCTTGTTAGATATCAACTAGATTGATTTCACCTGTTGTTTCATTATTTCAACGACCTTGTTTTATGTCAAGACAGAAAAAATTCTCTATGTATATAAGATATATTATAGTTTAGACATTAATTATTCAAATAGAAGAAAAAACATAACTAGATTTAGCAGAAGTTTTAACAAGAGAACGTTTGATACAAGCACGCAAGATACGGCCACAAGCAATGTATTTCGAGGGGTTTTTTTTACTGTCAGATCCAATAAGAGTTAGCCCCGCAACCATTCTATTTATAAAGAAGATATAAGAATATCCTTCTTTAAATGGCATTTACTAATGGCAATAGTTGATATGAATAGGATATCAAATTATACATATATCAGAAATGGTTGTCGGGGAAACTCGCCAGAATTCACATGAACGGGAGCATTTCAAAAGCATTTGCATTCTGCGTGCTCTGGATTGATGATGGATCTAGGTAACCATAAATAACAGGAACTGGATATCTTTCAATTGGTTCAAATTAAAATCCTAAATTGGGCTGATCCAATATGTTATTCTGATTATTGAAGAGACATATGATTAATAGCAGATTACGCCAAAGCCTATAAGTGTCACACTATGTTCTACGATGAGGGGGTTGGGATAACATAGTGGTCTAGAGTGCCTCGCTTCGACCTCTAGCTGGCCGGTCCCCTCTGGCTTGCGGTGTGGTTTCAATCTCTGGTGTGAACTATGTGGCATGGAGATAGGGGCGCCTTCTCAACCTCGTGGGTTTCCTCCGGGTACTCCGGAATCCTCCAGCGAAATATTGAAATAAAATTTAAAATCATATCATGTTAGTCCCGAAATGACCTAGTTTGTGTCGAGTGGACGTTAAACTCCATCTATCTCTCTCTCTCTCTCTCTCTCTCTTTTCTCGACTTGAATACTATACACCAATAATCTGGGGAGAAAACAAGGAATGGTCAAGATTGACTAACTATGTAAAACTATCAGAATACACACTCAACCAGTCCAAGAGTATAACATTCTGAGAACAACGATTTCCTTATACCCATGTTAAACGATACTCGGATCATCTTTTGCGATGACAAATCTTTAATATGTATACAAAAATTTTTAATTTGGATTTGGATTCTTCAAAATAGCTTTAGTGATAGCATGACCATGTTCAGTGCGCTTCAAACCGAGTGGCACAAATATTAGGACTGAGAAAATTCAGAAAACAATGGTCAAATCCATTAGATCATCGAATCTGCCTACCAAAAAAAAAAAGACGAAGGTGCGCACTGAGAAATGGTGTGATTTAATGATTAATGTATCTATTCACTTTATATATTTTATTTAGTAGCGCAAATCAAAGGTGTTGTGGCTTCTGTTGATATTATCAGATCACCAGCAGTAGATGCCGAATATTGACAAATTTTAAACGAGATTTAACATTCAAAATAGTATAGTTTGCATGGAATTAACAATTCCTAAAACAACGTTCAGGGTTCAGATACTTTAAGTTAGAGAAATATGGATATAAGTTTTTGTTTTTATATGGATATAAGTTTTTGTTTTTATATGGATATAAGTTTTTGTTTTTATAATTTTTTTATGGTATTTGATTTTAGAATAATTTTATACATAAACTACAAATGACTGTAAAATAAAGATATTAAAAACTGTCGATAGTATAATGTGAAAGATGAGCCCTTGTTTTCCTTTCTGGATCATTGAAAATCATTATGACCTCCACGAAATTGGCAATTTTATCGGCGTTTATTGTTTGTGTGGGACGACTACCCGTCTTCGTTGAAATATAACCGATTTTAGGAACAAGATGTTTTTATATGTTGTTGTTATTATTTCTGTCAATCCTTTGTATTGTACAAACATTAAACTAACCGATTTTGTGTTTCAATGTGAACTGTAGCCCTGGCTTCTGATTAACGTTTTCCAATCACCACTAATCGAAATAAATTAGATCAATACAATTGAATGATTGATTTTGACTTGATTCAATTATAGTTAGCTCATTAAAAGTTCCAGTTCTGTCCTTTAAATAAAAACTATTGATTTGATAAAAGAAAAAGCGAAAAAATATAAATGCTCTAGATTGATAATAAACTGACTTTTCATGAAAACCTCTTGCACTAAGAAAATGTATGTTAGTTTTTCTTTGCTTTGTTTTTATCCTGTATGCTGTTGTACTTATGTTTATTTTATTGTTTTAAACATCAGCAGGATGAGGGAATGTATTTTAGGAACCTCTAGCTGTTTTGCTTTGTACCGAAAAAAATCAATTTATTTCTTTGACAGGAAAGTTATAAATTACTTGGTTGTCGTTTTGCTCCCATAAAAACAATATGGAGAAAGTAATTCGTCGCTTTCCCGAATTCTATACTTGATATTTTTATCAGACCAATTATAAAACATGCTTCAATGAACATGAAACTACTTTCTTTTGTTGTTTTGTCAAGTAGAAATATATGATTTTATGATGGTTGATATCTATTAGAGGGTTGAAGATGCTTAACATCTTTAATTTTAAGCTATTTTCTGTCACAAATGATGAAGAGTCTGAGGGTAATGGGTAGACTGATTGGAGCCCGAGATAAGCGCGCTTGTAGGCTTGTTAATTTACACTATGCTCTTGATGGCTAACTAATATTAGCACCGATTCGTCTTGTAAAAAAATATATATTAACCATGGATGCCTGAAGGAATTATTAGTTCAGGGGTCTGCTCGATTTGTGACCGATGGTATTTACCGTTATCAAGACGTCTCAGTCGGGAATAGTTGATGCGGGGAGCAATCAAAGAGTCGACTCTCCCAATGTCTTGAGCGATGAATGTTAATGATAGGCTATAGTTAATTAGAAAACGATATCTATAGAGTGAGTACGTAGCCAACAAGTTAGATATGATAACAGACGATGCGGGTGTAAATCGAATCACGAGACAAATAACTTTTAAAATAAAATAAGATGGTCATTAATCAGCCATTATCTTAGTTTGATAAAACCTTGCACGGGAAGAAACTCTTAATATCGTTTCATTAATATTCTTCTCATTTCTCTAGAATATTGAAATAATTTCTATTACAGAACATTGATTTTCTCAAAACCTATCAATAGATTACAACAAAATATAACAAAACAATTCGGCGAGCCGCACTTATCAGAGATAATTGAATAGCAAACGACAACACCCGTTAATCTCCATCTGTAAAACCATACTAAATTGGTAAATCATTCACAACATTTACCCTTCCCAGCTGAGAGTTCCTTACCATTTTTGTTTGGGTACGATGCTTCTTTAGAGTTTGAGAAACAACAAAGTTAGACAATCATTGATATCAGTTTCTCGTGATGAAACCCCAGCTTTTAGTATATTAAGTCAAGTATTTAACGTTCACTTAATTTGAATGGCTCTAACCACTGTCAGAACTCCCGACACACAATTTATAATACATGTATATGGAATTAAAGCCTATTTAAATGTGTAATTATAGTACCTATCACTTTCTGACAGTCGCTTAATAAAATTGTTCAGAGAAAATGTCTTGGATTAACAAGCTACCATTTAGAAGCTGCAATTTCCAGAATCTCAAATCCGAAGCCTAGTTGCCACATGATTACAGAAATGCATTAAATTACGAAGACCCCATTCATACCTGCCTATGTCACGCCATGTAGTAAAGTTAACGCATCAACCACTAATTCACACAACAATTTGGAATCTCACGTATTGATCACATCATAAAACTGTATCTGAAACTCATTTACTTCACAACCCGGTCAAATTAGTCGACTCCGTTATATTTGCTCGGATCGTAAACGACCCAAATACATTGTTACAGCACAATCATTGAGTCGGCTTAATGGTATTAAATATCCCACGTATATTCGATACGAGTTCCAATGAAATGTAATAACTGTAGATCTCGCCCAGCCAAATATATTTTTTTGATATTTGAATTAACGAGTAAATACCACGATTAAAGTGTAGATTACTGCATTCTTAAAGACATTCCATCAACAAAATCGAAGCCGTTTGTCTCGTCTTGAATATTTGTCAAATACTTGTATTGTGAATCTTCATTCCTTACTGGGGAAGAAAGATAAATCCACATAAAATAACTTTACATACGGCGCTCTGATGTCAGACAAGACGCATTGGTGTAAAAATTTTGGTTCCGGTGTAAGAAGGCAGGAGGCGTATTAGGCAATTGATAGAGAAGTTGCATACCCTCTCCCTTTAACATATTTCCTTTCAGAATGACAATGGTGTATGCAGAATATGAGATTTTCGGAGATTTCCGAGACAATCGACTGTTAAATAGACATGGCATATCGATCTTATTCTTATGGAGCCTCGTAAGTTTATTATCAAGTATATGATGGCCTAACAGCGTTATACCCCTAGTAATATGAAATACCTTTACAGGAAGTATTTAAATTTATGGTCCGAAATCAAATCCACAAACTGATGATAAGTTCAGATCAAGAGAAAGAATAGTACTTAAAGAAACACCCTAGACGATAATAAACATTCAACCAAGAATATTTTTTGTTTGTAAATTGGTCCTTATGCTTCCTTAAATCTGTGAATGGGAAAAGATATGAGGTAGTATTATTCAAATGTCTATATATGAATTAGAGCTGGTGTCGAATTTTCTCTTTGCCATGTACTATTTTCAAATGACAGAAATGTTCTTCTGATCCACTAGCAATCGAGAAGCTTGGTATTTTTTTTTATAGATTGCCTGCAGCACCAAATGCTGCAATTATCTTTAATTGTTCTATATGAACTAAATAGATACATGTTGGAGATTTTATCCTTCAGCACTTTCATATCACTGATATAAAAGGTCACAAAGAAAATAAAGTAATCAAGTCAAGAAATCAATGATCATATCTTTTATTTTGTTGTATATTGCGAAGCAGACTACATATATCTCGTTGAATAGTCTAAATGACTTGACAGTACCAAAATAAGATGACTTCATAATAAAATGAGTCTCGATGGAGCACAACAAATTCAAGATATACACTTGGTTGTTTTATATTAGAATCAAATCACCCAGAAACTTTGCCATTAATACTGATTAATGTAATAACTTGGAAAATAAAAATGGTCAAACAATTTGATGACTTTGAACAAGTTGTAATTTCTTACTGGAGATTTGATAAATATAAAAAAAAACAACCAAGACAAAGACAGACAACAGTACAGTACTGACAATACTTCATATAATAACTATAAGGTAGTCAAATAAAGTCAATACCTCAATATAAAATAGAATTCATTACAGAAATAACAATTTTTAAAAAACAGCCCAAAACTTGTAATAACTAATGAATGTCATTAATGCTAAAGCTAAAACTGATTGGTCTAGAATCTATAACAAATTAAGATACAACAAAATCAAATAAATTTCCTGAAAGTGGACAACATTTAAAGGAGGAAACAACAACAACTTGTAAGTTCTGAACAAAATATTTCCACATTTATTCTGTCCATTTTCAGGAATAAATCATCGTTAAAGGATGCAAGTTTCTACCTGTCCTTTTTGGTCCGTGAACTGACTACATTCTGTAAGAAATGAAGTCTTATGTAATTAACAAGTGAGAGCTAATAAAACAAAAAGCACTTTTAGGTACTGTAGAACACGCGGACCCCACGGTCCCTATATTACAGACAAAGATCATATTGAGGTTGCTATGTTGTCAGCCACTAAAAGAAAACAAACAAAATAAAAGAATCATTTTCTAGGATTTCCATTATAAACATTGAATAAAGTAAGTTTTGGAGATCTACATAACCACATTATCTAAATTATTATGTACATCTTTTAATAGGTAAAACATGGCTACCATAATATATGCTACAAAATTGAATAATATAATATATTTCTTATATAATGACGATTCATATACTCTCCAACAGTACAAAATAATGAGATGATATACACATTTAGGAAGAAAAGTTTTTTGTCTTTTTATAATGCACCAAAAACTCAGAAGCCCTATACAAACTACAAGCTGAAGATTTCCATAAACTACAATCATACAAAAATAAACCTTTTTAGCAAACAAGCATATTATTAAAATGATAACTCTGTAAGCATTACTTATATTATATAAAAACTATACATCGACTGTCACATACAGAAACAGCTCTCAACTGGACATAAAAAATACAAGCTATATTTCTTCTATATAGATATGATTATTAATCAACAAATTTTAATACAAAACTAAACCTAAGTTATTCAAAATATTTGTCTTGGAATTATTTTATCTTTTTTTGACAAAAGGAATTTCAAAAAGCTATAATAATTATTAATAAATGTAAGTAATGGTAAAATGACAGTAAAATGATATATAATATAATAATAAAGTCAGCAACAAACAACACAAAACAAATAAAGATTAAGAACTAAACACAATGGACAAGGAGAAACTGAACACAAAACCCTGTGCTGCTAGAAAACAATAATAAAAGAGAATATAAGAGAAAACAAAAAAGAGACCCTGTAGTTTATATTTTATCAGACCACTTTAATAGGACGAACACACATCACACACAACCATTTTAACCTGTAAGGTCAGGTCAAGGTTTAATTATTCTACTTTAGGCCTAAGCCACATGCCATTAAGTAAATTTTATGATATGTTAATAAATGCCGCAATTTTTTTTCTCACCAAAGCAAACATTATTATTATTTAGGTAAGAAACTGATCCAAAGTTGATGTTTTGGTACATGTAAGTATCTGAGTATTGGAATCACATTTTCATTGAACACAGTTTGTTTAAGAACAGAAAATCATATTTTGGTTTAAATGCAAACATTTTGACATGTTTTTATCAGAAATAATGAACTAACAACAGACATGGAAGAACATAACAACCACAAATAGATACATAACAATTGTATATAAACAAGCAAATCATTTTCAACATATGTCACAGTATAATACCATGCAATACACAATGTCAAACATCACAAAGTTATTTTTATTCACCACACTTCCTATTTTAAAAAAAATGTCACCTAAATTAGATAGATCAATTCATGTCATGATAACGCAAAATATTCTCTTCCCTAATTAGAATAATCACAATATAATCACACAAAATAGTATTCACCAACAGATAACATAGAGGAGATTTATCTCTATGGTAACATTAATGTCCTTCACCTTGACAACGACCATGACATGACACTCAACCACATCAAAGTCATACATGCAATTCTACAATTTCATCTATTCAAAAAAATCCATGCCAAGAATTGAAGATGAAGTAACGACCACAAATATAATAGAAAGTAGTCATTTTCTATACATGTATGTAATATATCACTCAACTACTGTATATATATATATTTATATTAATAATAACTAGTCACATTAAATGAATTTTATACATCTTTTTTTGACAGTAAGTAATCTTACAACACTTGCTTCACAACCACCACCAAAAACAAAATGGCACCATGAAAAAGTTGAATGAAATCTAATAAGAAGTCCCAACAAAACTGATAAATCTAATTATAATGTAGGTATATATACTATCTACAATCAATACTCTAAAACAGTTCATTGGTATAGAATAAAGTATAATATATATATATAAGAAGTATGTATATTAACAATAAATTTGCTATAAACTAAGATTCTGCTACTAGTACGAGAAGACCTCTAGGAGGTTGACTCCATGGTTGTAAAACATGTTCATGTGGTTTGCGACACAAGTTCCCAAATTGCCATATTATATATGACAATATACCTGGGATATGATGATAATACAAAAATGGAAGATTTGTAAAGTCAAACCTTCAGCTCAATGCTGAAGAAGATATGTATTTACTTCCTAAAATATGGAATAATGAACACTCTCAAGGCAGTCAAAATAAAACCTTACGAGCAAAAATATAAAAAATTTAATAAAATCTCCAACAATACTGCAGGTGAGAAAATGTTTCTACCACACTTCCAGTAGTAGGAGGTATGTCATCACATTTTCTACACACAAAGTCTTTCCAGAACTTATTTTGGCAGCAAGCGATTTATACAATCCACTAATCAAAGTTTCCACACTTTAGAAAGAAAACATTTAGAGCATAAACAAGTAATACTTGTAGAGCCCTTATAGAAAATAAGTTCTTTTCATAACACGATTACCAGTCACTCCTATAGTAAAGTAATCAATGTATTTTATAATATATATATGTATATATATATCTATTCAATCTTTGGTTGGGTGACAGCGGGTTCAGCTGCTACAGAATTTTGGAAGTTATTGAGATTGTCTCGTGTTGGGGTGGCTCTGTGTTTACTGGGACTGGGTGAGGAAGCAACAGACACAGGTAAGGTTCCAGACGCTGATTTACGTTTAATGTATTTAGCTACTTTTAGCTTGTGAGTATCCAACTGACAATGGGCCTTCATTTCGTACAATGACGACACCTTCTCAGCACACGGTTTACACTCATATTGTATCTGTTCCAGTTTTAACATCGGCTGCACATTTTCTGGCACCTTGCCACCCGCAAAACACAATGATTGTTGATGATTGACACAAGCATCTTTAGCAGGATAAACCATCTGACATTTTTTACATATGTACCCTACATCCACTAAACTTTCAGTAATCAAGCGAAAATCAGTGGAGCCAACCATAGTTTTCAGCTCAGTTAACTGTTTACAATCCTGAGTATATTGGGCCCTGGTCGATTTAGGGTCTGATAATTTCTCTCCAACTTGCTTTATTGCTTGTTGTGGTATCTGTAACAATGTCAGTGGTGTTCCAAATGCTAAAGGATCATATGCCATCATATGTTCAGCCCCTGAAATACACAACAAAAGCCATATTGAGTTATAATTAACCAATAATAACATTACTTTTAATTCACCCAAGAAACCAAATTAAAGTATTTATTTGTTGAGAATCATTTGATAAAATAAATACCTGGAAACATTCCTGGTTGCATCATTGGCATTCCTATTCCAGGATAGAAACCAGGTAATCCTGAATACATGTAGGATAGGAAGTTTGGATCCATACCAGGTAAGAAACCTCCTAATGCAGACATCATTTGGGCATTCATGGCCATTTCAGCAGCTTGTTCTTTGGTTGGAGCTGTAAATAAAAATAAAGTGAAAGCAGTGATGTTTAAATATGCCTTTTAGAGTACAATCTGTGTGATTTGATGATATATCTGAAGTTGTTTATCTATCAAAACTTCCTACAGATCACTCTCAAAACATTTTAATTGCATGGAAAGTACCCCATGATGCAAGATTCTATTCTAAGAAGTCTTATTTGTCACACAACTTGATTGAGTGAGAATCCATTTACAGCTTGTATTTGTTAGTAGTTGCTGTCATGTAGACACCCCATTGTTTCATGTGGGCACCCCATTTTTTTTTCACGAAATCCAGTATTTTTCTAGTATGATTGAGTGTTTCTACTTTTCATGTTTCTACTAAATATTGCCATACTTTTATTGGAAGTAACAACCCTATAAATACTTTTGTGGAAATGCATCTTTAATATCTTGTCAAAAGTCAGATCATTTTACAACTAAGGTTAAAAAGGGCACAGCAATCTAAAAGCATCATAGTTTAGACAGTCATCATCATCACAAGGTATGTGCTTCCAATTACAACCTAATATATCCTAACTTACCATTATCTGTTTTAATGTCCTTCTTTTCTTTTTTCTCTGACTTTACTTTGTTACCATTATTACTACTACTACTTGGACTGGCAGTACCTGAAACATTCGAATAAACAGTAAGTACTCACACAATAAAGTAGGTGTCATTAGATGTTATATGCATTATAATATCTGAAGATGCCTAAATGAAGACAGCTAGCTTAACGAAGAAATAAAAGTGGTTCATGTCTATAAAAACATTGCAACATATATGTAGTACTGAGCAGTCCCGATATCAATTGAAAAAAATATAATGCAACTAACCTGTAAGTCCCATAGCATTGAGTCCCATGGCTTGAAGCTGAGCTAGATGTGAAGGTGGCGTTTGTGTTTCATCCCAAACTTTTCTCATTCTATCCATATCCCTCTGTTGTCTTAGCAATGTTGATACACCAGAAGGATCTGACATCTCCCGCTCAGCATCATTCTGCGATGCGATGTATTTGCGAACATTATCAATATGTTTTTTGGTGAAGATATGGTCCTGCACAGTAAATTTGTGAGAATATTTGAATTTACACAATTTACATTCTTCTGGTGTTTTATGGACTTCGACATCACTGTTATAACCCTTAGAATAGGCAAGCTTTGACTTCTTTTCTTTAGCTCTAGCATTTTGGAACCACACCTGAATAACTCTTTTTGGAAGACCAATCTCTCGACCAAGTAACTCGCATTCCGCCATGGTAGGTGTTTTATAATCTGTAAACAAAGTTTTCATCACTCGTACCTGCATGCTAGTCATCTGTGTGCGGTAGCGTTTATTGATATGATTGTGTGTGTTAGGTGATGATGGATTGCTGATATAGATGTTTAACTCATCATTTGCTGCCTCTGACATAGTATCAGAAATAGAATCGTCCAAACTTATTCTTCTATTATGGTAATGATCTTCCATGCTAAATTCACTCATATCTGTGGAAGGTCCATCTGATGTTTTGTCATGATTGTCTGTAACAACTTTGATTGGCTTACTGAGATCTAGTGGAGTGTCATCTTCTGTAGAAGTAGAAGGTGCCTTGCTCTCAGTTTCTGATCTCTTCACACTTGTTTTACCTCCATCTGATGTAGAATGAGCATTTTTCGGGGTGCTGCTCAAATCATTTATGTATTTTTTAAAGGAATCTTCATACAACTGTTGCATGGACATCTGTACAGAATCAGCTCCAGGTGAGAAACTGATATTTGACTGATGCATGAATGGAAGGTAATTTGACATTCCAGGTGAGATTAGTTTATTCAGATCATGGACAGAATTGGGATTTGAAGACATTGGTCCAGAATGTGGTTGAGGAGTTGGTGGACTACCATCAAGAGATGCATCTGGAATAGTATCAATGTTAAAATCTCTCTTTGCCATTTCTTCTGGATGTTTGGTTGCCAAATGAGATTCAAGAGCAGACTTGGCACGGAAAAGAGCCCGGCAAAAGGGACATCTTTTATGAATGATTTGTTGATGGGCTCTGTATTGTCCTTTTCTTTCTCTTGCTCGTGTATTTTGAAACCAAACTTGAACTACTCGCTTTTTGAGACCGACCTCTCTTGATATGTTTTCCAGCTGTTTTCTACTAGGATTACAGTCTAGTTGGTATTTTTGGTAGAGATAATCAAGCTGTTCTGGAAGAATTGTGGTTCGTAATCTTTTATCTCTTGGCTGATCTAGATCATCATCACTTTCAAACTTTCTTTTCATGCCAGTATTTCCTTCATGATGGGCAAGAGATTGCAGGACATCAAAAGCACTATTTGATGAGAAGCCTGGGAATAGAGCAGGATTGATACTATGGATAGCCTGGTGTTCCTGCCAAAGGGTAAGTCTATTAAATGAAGCATCACATTTATCACACTGGAAAGTTGATGATTGTGCAACACTAGACGATTCATCAGCAGCAGAACTAAGATTGGTATCATCATTAGGAGACATGCAGTCATCACTATCATCATCATCATCATTAAATCCATCATCAGCACTTGAACTATTAGCTGCCGTGGAATGAGAGGCGGTGGCTCCACTCATATTATTTTTATTTTTTGACTCAGGATTACACATTCTCTTCTGATGTTTGATTAGTTCATAGTATCGCTGGAAAACTGCACTACATTTCTTACATTGATAGTTCAAACCAGGAGTTCTCTGAAAAGGTGAGATTGGTTCTTTGGCTTCTGCTGCAGGTTGGTTTTCATAGATTTTTCTGGCTTTTTGACGAGCATTTTGAAACCAAACTACAATTACTCTTGGACTAAGGCCCAGCATCTTGGACAAATGTTCTAATTCATCATCTTTGGGGTAAGCATTCTGCTCAAAATATTCCTGAAGCATTTTAATTTGATAATCTGTGAACCTTGTCCTGTTAGCTCTTCTAAAAGCTGAGGCAGACTGTATTGAGTGATCAAATGAGTTGTGTGATTGTTCATCATACATAGCGCCATAAGAAGGAGTTGGTGTATTTGGTATTGAGGTGTTTGGTGTAGATGGTATGGAAGACGTAGTAGAGGGAGTGGAAGCATTTGAACGACAATCATATTCTTTTCTATCTTCAACTATAGTTAATCTTGGTGGTTCTGGTTTAAAACATAGTTCATATCGGTCTTTCTCTGAATCCATATCTATATCATGACTGTCTCGATCCTCATCATCACTGGGTTCCTGTTTTATGTCAGTAAGTTTACCGGTTTTTTCATATTCATCAATATCAATAGATGTGGAAGGAGGATTGTTAAAGTTATATGGAGAATCTTTATTTCTTTGTCTCTCTTTAAATAAAGTATTCCTGAACCAATGTTTGATCACTTTTTGCGGTAAACCAGACAGATCTGACATCTGCTTTATTTGATCGTCACTTGGTGAATTAGTGATATCAAAGTGGGCACGCAAGATCTTTAGCTGATCATCACTGATTCTGGTTCGCACTCGCTTTTGGTTGGCAGCTGCTGCTTGTTGCATCTGTTGTTGAGCAGAAGTAAAGCTAGAATCCATCATTGGTGGCATGGGGGACATAAAATTAGACATATCCATGCCTGGCAACATCATTGGCATCATGGGAGAAGGCATTCCCATAGGCATCATTCCTAGTGGCATTGGCATCATTCCAAACATAGGCATCAATTGAGAAATATCAAAATGATTTGGCATTTGCGATGGAGGAGGTGGCGGAGGCATTTCTTGTTGATTGGGTTTTTCTGTGGTTGAAGAAGACTGTGGAGTAAGTGGAGTTTCAGGTTCTTTTGGTTGTTTCATTTCAAAGTCAGTTTTAAATTTAGCACCAAAAGTTTCTACAGCACCAATTGGTACTATTTCTTTGTGTACTTCTTCTTGGTGTGCTTTTAAAACCCATACACTTGAGAATTCCTTGTTACATTCAGAACAATTACTTCTGTTTATTTCTGGCATATCTGGTCTTTCTTTTTTAACTCCAGCTGATTGTTCTGGCTTTATTTCAATTTTCTCCTCAATTTCCAATTCTTTGACTTCCTCATTTCTGCCTTCCATTTTTTCTTCTTCCTTTTCTCTCTTAGATGGGCATGCCTGGGTATACTCATTAAACTGCATTACGCATTCAAATCCAATATTTTCCAAGAGATTTTTCTGAACTTGTGGTTTAAAGCGACCATAAACATTCCTTGGTCTGGCTAAAGCAGCTCCAGTACTCAAATAGCAGTATATCTTCTGATGCTGTATCAAAGATTCCTGATTGGTAAATGTTGAGTTACATTTTTGGCATGTTAGATTACTGTTGTTGTTTTCTTTATCCTTTAAACTATCAAGTGTTGAAGTATCCATTCTTTCTTCTTTTGAAAAAATTTCCTTCTTTAGTTGTCTGTCAGTTACATCTTCATCATGTTCTTCTTTAATTGTTGAAATAGGGAGCATGGGGCTGTCATGGCTTATAGAAGAGTTATGGAAGGTTGATGATGAAGACTGCGTATTACTTTGAACTGTGGTTGTGTCTGATTTAATAATGCTGTTTGAAGAAGACAGGGGTTGGCCTGTACTAAGTAAACCTGGGGATGGGGATGATGTTGAAGACGATGGTAAAATGCCTGATAAACCTGGCATCGCTGGAAGTCCTGACATACCTGGGAAGATGAGAGACCCTTGAGGGACACTACTAACCGAAATCTGAGCCTGAGTTTGGTGTATCATATCTGTTAGCGCTTGGGCTTGTTGAGTTGAGACCTTTCCTAAATCTGGATTTTCTATTAATGGCAATGTAATGTCAACGCGTCCTGTCATGGCCAATTCATGGATCTTGGATGCTCTGGTTTGATGGGCAACGGATCTAATATGAATATCTAAGGTAGCTCCCTGGTTATATGCGACCCTACATATATTACATCTATAGGGCTTACGTCCTGAATCAGGTGATGTTGTAGCTGTAGATGGGGAAGAAGAAGTGGAAGGAGGAGATGATGCTGATCTTGTTGTGGTAGTTGATGTTTGGGAAGTTGGTAATGAAGAAGACAACGAACCTTGATGAGCTGCTTGTTTCGATTTATGCAGATGAGACACTGAATTGTAATGAACCAACAGAATACTCTTTTGTGTAAAGGATTCTTTGCAGACATCACATTTAAACGGTCTGTTGGGATCTAAGTATCTATCTACTGGATAGCCGAGTTTCTCTCCTCGTCGATGTTGTAAGGTTTTATTATGACTTGTTAAGTAAGTTTGTTTAGTAAAAGCTACTTTACATCTGTGACATTTAAATTTCCTATTATGATCTTCATAACTTCCTTCAGCTATAGCTTGACTGTTCATATAATCTTCCATAAACTGTTGTTCTCTGTATGTCACATCAGCCTCAGCTTTATCACCATCTACACCCGAAAAGTTCACATTTTCATCTGAAATAGCACTATTATTTAACATATCACCCTCATCGTCATAACCAGAATTATCATCCGACATATCTTCATCATCTCGCATGTTCACAGTTTCAGTCACTGACATTCCATTTCCACTTGAATCAGATATCAGGTTGGCACCACTAGCACTATTTTTAACAATATATTTTTCGAAGCCTGGATTCGTATACAGAGCATAAGCTTTTGTATTTAGCTCACTTAAATGTTTTTCCAGTTCTGCTTTCCCAATATCACTATGAGTTGATTCTAAATGTTCGAATATTTGTTGAACACCTTTCATGGAGGCAGAACAGATGGGACAAGATGAAACTGATTGAACTAAATGATACTGCAAATGAACGTTAAGCTTGTCTTCTGTTGGGAATACCAGAGAGCATTGAGAACATGAAAATTTGGCATCTGACAGGTTGTTGCGCCTGGCATGGATCTCTCGAAAGTGAACTTGTAATGCTTGAGCCGTTTTAAAATACTGATTACATCCTTTCTTCCAACACAGGTAGCCGGGACCTCTTGGTGTCTGCTTTAGTTCTAGATGACCCAACTCATTTTGGTGAGCGTACAATTGATCAATATTACCAAAAGATTTCGAACAAGTTTGACAGCGATATTGTCTCTCTTCATTCTTCTCTGACACCATTGAACTATCTACAGCTGGAAGAAAAAAATGCATTATATTAGTTACAACACATGGAATTAACATTTAACATACTTTATATCACATTCAAAACTGGAAAAACATTTTTTTTTGCAATATTAAACATAAATTATGTGTCAATATACTATTATAGTAAAATTACCTTCATCTCTTATAAATTTAGCATGATCAGCTTCAAGTAAATCCCAGTTAACATCCACCTGTTTATCAACATTTGGCATCCCAGAAGCCAATTCTTCTGCTGGACTGCTGGATCTCACACTATCAGACTGTTCAGCAATGAGAAGAATTCGTTCCAGGCCCTCAGGTTTAACATTATGGGCATTCAGAAGATGGGATTTGATTTGAGAAATCTGTGGGAACTCTTCCTGGCACAATGGACAATGATACCATTTTACTTTTATTGAGTTTTTGGTCGCAGTGTTTTCAAGTCTGATTTCATTAACAGGTTTTACATCTTGCCCATCTGTAAAGATAAATATGTAATGTCAAAAGTGAGTAAAATCAATTAACTATTTAAACTTGAAACCAAATGGGAGATTGAAATGGGATATCCTTTAATAACAGGTTACACATAACTTATTTAAGTAGAACAATCAACCAGCATTTTCTCACATAGAGCCCAAATGAAATATCCTTTATAAATCATCTAACTTTTTGTATAGAAGAGATTATAACCAGGTCAGTGCACATCATAAATAGAAATTTTCTAATCTCTTGTAACTCGGAAGCACAAAGCAGATTATTCTGGTAATTTACATTAATACTATTTATTAATGAATTGAATAATAAATAATATCTCCTCTATAAAACTTTGTTTCCATAGATGAAGGGCTAAACAATACAGAAACATGCTGACAGTAGTCAATGAGATAAAGGACGGGCATTTCTTTTATTTATGTAAAGGGAGTAGACAATGCTAGGTTATTAGCCATTTAGAAAAATTGGTTGGCATTACATAGATAGTGAGATTTTCTTTGTTACACAGAAAATGAATCTTGTTAAAACACATTGTCAGGTTTGGTAGTGTCGCTTGGATTATTTTTATGTATCTTATTAATATACAAGTATATAAACAGTATAATGTGCGAGGCTTTATGCTATTCACCATTAAAATCTATTGATAATTAATATCTTATTTACTTTCACAGGTTGTATAATAATGATTTGCTTTGTGTTGGTATATATTATAACTACCAGTAATACTGCCTCAGTTCATGGGAAAAGAAGAAATTAACCAACTTTTCATTTAACTGAACACCTACAAATCCTTACAAAAAACTTCCATTCTAAAGGGAAATAGAAACAAATAGTCCAGTTTTGTTAATTTCATTCTTGTAAAAGAATTAAATACGTAATATCAAGAAATACCCCTTCTTAATATTTATTTTGAGAATAAAATCTTATTGCAGATAATACAGGATGTTTAATTCTGATAAAGTTTAAGGTTTCATAAGATAATAACACTGATAAATTTCTTTCTTATTTCTCATCTAGGTTGGGGGTTTAGGTTTATAAATTATTGTATTTTAATTACATTTCTGGAGAAGAGTCATAATAAAAGAATGCTTACATTATATTATATTGAGAAGATATTTTATGTATGGGAGTAAACTGAACTGATCCAGTTACCCAACATGGGATTATGTATAAAAGAAGTTTGGTCTTGATATTAGATGCAATGTGTTAACAGGGTGGTCTACATTATTAGAATCTTCATGCCTGCTGGCAAGTTAAAAAAAACTGAGAGAGAAAGAGAAATGGGGTTTTACGTCCACTCGACACAAACTAGGTCATTTCGGGACAAACCTATGGTTTAATTTTATTTCAATAATTCGTTTGCACGTAGTGGTCTTTAGCAGTAGGAGGAAACCCCCCCAAAATAACTGTGAGATCTTACATCTGATTTTATAACTTATTTTATTAATGAACAGAGTTTTAATCTGTTGTGCGTGTATTTTCTTCCTTTTTCATAACCTTTTCTTTTTGAAAAACAGAATATGCATACCTGTGCTTTTACTGACTGTTGCTGGTGCTGAACTATTTGGTGAACTCTGTATTGTTGAAGAACCTTCAACTTTGACCTCTGTTGCTTCTGTCTCACCCAGTTTGATGTTTTCTGGTAAATCTCCTTCTGGAAAAGAGAGCAAAGAAAAACCAACTTGAGAAACATATTAATTGCACTTGTACCATAACATAAAAAAAGTGGTAAATACATCACAAGATTTGGAATAAATATTTTTTCATTAAATATTTCTTCACGTTGCACAGACAAAATAAGTTTACTCAATAGTGATAACATTTTAATTATAAAGTTATTTTTTGCTCATTTGAAACACAATCTTAAAAGAAAATTCTTCTAGTGGAAAATTTATGAAGAATGTTAGTTAATCTTTGTAATCTAAAGTTTACTAAAACAGAAGTTTTGCCTTAATTATCAAAATAAACTAGGGTGTTCTAATGGAATTCTCCAGCGGTTTATCATCTTGATAAATAAATATTACATTCCAGTTTTTCTTCTTGTTGATTATCCTTATGGTGTAATATTTAATGATCATTTCATTTCAAACTTGTGTAAAAAGAGCAGATGGAAAAAAACTTTGATGGAGGCCTCTGATGATAAATTAGGTATTAGAAGATAAAAACTGCCCTATAACTGCTAACTGACAAAATATTTATCTTCAACCAAAACATTGTGATAATTATTTTTGCCAAGTATTAGTCATTTTTAGGCTAAATATATTTTCTCAGGCGGCTGTTGATTAATTTTCTGATAGAAATAGAGTTATTTCATTAGTTTTTCTGTTGAATTCATTATCTTAATGGTACACTAGTTCACAGCTCTACCTTTTATATAAAGTATAGTCGGTCTGATTCATTACAACATAATACCATACAAAAAATTATAGAAGATTCATGTTGAAAATAATAGAAAATATTACAAGAGTAGAACATCAAACTACTGTTAGATTTTATGTGATTTGAACTGGTGACAAATCAAACCAAAATGAATTGATATTTCTTCTCAAATGATTTCATGAAACTGTAAATTAGCTGTTTTCTTACATGTATGTTTTCGCATGATCTACCAAATGAAAAACATGACTGAGCTAAAATAATGAATTCGGTTGTCAATCATGTTTAAGGGTATTAGTATATCATTTCAATGACCTTGCTGTGTTACTCTAACAGAATTCATAACTTTTTACCAGTCCATATTTAATGCAATTCAATACAACAATATATAATGCAACTGGTCTATACTTTAATATACAGTTCTTTTTTTGTTTTTACCCCAACATGTTAAGAATATATCCTTATTTTGACTTATTTCATCCTAATTCTACAAAGATACCTTAAGTTTTTAATATTGTAATACGCTTACAAGTTTCTGATTCTAGAATTTACAAATCCTTTTAAGACACAGATAACGGTAACATTTCACGTCAGTTTAAAGCTTAACAAAGTTGGGGGATTTTTTTTCCCAATCTAAATGGATTCTAGATAACACAAAGCCATGAGAATGCTGATTTTTTTTATCTATAACTTTGAAATATTTGTAATCAGGTTGAGTCAATAAACCATTCTTATCACAATATTACAGAACATCTTAACGTGAAATAATATACCAAATATAAGCAATGTATTCTGTACAAATATCATATTACTTAATCATTTCAAATTATATATTTGGCCATTTGGATAATCTTCCCCACTGAGATGATAAAAACAAATTACATTTTAACACTAAGATGTCACGAAACAAAAAAAAAAAGAGATTAAAAATCAAAACCTACATTTTACTCTTCAACTTTTTTTAAAAACATGTTTATTGTAACTATCAGAAAAACATCACATTTACATACAAATTAATTCATAAACATTGGTGAGAATGATGCTATCCTCTTTTAAGAAAGTGTAGTAATAAGAAGTAAAAAGAAGAGATGAGAGATTAAGATTTATTTTGTAATAGCAGGACCTTGTGTCCCATGTCTGTACAAACTAAGCTTCTGTTAACATCCTATCAAACTTACACTTCACTTGTCTTATTCATATCAGTAACTCTATACTTCACAAACAGTTAACTAAAGCAAGACACCCTTGCTCCTTAACATGTAAACAATGACCCCAAATTTCAACTCCGCTCAATGATTTATCCTATTGCTTTTAAAAAAAACCCACAAGTTTATGTTTTAATTTGTATTTAAATAAAAAGGCCAGAAGATCTCGCCTCTTGTCAGATAGTCATTTATTAACAGGGAATGGTAATTCTGCTTCATGGCGTATCATCTGGTTTAAACGATCGATAAAATGAAAAAGAACAGATGAGGCAACAAAAATCAATAGTGTTCCGTTATGATTGGGATATCATATGCTCTAAGGGTATATAGGTCAGACTTCTGATCATTATTTGGGAAAATTCCGACCTGTTACAGGCAAATTGGCAAGAACTGTCAAATGTGTCTTCATATTAGTTTTCCAGCCCAATGGCTTGTAGAATGTGGTAACAAATTGTGATACAGCAGTAGGCAAATGGGCAAATCCAGCCAATCAACAAGATAATTTGTTGCGTTTCTTGTACCATGCAAAAATTTTCATTTCACAGACGCAAAATTCATTTCCTTGGGAGCTAGGTGGCACAGATATAATTAGTGTTGAGGATATTGATTGGTGAAAAATGGCTGGCAGATTAATTTGATGGTCTACTCAGTTTGATAGGAAAAATAATAGATCCCTGTGAGCTAGTGCTGTAATGCTGTGTTTCTCCAAACTTTAATTACTGCAATTATGAGAGGCTGAGCGCAGAAGCTCGAGGTGGCGGAATGCAACGGGTTCTAAACAGATCTATAAAATTACATTGATTCATTAGACTACAACAACCCTAGCTGTAAGATCTTTCATTAGACAGACTTAAGCTTCTTTCAATATCACAAATGACTGCCTTCCACGCCAAGTTATTTTTTCTTTTAGTCCGATTTTGTGATGACGTTTTTAATGGATCTTGAGAATCTGCCTACTCAAACTACTTCAATTTTGTTTTTCTTGCGTTGATATTATTATGGTTTGAAATCATATGGGTTTTCAAATATCTTTATACCATTGGAATAGCAATATTTCCGTTTTTTGTCTCCATGATTAATGGAATGCTGTATATAAACGTCAAAATAGGATAATTTTCTATATGGCAAGAAAAGTTAATGGAAGATTTAGATATAATGGCTTATCCAAGTTTTTTTTGTCATTAAATCCATCAAAAGCCGAAGATAATTATACATGACAATTTTTTCTCTACATCTTAATAAGTTTAAAATGAACCCTTTAAGGCTTTAGGTAAAGTCATATAATAAAGAACATCTTCAAAATGAGATGAAAAATATGGGGTGAGGACATTAACGATGGCAGATAATTATTCATATCTAAGACGGTTCAGTCATCAAATATTACATTATTACCTGCAGCACATATATAATGTGACTCACTATGGTAATCTCCCCTTACCAGATTTGACAAATTCCAAATAATTTTTCTGTTGAAACCACACAGCATTTAACACATACAGCTCATTAATAAATATATAAAATGGATGCTCGCAAGCAAAATAAAGCCAGATGTACATTGGGATATATTGATATACCTGATGCAGATATATTTTCACTCAAGTTTTCTCCAGTTCTCTCCCAATGGAAGATAATATACACAAATAGTCTTGACAACACTAAATAGAAAATACACTGACCTTGTTGGTAATAGTAATCTGTATTGAATATGTTAAATAAAAGAGTAGGCGTAGAATTATTGGTAGTTAATGTTTGTTTAAGTGTATATTATAATTAGCTTTGTTTTAACCAGACAGCAGTAGATCTGTTGTATACTGTACTGTAACAGCTGTATTTATTCTATTATCTATATAATCAGTCTGTTTACCAATTACCTAGATTAATATGTTCTACCTCATTACTATTTATTCATACAGACTATCTTCCTTTCTATCACTAATTATAATTATTAATCATCAACACAATTAATATATGTATTTGTGTCTGCTATTTTATTAAAGTACATGTATGTGAGACATTGTACACACCCATAAGGGCCTACTGTAGAATTTTCTAAAATGACAAATTTATTACCAATAATTAAACCTGGCGTTGATCATACTTTTGTTGTCTATGTTATAAAATTCATCACTATGTCATGTAGAAAATGTACTAGACATAAATTTACAAATGTTGGTAACTCAATCATATTCTATCATAAATATATTAATGACTGCAATTACATTAACACATTTTTAGCATCGTAGATTAAAGAAAATCAATATTTCTCTTTGTTCTAAAGCTTGATTAAAGGAGTGGTCTGTACTTGAAAAAAATATCTTGAGTTAGCTCTTGTAAAACAAAGAAATCAAACTATTAAAACAAGAGTGATAAAAAAATGATCTTTGGGGAAGTTTGGCATTAAGGCAGGGTCTGACAAGGATAACTTAAGAGGGGTTACTTACAATCCCTTTTCTAACAGAATAAAAATCTGAAAGCAAAGCATTAGCGACCAAAATCCCCCCTGTGCCCCTCTAAATGTGGGGAATGTACATTCGACAAAGACAGCATTTTGACAATCTTATAGAGAGACTAGTTACGTTACTCTCACAATCTATTTTGGATTTCTTTTACTAAATTGGTTAAATGGGACTAGATGTCCCTGAACATTTTGTATAAAAGAGATATTTAAATCTATTGATTGTCGAGGCACAATTAATACAATTAAAGACATCATTGAATTGTGGAATAAATAAATATAGTAACAAAACATCAATGGTTTGTCAAAAATTGCTACCCGTACTTGTACTTATCATCACATTTGAAATCCCTTACAAGTGGAATTCTAAAAGGAAAATCAGTCAAAATATGGTTCAGTTTTGTTCAGTATTTACACAGAGATATTATGAACTGAAAATTTCCCAACGTTCAGAATCCTCTGCAGATGATATAAACAAGCCAGCGCCATCTATAAGAGTTGGGCTTCTATTTAATCTGATTGCATTCAAGCCAGGAGATTATCTGTCAATAATATTTTGTCTTTGTTTTTTTTCTAAATTAAATGTTAAATAATCAATTTAAATAGATTTTGGATTAATTTGCTTAAAATGCTATTGGTGGCTTAAATTATGTATATTTAATATTACACTCCTAAAACTGACAAAAAATAGATATTTGGCTTAATATGTTCTGCTCTTTAATAAGTCATAAGTTAGAAAATGAGAACTCAATTCATTCTCTAATCTTATAAATCTACATAATGCAATTTTCAAAAAAGCTATTATAGCAAAGCTTTGACAAGAAAATGAAAAGCTATTCAATGGTATTAATAATATTCAGTCAATTCATTACGTAGGCAAGATACATACATTATTTGAAAATTAGGTCCTTAAATACTTTATTGCAGTTGAGAAGAGATATTTATATAATAAAACAGAAAAAACGGGGCTTAAAGGAGCTAAATCTCTAACACTTGGGACCTAGAAATTCACAAAAGTGGGTCGCAACGCATATAATACTGTAATATGAATGTATATAAACTGATTTACATTCAATGGTTTCCGTTCTTACTCCAATTTCAAATGAGTTATGTTCGGCGAAATAAGCAATCAAGTGTACATTTCTAGCGTCTAGCTATTCCAGTCTACATAATTCCATTTGGTTTGATGCAATGTGTCTAGCCTCGTCCCTGGAGTCTCTCAATACAACTTGGGCTGAAGCGCATTATGGTACACGATTCGTGTACCAATGTTAAATTTTTTATTTTATCTGAAATATCGGATATCAGAAGCTCATCTTTTTCCGGTTCGTTTACGTCATTAATGTTGATTTAAATTGACCAATAATTCGTGATTTCGATGTCGAAGATTTTGGATGGTTTTGAGTTACGGACTTGGGTCCTTTAAGAATAATATTTGAAAAAGATTTAAAGGAGAAAATATATCCTTAGAACATCTGAAACTATCCATACTTGATCAGATCTTATTGTTTTGAATGTTTTTGTAAGCCTTCATTGGTTTTCATTCAACATCCCTACACTTATTTAATTTAGTCTTGCTTTAGTAATTTTATCTGAAATATCGGATATCAGAAGCTCATCTTTTTCCGGTTCGTTTACGTCATTAATGTTGATTTAAATTGACCAATAATTCGTGATTTCGATGTCGAAGATTTTGGATGGTTTTGAGTTACGGACTTGGGTCCTTTAAGAATAATATTTGAAAAAGATTTAAAGGAGAAAATATATCCTTAGAACATCTGAAACTATCCATACTTGATCAGATCTTATTGTTTTGAATGTTTTTGTAAGCCTTCATTGGTTTTCATTCAACATCCCTACACTTATTTAATTTAGTCTTGCTTTAGTAATTTTAATTACTAAAGCAAGACTAAATTAAATAAGTGTAGGGATATTCAAGTTACTAAACAAAAGTAGTTAAAAATACTAAACAAATGGTCATACTTTTGCCGAAGACATTGTTATTGACATTTAAATGTTTGATCTGTACTGAAAAGAAACCTCTGAAACACCGAGGTTTAATAAGACCTACGTTATTCAGTAAACATCAATATCAACTAATTTTAGAATGAGAAATTTGAATCTTGATTAAATATGTGCCAAATACAAATTGTAAGCAATCATCAAGTAAAAAGATTAGTCCACCATGAACAAACAAAGCACAGAAGAATTTTAGCTGATCAAAAGGAAACTTGTCGCACCTTATGATAAAAGAACTGAGAAGTTTGAATAAAACCTGCCACAATTAAAGGTAAACATTGGAAGAAATATCAAGAGATGCCTATAGTCTCAGTTCAAACAATAGAAAGAATAGGATTAAAAATGGAAAACATCTAGCAGAAATTAATTAGATTCCTATCAGAAAACTTCACTCAAAGCCTCAAGTGGAGCTCATTTTTTTCTTCTCACATTTAAATAAAAACATTTTTCTAGCTCAAATGTCAAATAATCTAGATGTGAATTTGTTTTCACACAGTTAACAACCTTTTGTTTTAAATGTGTATTTAAACCCATCTTTTCTTATCTTCTTAATTTGGTTTTGTGCACATCCTTTTTTCTAAAAATACACCTGCCAAAGCTAAACTTTAAGAAGATTTAATATTTATTTATTGACTGGAATTAATCCAATCCTTTCCTGTGGAGTAAAATAATTCTATCTCAGACCAAACACTAAAATGGCTAGCCTATTTCCAGTTTAGGTAAACTCAAAATTGAAAGCTAACATATTTCCACATGAATAAGTTCAAATAAACTAAACAATAAGGGTCATAGCTTTTCCAAGATATCAAAGTAATGTCATATTTACTTATTTCTGCACGCTGGTTTCACCCAATCTTAAATTGTATTGTTTTTCCTTCAAGTGCCCAACATGTGTTAAACATATGAAAACATGTTAGCCATTATTAAATTGGAAGCCCAAATCTCACACAATTCTATTCTTAGAGCAAAAACATCACAAAAGATCTCACTTTTAGACTCAATAATAAGATCTAACTTTGTATTATATATACTAAATGGATTAGCTGTATATTCAGTAGAAAAATAATAATAAAAATACAATATAAATTATGCGGTAAAATAAAGTAAACATTCTTTCCAAAATAATTTTGTTCAACAAGTACTCAAGATTGAACTATATAAATCATAGTTGTCCGATTATCAAACAAAAATGTCTACTAAAAATATAAAAAGAATAACTAAATAATCCAGTCATATTTTGACCTGATTAAAATGAATATGAAATTGACATATTTTGACGAAGAATGATGGAAAAAGAGTCACAATGACAATCAAACCTGTCATTTATGCAAAAATATGTAAGCAAGTCTTAAAGAACATTTTTCATCTTTTAAACAAAACAAATTATCTTTTTTTACAGGCTAATACACAAGACGATTTGCACGAACATTTCTTCTTTGTCTTAAATACTTCATCTTGGAAGAGAACCAGAGCTGTTTCTATTGGAGGAGATTGAGGATTTTGTTTACCTAATACAAAATTTGTGATCCACAAACAATCAATATAAAATAATGCCTTTGTCACTTCTGCTATTGTCCTGTTTTGGCTCTAGTATTTTGAGTTGAGCACCCTACTTAATACTCTGGCTGATTTCATATCTTGATTAACCACCAAATTTCTACCCACTTCATGTCTAAATCAATACTTTTGAAGTATTTTCTTATCAACCTGTCCTAATTTATATTAGACAACAGTTTTAATCATGTTGACTTTGGGAAGGTAAGATATCATAGATAAGCTGCCCATAATCCACTTTATGCATATATGAAATGATAATTATAATATCTACAATTTCAAGCTGAGACTGTCTAGGATTGTGGGAAACATCCAGAACTTGAAAAGACATGTGTCATTACTTAATCTTAAAAGATAAATCTTGTATTATTATTATAAAATACACAATATCATCCCAGGAAATCGTGCATTGTCTATACTGTTCATTTAAAAGATATGACCGGAATATTATTTATCAACCACTCCTTAAACTAAATTACTTTTTAAAGATTTTCTAGCCAATCAGAGACAATGTCTTAAACTATGGTTGTTTGTATAGATGACAAAAAGCTGATGAAAACTTGTTTGACAAGTGACTAGGGTCAATGGCAATGGGCACACTAGGGGTCAAATAAAAGTAAATTGTTAAGGATCAAAGTTCAAATAAATGAAAAGTTAAGACAATCTTTTCCAATAAATTCATCTTCAAAATTTTATGAGCAATCAAAAAGCAGCAGGCTATAGAGAACAGGTGTATAATTATTCCAAGTCAGGACTATAAAAATGGATTTTCTGTCAACCTCTCCAGACAGTTTGAGGTTATAAATTGGATTTAGAACTAAGACTGGATATTATTGTAATACTGTTGAATAAATAATGACATTATAGATTCAGTTAGCTATTAAAACCTTCTATAATCTATAAGTAAACCTTTAAAACACAACAGGACTGCTCCCCGCTTCATAGCACCATTTGCACATCAATTGATTAACAATTTCTCCAAGGAAGTTGTCTGGTATTTATGTAAATATATACAATGTAAGAGATAATGACAACATCTATTATATTTTCAACAACCAGATCCTATTAGGTGAATGAAATGACATTTTAATTAGAATACCTGTAAATATCATCTATCTCAACAACAGCTCATTTCTGGATGGGACCTTAATATATCACTCTCAGAATTAATTATGGTATGCATCATCATATAAAATGACACATGATATTCTATGTCCGGGTTGCTATTTAAAAAAATTAACCTTGATTTGTATCAAATAATAGTACAAAAAGAAATTTTAGTCCTCAAACTGGAAGTAGTATGATATTCTAGAATATTTAAGCACACAAGAGATACTTTATTTTGTTTCATGGTACAAAAAGATAAACTGAATGAATGAAGTTATCCATGGTGATATAATTATGCTACTTTAGTTTTCAACACTTTAATCTCACAACATTCTGACCTACAAATTGATTCATCAACAATGTATTTACTTGAATCTAACACACAACATGCTTTCAAATTTGAAAATAAAGGTGTCCTTAAAATAGTAACTATTTGAAATTCTGCATAAAATTATGGACTGTTTACTGTATTTGATTGATTAAATGCTCCTCCCCTCAAACTCTTCAAAAGACACACATACTTTGCATAAAGTTCACGGGAAGTACAGAATAAAACTTTTGCCTGTTGCATATTATTAATAACAGAACTAACAGAACTGCTATCAAAGTTTCAACTCTGTTTTAAATTTCAACAATAGGTTGGTTGAAAACATTACTAAAAAAAACCCAACCAAATTTGTTGAAGTGTACCTGATAATGAGTTTCTATTTTTCATCAATAAAAACTCTACATGTATGATAAAACATTCTTAATTTCAAACAAATCAAATTAAATTTAAATCACGGATGATTAAAACATGAGGTTTTAATGGAAACGATATCACAATACCAAAAGAAAATTCCAGATAATTGACAAGCACTTGCTAATTTTAATACAAGAAAACGACTTTAAAAAATGAGCTTACAATCTGGCAGCCCACAACTGTCATCATTTCAACATTTAAGTAGATCATCAAACTAAAGTCAGCTAAAACCATGAATAATAATAAGATAAAGATGACCCCTTACACGAAATTAATGACTTTAAGACTGATAAAATATTCATAAGAGAACTTTTTCACACAAAAGCTACAGACATGATAGGAAAATTAGTCATTTTTTCTCTTTTAATTTCTGAGAATACAAGCTGATTAACAAAACATTATTCAACCTCTTATATCTGAGTAGTGACAACAGCTAACATAATTCCAAGAATGCATGAAAGTAAACTATTACTAATAAAATAAATATATTTCACAACAAAGATCAAATATATGTATAATATATCTAACATAAGTAAAACAACATCCAAGACAAAACCGTTCAAGTGGGTAATTCATAAAACTAATATGGCTGCCTATCAGTCATAAAGTTCTCGTAAACAATTCACCTCATCATAGTTCAGCTACTGTAACTGTTAAATATGTGAAGACAGGTTACTAACAAAAACATCTTCAAAAGATAAAAATACAAACTGGTATTAAATAAAAATGTAACAATTGGGTTATATGATAGACAAGAACAATGGTTTGTGTTGAAGAAAGAAAGAAAAATATGGCAAGCTACATTATTGTAATGTCTACACTCTATAGGTCAGATATAACAGGATCTCAATATGGCCGCTGTATTAGACATGACCTGATTGTCACGTGTGTGCATGCAGATTACTCCATGCCATCGATCTTCTATATCCTACACATGGATCAATAAGTAGGTCAGAGAGGTACTTTCAATAGTTGAAGGTGTAAGAGTGGCTAGACTTGCCGACAAGACGATAATACCTCACAGAGCTAACCTGTTGCTATACATAATGTAAATCGCGGCTAGTCAGTCAGTTGACTGTGAAGGAATGTATATATGAATCGTCATGAAGCTTTTCATTCAATCAACATGTCTTGACCTGGATTGAAGAATATTAACAAACTTATCTAGATTAAAAACCCTCACCTAACACTGTGAACTACTAGTCCTTACCATGCCATTAATCCCACACTAGCTTGTACAACAACACACAAATCATAATACAAATCCAATAACATCTTACCGCTATTAGCTGGCTCATTACTGACAACCGGGCCTTGCATAGCTCATTACCACATTGATATGACTTTCTTATTTTAATTTTTCTTACAGTAGAGGCTCATTGAGACACACCTCAAAGACACACAGTAACTGTCGTTCACTCGCAAATAGCCCATTGTTAAGACATGGTTGAGGTCACAGGCCTAGCAATGTAAATTCAATTACCCTGCTTGCTGTTGTTTCACAATAAGTCCCTCAAAATATTCCTATTTATTGCTTGCAGACGGCTAAAGAAAGTAAAGTAATTTGTTCTCACAAAAATTCATAAAGGTGAATTGTCTCTTGTGGCCTGAAAAAGGTGTGCAAATCAAAGAGTATGACTCATGAAATGGCCAATTCATCCCGAATAAACTCATAAATGTGCTATCTACTAAGTAGCCTGGATTAGAATATGAATAGGTAAAAAAATGAGCCCAGTGAAACCATTTGGTGAAACATATCAGTGTATAAAGTTAAACAAAGCAAATCGCTGTCGCCTGTAGCAACGGGCATTGGGCTAAAGAAAAAGGATGACCTTTTTTTCAAAGTAGTGATAGCTTGCTTAATAATGAAGCCCTCACCATTCGACTGAATTGATTTAAGAAATTTGACACAAAGGCCTTTTTCTCATGTAAACATGCAGATACTCTTGCGATGGAACGCATATCTTTACTTTCAAACAAATGCTAGTGTTTGCCTCCAGGTTTTTGTTCTAAGAGGTATCTAGTTGAAATAATCCTATTTAGACAGTGGGAGGGGCTATGGCTATTTCGTAGATCACACAATCATAATCAAACACGCTGATTGTCTTTGCAGGTTAAAACGACTTTAAGTTTAACAAATTTGACCTAAGTTCATCACTGCCTAAATCAACAAATATCTCTTATATTTATCTCTGAAGACAAACCACTTCATTAGAATCAACACAAATCATAATTCTCCACATTGTTAATAAAAGGCAACTGTTTACTCATATCTCAATGAATTCATTATATTCAACTAATTTTACATCTTAAAGTTTCCTTTATTTACCAAAATTTATCTTTCATGTCCGCAAACATTTTTTATATGTGTAAATATTGAAGGAGACTCAACAACTAACTTCTGTAATCTTTTCCTTTTTAATACAATAAAATATCGGCTACAAGAAATGCAGAAATATTTGGAAACTTAATTATTTAGGTCAGAAGACTATCTTAGCTAGTAAGATGGTATTTTTCCTGGGAAGAAGAAATTATTTAGATAATCGAAATGTCCGACATATTTTGAAAAGGATAAATGACTGGAATATTTTGATTAAAAATACAGACCATTGGCAAAAAATATTTACTTTCCTCTAACCATTATTTTTAATTACAAAATACAGCAAAAAATTGTTAGCTTTGTAGATTTTCCTCTAACAGTGCAAGAATACTCTGGAGTCACAAATTGGGCATGTTATTGTCTCTATTATTATTTTTTTTTCTCAGCAAATATTAAATGCTCTCAGCAGAATTTTAGACTTGGTCTTACATCTGATACTTTAGATGTTGCCAGGTAATGAAACATATGCCCACAGTATCTAAGTCATCTGCATTCAACAAGGGTTGTCACATATCTTTTTCTTTTGTCAGTAAAATATGATTATGAATTTGGTGTTTAAGTATACAAAACATTTAATATCAAGGGCCATAACTCTGGCAGCAATTATTAGAAATTGCTCCGTAGGCTTCCTCATCTCATGACCTTAAACACAGTATAAATTTAAAGTCATTAAATATTAACTATAGAATCTAGAGCATCCACAAGGTATTTCAAAGTGATCAAGGGCCATCACTCTGGCAGTAATTATTACAAGCAAATATGGATGCTGGATCGATGAACAGATAGAGCAACAGACGGGGGAGACGACAACATATTTCCACTTTTCAAAGTGGGCGTATATAAAACTGGAAATTACCGGTACTTAAATTTTTTTTAAAAATGAGCACATATTTACTAGGAAAATGAAATAAATTGAATTAATTTGAGTTAAACGTCTTAGTGTTCTGCTTAGGCGGAGCTAATGAAGAAGGGCATATGCCATACAGTGTGCTATGGGAGAAATCTGTCCTGGCAGCAGTGCTATGGCCTACTCTTACATTCAAATCTAACTGCCAAGGAACCTTTATGTGCATGCCAATGTGTACACGGGACCTCAGATTTTCGTCCCATCCATAAACAGTTCTCCTTGTTAGGCCCTATGATCTGCCCCATTGACAAAGCGAAACCATATAGGAAATCCTGATGATCTTTCTCAGCCAACACCAGAATCGAACCCACGACCTTATTTACTCAGAAAAACCATTATATAAATAAATTCATAAAATACAAAATACCAGCACATTTTAAGAGTATACTTTGTTCCTTTGCTTCTTTTTTATCAAGTACAGTTGGCTTCAGACCAATGATTTTTTAAATACTATTTATTTTTCTATCGGTGTGATCTTTAACACCTTGAAACATACAATGGAAAATATAAGCTAAAAAAGTGCTTTGTGCACTGATGAAAAATGTTTTAATTGTTTTTCCCAAGACCTTATCAATTAATTAGAATTTACTGTTAGTTCCTTTCTTTGTTTATCTGCCAACCTTAACACTAGCTTGTTCGAGGCAGGACAACAAGAAAAGATAAAGAATGTTTGAAAAAAACGTCCAAAATGTTCAGAAGGTGAGAAAAGAGATTAGAAGTAAAATCCGTCAAAACAAAATTGGCCACATAGCGTGAGCAGATCATGCATTCGGGTTAAGCGTTAGAAGTTTACTTTAACAAATAACAAAGTGCGTTGATCACATTGTGTGTTAAAACATGAGGTGCAAACAAGTAAACTATCTTTGTTGGCTGCCTCAGGTAGTTGACACCTTCACTGAAAAACTGTTTGTCAAATCCATCAATATCCTTTCTTACTCAAACGCTCAATAAACTTTTTTGTCAATCCTGTCACGATTTTCTGACAGTGTTATAAAACTCGTCTTTTCATACCAATATTTTCTTTTCCTTCCTTTTTGAGGATTTGTAACTGGGATTGAAAGTAACAACTTTATTTTATGTTGTAAACTAGATCATCAGGCATTTCATTTTCCAAATTTGCATTTTTATAGATTTTAGAGAAACATTTTTCAAGAAGAATGTTGAATAATTTATTTCAAAACCTCAATAATGTTGCACTTGTCTCCAAATAAAATTAAAAATATTTTTCCGAGATTTCTAATAAAGATGTCATTCTTGTGTCTATTTGTAAAATATATCTTGGAGGCATAATATGGTAAATAGAGTTTTTAACTACATATACAATATCTTGAGACTTGAATTTACTAATCAACAAGTTATATTTAGTTTGATGGAAATGTATTAACATATTGTAGCCCAGCTACAACAAAAGGATCATGGTCTATATTGACTGATGAGATATACCAATGTGGTTTTGGTTGATGGAGTTTGACAAAGCTTCAATAAAGCTACAAAAATAATATTAAGCTGTTCTACAGGTTTTTGAAACTAGTTGAATTGCCTCCAGCACTAATCAACTATTTCTTAGATTGGAGAATGTATTTGATTTAAATCTGTTTGAAAATGCTATTCATGACCTTTCACAGTCCACAGTTTATGTTAATGGAACAATGAAACATTAAAGTAGGGCTCAATTAAACACAATAATATGAAAATTTGGACTAAAAACTTGTGTGTTAAATTGTTCATTAATATATTTCAAGATTGAGAAATATTTTTTTTACAAAGATTGTCATTCTGAATGTTACTAAAAATGACATTTAATTAACTGGTAATATCTGTAAGTTGACCATCTTATCATACAAATAATACCCACACAAGTTTTACACACACCCGATATTTTATAGAAAGTCACCTTCAATTATTAAATTTAAACTATCTATTTGTTTTATCACTGTCTTTTAAAAATACATTTTTATAATAATATGAGTAGACATCTACAGAAGGTGATAATCCGTGATATGTTCAAATAAAAAGTGAAAACCTATGAGTTAATAATTACTTTACAGAACATTTGGCATGACGAATAAACTAAATTTTAGGTGATTTATTGAACTGAAATCTCTGACACATATCTCTCTAAATAAGCATAAAGCAGGTTTAAACAAGTAAATAAATTTTGAAAAAAATATGACATGCATGTATTTTTGAATGTAAAAAGAACAAACACTTATCTGTAACAAGTTTATGGTAAATGCATACCCAATGTTTTCGTCTATTTTAGAAAGAGGTACTGTAGATATATGTACCATACATGTACAATGAACCATCAACATACAGATACATGTATATTATTTTATCATGTTTATAGAAAGGGAAAGTGAGAATGTACTGTATTGAAATGAAATACTGTCTTTATAAATATTTTGTATTTATGTAATGACTGGAGACACAAATGAAATATTTTCTTTGGCAAAGGTAAAGTGTTGACTATGGACAAGATTAAATAAACCAGAATATGCATTTCATGTTTTTGTTTTTATTCCTTTCAACTATTACTTACCATCTTCATCAAAGTCGATGTCATCATCATCTGTAAGTTTGCGGACTTGGAATATTTGGTCAACATCTAGACTCTGAGCACTGTCTTCTTTCACTCGGCTCTTGTAGGCTGCATCATTTTGTAAATGCTGAACAGACTGAACATGATGAATCAAATTCAGTTTAACTTTGGTAGAGTACTGACACATGGCACAGTGGTAATACTTAGGGCTACTGTTGAGCTTTGCTTCTTCATATTGTAAGTGACGAAAGAGTTGAGCACTAGATTCATGTTGTAAGTTAGTTGTGTGGACGTTAAGTTTGTGAATACTGTTGGTGTAATAGTCGCAGGAATTACATCGAACCTGGACAGGATTACTAACATTCAGGTATTTCAGTCTCCATTCGTTACCAGGACCCCCTTCCTTGATGTGGTTTACTAGCTGTAGACGTTGTATATGTTTATCTGTTTTACTGTGTAGTTGAAAGTTAGCTTTCAGGTTGGTTTTATACGAACACAGATTACAGAGATAAGTTCCTCCAGATACTGTCACATGCTCATTCTCTTGTTGTTTAGTTCGGTCGAGCTGTAAATGCTGATGTAGAGCCTCTAAAGAATCTGTAGTAAAATTGTTACAGACGCAACAATGAAACAGCTTGGCTGCATCAGGAATATCTTCTGCTTCCAATGGGGTGCCATTTTCTTTTGAAAGATTGACTGGTATATCAAAGCCTGGAGGTATGCCTGTCATTAACATAGACTGATCATACGGAAACATGCCTCCACCCATTGGAGATGGAAGCCCAAATAAAGAATGATCTTGCTGCCCTAGCATCATGAGTTGATTCATTTGCATATGCATATCCTGCTGCATGTGCTTCATATTTTGCTGAAGCACCATCATATTGTGGGTGTGTTTCTCACTTGTCATGTGTATGCGTAGATTTCTGGCTACAGTGGTTTCATAATTACAGACATCACAACGCCACGTCTGCTTGGGCTTTTGTAATTTTTTAAATTGTGACTCATCAGGAAAAGAAGGAGTGGTTGGGGTTGGAGGTGCTGATGGTGGCATTTTCATTTCCGTGCTGCCATTGGCAAGGTCCTGCATGTTGTTTATGTGCTTATCAGACTGCATGTGAATGCTGAGGTTACCTTTCGTTGTGGTGGAATAGTTACAAACTTCACACCGATATGGTTTGTATCCACATGAATATGTTTCTCCTCTTGCCAGTCGTGGATGTGATTGGTTACTGAGGCAGTACATACACTGAGCATCATTTTCTGGATGCTTCTCCTTCATATGAATATCAAGTGTTTCTTGATATTTGTAGTGCCAATTACATTTGGGACATTTTAAAGTTTTACATGAATTGCGTGAATGCATCATGGTCATGTGACCACCAAGTGATTGGGAAGAGCTTAAAACAATGTCACATTTTGGGCACTCTACTCCTTGCAGACGACCTTGTGGATGTTCATCACACATCCCAAGGAAACCTGGTATATTCTGTGGCAAGGGACTGGAAAGAAGTGATGCTTCTGATGAAGTTTTCGGAGAGCCTTTTCTTTCTATAATGCTGTTGATTGATAAAGAATTGGTAGCTGGGGAACTGCCAGAGTTGATGACAAGCTTTGGTTGTAAGGAATCCGACTCATCTTCACTAGAATCCGACTCATCAGGAATATTGTTATTATTCTCCATTTCCCTAGACTCTACAGACTTTATTCCCCACAGATTGGAATACTGATGTTTATCTTGAAATAATGGGTTAGAATTTGTTGAATTAACAACAATATCAGCTGATTTTGGATTTGTGTAGACAAAACTAGTATTAGTTGAGGATTTAGTGTCCACTACATCAGATGTACTGGGATGACATAAATTATTGTTAGACATAGAGTCATTAGAGGATACCGGCTCTAAAAATGACATCAGCGGATGCTTATCTTTACCAACACCTTGAATGATAGCGGATGAATTCTTGCTATTTAAAATCCTTTTTTCTTTCTCAGTAAGTTTCATTAAATGTTCAGTGGCTGCATGAGAATGAAAAGATTTGGTATATCCGAAGGACAAGCGACATATAAAACACATAAGTATGGGCTTGGTTGGAACCGTGGGACCATCTGTGTCGGTGTGGTTCTCTGTTGAGAAATCCTCACTCTTGGAGTCATTGTTATTATCTTTTGTTCGCACATCATACACTCGGTAGCTGTGCATGATAGGAGTTTGATGGTTTTTATTTGAAGAGATAGAAGACTGATAAAGGGAATTTAAAAAAGATCCAGGATTTCTTGGCACAAAAAATGCATTAGCTATTTGTGGAAACACAGCTGGGGAAGAAGAAATTAAGGTTCCCTTATTGTCCACTATGGCCCCATCTTGTTGAGGTATATCTATAGAATCATTGTCACTACCGTTTGATTCACTTTCTTCTATAATATAAGCTGATCCATCTGGATTGTATACTATTTTACCATTAAAGCTTTCAGCATCACTAAAATCAGTTTCATTATTAACACAGTTGGATTTGTCAGTTTGTATTTTAGAACACTTATGGTCCATGAACTGTTGCAATGTGGTGAATTCCTCATCACAGTTATCACATTCGACAGGATCTTCCTTGTCCGAACCTATATCCATTGTTCCATTTAATTTTTCGCCCAAAACTTGAGTCGATTCAGTTTTCTTAGTTTCAGGAAATAGCTGAACCTTGTTTGTGAGGTTAAGATCGCGACTTCCTAAAACTAAATTGTTGTGGTAATCAAGGAAATTTTTACTACTGCTATCATTCATTGTGGTAGCCATTTTGTTACTAGTTGCGTTAAATTGGTTGCTATCTACACCATCGATGTCTGGTAGTTGCTGATCTCCCATCGAGGTTGTTGGGGCTAAAGGGATCATCAAGTGGCCCAGAGATTCTTCCGAGACATCAGATGTTAAGGACGATATGTCCATGTTGCTTTCAATCTTTCTCGTACAGCCATTCTACTTGTATGTTGTAAAATTCATCTGAAAAACATAAAGAGAAAAAAAGAATTATTAACCCATGTCTGATTACGCACACATGTACATGTATAATATTAATCAATTAAATTGAGTGAAATTGTTAAGATGTCAACCTGTGTCTGCCTCTACTTACTTTACAAACAGTAAAAAATTGTTATGGCTGAAAGAAGACCATAAAAACAACATGGAAAACTAATTACTGACAAATCTAATTTTCACCAAATTGAGAGTAATAACACAAAATATTCTAATAATACAGGCCAGTTTATCGGAGGAATAATTACATATTTAAGCTTAGATAGACAACATCAAAAAACATAAAGCCAAATTACTCAGCCAAGAAATGTTTGAAAACTATAATTATAATAATTACTTTTATAAACTGTAGGGCATTAGTTATGATGTAAACAGGAAAATATCTCCAGCTAAAATAGTATTTAAATGCAGTAGAAATTATCTATGATTGCTGTCAAAAATAGTTAGATTTGACAGGCTAATGAAAAACAATTCAGCGAAGGATTATTTTTAATAATCCTTTTTTCAAAATCAGGCTTTGCATGACCTATTATATTCTTTTGTTATTAAATATGATATGCTTAATTTGTTGGCAAATAATCTTCTTAATGGCAATTAAGAGATATAGGTAATAAGAATCAAATAAAATATCCAATTATATTAAATGGTCTTGCTTCAACACGTCTCTTAAGTCTCTGAAGATTTTCTTATAATTATGTCTAAATACTGTCCATTTACTAACAATTATGTCATTTTGTGTCTAGAATATACTGCTTATAGAGAAGAGCTGTCGATATATATTAGAATGGTTTTTATCAGTGACAAGAGGTCATATCATTTTACAAGTAATAACAGACCACTGAGAATAGAAAGAAATCCTGTGAAGAATTAGCTAGAAATGAACTTTTCTTGGCAGTTGTGCTAGATTTGATGAAGTAGACATTAAAGCTGTGACTTCACACAGATTTCAGACTGAATTATGAGTTGGCTGCTCATTACCAACAGTTAATGTCCAATCAGGCAACTTGATACATCTAGCTAAATACCACCAAGTGTGATCTAGAAGCTTAATTAGGTTTACACAGGGTGCACTATGGGTCCGTCTGTCTCTATCAGCTTCTTATCCCTACCATCAGTTCACCAATCATACTCATCATCTCAGATCAATAAATCACCTCATACCACTCACTTTTAATACTTTTTCTTACTCCTTTTACAATATATTTATGCCTTCCTTATATTTCAATTTTTAATAATACACTTTCATTCTATTCATCTTGAAAAAAAATATTCTTGAATTCCATCAAAAGATAGAAAAAAAGGAAAATGTTTTTTAAAAATTAGGTAAAAGAAAAGTAATGTAAAATTTGAAATGGATTCTTGCGTCTATTATCATTTTTTCCACCTGACTATGTCATTGAACTTAACTAATGAAATGAAATGGGGTACAATGTCCTACTGATCTGTTCCGATTGGACTAATTCAGACGGGCATATGCCATACAGTGTTCTATGAGGACAATTTTGTACGGACAGTGGTGCTACGGTCTACTCTTATACCAAATTCTGACTTCCAATTGATCTTTAAAGTGCACACCAAAATGTACATGGGACGACGGTTTTTCATCCCGTCCGAACAACTATACATTGTCCCTTGCCACCATGGCTCCTCCTTAACTAATGAATAGGTTACTTATCATATTAGAATGATAAATAAAAGCATAGTGTAGAAATGTGTTTTTTTATAATCTAAATGTTTTTTTTTTCCTTTCTATAATTCCAACTTCTGACAATTCCTGGGTGAAAATAATTGTAGTAGATTTACTGTTTAGGAGAATGTTTAGAGCTTTAAGTAGAGTGGGGCATGTGTTTCGGTGTGTGTTTGAAGTCAGTACTCATCTATTATACTTAGAGTAATTAGCATGGTGATAATATAAATAATGAATTATTAAATTGGGAGAATATTGGGTAATTTTCTTCTCCAGGTTCTATTTAAGCAGCAGTAGTAGTAGAGCAGACCACCTACTACAGTGCTTTAATATCACAGTCTTGTTTACAGTTGCTGGTGTTTTTTCTCTACACTTGTCTATCATCACAGTTCACCAGTCTTTCAAATACAACTGCCTGGGATTTATTTTTCTTTCATGCAAGGATTAACCAGCCCATACATACATATATTCTAGTTTTAGATATGATCTCCACGTCTAATTTTGAAAGCTTGGGTGAAGGCGTATATCTGATCAACAAGTCTTTTAACGCACATGTTTTATAAAGCTTAACATCAAGATCACCTGATTATCCAGGCTGTTGACTTGGCCCATTAATACTTAACACTTGTCTATTTGTAGACTTATTTTCCAGTCTTAACGCGGTGTGTTAAACCTGCCGGTGAAATAAACCATGAAATAACACAATGATAAAGTGAACACCCCAGGGTTGCTTATAAACAGCAAGCTTTGTCTCTACTCCTACTTAAAATAAGATTGGTTGAAACAGTTTTACTTCAGGCCAAATATATTAAGTCTCAGATGCTATTTCTGTACAGCTTACAAAATTATACATGCTGCCAAATATCTTATTACACATTTTATAACATTATAAACTTTCATTTACAAGCCATACGTAAAAGAAATTTGGTGAACTGAAGAGTTACAATTTTAATTTAACTATCATGTTGGTAACATAATTTTTATATATAAATAAAACAAGAAAGTTAAAAATTAAAATGTTTTGAGAAATGCTTATATGTTTGGACAGATAATTTAGTTTACTTCAATATGCTTTTGGTTCTTATTTTTTACACATAAAATGAACATCTAAATATATTTCAAAATAAATTAATTCACAAAATTTATGTCCATATTTGAAAGACTGATCAGTCAAAATGTCCATTTCAGATAAATTACTTACAAGGTTTATGTTTAATTTTGATATGGAGTTTAGTTGTACTAAAGGTCTGTTAGAATACAATGTGTAACTTCTCACTTATTTAGCTATCACCAGTATACCAGTCAACAGCCCTACACTGTTAAACAAATATTACTGTATCTGGCCTAAGACGGCATGAATGGCAAAGTCATCAAACTGTATGCTTGTGTTGGTTAGAGTGTTGAAGTGTTGGGGTGATTGGCGCTGCAGAGAAAAGGTCAGAAATCTACCTACTAGTCAACCCGATTAACAGCCGCCTTTTATTGGCCTACAAATGTGTTAGGGCACTAGAAGCAAATAAAAGTAACAGTAACCACTCATTTAAACTGGTAGATAAAATGAATTTACCAAACAGTGAACATAAAACCATTAAGTAAGACATGTCTGAACTGCCATCACCTAACACATATTTCTATGAGCTTCTATAAAAGAATCAAGTTACATAATGATTAAACCATACTTTCCTTATCTAATTTATATTAAACTAACAATATTCTGAACCAATTTATTCAATAATAGAAACAATCAAACTTCAAACTCAATTTTTCAATTGTTTAGGGTTCATGAGCTTCTAGACCAATCCTTAAGAAATCCACAAAATCTTTTAACATTATGGCAAGCTTCTTTTTTTTTAAAAGTTGATTAAGCTAGATCTTTATCAAAAAAAATTTCTTTTTTAATAATAAAAGAAAATCCCACAGAGACAATATTCCATGGAAAGAAGGAAAAAAAAATCTGACATTTATTATACATATAATAGATGAAGTCATGTAGAAGAAATGACTATTACTTAAAACATGAAAGTTACAATCAGTCAACACTGATGATCTTAGTGTTAGAGTCAGTCAGTCAATGTTTAAATAAGCCAGACTTAGTTTGAGCTGTTTAAACAGTCCAGGTAAGACTTTTAGTAGTTTACAGTACGGAAGCTTACAAATGCCATGTTGCCTTTTCCTGACAAAGAACTGTCAATCAAAGTCAATAAAAGCTGTCATGAAAAGTGTTGTCGATTTCACAACATGTAAAAGAGAAGCACAACAGTGCTAGTAGTAGCAGGCCTACAGTTTCAAGGTGTTGGAGTAATGTGGTTACATAATGACGTTACTGATACCCAAATACACATACATACACAGGTGCACTATGGTTTACAATAAGACATTCACAAACAGACAGCTGAATCATGTTCTTATCTTCATCATCTTAGCAGGATGCTTCCAACGACTTAAACAGTGTAACATGTTACACACGTTTATTGAATGGGGGGGAAGACTTAGCATTATGTCCCTCAAATCAACCTACACTAAAAAAAATACTATAAAAATGGCTCAACAAATAATTCTCTCTGATGTGAACATCGATTGATAAAATATGACCAGGAATTACAAAGAAAATAATCAGGGCATAATATGAAAATAAACTTTGGATAAAAAAATGATGACATGTCCGCTTAATTATAAGATGACATCATAGCCTTGATAAATGATTATCACCAAAAATGCACTTGGCAAAACATGTCAATCCTCCTTTTTTCCTCACCAGTCACAAATGTCCCTTTTTGTTTTCTATAAAATTAAACATGTTTTTATTAACATGGATAACTTGAAAGAAATATGTAGCCATAAATAACACATTTACTCTGATGACTTAAAACTGTCTTCAAGACTAAAGAAAGTAACATGATTTATTAGCATTAAGGCAAGCTTTACATCATAGTACATGAACAAGTAAAAAAACATTCCGTTATAAGGTGTATTATTTCTAGTATCAATGCTACTGTATTTTTTTTACACTGTCTGTAACATCTACATGCTCTTTACGCAAATTCCAAGATGGTGGAATCAAACCAATTTGGCACCATGTAAATATCAATGTGTCATCTAAATTGGAAACTCCAGTTTCTCTCATTTCAATTGTTACGTCATTAGTAATGTTTCTCTTGTTATTTTGCTATTAGGGTTCAAGCTTTTACATCTTCAGATGTAGACATTATTTAAATGGCTGATTTTAGACTTAATACAAAAAGCTGCAAAGGTAACAAGTTCAACATTGAATTCCAAGGTTCTATCAGAAATCGGTGTATTGATGCATGAAGGATAAACAGACCACAAAATTTAGTAACTGCATTATTAAAATCGTTTAAAGCCGACATTCGACTGAACAGCAATATCTATAAAAGTGCACTTATAATATATCAAAATTACAAACCTTTTATATTTTGAATGAAATTCTCTTTTATTTGTAAATTGAAAGAAAAATGCTTTTAAAAGTTTTACCATCAAGCTAATATTATACAGGATTAATACATTCAATGTAATTTGACAATTGAAAGAATTTAGATGACTCTATCCAACACAGTCTTAATCCTTCTTCTAAAATACATAAATATTCATAAGAGTGTCACAAGTTGCGATTTACGTGTTTCTTTTAAAAAGAGCAACAAGTAGCAAACAGTGTACAATGAAACCATAGGAAGTTTATTGAAATTCCCTCTCTGCTAAACGTGTGAAGTAATCAATTGAAATACAATTTGATTAAATGGAAAATGTATTCAGCTTTGCTATAGCCTGTGAACAATCCCCCCTCCCTCTTGAATAAAATAAACAATTTGTTGAGTGTTGGCCTATTCAAAGGCAACTTGCTAACATGTCTACAAGCGGAAACCAACTTGTGAACTTGTAGTGTTTCCATGTCATTCAAATAAATAGATCAGTCAAATTTGATGGTGCTAGGGGATCTGTCTAGTGAAGAAAACAAAGAGACTAGGCCATGACAAGAAATAAATCACTGTCTTCAAACTTTGTCACATTTTTTGTATCTTTGATATATCTAGTTCGAAGAATTTGGGAAAATGCTTGGAACAATTGCACACAAAGATTGGTTATATAAAAAATTAAGTAATTTCAGAAAATCTAGAAAATAATTGTGATATTAAAATATGACATTAGGGGGAAAATGGAGAATTGTCATAAATTGGAATATCTCTCACAAAATAATCAATTACCACCACAACTTGAGAGAGAAATATTTGACAAGAAAAAATCATAAATTTCTATCTCCAGAAAATGATGTCATTGCTGATTAGATTAAAGATGCAAGCAAATTGAATTGGTTCTCTCGTGGAATTTTTTTGCCGAATTATAAAACAGATTAATCTATTGTAATAAGGTTATGACGCACCAAAATCTTCCAACAAACAGGACTTGATCAATTTGAAAATGAATTCTTCATCAAATCAGGTCTCGCACAAACTAGTGTTTTTTTTTATTTAACAAATCACATTAAGCAAGTATGTACTTGATATATTTAGAGTAGTTAATAGGATTAATTATAAAGTTATTGTTCAAGTTTTTAGGATTATACAACAGCCTATACGGTCAAAAAACTATATTAAGACATATCAACTGGGAATACACATTAACGCCTTAGTCACATTAAGTTAAATACATTCATTAAGAGATTAAATAAACAATAATGATAATTAAAATACATATGGATAATGACGATCAACATTTTCATTGATTAAATAATGTTGTTTTTTTATTAGAATCAAATTTTATAAGAATTTCTTATTATTATCTAAAATTAACCTTTAACATACAAATCCAATACTTATAACATTAATTAATTATTTTGCCTTCCATTAGTATATTAATTAAATATCCATTTGTTCAAATATACATCCGTGTTAAAAACAACACTAGTTGTCTAATAAAGGGGTATCATTTTGAAGAAGCTGAATAGTAGTATGTGGTAATATCATGCTTAAACATTAGTGACTTCTGGGCCACCCTTATCACACTATATTGTGAATGAATGAACCTGTTGTCTGGCTAAGATGCTGTTACAATACTCACATGTCGTATTTTCCCCCACAAGTGGGATTTTTTCCAATAATCCACTCAATGTACACTACACACACACATAAACAGTAGCAAGAAGGGAAAAAAATCTCCAGATATGAGCATAAAGATCCAACAAGTTCAAATTCCACAATAATAACACTAGTTTTAAATCCACAAAAGTTCCTTCACACAAGCAGTCCAATCTGACAACAAGTTAATACATACACAGAACAAGCTAAACTAATCACTTCTCTTCTAATCAAACTTGGTAACTCCCATTCTCACCACAAGGCGGCCTCCACGCCATCAGAGCGTATCATATGCAAATAACTAATTATAATTTTACCAATGACAGAAAACATAGCCACAGGTGCCTGGCCATAGGCTATAGGTTATAACAGGATGGTGATAGGGCTTTGAAAAGAAAGAATGACTTTTTGACCCCTCATTTCACTTTTATTTTCACCCTAGGATTCTTTCCTTAGCCCTGTGTTAACTACATGTGTTAATGATTTGCTTCAAGATTGTCTGCTAATAATTCACAGTATTTGACTAGCATTAACCACTATTCTGGGACAATTTAGTCAAATTTTTAAATTTATATGCCAAATCATTAATAGTCATTATATTTCGTTTCCTGGAAACTAATCTATTTTTATATCAGCAAATTCAAACTTTTAGTGACAGCATTATTTTTCAGAAGATTTTTTCAATGACAATGCCTTTGTTTTTAGTTAACAGATCTATTAATTTTTAAAAAAATGAATTTGATTGTCCTGTTACAAATGAATATAAAGAATTATGGTTTTCTAGCATTTTAAACTTATGCGCAAAATCCAAAGCAGTTTGCAAATCATTTGAAATTTTCCATATACTTGATTGATTGGAAATGGCAGTAATATCTATGAAATGCTATATATCTATATGGGTTTTTAAAAACAGATAATGTAATTCTACATAATTCTTCATACAGACATTTTTACACCCTGTATTGGTGGGAATATCATTACTCTATCCCAATTATACCCTCAATAATCTATTACAATTCAATCTTCTGACTTACCAATGAATTACTGAATAAATAATGGTATTTTTTGTTACCTACCAGAACAAAACATAAAGAATTAACAAGACTGTCAAATAAAAGAGAAAAGATCTAACTATATGTTTTATTGTTAGAAAACTATAATAAAAATCGTATTCAAAGAACTCCAACCAAACATATAATTAAATAACACCCTTATTCACTGTTACCCATACAATTCAAAAACTAATTACTTTTTCACTCTGAAATTAATTTGCTATTGTTGCTGGCTGTTCTATATTTTTCTCTTGAATAATACATGTTAAAGTAGCCGGCATGTTAATAGTGAAATGATTTAATTAACTATAGGTCTACAGAATAAGAACAAAATCACATGTGTCACATCTAATTTTATTTCATCCAATCATTTGTATTTTAAATTTCTGTTAATGTGTATCCAATTCTTTGTAGTATGAAATAAAACAATAATTATGCATGGCGTGACGCATACAATTAATGTCAATTATATTTCAATATACAAAGTTAAAATTTTGAACAAAATATTCTCATTGTCTCACACAGTTGAAATAGGGGAGTATGCTTTAGCTTATTAAAAAAAAACTGCCACAAGAAAGGAAAAGTTTTAATATTGCATAGAAAGTTAATAAAAAGGAGTTGTCTTTCCCTAGTCCAGTCTATTTGGAAATACAGGTAAATCTTAGAAAATATACCTATTTAACATCAATACTTATTCCTATTGATGTAACAAAAATAATATTTAGGTTAGTGACATCAAAAACTTGTGTGTTTTAATAATTAATATGACGACGATCTAACAATTAATACTTTCACAAATATTTTTTCAAATGCTCAAGCAATGTTGATTCATTTTATACAATTTATCATTTCTATCATTTTTTATCTTTTATTTAATATAAAAAAATACTGCATATATTTAAATAAATGCTTAGTAAAACAGAAATTAAAATATTTTAATGTTTTGAATAAATTTTCATTTTTGATTTAAAAAAATAAACCCAAAATTCTGGTTGGAGAAAGATTATAGCAATATTTTCATCTTCGATTTGGTATATATAAAATATTAATCTTACTGTATTGTTTTTCACTGAATGGTATCTTGTTAAACTAAACAGTAGTTCATGTCAACAAGGTTGATAAGATGAATATATTTAAAGGTAACTAAACATTAGTAGTCAAGATTACTATCATTTAGTGAAATGGTAGCTGACAACCAAAGACTATAAAACAATAGTCGGCAATCAGCAGGTAAATTAATGAGGTGTTAATCTAATGAGTTCACCTTCACTTTAAATCTGCCATTGTTTAGGCTTGTCTGTTAACTAAAGTTATTCAATGGTTAATTGTCTCAATCTTACACAATCTTACTAACTTTAGCCAACTCATTTACAGAACAATAGCTACGTCAGATAAACTTGCATAAACTTGCATAATATGTCAGTGTAAATGGCTAGTAGTATTTTGAATAAGACACAAATACTAGATATAAAACAATGGTGTATTTAATCCTGGGCTAATCAATAACGAGACAAGTTCTCCAGGTGTATAAAGGTAGGTTGCGCTTGGATACCTCGTAAAGGGTTATTATCCTGTTCTTTATCTCCCATGTCATCGGTCAACAACGCTTACTTTATATGATTGACCACGACTGTATTGTGACTAGTGCCGTTATTTGTGTAAGAGGGCAGTCCTAGTGGATAGCGATACAGTAGACTTGAATAGACTGATCATTCACTGACCGTAATATTGTGGCCTAAAGGTGAACCTGTCTGCAGAGATATAAACAATGCTTGTAGAATATACTGTGGTGCTTTATCCAATCTACAACAGCTGATCTCAGCCATGCCATCTTTTCTATATATATTTAAATTTCATTGCTAGAGACTATTAGCAAATATTTAATCTCCGTTATTCACTCATATTTTACAACCCAAGTGATCTCAAATGTCAGAGATATTGAAATAATTTCATCATTATCTTGTGATAGATCAGTCTTAATGGAGAATTTAATGTACAAAAGGGGTTCTCTATTTAGGAAAGGTGCCAAGACATTTCTTTCTGATTAAGAATGATTTTACTAATATTTTCGGTAAGCTAAAGTGTCAAAATATAAGAATAATATTCACTCTTCTAATGTATCTTAATTATTTCACAAATTCTTCTGATAAAACATATTATTATGTTAAAATATGGATGAATATAAATTTAGCACAATAATTCTAAAACTTTGAATAAATGTATTAAACATAAAACATTTGATATGATTAGTGGTCTAAATATAAATTATGTGAGATAAAAGTGTGTAAACCGATACCAGTTACACTGACAATAGATGACTAGGAAAAACACACCAATGGTCGGACAGGCCTTTAAGGGTCATTGCTTATGAAAGAAAAACGCTTGTTCAGGCAGCAATCTGATTTGACTAGAGCGATTCTGTGGAAAGTTATTACACAAGTTATAACAGCAGTTATCCATGTCGATTCACCAGTTATCGATTTATTAGTTTGACGTCATGACACTTTTCTGGCATTTGTGCTCGCGGTGTCTTAGCTATGTCAGAGGGTAGGAGTAATTGTTATCAGGCTATTATTCACCAATAGCTAGTCCGACCTGTTAATGGGACCAGCAGATCACACTGAGCTCAAGATCAAAGCACATGCATCTAAAAACTAATAACACAGAATTAAATCTTGTAACATCGAGTTCCATATCCTTCACATATAAAAAAGATAGATAAAACATTTAATTGTGTTTTTCTTCCTACGAAAATCCACATTGATCTTCTTTTTCTTAATCTATTAAATAAATTTGGAAATGTGACTTAATATTTGATCACAGATAATAAATATGGCAAAAGATTAAAACTTAGAATAAATATAACCTACATCCCTCTCTGACAAATTAATATAACCAATCTGATCTGATGGCTTTAAAGTATTATTCGAGATATTGATTACGCATGATGTTATATAGTAAACATATACTGTTCCAATCTTATACCTTGAATATTGATGAAATACAAAGCTTATTGTTTGGGTGAAAAACAGCTTGTACAGTAAGATATTATACAAGTACTTACAGTGTTCATCTAGTAGATTTGTCTAAAAATATGTCCAAATTATATGATAGGCTGTGTACATCCAATGTTTTAAACCAGAACAACAAACGGTGACCCACTTGAACAACGATTAATGTCCATGTGAAAAGTGGCTCAACCCTAGTGAATACAGGGCCCTTGTTAATTATCCATCCTATAGAATTCTGCATTGGTGATAATAAATAGCAACTCTTTTGTGTTGTTAATGCCTTTTCAAATATTAGCTCAGGCAGAGCCAGGGTAATTTCACAGTGTGGACTACAGGTTAAAGGACGGACATCTTCTTGTGTTATCACAATATTATATCTTACTATAACAATACGACACCTCACCCCAGAGAACAATGGTCCTACCCAAACTTCAATTATTATCACTAGATTGGATAAAGCATCTGAACACTGTTTGATATAGTGGACTATAATGGAATATTTTTTTTATAACATATTTTTCACATCTTTATATTAAAATATTAATTCAAAATTGTATATTATTGTTAATAAATAACTCTTTAATTAGATTTATAAATTAAATCAATTGAACCACAAAGAAGTTTGTGATCTATATTCAAGAACTTAAAACATAATATACAGTAATAAAAAACATTGTAAACATTGTAATTGTCCTTTCCTAGTCTACATTGGAATCGTACCTGCGATCAAACGTGTGACTGACCCTGTGACCTCAAGGTTAGCTAGTCACCGAGCCACTGCAGCCCCCTATTCACAGGTTTCTACAAATTGAGAAAGGTTAATAATTATAAAGTAGATCAGATATCTTTTACTGTACATAATTCACAAGACTCTACAAGTGAGCAAGGGCAAAAACTACTGTAAATCATTTACATTTGAAATAATTTGTCACCTAGTTTCAACACTGCTTCTAAATATAAATTAGGGAGTACTTGGCCTTTTACAAGAAGAAAATCAATTGATATCGGAATAACGTCCAACCGTCTGCTCCAAAACTGGGCTAATAAAGAGGGGCATATGCCATACTGTGTGCTATGAGGGACATTTTGCTCGGGCAGTGGCACTACAGCCTTGTCCCATCCGAACAACTAGACAACTGTCCTAGTCAGGCCCTCAGTCCTGCATCACTGACAAAAACACACCGGAAAATCTGGATGAACTTTCTTGGCCAATGCATGGATTGCTCCAGACTATCAAGTCAACGTCTTACCCACTTAGCCACTGTGAACCCCTGCACATGAAGGGTCGATGGCATAATTTGTTTTAGGCCACTTGGATATACCTTGGCATTGGAATTTGAATACTGTTTTTTTTTTGCTTTCAATTATCAACATGCAGTACACATTCTATGCAATTCATCTCCTAAATGTTAATATTTCTGCAGTGAGATCCCATGGTATGAGACTAACATCCTATCAACACTTTGCTTAGGTCATTTGGAGACCAATCTCTCTATTGAATATTTGATCTCAGGCATACACTCAATATTTGTGGGATCGAACAAGAGATAATAATAACACATGTGTTGTCCATGCATCTTAAACAATATCTTGGCCAATACTTAATGCACAGCTCTGAGTGGTTTTGATGACAATAGAAAATAAGAATCAATAGCAATTAATAGATGACTCTGAATTTTAAGCAAATCTCTCAAATATGATGACTACTGGAAGCTGGACTGAGGTAGTGATAATATATAACTACAATAATTTATCAGCATAAAAAGAAAGAAATATCCAGACACTGTTTAGGACTAATCAACTCATCTAATCAATATGTATGATAGTCATGGCACTTTTAAAGTAAATTACCAAATAATAATATTTTATACGTTGTGGTAGCTCAAACAAAATAAAAACCTATTCATTAGAACAGTAAGGTATATATATATCAAGCAACTTGTGTTGTTACACATATAATAACACCCAGATTAATTTGTAGTAGTTATATAGAGCTACTGATACTGGTTAAAATATATGTATTTGAAAGGTTTATGACACTACTGTTTATATTAGGAGGGCATGTTGAGAAAATTAGGCCAACCATTTGTAGAAAGTGATATAATCATTTCCTGTCTTGAAGAAAACAATAGAAAAGTTACAGAAGCACTTAATTCTATATTCAAACTTTACCATATGTAATTTAAACTTACTACCGCTTAATAACAGAAAACACTGACAACTCGAGGTCATTTGAGCTTATTAACAATATTTAAAACTACAGCTATTCTTTTTTTTTGTAAGAAAAAATAAAGAATACCATTAATCATGCAATACACAATTTTGAAATTCTTGAAACCTATCTCTGTAGGTATAAATAATTTCAAACAATCCATATATCACAAGAGCTATAAAATGACACCCTGGTACCTCCAACATAGAAAAAAAGTTATTTTTTCAAACACCTTGAAGTCTGCAACTTGTTGACCTTGTATCACTTGAAAAGACTCAGACAATTAATATTAGTTGTACTTGTTTCTGCTTATAATACACAAATTCATTTATAATAATGGCTGCTATGGTAGTCTACCCTAGATATAAAAATAAAACAGTTATTGCCTACACAGATAAGATGGACAGATAAATGGAGGAATTAAACTCACCACATATTCACTCCCACCATCTTCTTACACATAATCTGACAATTACAACAAAACAGAGAAATATCTCTCATTAACTGGTACAATATGGGCCTAGTTGATTCAGCAAGTCGAGATTCAACAGCTTGATCAGATTTCAGATCTGGGTAGACCAATGTTTAGAGAAAGTCGTGATTAAGACCTCTCATTATACACAATGTATAACATATATTTTATATTTCTCTAACTCTATATACGCTTCTACATCGACAATATTGGTTTTAATTTAAATAAAGAAAAAAAAGACCATTGTTCCTGGAAAGTAGCAGATTGTTATGAATTTCATTGCATTTGTTAAGCCTTCCATTTCCAATCAAAATATTTTAATGAACAAATTTAATAACAAAATCTTTTTTATTTTTTAACTGAAATATATTAGATTCGGTAAAGGTATAATTATGTAATAAATCACATTTACCTAGGTAATAAAACTAGCAAATACAAACAAATGAACTTTATACTAGGTTGCAATATTATTGAAATATATATCTAATGAATAATATAATTTACATATCTCTTCTACTAAACTATTAATTGCATTTTAATATTTTTTTTGCTTCGTTATACTTGTAACATCAGCGTTTTCTGTTTTAATTAAACACAGAATATAGGTTAATTGCTATATAGATTATTTTGATTACCAAACTATGACAACGCAGGAATATTTGGTTCAATGAGTTTAATGCCTGATTTTGGAAAACAGGTTGAATTTCCCCTCAATGAGCCATGTATATGCTTATAAACTTTTAAGATATAATTTTGATGTTAAAACAACTAAAGCAAGAACAAAACTACCGATTTAAAGAAGCTTTTTCGAATCTCAGCTACAACAATTTATACGTCCATTTATCTGTTCTTTCACCAATAATGACAGACTGACTCATATAAACCTTTATTGCTTCGTGGGCGCTGAAAAGTGCTTGGGGTTTTGCTAGCATTGATCATTGATTGTAGATAAATTTGTGCCAAGTGCAGCATAAAAATTTGGTAGCGCTGATCAATTATGCAATGTGAGGTCAGACTTGTTGCGGCTGGATAATGTAATGTAAGAATGATAGAGATCTGTATCGTGGTGCTGATAAAACTTCTATCTTTCCATTGATTTTTTAATAATTTTAAATCGCATCCAGGGTCAACAGACAATCATCTTAGAGAAAAACATGTTGAGTGTAATGGTGCTCATGATTATATTTAAAGATTGAAAGAGTATCTCATATCAGAGCATGTAGTTATTTTTTTTCTAACATTATAAACCCTAGTTTAAATCAAAGTATGGCAGTCAATCACACCTTTGTCTTACACTTTTACTCATTAGACAAAATGTATTATATTAAACTGCATTTGAAGTTTCATGACTGCTGAACATCAAGTACAATTGGAGGATGGTCAAATTTTCTTGAGTTGTGTAAAAAATATACCACATATTAGACACACAATTTTAGGGACTCAGATTGGTTGATAAATCTAGGCCTGGGTTTCTATGATAACCTGAACAACTGGACACATTCCCAGTTCCTCGAAACCTATGACTGGAATCAAAATTGACATTGACTATTTCAAAGAATTTTGTATCTTGATTTGTTTTGTGGGATGACTATCTGTCTTTATTCAAAATATTAAGTATGTAGATAAATATATAACAGTTGAAATATAAACAGTTGTTCCAAAATTAAAACTAACATTATTAAATAGACCAGCTTTTCGCATAACTAATCGAAATAACACATCAGACCAACACAATTCAATATTTATTTTGACCTTAATCAAAGTGGTTTAGTTTTTAAACAATTTCTGAAGAGTGTGGAATGTGGAAGCTCAACAAAGTCTTAATGAAGAGAAATTGTAATATTCTGAGACAATAATTAGTGTACCAATACACAGAAGAGCCAGGAATGAAGTATTAAACCACCCATATGACTCTTTCCTATTCATATTGTTATAATCATAACCCAATAGAAATTACATTGACACATAAAGTCCCAACTTATCCTTTATAATATATTTCACAATAAACAACCGCTAACAAACATATTATTGCTTTCTTCAATTGAAAATATAAAGCAACAGGATTTCTTGAAATCAGGTATTAAAATAACTATGATTGACAAAAGACATCCTAGCAACACAAAACTATATTGGCTGAATGCAGTAGAATTTATAATGTGTGATTATATCTGAACTTGGGACTCATGTGAATAATGTGATATATTCAAATGCAGAATAAGAATTAAAGGAAATATTGTGTCAATTTATATTTATGCAGCATCAAAAAAGTTTCTTAATCATTTGGCAATGTGTTTGTCAGAGACCACTTGAAGCAGGTGGCCATATATGACATATAATTATATTCTAACAATGTTTTATCGGCAAATTTCACAGGAGAGTTATTTTAATTTGTGACCTTCTACAGGCCTTTCTTAAATATGCTGTTTCTTTTAATTCTTTTTTCAGTCACCATTTCAAAGTATAACTGACAAACGACATGTATTCGGGTGTTTTGACGTCATATATTTAATACATAATATCTTTAAACGATGCCATTCATTAATTGCCAAAATATATAAATTCTGTAGTCTAGTATTGAAAGATTATATATTAAATCTGGATCATTCCTGATCACCATATTAATAATCAAATTAGCTCATTCTTTTTTGCTTTTACAACTTTATCCAAATTAATGTTGAATATGATTTCAAATTGTACAAAAATTCACAACATATTAGTAAACATTTCATATTGTTGGATTATAATTTAGCAAAAACTCAATTTTCTAAAGAAAATAGATTAATGAGATATAAATTGCTATATACCACCTCTAATTGATCAAAAAATAGCTTTTTTTGTAAAACATGGCTTCAGTGAAAGAAGTCATCATTAAGTTTATAATTTCTTATCAAATAAATTGTATTATTTATTTGAATGCCTCATATTTGTTGACAATACTACTCATGAGAGCTAACTTTCTTCAATTTTGTTCGTTTATTATTAATTACCAGCCTTGGTAACTATATATCCTTTTCAAAAATTGTCTTTCTGTCCATTTCTCCACTTGTCTAATTATAGTTATAATCAATCAATGACTAATTAGCTAGGTCTTTAATTAGTGCTAGAGTCCCTTCCAAAAATAGTTTATTAAGAAACTCTGTCAATACAATCAATGAACAATTACCTTCTTTAAGGCATATATAGAAATAAATATAAAAGAAAATTGATTTCATTAATGGAAAATAAACAGCCTATGTATTTCTTCATATTTCTAGAAAATGAGTGAATATTTGTACATTGCAGAAAGGGTTATTTCAGCATCTAACATCGATAATTAATTAAATCTCAATGATACAGCTACAACTACATGTTTTTGAAGTGAAAGTGTATTTCTACCTGTTTATATTATATAACCTTTCAGAATAATTGTACAAGTAAGATCATTTTACATATATTTATTTTGACATAGAGACTGGTATAATCAGTACTCTACAATATAAGACATAAATTGCAAAACAGTCAAAACAGCTACATTTGAAAGCATATACAAATAGTAAGTGCAGAAGAACCAACAAGTCAAACCACACAGACATTGCAAGAAATAAATAATAAACATCAAATCAGGCGACTGGATACGGGGGACAGCCTTAAAAACACCTAATAAGAAATGAAATGAAGTGAAATGGTTCTTAACGTCCTACTTTTCTGCACCAACCATCTATTGTAGTGTGCAGACAGCGGTTATTTCCAATTCCAACGGTCATGGGTTCTTTTACGTGCATGTGTACATGGAACTTCAGTACTACACCACTGACAAGGGCAAATGTCATAAGCACAATGGAATGGTGTCAAGGAGTCCCTGCACTCTGTGACAGTAAGGCGGTAGGAATCAAAAATGAAAAATGTATGTAAAAACACTGTAGTGTTATAGATATAAAACTTAGCAAAATGACTTTTGGCCTGTTCATATTGTAAAAGACTTGCAGCTTCTGACTCATTTTGCTATCACAGGTCACATATTCTATAGATAACATGTGAACAGAAATATTTTGAAAGCCGAGTACTGGATATTCTGCAGATAAAAAGGATCATGTGAGACATTCTGCATATCAGAAAAATCACTTGAGACATTTGCAGATTAGATGGACCATGTGAGGTTTAACACATTACAAAGACACATAGCATATCATGATCATGGCGATTTCAAACATATTACAACCTATTCTGAAGATCATAACAATCATGTGAGATGCTGATTACACTATTTTGCTTGAATACACTATTTTGCCTATAACGTTTTTAGGACTTCGAATTCTGTCTTATGATTTGGATTGTTCGTACTTGGTTTTATTTTATTGAACGATTAGATCAAGCAATGAATTGTTATTATTTAGGGTAGTATAAATTTTAATATCAAATGGATTATATAATAGATTCTATAGGAAGGAGTGAAACATTTTAAAGATCAAATCGATCATAGATTCTGAAGATTTACAATTGAAGAAATTGTTATTATCACTTTAGGGCGGTAATGACTTATGAACCACTATCTTTCAAGTGATGTATGATGATTCACGTGATTTGTGTATTGAATCTGGAGTTTCTAAAACAATTGTTCATGATAGGTCTTATTCTTTTAAAAATATGACCTTTGGATCATGTACCAGGCTTTAGTTGAAGATGGCACTTGTGTCTTCCTTTAGTTCTGTACATTCAGGTTGTTAACATTACGATAACTCTCCGTGGAGTGAACTACCGTCTTTTGATCTTTATATATTATAGGACATTAATAATATGAAAAACTCTCCAGTCAAATACAAATAATAAGTTTGGAAAACCTGTGAGTTTTATTAACAAGTGACACAACAAAAACTTGTTTGAAGAATATGTAAAGTTGTTCTAAACTATTGATATAATGTGACAGATCTGACCACTCCCATGACATGGCACCACAACCTAAAGTAGATCTATATTGTCTGATACAGTCAACATTGCGACCTTGTTATGAATCAGGTTTTAAATCACATCTCAACATCTAAATCGAAATACGTATCGAATCGTGACTGCAGTTGAGATAGCCGGCACTAATCATCATATGACTGAAACAGTAATCTACTCTAACATTCAATGATATAATATACTTTCACAGCAACTAATTCACAGATATACACAGATCTATTGTTGTGCCAGTATGATCTTAACTTTTAAACATAGATTTCTATTATTAATTTGATTCTTAATATTCAGTCCTGTACATGTACTTCAGTGAATCTATCTGATTACAGCTCAAGTTAATATTCTATAGGATATTCCTTTATGAATATCATTAATGACCTTAATACATGCAGAATATATATTGATCCCTTCCAACATAATCATTTTGCACAAATTATTACCTCATTCTTGCTTATTGCGGTATATATTTATTTATTTATGTATATTATAATATATATACATGTATACCGGTATATATATTTAAAATAAAGATGTTTTAGGAAAGAAAACTAGGTTTTTTGCGAGTACTTTCTGCTTTATTAAGGTTCATCAGGCAAATTCCAACAATTGACACTATATATATATATATATTATTCTTCTATTTAATGAAACTCTAAATCAAATAGCGCACATTTGTTTTTAAAGGAAAATGTAATTACAAATGTAGTTTAATAAAACAATATTCCTAGATATATGGTAACATGTTGTAATCTGGTATTAAACATATTATAGATATATCTTGTTTTTCAGAATTATTATCATTCCATTTTGGAAATAATTACTGTCACATATTATTGATAATGAATATGAACTGACTTGTCTGTCAATGAGAGAAAAATAGGCCTCCATATAATATTTAACTAAAATGGACTTTCCTTTGTTAACCTTCGTCTTGCAAGTGATTATATGACGTGAAGCTGGCAAATTAATTAGTCTTTACTAATCAGTGGGATTATCTGCCAGCCTGATGCAAAAATCTAATTAGGTTATTAATTGATCGTGCCTGAAACTGAAAGAAATTTCCATAATTAGTAGAAGTAGGGTAGCCGATACATGATTCATCAGTTAATGAACATTTTATAATGAAATATAAGAGAGAAGAAGAAAGGAAAATCTATCATTGATCAGACTGTCAGAGCAATTAACTAGAAATGGATCTAATATTTGTCTCTATCTCGTATTAAAGGAGTTAAATAAAGTCTTTGTTTACATCACATACACAACAGCCTAGATTTCTAGCTCTTATTCCGGGACTTGATTATTCATAGAAGAAAATATTCATATTTCTTATCAAATAATATATATTCTAGAAGAAACTGTATGTTTATATATATATATATATTTATGGTAAGCCTTCAATAATTTTCCAACTACTGTATTCAACTGTTGGTTATAGGCTTCAAGAATATGTTAACTATTCAACCAATGGATAGCCTGTAAGCTAACTTTTCCTGTGAAGGTTATCCTAGCAGACTTAGCCTTCCATTCCACTTATTTCACTGACGGTTAGCTTATAAGAAAGCTACTTTTTCCTGTGATGGTTAGCCTTACAGACTTAGCCTTCCATTCCGCTTATTGTTAAGTTACTATTCCACTGAGGGTTAGCTTTTAGGAATAAGCTAACTTTTCCTGTGATGGTTGGTTAGCCTAACAGACTTAACCTTCCATTACACTTATTGTTATTGTCTTCAGGGCTCAGCCAGCCAGCCTTCTAACATTAGACAGCATTTCCCTTACTGGTTCAACTTCAAGATTTAGCCAAATGTTCCAATGATGGTTAATCTAAGGTAACTATTCAACTCAAGATTAGCCTGCAACATTCCGCTAACAACTCTACTAATGTTTAGCTTTAAATATTCTTCAAACTATTCCATTAAGACAATAAAGTTCAATAATTTAGCTAACCATAACAAGAATAGAAGTCTTTAAGCTAGTGTTTGTTAAGTATTAACTACCATTTCAAGAAATGTTACCAAAAAATACACCTACCTATAATTCTGTCAATATCGATAATTATGATAAAATCACACAAGATTATAAATTTACCATGATAGTTTTTGACTAATGTGTGAAATGTGATATATCAATATCTTTAATACACTTATAATATCATATCTACAGATTACTTATGACTAAAGATTATGACTAAAAATAAAGTTGTATGACTGATCACAGATGAAATAGACATTATCCATGTAAATATACAAAACCAATTAATAATACAACATTTGACAATTTCAACAGATCTAGAAATAATACAACTGTAAAATAGTCTTTAAAATGACATAGTCCAATAACTGTCTCATTTGATTTCAAACTTGAAGGATAATTAAATCTTCAGCTTAGCAGGTATTCATTTTCATATCTTATTCAAATCCATTATTAATTGGGTAGACTATTAAACTATATTTGATCTTGGATATAAAACTTTTCGACCCACCCTAGAATAGTTTGTTAAGAGGTTGACATAGCTCTTTCCCACCAATTTATAACTGTTTTATGATTTACAAGATTGTAATATCTTATTACATTTCACTTGATAACAGTCTAATTGATAATATATATTTTCTACAATAAGTCAATAATAAACTTCTTCTGCCTTCTACTCATGTCAAGTCTATTTCTAAATGAATCCTTAAACCAGACTTCAGTATTATTAATTTATGCTCATTAAATAAATTTATGAAACTTTTAGGGATTTATAAATTGTAATTTAAGCTCCACTTAAAAATTATGATCAATAAATAATCAATAAATTATATTACCTTTCATAATATATTGTAGGCCTACATTTCTGTATATCCTATACAATATGGGTGCATTGTTTATGGACTGCATAAAAATACATGATTCCAGATCTGGCAAGTGACAGACACAACATTACTATAACAGTTTGTTAGTTTTGTAAACAAAGAGAAGTGGTATCATGTGTTCCAGAAAGAGTATGCAGACACCGGCCAATATGATACCCACCACTGTGTAGTTCACCCATCACAGTTGCCGTTTCTCTTCCCCACCCCACCCTAAGTACCAGTATGTTATTTCTGGAAACATAATCATACGTCAGATACCTACCATAAGCTAATTAATTAATGTTTAAGTTCATACGTAAAATTTACATCAGTGATCTATCTATACCAGGTCTCTATATTTTACTGCAATATGGCCATAAATCATTACTAATAAGGCAGATAGCTTCTATCATTCTAATTATCTCCCTTACTGACTTCCATTGATTTTTGGTAACACAGAGCAGACCAATTATACTGGTAATTTACAAATACAATCACTTAATTTATACAACACAACAGCGGGGGGTGAATACATTCTAATCCCACAGTCATAATATAAGACAGTCTTCTTCTAAGAGTAAAAAAATGGACGGAAACAGGAATGTGCATGTTAATGTGTGAAAGGTACAACCTGTTGTGTTTAAATTTCCTATAATTACAAATTCAGACAATTCAACACCTACTACATGTACATGTCTAACTATGGTCATTAATATCAATACATACTAAATATTCTAACTAATACCTATTTCAACAGATTTCTTGACCTCAAAGTAATTTCTCGAAATTAATGAGGTGGAAACAAATGGTGGAAAACAGCATTAACTATCTACTATTAAATGTAAAAATTTCACACAGATGAATTAATTGTGGTCTTTTGTACTCGTGGATCTATTATCATTGCTCGACCTCTGCTTGAGGAGATCTTCTAACCCTCTATTGTTTAAAGCCACTCACAGTAAAAATGGCTGTTTGTATGAACAATAATGGTCGCCCATGATAAAATATTGACTTTCAGATTAATCTAATTACTGTAAATAAAACCTCAGAATAATGAAAAGTTTGAACCCTCTGTGTAACTGACGGTGAAATGCCTATCTTAAATTAACAATGATAAAAGCCATATGAATATTCTAATGTCTTTGAATAATACAACAATACTTTAATTTCAATTGTAAACTTGAAACGTTAAAAATTAATGGGTTTTTTTTGGCATTGAAACACATTGTTTTAAGAACAAGGCAATATTTATTAACATCATAAACATAATTTTCCTTTCAACTTAAAAACCCCAGAAAACTTTTAATATAATTACCCCAATTAGACAAAAACAAAATTAATGTACAAACTACAAAATATAGGCCTACTGTTTGTATGAATTGTCACGAAATACTAATAAATATCTGTCACCTTTTTGATGTTTTAAATGATATTAATTAAATGTGGGGATGTTATTAAAACTATCTAAATAAATGTAAAATCAATAAATTCTAACGATGATAAAATGTGCTTCATGAAACAATCATTTTTAATATGTTATCATTTATAACATAAAAACACCTCAGGATCAAATTAAACTAATGATAATAAAGCAATTATGTTTAATATGAATTCAAAGAATGTTTAATAACGACATTACAATGTTATATGTAGGGAAGGTGTTATTAATGTCTCATACAAAGTGAAAACAATCTCTATTCACTCTATATTCCTCTGATGATTAATATTCTAAAACAGAATATTATCTGAATTAAAACAATGTTTTATTAACCATATATTAAGAGGTACTCTTATTTCACTGTAAGTAAATATATATATACAATATGAAAAGAACATATGTTGAACTTCACACTAATCTGACTAGGTACATGTAACTAGAAAAGCCTATATAGCTATTGACCAGTTACTGATGATAGGCTTGACTACCGTCTCACACTAAACACTATATAAAACATTAAACCAATAGATGCCCCCTTCCCCATACACGCACTACATAAGTTATTTTATATTAGAACAAAACAATTTACCTGTTGATGTCAGTTGACAATCTAAAACAATTAACATAGTTTAACTTTTAACACTGCCAAACTTTATGTCATGTGTCGTCAGTTCAACAAAAACCTGGTACAAATGTGACACTGTTAGTTTCTTGTCATTTCCAATGTATTGTCTTCAGCACAAGTCATTAGGCAAGCTGGTGGCTTAACAAGTTTTTCACCTGTCGATTAGATGAGCCAATTTTACATACCTTTAGCTATGAATTTGAACTTAGATGATAAGACAGCTTAAGGGCTGACCTAGTTTAAAGCTTGATTTTCTTTATCAAAGTTATTAACTCATTTTAACCAAACAAGGGTGATATTAAGTTTAGTTTGTTATTCAGGTGATAAATTAATGTGCTATTACCTCATGTCACTCGCTGATCACTTGAACACTATTGTTGACATAGCCATATTACACAACACTCTTATCGACTTTATTTCAACCATTATAGATTATAACCAGGTAAATATATAGATCCTCAACACAAATCTTAATTACTTTTTATGTACGGTAAAAATCAATGTTTTTGGGGATTCGTAAAAATAAACACTGGTTTCCATCAATATTTGATACTGCTAAACTGGATATCCATACATTATAACATATTTAAAAGGGATCACTTAACTATACTTGTTTCAGAATAAATATGAATTCTAATCGTTGACTTGTCTTTTTCTGATTAGATTTTAATAGAAGTAATATGTATAATGAGGTTGCTATCGATTATATTCAGTCTCGACTCAACATTAATTAAAAGGAAGTATAATCAATTTAATTACCTGTTGAAGGTATCTTTTAAATATAAATTCTTGGTGACAAGAAACCCAAATTCCAATGGAGACAAGTTCAGGAGATAAGTTGCCTACTGTTGGGCACCTTACATTTGCCACTAATGAAATGATTAATTATAGTGGATAAGACGGGGTTCGCAGATAAAGAGTATAATAGAAGTGACCAAGATAAAGACAAGCCATTCACATTACAAACAATGGCCCATAATTACCAGCCAACCAGAGAGGAGTACTGATTATCAGTGGCGCAAACACCTTTTGATTGTGAGGCACCTTGTAAACGATGGGAGATTTCCTTACTTATGTATCGTAAAGCTTAGGTTAATCATATATTTATCACATTTGTTACACGCTGCCATTTCCCCTTCGTTTTCACATGCAAATAATATGAGAAGCGTTTGTGACTAAGAGTATTAACACTAAAGCCTCATCGAGAAATGAAATTTTTACTTCTTCTGGCTTGATGAAAAGATGGAGCAAATTGGCTAATATTGGATGGCTGGGCCATAAGAGTTCTTGTTAACAGGCGAAAATGAACGTCTTCGTTGAATTGATTTTCTTGGACTAATGACCTCATTCTTTATGCGCTGAAAATATTTCAGAGAATTAATCACAATTTTGTTTCTATCGTATGTGAATAACAAAGTTTGCCTTCTTATTGTCAGTTAGGAAATGGATTGACTCTGAAATTACAGTCTTTCTCATCAATATTTTCAGCTAGAGGTAATTCCCAATACTTTATTATTAAGGATGAGAATTAATAACTTTTCTTTTTTATATTGGTCCTCTTGACAAACAAGAAGTTCACTGGTGTCCGTAAACACCACTGATTGATTGTTTTAAATCAGCCAACATGTTTCATATCAATTATCAAACCTTCCAATTATTTTCTAGTTGAAGAAATAAGAATGCTTTTTACAGATAGTGTTAACTTGCTTTAATCTTGAAATACAGTCTACTGTCATTAAGTTTGGTTTTTATATTGTATTTCACAACACCTACATTTGTCAAATGATGATTACTGGCAGAATCAGAGTTTAATTACATCATTTTCCATTCAAGGAAGTTTCATGAGAACTTAAAGGGGATATTTTAGATGTGACTATAATTGCCATTATGAAGTAAATATTTTTTCTGAAAAAAGGTACAATGGGAAAATCAAGCCGACAGACATTCTCAAAGTCATATGCACCTCATGACCAGTCCTCCAATGCACACCACAATATCTCATATGACTGGAAGATATCTGATAATTTCTTAATTAGACTTTAAGTTTCTTGTTATTTAAATCTATCAAGAAATTTTTGACAGGTCATTAAACAGCAGTTTAAATTCAGGGTTTTCTAAAAGACAAAAGTTTTCGTTCACCCTCTAGCTATACAACACATTAGTTTATCATCAACAAAATGGCCCCTTCAATACCTTTTTTATTCCATCCCATGGGTTCTGCTTCGGGAAAGCATATACTTAAGTCAACACACAGAAACAATTAAAGAGATTCATTTTTTTCTTACTTGACAGTCAGATGTAAAAGTTATATATAAAACTTTTGTCAAAGAAGATTGTTACTCATCTTTCATGAACACCTTTAATTCCATTGTAAATAGAGTTTCATGTACTATCTCAACAATGTTTTATGGAAGTATCTTTTTGAAAGTGAATCACACAAATAAGTAAGTATATACAGAGGTGTAGTCATGAACATCTACACCATGTTTAAGCCCAAGTTAAGCAGAAAATGCACATCATCAAAGTCAGTCAAGACATTCACCTAATGAACAGTCGAACTAATGGAAGCAGGGTTATCGTGTCCCAAAAAGTGGGGAAGACCACAGACACACAGACAGATGTATTAACCCATTTTAACAGTTCCTTGCTGTCTATGAAAGGCATGGTTAAAAACAACACACTGAAACAGAAAGCACACTAAAACATTTCAACAGTCAATATATCTAATCAATACCGATTTCATGCAAAGATCTGTTTCACCATATCAAAGGTGACAGAAACTTTTGTTATTTCACAAAATATGATCAAGTTATATGCCAAAGGTCTGAGCAGCAACTATAATAGGCACTGTCATCCTTACTGTAATGACATTTTATTTTTTAATGTAATTCCTATATGGGTTGGCAAAATGAGGTAAGCCTATAACATTCCAGTTCCATCTTCCAGACAACATAACCTGTTCTCAAGTATCTTCTATTAATGTCAATTGTTTACTATTGATCGACATATGGCATAATCTTTTTATCAGAAAATCAATGCATGATCCTTTAATCTCTATTTTTCATTTTTAAAAATTTAATTTCTGATTAATGATGTATAATGTAAGAGCCTAATCTGCCTATTGCAGGTTTTTATGATTTCCCATTTTTATTTTAGATTCAAATGTTATTTAAACTATAATTTAGACATTTATTCACATACCAAGCCTATATTCAACTCTCTAGATCATCGGATGGCTGAGGTTTGAATGAATTTTAAAATTGAATGATAAAATGGATAATCAAGACTTGCTTTGATAATAAACTATCTACGCTACATCTTAACATCATTCTTAACTTTGCTCAGAATAAAGTTATTTGAATGAAATTTAAATATATTCATTTTTCATTATCTATTTTTGAGCTATTATAGCAAGAATTGCCCAGCTCAAAATCTTACATAATGCAATCATTAATTAGACATTTTATTTACACGCCAGGCCCATAATCAACTCTCTAGAACTTCAGATAGTTTTAAATTTCAACAGTTTTACGTATGATTGGCAGTTAATGATTTACTTTAAAAATAGATAATCCAGACTTTGTTGATCGTAACAATAGTAGCAATGACAATCAAGACTACAATATTCTGAAAAGGATGATAACTCTGCTCAGAATTATGAAGTAATTTTCCAAAATATTCCTTTTATTATCTTTTTTTTAACTATTATAGCAAGAACTGTCAGCTCTTTATCTAAATTTTACACAATGTATCTTTAAGCATATAATGATTTCAAAATTCCTTCAGTGTTATGTACTTGTTGATGCAAATTAATACCAGTACGGATTAGACATGTTTTTCCTTGCATTTTTAGAATATTAATTGATTAAGCAATGTTTGTCATAATCTTACCTCACATCTACATAACTGTTAATAAATATTTTTGAATGTCAAACTCATTTTCCACTAAGAAGTTTTCTATTGTTATTACCAAGCTGTTATCGTTCTCTACTTAGAAAATTTCACAGCAGAACAATTAAGATCGATACTTTTTTCCCCATAATAATAAATATACTGTGTATTGATTACCACTCAATGTTAGCGTGATTAAATATGCAAATTTTTCATGTCGTAGCGTGGCTGTTGATTATAGGGGGTTCCCAGCTGTGACAAAGAATGTGTTTAGTGTATAATATCAATTCTTAAGCTTCATAATCCTCCATTGTCTATAAAACCATATGTTATAATACCAGCTAGAAATTCTCAAATATAACAACATATTTTTCCAATAACTGCCAACCAACTTCTTATTGGGCATAATCAAAACACAGCCTGAACTGAGTCAATTGGTCCCTCTGTTTTCAACTTCTTCCTCATACAAATATCATTAGCCACAGCGTAAATGAATCTGCGATTCATTTTCAATGGCTGCACATGACACTGTATTGATTACAAGACAGAATGCAATTGCTATGAAAACACTGCAAATATCAAATCCAGGGATGGAACAATTGGCTCTAAATTTGTGGAATTCAAGAAATCTGACTAAATGTCACTTTACAAACAATAGAGGTTTAATTATAGCCAGGATTTGTCTTCATTCCTTCTATTTTCCACTTTACCATTTGTTGATTCTATGAGAGCTACACATACTTTCCCACTATATCAGGAAAAAAATTACTCTAAATAAGAAGAAGGACACTTGATATGAATGCCAGAATTTATGACATGTCTCTGTATTTTTTCAGAACCGGATAAAGATATTAAAAAATTCCTTTTTTTATTGAGAAAAAAATAAAATAAATATCTAAAGATATTAAGCTGACACTGCCAGGCAGGATACGCCCATATTTTCGAGTGAGATGGATAGAGAACAAGCAATACTGAACGTGATTTTTCCTTCAATCAAAGGCCATAATTTATTAAGTTGCAATTTGATATGCGCAAATATCGAAAAGAATCAAGATCTTTAGGTTATAAACATGCATTTCAAGTTTCATCAAAATCAAATTAAAATTGTGACTCTACAGGGTCCACAACCATGATATACCATTTTTTAAACAGTATTCGCGTACAAGCGGCGACCATTTTGTAAGGCAATTTTGGTCTGTTTTTCCCAAAATTCAAACTCAACCTGCCTTAGGGTGTAGCAGTGATATAATCAAACGGTTTTTTAAATTCGATAATAATTGTGACCTCAAGAGGGTCCACAAGCTAAATAAGCTGATTTTTGGGATAATCAGGGGCCATAATTCAGGAAATTACGTTCCGATAGGTACAAATATCGAAAGAATCTTTGAGTTATAAACATGCATGTCAAGTTTCATCAAAATCGGTTCAAAATTGTAACCTCTATAGGGTCCACAAGCTAAAAACGTGATTTTTCGTACAATCAGGGGCCATAATCCATGAAGTTTCGATCTGAAACATGCCAATATCGAAAGCAGCCGAGATCTTTTGGGAATAAAGCTATATTTCAAGTTTCGTCAAAATAGGATAAGAATTGTGACCTGTAGAGAGTCCACAAACAATTGTGGACGTCCAGACGGACAGGGGCGGCGACATAATACGTCCACATGAAAATGTGGGCGTATAACAAAAACTGAAAAATTATTATCTAAATTGCTAATGAAAGAAGAGACCATATTTTCATATACATGTTGCAATATGGTAAACTGTCAAATGGAATTGAAGTAGATTTTAAGAAAAAAATCATCATTATATTTTTAATACAAAAGGCGTACTTTAAAGTACTATAATCTATTTTCAGATCAGTAAAAGGAAATCTTTTAATTATCATCATTATTTAGCATTAACAGTTACCACGGTAATCTTATTTTTCATACAAAAAGTTAACAATGGCAATAATAATACCATACTTCATTACTTTTCGTTGAATAGAAAAAAGCCTGGAGGGTAAATGAAATATTAGATATCTGATGAATTTAACCAAGAAAAGTTATAATTTAGTTAATGAAGCTCTAAAATTAGTGAATAAATATTGAAGGCCAGCTGTTACATCCAACAAGCTTTAATCATAGTAACAAGAGAATTTATATAGTTAACTGAGATGTCACCATGGTCAAATCTCCATACTTTTTTTTAAAACTAATATCATTTTTAACATCTTAATTCTATTATAATCTACATGGGGTGTACAGTTACTCTTGTCAAATACAACTCGAACACATTAGTTCACTAATGATTTTTTATTTTTTTCCCCAGCAGTTGTTTTCTCTAAACTAAGCAATACAGAATAAGAAATTGGGATTTCCAAAACTCTCCACTATTTTAAACAGTGCAATGGAAATCTGTCCAATCTCAAAGATGTACCACCAGGTAGTCTCGGTCACCCAGAACCCCCTAGTCTTCAAGGGTCTCGGTCAGTTCTCAATTTTTGACGAAAATTACTTGATAATCTACCAATATACACAAAATATTGAGAGGATCAGAGATATAAACATAAATTTAAAGTTTCATCAAAATCCTATAAAAATTGTGAACTCTAGAGGGTCCACAACCTTGATACCCCATACTTTTATACTATTTGCATATGAGAAGCGGGTATTTATCGGGCGATTTCGGACTGATTTTCACGTAATTCTATCTCAATCGTCATGTAACAGTGATAAGGTGTAACAGTGATATTAGAAAGTTTTTTTTCAATCAGATATAAATTGTGACAATCTAAACACATGATTTTTCGTTCAATCAGGTGTCATAATCCAGGGAGTTACAGTCCGATAATTGCTTATATCGAAACAAACTGAGATCTTTGGGTTATAAAAATACATTTCAAGTTTCATCTAAATCGGATAAAATTGTGACTTCTAGAGTGTCAGCAAGCTAAAAACGTGATTTTTCATATAATCAGGGACCATAATTTATATAAGTTTCAATCAGATACATGGCAATATTGAAAGAAACCAAGATCTATATTTCAAGTTTCGTCAAAATCGGATAAGAATTGTGACCTGTAGAGTGTCCACAAATTGTAGAGAGACGGACAGAGGCGACGACAATATATGTCCACATGAAAATGTGGGCGTATAAAAATTCTTCATTGCTATCACATGGACACAAACACTTTTGTGTATAATTTTGGATGATAACTTTAAACTTCCAGAGCATCTACTAGATTTTTCAAAGTAATCAAGGGTCATAGTTCTGTATATGTTGTATTGAAAAAGGTTGAAAATTCACAAGACACATCTTCATCTCATTAACACTGTGTATAAACTCCAAAATTAATAGGCTTATCTGTCTAATGGATATAAACACTGTATAAATTTCAAGTGGTATGATAATTTTAGCCTCTAAGGTGCACATAAGGAATTGCAGATGCTGGACAGATCAACAGACAGACAGAAGTAACAACAATGTATGACCACCTTTAAGTCAATACAATTAACCAAAATCTCCATTTCAAACCAAATAATATAGGTGGTCCAATCAACCATATGTTTCAGATTCCAGAAAAAAAACTTTTATGACTTACATTTTGAATGAATCCATATAGATTAAATCGTTCATTTCTTATATAAATCATCAATACATGAACCATATTTTACATTGAAAGAAAAAAAAAGGTTACCAAAGTAATTATACCTAATGACCTTAAAAGTATTTGGTTCAAGCTAACAAAAGCTAGGAATTAAGCTGGTGTATTCGACAGAGTTGATAATTCTTGTAATCGGCCAAACTAAATAAACAGGGGACCATAAATCAACATGTAATATTGGGCTTTATACATCACACTATTTAATCTTTACCATTTCTAACCCTTATTAATCTTCGGATTTCATTTCCATTTGTGACAGCTCGCACTTACATTAGGCTTTTAACTTGGGTGCCATCTTGAAAACTAAAAGAAATCAATCTCTCAGAGGCAAGTCATTTAGATTTACCAATTACAAAAAGTCGTACTTAGTTTGGAATAATGACTGATGATTTTGAAGTTAGACAATAAAACACTATCTGGCTCGTTCATCATCATCTTCACTTTTGGAATTCTACTTTTTCTATCAGTCCTCTAAAGACATATTCCTACCAACCATTGTTTTTCAAAATTCCTCTTAATTACAACATGACAAATAGTCAGAGTACAATAATAAGAGTAACTAGTAGTAGAACTATCAGAATTTACACCCCAAAAAATCATGCAATAAATAAGTTACTAAAAGAAGAATATGTTGTTACCTTTCGAATTGTTGGATGGTTTATTGTAATACGCAGCTTGCTACAACAAGGATTGGTAGAACTTGTCTTGATGATGGAATCTCTTGTCTATAATATCATAGGGTCAACCAGTCATTAATATCTTCCAATAATTAACCAGATAATGAGGCTTCTTTCCGGTATTATTATTAATATTGAGGCAACTGTTAAATAAGCTATTAACAATAGCACTAATTTCACAGGAAATGTACATTTGAATCAATCAAAATTAATTATCTCTATCCATATGCGAAAGGTCAGAAATTGACAATTTATAAACAACGGGATGCAACAAGGCCTATATAGTTCATATAATGAACACTGTACTTATTATCATTTTTTCTGGTATATTTAAATTAGGTGGTTTGATATTAACGAGTCAAAGTTTAATTATCTTTAATTTACCTGAAATTAACATAGAAACTTCAATTGACAACTTCCTCTGGCATATAATTAACAGAGTGAAGCCCTAACTTTCATCCTCTTCTATTCTGTCACAGAAAGAATGAAAGAAACAGAAGTTAAAGATTTTAAACTAGATGAATATATATAGGGCATTGATTGGTTTAATTTCATGCAATGCTGTCACTAATCAATATATATATATATATATTTATTGTTATATTGTTATACTTATTACGCATGTAATGTATTTATTCATAGCCTAAAAAGTCATATTCAAACTATATATATATATGTATATTTCTAACCGTATTTTTAACTATAAAACACATAACATATTTACATTTTAACATTTCAGAAAGATCAATATATACAAATTTCAACACTTATCTAATCTACATGATGATCTTAATAGCGAAAAATTGATAGTTTCTATAATCCCCGTAAATTAAAAAATTGGGCTGTATTTTTGATTCAAGTTAAATATTTTCTGAATAATTGAAGTGATAACATTATGTATATTGACCTCTAAACACTATGTTCTAGTATATTATATGTTATTTTACTATGACATTTTGTGTATATATAAAGTATATCAGGATGTGAAGTGATTAAATCATTATCATGTGGAAAATAACTGTTAAAATCCCATTACTTACGTTTTGTTTCCTGTATTAAAATTTGCAATTAGTTGTGGGATAACCTTTACTTAGAATAGCAAATTAAACCCTTCTGAAATTTGACACAATAAAAACCTATTTTAATATCATCAATGATAAGCCATTTGCAGAGACCAAAAATCTAAACTAAATTTCAAAAAAATTGCTTTTTGACAATCAGCAGATTCAAATTAGAGGTTCTGTAAAGTAACCAATTGTACATCTAATAATGATCCCCCACATTCCTGAGAATTTAGCCTTACAGTTTCAGGTCTGTAATGACTAATGAGTACCATTCCATTTATTTCTCTTTTTAAAGCTACAATAATTATTGTTGTTTAAGAGACCCAACTCTTCTTCGCTTACTAAGTTAGTCTACTGATGTGCATTTTGTATGCAATAAATCAGCTTGCAATAATCAATCTGAAATCATCATCTAATCAATCTCAATATTATTATCTAGCTCAATTTTTTTTATCATCATACAACAAAGTCATTTCAATGTTGCATTAATATCTGAACAACTTCATAATCATCTGAACAATTCCAACCAATTTATTATCATCCAAACTATCTCAATATCCTCATTTGAATATCTTCTAAATATCCTCATTACCTTTCCTATACTACCAATATCAGTGATATCATTTGATCAATACCAACATCATCTGAACAATATGAAATCATCATCTGAAAGATATCCTTATCATTTGAAAGATATCCTTATCATTTGAAAAAAAATCCCTTATGTAGTCATTGGCACCAAGGTGATCTGCTTCACCAGATTCTACTTCTCTTTACAGTTTAAATAGTTAACAAGCGTTTGTTCACAGAGAGAGAAATGCAATTTGATGTCCATGCAAAACTAACCAGGACTAACATGATATGCTTTTGACTTGACTCATGTACAAGCCTGGAATCCAGCCCATGAGTGGCATAGCTAACACTTTATGATCTACAGATCCTCCAAACTTTTGTTGTACTCTTGTTTATTATCTGAACAATCTAACATTACAATCATCTGATTAATGTCACTATGATGTTGATCAACTCTCATCTTGTCTTTTCAACAATTTCAACATCACATGAACAAGTTTGTATCCAAATGTGATCAAAAAGCTGTTAAAAGATAGAATTTGGAAAATAAATCAGCCATATCACAACTGTCCAGGCAAACTTGCCTAAAAGCCCACTGCATTGCATATGCCTATCTTCATCAGCGTAGTTGGTGCAGAACAGTTGTATGTTAAACCTCATTTCACATTATTTCATTTCTAGCTCTTTCTGGTGTTCGGTTGATACAATAACATACAATATTTTTCAACTGCAATACTATTTCTTAGATTTCATATTGTATAACTAAAAAAATTTCGGAAAATTAATTCTTGGGTTATTGTTTTGAAAGTGTTCATCATATTTAAAAAAATTTATATTGATTTCTTTATTGTAATCATTCATTTTGAGTAATACATACACACGTTTATGCTTTGATCTAAATTTGACATGGTGATGTTACATGTTTCTTTCAAGTTAAAATGTAACATATTGGTACTCAATAAACAAGCAAAAGTCTTCTTGCATTGTTTTCAAACCAGTTAGTTAAATCCTCAATATTCTATAAGGTCAAATTCCACAGATTATTTTAATCACTGTCAATAGGGCATTTGGCTGTCCTGTCTTTTAATTACAAAAGTACAATTTTCTAACTATGAAAACTACTCAACTGAGAAGTGGTATAAAATTGGTTATTGTTGTACGAAATATAGTGTTTTATACTAGTAATTATCTAAAATATCATATTTGATGACATGTAAATTTACCTATTTTAAATTTCTCTTGGTTAATTTCTGTCATTTACCATTGTCATTTATTGAGGATGAGAATGTGTGAATAATTGCCCCACCTCATTTAGTATCACAGTAACTACTCAAATATTTCATACTGCACTCAGTTAATGAAGGTTTGATGCTACAAAATGCAATAGCATTATATATTGAGAAGTGTTTTCATTTTAATTATAAAATTCTTTTCGGAAGAGATGTTTGACATTTTCTGTTGAAATGACAAAAAGTGAGACAAACGTCTTTATCAAGAAGATTTAAACATACGTCATTCAATGCAACCAATCATATTTGCCTGTATAAAAAAATCTGATGTAATTATAGATATTACAGAGACAGTGATGTAAACAGGTACTAGTATTTTAATAACTTGGGGAAAAAAATCTTATTTAAAACGAGACAGATGATAACAATGATAATTTATTGACGCTAGTTTAAATTAATGCAATTACGTACATTTATCCAAAATGGAGTTTTGATTGTTGTGGGGGATTGGAAGTTAGGCTGTTTATTATCACAATAATTACTTTCTGTTCTCTATCACAATTAACATGTTGCTTCATACAACTAAACACATTATGATAGATATGGGTGTTTCATGATAGAAACCCATGTTCTGGATTAATGCAATTAAAGATTCTTAGCCAGCTTAAACACAAAAAGAAGCGAGAAAAGTCAGACAGTCTGTTTATTAATCTCTTTAACATTCTCTCATTTATCAAACTAGATCTCCCTATTTTCAATATATGTTATAATTTAATATAAGCATTAATAAAGCGCACACTTATCAGTCTGTCCCATCAATATTCCTAGATGACTTGATTAAGTCAACACACTGCAGACAAAACTCAAATGTGACAAAAGACACTTATTACCACCACAATTAGGGTTTGTTTGAAGAAAAACAGGCAAAGAATTTTCAAAAAGTGATAAATTACAGCTCTAATCAATAACTGTATTTAAAGACACATGTAATAAATTGTCAGACTGAAAAGCTGAATACATTAACCTTACATGGTTCTCTTCTTTCCTCCTCCTACCTATAGGAAAAAATTCAAGAAATCATTACCTTTTATCTTTAGTTTACAAAAATAACCATATTTAATCATATTTAATTCTAATAAAAAAGGCAAGGTACTTGAAGAGAAGCCATTTACTGGTGGAAAAAAATCGAGACAATAGACAATACTGAGTATTTGTATACAAAATGTAATATAGTCGTTGAATCTTAAATAATCTCATATAATCTCAGACATAACAAATGCTGTCTAAATTCAATATGGAAAATGGATTTTTCGAGTAGAAAACAGATTTAAATCAAATACAAAAGCTAATAATGAATATTACCATATGAAAACTTTTGAAATATATAATGAATTTCAATGAAAAGTAGAACTTATGCAGTCATGAATTGAAAGAATTCAATATTACACTATTGGATTAAGTCATATGAACAACAGCTTGAGGTGTGACACTCTTCCAACTGAATTCATGTTAATCAAGTATGAATACTTAAGTTAAGAGCTTCTAGGTTTATAATATAAAGAAATCAATTGTATTAAAGAGCAGTATAGTGTGTCGCTGGGAATAATGTCTTGCATATCCAAGCAGTTGGTCACAGCTGTCTTGGTTGGTTAATCAGGTTAACTTCTCATCCTGACAACTATACAAATAAACAGATTAATATCATATCATTTCACTCACTGTTGCTAAGCACTGATAATTTCAAAGCAAATTATTCAAATTAATCCCCATAATCAATTTTATATATCTAGCCCCTTTTAACACTTTACTACTTTATGATGAAGGGATTATGACTGCTTATAGGATAATGACTTACAATAAAAACAAGATGACTAGTCATCAACATCCTGCGCCCTTGCACATGTTTGGAAAAAATAAGGAAAAATAACTTGTTTATGCTATTGGTAATCAATATAAAAATGTATCAGATTACGCAAACGGTATTACTGGTCCTAAAAGATCTGCCCTGTTTAGCAGAGCATGTCGGGGTAGCACCATCAGTTGTGGCCAGAGTTTAAATCTTTAGACAAATCTCACATTGCGACACATGGAATATTATTCACAGAATTTCATACTCTGATCATAGTAGTTCAGCAAGGCAGGGTCGCTAATCCCTGTAAGGTTTGCACAACAACCTTTTCCTACCTCAATCAGATGCTGTATGTTAAAAAATAAACTTATAAATCAGAAAATAAAATACCATATATATAATAGGTTAATGTTTGTACAGAGTTTCAAAAGGATTTCTTGAACAGATAATAAAATATGTTCCAGAAACAAAAAATCAGGATGGAACGCTGGATTTCAGAAAATAAAATGATGGGTTGATGAATGTAAAAAAAGGTTCTTGAGCAGTCAGTGGTTCCATTGAAACACATAAAATGATCAAATCTGAAAAATTCAAAATAAGTGCCAAGAAGATATCTTAAAAGATTTATGAGATATAACCCGGAAACAAAATTGTACACCAAAATTTAAGTCAAATTTGTTTCCATAGATACACACAAAATGTCAATCCCGGAAGTTCCTTATTAGCAAAAGGCACAACTACTGTAATGGGTAGATGTCTGTACAAAGTTTCAAAAAGATATCTTGGACGATTTATGAGATATGCTCCAGAAACAAAATTGTACACCAAAAACTAAGTCAAATTTGTTTCCGATGAAATCTCATAAACCGTCCAAGATATCTTTCTGAAACTTTGCACAAACATCAACCTATTACAGTAGTTGTGTCTTTTGCTATTTAGGAATTTCTAAGTCAAATTTGTTTCCATAGAAACACACAAAATATCAATCCCAGAAATTCCTAATTAGCAAAAGGTACAACTACTGTAATGGGTAGATGTCTGTACAAAGTTTCAAAAAGATATCTTAAACGGTTTATGAGATTTCATCGGAAACGAAATTATACACCAAAAACTAAGTCAAATTTGTTTCCAAGGAAACACAGAAAATATGATTCCCAGAAATTCCTAAATAGCAAAAAAGCACAACTACTGTAATAGGTTGACGGACGGACGGACGGACTGTAATAGGTTGACGGACGGATGGACAGATGGACAAACCCTGTTTCAATATCCCTTTCTAACTTAGTTTGGCGCAGGATAAATATTCATACAACTAAAAACATGAAAGTTGCCAGAAGAATTACAATCAGAAAATAAGAAACAAAGACATATTAAGAAAAGTCGTTGTTCATATTAGGAGATGTCAGTTTTTAAAACACATTTGTCTCTTGGTGATTTGATTTCAGTCTCTTTCCAAAAAGAAAGGATTAAAACTGCCTGCTACACCATGAAGAAATGACATATATGATAATTTCTGCCACTAAGCCAAAGGTGTCCATAAAGTGATCATGGGAAACAACTCTGGCCATAATTACTGGAAAACATTAAAGATCAATACAATGCTTCGTCTGATAAACTTAAAACACTGTATAAATTACATGGCAATCAGATGAGAAATTATTTTAAGTTTTAAATGGACATAACCTTGGCAGTAATTATCAGAAATCTTTAAAAATCAAAAGGTTCTCCTTCTCAAATACATTATCAAGAAACCACAAACTGGAGATGTGACATTAAGTCTTATTGGTTAAAAGAAATAGAAGAAGCCAACATTGATGTTAAGGGCTCCTGCCCCAACATCTCAAATAAATAGATGACACTGATTAATTACATTTATCTTTTTATAAAGCTTAACCTTGAACAGAAAATGTTCATTAACAACTGCACCAAGAATGGACATTCTAGACCAATTACAAACAGAGTTATTGTGTCCCGAAAAGAGTGACAGGCGATTAAACCCATTTTAATAGTTCCCAGCTTCCTTCGAAGGGCAGTGGATACCACAAAAAAAAAAAACGTGGTTGAAAGGCAAAATACACCTACATTTTTGAATTTTATTCTTTCTTCTTGACAAAGTTAGTATTTTACTCACGATATGTTGGATAATACGATGTTTTTTGATATTGTATTTTATTAATTATTAAATTTGCAAAGGATGGATAGAGAACAAGCTTAAAAAGAAGTGGTTTTTCGTAAAATCAGGGGCCATAATCCAGGAAGTTATGGTTTGAAATGTGAGAATATTGAAATGGACTGAGATATTTTGGATATAAACATATATTCTAAATTTGGTATTACGATGGACCTTGTATACATGGTCCATGGTACTACATACTTTTACACTATTTTTGTACAAGGAGCGTCCAATTTGTCTGGCAGTTTGGGTCAGATTTTAACAAAATTTAAATTCAACCTTGATTGATGTGTAAAGTATTTATACGTTTTTAAAATTGAATACAAAACGTGACTTCTAGCACTTTGACAAGCTAAAAATGCAATATTTTGAAATATCAGGGGCCATACTCCAGGAATTTACATTTGGATATGCGTGATTATCAAAATGAACCAAGATCTTTGTGATATAAATATACATTTAAAGTTTCATCAAAATTGTGTGCTCTATGGGGTCCACAACCATGGTATACCATATATTTACACTATTTGCGTACAAGGGGCGGCCATTTTGTCTGGCAGTTTTGGTAGGAGTCGAAATTTGAACTGGACTGTCATTACAGTATAATGGTGATATATTTCAACGTTTTTTTAAGTCAGATAATAATTGTGACCACTAGAGTAACCACATGCTAAAAACACGTTTTTTCTATTACAATCAGGGACAATAATCCAGGAAGTTTTAAGTTTCGCAAAAATCAGATAAAAATTGTGACCTGTAGAGTGTTCACAAATAAATTCTGGACAGACGTCTGGACAGGGGCGAAGACAAAATAGTCCACATAAAAATGTAGGTGTATAAAAAGAATCATGGAAACCATTTGGTAATATAAGATAAAATTACAATCATTAATCAACATATTATTTTAGAACAATATGTATCATACTCAAGTATGGTTAGAAAATATGTGTTTCCCATAAAGTGTACAGATAAATATATAAATGTGAGAAAATGATAAGAATCATGTTGAAGCGAGATAATTGGCATATCATTAGCCATATTGTCTGAATGTTACATGAACATCAAAAAGTTTGAGTCAAGACTCGGCCTTTCCTTTGTTTATATTAAGACTAGAAATCTCTGCAATAAAGAATATTTCTCATATTCTCGATATACGCCCACATTGAAACAATTAAAACGAACTGACACAACACATGTTACACAGTCTGAGAAAAAAAAGGAAAGAATAGAATATTTTCATTTATTATATGTTTTAATTTGGAAATATGGTTTCCACTCAGACAGCACAAATACAATTCATTCATTTGTTATTTTAACAAGTTTCCTCAATATGTTTTTCTTATATTTTGACCTTGAAGCAAACTTTTCATATCTTTTAATTTAATGTACATGTTTTAAAAAAAACCTTAAATCTCTCCAGATTAAGCATGCATATAATTCAAAATCCCATTTTTTTTATGATCATGATGATTAAAAGTGTAAGCCGATTTAAAATTCTTGTTTTGAACTAAAAGATTATCACGGGTAGAGCATCTGATAATATGATGCTGTTAAGATTTTTTGTGCATAATCTTGATGACAATCTGATATCTTTGAGATAATCCTATTATTATTAAGCTTTTTAAGCATAAGGGTCAAGTCTAGAAGTTCATAAATCAAGTTAGGATGGAAAACTTGCCTTAATTAAAGATGACATAACACTAAAGCTGAAAAGAGCAAGACAGAGAACACTTACGTGAAGCCGCCTGTCAGATGATGTTATAATGGTATAATGGAATTTCATCATCAAAATCTATGTGGCCTCGTCAAGTGTTAAAAGGATATTGAATGTGTTTATCAACTCTTTTTCTTAAGTTTTATTGATTATTTCACAAATGCCGCAAGTCCAATCAATGAAAGGTGAAGATTTAGAGAAAGCTGTGGAATGAAGACAGTCTTGTGTATACGACAAACAAAAACAATAGAAGATTAAAGAGTGAATGTTTTGAGGCAACACCATGTAAATCTAACTTTATGCAATTAACACACAAAATAATATACATTAAAAACATGTGTTCTACTAAGATAAAAAATCGATTGCAACTACTAATTAATGGAACATAGAACCATGAACAGAGGCGGATCCAGGGGGGGTTGGGGCCCTAGGGGCCCGGGCTCCCCCTAAATCTCTAAATAACAGTATAAAAATATAGATATGCGCCACAAATCACCACTGAAACTCCGATTTTTCAAACATTTTCTCAGGGTACCCCCACGGGCCCCCCCTAAATGGATTTCCTGGATCCGTCTCTGACCATGAATTACCAATACATAGATCAATGGAAACTTTAATTTCCCTTTTCTTGAAAATTTCATACAATGCAATTACATATAATTTTCCTTAAAACATAAGATTACATTACAATTATGGTATGCGGGACGAAATAAAAAATACATAGAAAATGGGCTAACTAGATGATTGATTTGATTTAAGCAGGTTGACATGTGTACTTACAGCTATCACAGCGGTTCTTGTACATCATTGCCATTTGAATCACTCATAAGTAAGATGTATGTGGAAGTCTAGAGACAGCTTCATTTCTTCACATGGCTTAGTTTCTTTTCTGATCTGAAATAAGTCATTTTTTTCTAATACATATTCAATTGTATGACAATGTGTAAGACTATTGAAATTGGATCGATATGTGGTTGAAGTGTGTGGTGCATGGTGAAAAGATGATTAAGAAAACACATTATATCATTTAACGGAGGTTGAAATGTTAGTGGCCTAAAACAGCAAATATTACCCCACACTTCTGACAACAATATCAAAGACAGTATGTGTTTACTGTATACAAGTAAAATAGTCCAACTTCACGCCTGTTTTAATGTATGGATGAAAACCTCGGAAGCAATGTTTTATCTGTTTTAATTCAAGATTTACAACTATTGCTAGCTTATGGTAGGTGATAATCTGACGGAAGGTTCCTAATCCATTCTGCCACCCTAACAAGAAATTTGAAATTCTGCTGCCAAAACATTATCGACACATTTTCAAACTTGGCATTCCAAACTTAAGACATTTTAGTTCAATCTCACCAAATAAATTGTTCTTAGTTTTATATAGTTATGTGCATGTACCTAATAGCTTTTGTTTTTGTTCTCTGAATTATGAATTTTTTTTTCTTTTGTCAGTCTATAGGAAAACTACCAAACACATACAACTTTCGTGTAAAGAAGTTTTGCATTAATTAGGTATCTGAGTAGACATGTATGGTTACCATATGAATTGTTAAAATGATCATTATTCCATGAAGACAGATCTCTCAGATAACCATACATTTACTTGTCTAATGTCATTACACAGGAACCACTTTCATTATGACATACATGGAGGTGAAAAGAAGTTCTAGGAAGAAATAGTTTATGCTTTGACACATCTAACAAGTTAAAATATTCATTAGTTGATCGGATAATTAGAGTGAGTGGCTCTATCACCATTAGCTCCTCTAGTTAGACATCAGAATTTCATACTATTGACTAATGAGTCTGAAACTAGTCATTAATAGGAGGTATGGCATCTACAGAATGAAGATCATCTCCCATGTCCAGTTGTAAAAATTTTAAATATGTCTATTGATGACCAATGGGATAATACTGAAAGATCAATGCTACTTTTAACACAAGGGAATTAAGATTAATGGTTTTATTAGATGTATCCTGACTTCAAGCTCTCCAATCTGATCAACTACCAGTTGTAAAATCACTAATGTTTTTGGGACAGTTAAAGTCATCTCCTTGCCTATATATCATCTGTCATTATCTTTTATCTTAATTATCTCCAGACATGGGAATTTTAATTTTCTTAAAGAAGCAGATGAGTTTTGCAGACTCAAAACAAAAAAGCCATCAATAAATTTACTTTCTTTTTAAGGAAAAGGATCTTTTGTCTTGACAGACCACACAAGAATAATAGCTTCAAACTTTGTTGATACAAATATAATTCTTTTGAATTGGAAATAGATTATGCTATATAAATATCTTTCAAAGAGCTTGAATAACATGCAAAAGTACATTACCATGACCCTAAAACAAATAACTTCAATCTTCAAACAATTATTCATTAGTTAAGAAATTTAAAGTTCAAGAAAATGAACCTCATAATTTATCTAAAGAATTTATTCTTCAGTAAAGAATGGTCAAAAATCAATATTAAATCAGAGAAAAAAGAAAATGGGCCAAGATACAGTGAATGTAATAAACTCCATAAGAAACATGTATCAGATAAGTTGTTGGTTGATTTCAAACTTAATTTGTTTATCTACCCAATCTTTCTAAGTAAAACTACTTCAAAAATATTTCACACTTTCTAAGTTTGCAAAATGGTTTGTAGACTTCTTATGTAATATAATCAATTTGGTAACACCCTTTTTATGTTAACACTAATACAAGATTAAATGTACAAAAAATGATTAAAAACATTTGAAAGAATATTGAATTCTTAAATACAGCAAATGAAAATAAATTACTAAAACAGTGCAATCTGTGGTGCTTGACCCTGTAAATATGCTGAAGACATTGAAGTAATCAGAATATGGGCCAGAAAGTTGGAGAATTTGAGTCATTTCCTTGAGATCTCTACCATATTGGTATTAGTCTTTTTAATCACCTTCTTTCATCTGGTGATTATGTGAAAGTAATTATGAAGGTAAAAGGGTCCACTTGTCAAAAAGAGTAAATTCTATCTCTACCATGGGTAAGATTTATGGCAATGTATTTGGCAATTATTTGGGCTACCCAAATATCTATCATTCTAATAATAAGACTGTTGTTTTTGTAAGGATTTATTTCGGTAAAGCTATCTAATTAGATTTTAGGTAAACATGACCCTAGAAAGATTAAAGCTTCACTACCTACTGACTATAAAATTAAATTAACTTGGTGTCTAAATAACAATGGTTCTCCTAGATACAGCTTTGTATGACTAATATAAATAAACTATAATATGTATAAAAGTAATTATTTTATACTTGATATCACATTTTAGTACTATTTCTTACATTTTTAATTAAAAAATCGACAATTGGTTATGATATATGGACTATGCAGTTCCATTCCTATCTTGGTTGGCTTTTTTATGTTTTCTATAATCAATAGAAATACACACTTGATTAAATATGGTGTTTGTTTTTTTATATGATTAAGGAAACTTTGATTTAATATTTGTTTTATATCATTTAAAATAAATATAAAATAGGGAAAATTTTTAAATATTATAACACATTAGTATAACATCCTGATTGTATATCACTTTACAAACAATAAAAAACAATAATTTCTTCTCAAATACTTCTTTTAAAAAAGGAGAAAACACCACAAAATAATTACATTTTTTTCCTCATTTTGTTACTAAAGGCCAACAATAAAAACCAACATTTATCTCGATCGGCTACCTTGTATATCCACCACACAAATTTCTTGCACTTTTAAAATCATTAATTTAAAAAATATATCATTACAGCGCATTTCATATTCATCCAATATTCCAAACCTTATGTTAATTGTAACTCCATGTGTAGATGTGAGTGGACTTGAGGAGGGCAAACAAGTCTTAATCAAAGATTATTGAGTTTGAAATGTTAAATAAATAAATATATGGATATTTAATCTCTGTAACCATGGTTTAGGACATAATCAGTTATGGTATTTGAATGGGAAGTGATGTCACATGTAATTAGTGGATGGTAGATGTGTAGTGGAACTAATCTATTTCACTATTGATCTGTTATCTTAATCACTACCATTCCCCAATAAAGCTTCAAAGCTAACAAAATGTATAATATTTCAAAAATGTTCATTAATTATGGTAGTCTGAGCTATTAATAATCTGTGTTAATCATTTGCTATCATCAATGTGATTAGTGGCACCAGATTAGCAAGTGAAGGGTAGCCCAGTAGCCATTTTACTTTTGTGTGACCTCTCAGTGACCTGATATGGCCTTTAATATCTGAGTTGAATTAAGTCTCTTGTGACGGATTCCTTCTTTTTTAAAAAACAAAACAAATATGATCATCAACAAATTCAGTTTTTAGTTTATTTCTAACATCAAATAAAGGTTGTTTTAACGGTACAAAAAACAGTAAGCCACACTTAACAAAAGCTGTCACCTTTTGCATAGCCTATTACATGTATAATAGAATTTTAAAAAAAGCAGTTTGTTTATTTTAATAATATACAATTTAACTTTTTAATCATTTGATAAGCATAGTTAATAACAGAAACTAATATACCGTTCAGACGCTTATTTTTAAACCAGTTCAAAATCGCTGTTTTTTTAAGACAGCAAACCAGTTTTATTCTGACCTCTTCGAGTTGGTAAGATTTATATGCTTTATTCGGTTCTCGTACGCTTTCGATAACACTGGCACTACCTGACCCCGATATTTCCACAGGAATGTAACTTACTGCATACTGCGCATGCTCAAAGGGATCTGGAGCTGGGGCTTTTAAACCAACCCGTCCAGAGGTCAGAGATGAACTTGTTTAAAATAAAAATCCTCTTGAAGACAGGTAGCGAGCTGCGTTTTTTTTTTTGCCGCACATGTGCATTCAGACAACTAAGTTAAACTGGTTTAACAATCTCCGTGTTTTTATACCAGTTCAACTTATGTGTCTGAACGGGCTAATGAAACATTGTCTACTGCAGGTTTGTAATCAGGGCCAAATCAGATTGGTAACAGGAAATCAAATCCAGATAAAGCAATACAAAATTTTAGATTAACAAATATTTAATTGAGTACAATACGTCCCTGGAAATTTGAATTCAGACAACAATTATTTACTCTCATTTTATTTTAGACAAGTAGTGCAGATTTTTGTGCATGCCATTGACAATCTATCCTAGCACAAGGTGATTCCTTGTACAAGAGGTCATTTCAAACACCTTTGGACAACTGAACATTGGTATTCCCTTGAAATTATATCAAAAAGATTCAGATAATTGCTTGGGACTAGAATAAAGTGTTCTAAGTGCCTTCAGTACAGAATTTAACAATTTTATTTATTGAAAAGTAGTTATCCTTTAAATATTACTGTCCAATGCAGTTTCATGTCTTTTTACTGAAATGTTATCCTGATTATTACTGTAACATGTAATTAAACCATAAACTTTGTGAAGTTTTTCAAAAAGATAATACAAGAAACTCATATTTATATATCTCTAATTCATCTTTATTTTAAAATGCAAAATACTGACAAGAAGCTAATTGCTTTTAATTTCTTTGAAGCATAACTCACACATGGAACAGAAAATTATCTGCTCAAAAGAGAGACAGTTTTTCAGTCTAATTTACCCTATTCCTAATTAGACAGGATAATCCTTCAAGTCAAATTAACATGTTAATTTACTTCTTGGAATATGGTATTAAGCCATAAATATTACAAAAAACGTATCAAATGTCATAGAATATAATATTACGCCTGCACGCGTACAATGACTTCTTATATATGTCGCTATAAAATACTTTATGTAATGAGTGTTTTCTATAGTAAAAAGCAAAACACCCAAATGATTTTAAAAATTAATATAAATTTCCTATAAATAGTGTATCCGTATCATCATCCTTTTATATCTACACAGAGACAAAAAAAAAAAAAGAAGCCTATCTGACAATAACAATTCTAGAAATATACATGATCAGAAATACGGAATGGATAGGAGAAAATGTACTATTGACAACTATGTATGTTAAAGATGTATACCAAAATGAATGGCAGTAAGAACAAGTGATGGAATCTATCAGAAGACTAATCTTCTACTGAAGATCACCTTTTAATGTTTGAGAAGATAAGATGAAGGTGTAGACAGACTCAAATTGTTTGCTTTTCTAAGTTGCTGACACAAGGCATGGGGGTAAAACTGTGTAGAAGTAGGAACCTGTTATAATGATTGTAAACACATATAACATAAATCACCCTGTTTGCCCCTCCTCTCTGTGGTAGGTTCACACCAAATGAATTAATTCTACTTTTGACTAGTTCATTAATTTTTCTTTGGAATGTTCCATAATGAGTGCCTGAAATCATATGATCTTTGAGCAGCTTAGCTTCCAACAGGGTAGGTCAGAGCAGTAGAAAAACATTAATTCTCACTTTTTTTGCCTTCTCACTTTGTATCTCAACATGATTAGTTCAATCTAATCGATAATGTTCTTTTTTAAAACTAAAACACATAAAAACTGTTGCTATAGAAAACATGAGAGGCTCTTATGAAATATGTAGAAAATACCCAATAGTTTAGTTTAATTAAAATATCAGAAAATAACTCAAATTTTACATTTAGATATTTGCATTTTTCTTGAGTATTAATTTCTTCTGACAAACATTTATGGGTATATTTTTTCATCCATTAAAGTGGATTTCTATCTAACAGAACATACATAATTTTTTTTTGATATATCAGAAGGAGAAAGGAAGGGTATAAACATAACAAATTAAATACACAGCGTTATCCACAATAAGTACACTGTGTAATTTAGCAGGAGCACTACAAGTTTATAATCAACCAGTCTTATCAGTTTAATATACTTGTTTAAAGAATTCTTATCAAAATGGGAATGTTTCTGGCAATATTTTCTTCAGGAGTTTTTTTCTTCTTCTTTTTCTCATTTTCTCTGTCAATTAATTTTGCTAGAGAATGGTTAAAGGAAATGAAGATATTGTGGTGTTTTCTCTTTTTCATCTGGTATTAATTAAGATTGGATCTTTATTCCTACTTTTCTATATTTTATGATGCCCTATATCATGGGAAGAATGGAGCAGCCACCAATTTGATTGGCATGTAATACATTGAGGTGTTTATTCTATAATTATTTAATCTTTCTTAATTTTGAGACCAGCTCAATTGATTATTTCCTGTTTATGCTACATCCAATTAATTTTGTACATCATTCAGTGAAAATAACCTCTGTAGGCATCATATGTTCATTGGAAAGCTGTAACCGTCTGCTTTTTAACATTAAACAGAAGATAATGACCAAACACAGCAGAAACCCTGCTATCCCACACACTAATAACAATTAAACAGTAAAGAACACCCCATGCAGATGGAATAAACTTTACTCCTCTTAATGAGTTAGCTGCTTGAGAATATTTGGCATATTTCTGGCCTGGTTAAGATAGTGCTATGGTAAAACAATTAACAAAAAGACAGAGAAATATCTCTAGCTATGAAATATATCTCCCTTGTGGCAAATCCTTACTGTAAATTACATTTACTCCCTACTAATGAATTTTTGTGTTTGTTTAAAGATTCATGGTTGATTTTTAGAGCTTTTTACCTTCTGTTTTCTCATTAAATTTTCTTGGCAAGAACACCAATTATGAAACTTCATATGTAATGATGATAGTTTTAAACTAGACAAACAAACAAAGGATATCATATTTTGTCAAAATAAATCACATGGCTTAAATAATTCCAGCTTTTTAATGCATTGTTCTTAATTTTTGTATTCATTTTAGGCGAGTCTCAGACACTAAGGAAAAAATCAAGTTGCACCACACACATACTGCAGACCGATCTTTCAATAAAACGTTAATCCCCTTTATAAATCAAAGATAGTAAGCTGGCACTGCCAGCAGGATACGCCCACATTTTCAAGAGATGGATAGAGAACAAGCAATACCGAAAGTGATTTTTCCTACAATCAAAGGCCATAATTCATTAAGTTACAATTTGATATGCGCAAATATCGAAAAGAATCAAGATCTTTCGGTTATAAACATGCATTTCAAGTTTCATCAAAATATGCCATATTTTTTACACTATTCGCATACAAACGGCGGCCATTTTGTCTGGCAATTTTGGTCTGATTTTCTAGAAATTCGAACTCAACCTTCCGTAGGGTGTAACGGAAATAGTGTCAAACGTTTTTTTAAATTGGATAATAATCGTGACCTCCAGAGGGACCATAGGGGATTTTTCGGACAATCAGGGGCCATAATTTAGGAAGTTAGGGTCATAATTTAGGAACCAAGATCTTTTGGTTATAACCATGCATTTTAAATTTCATCAAAATCGAATTAAAATTGTGATCTCTACAGGGTCCACAACCTTGATATACCATTTTTTAACAGTATTCGCGTACAAACGACGGCCATTTTGTATGGCAATTTTGGTCCGATTGTCCCGAAATTCCAACTCAACCTTTCTTAGGGGGTAACAGGGATATAATCAAACGAATTTTTAAATCAGATAATGATTGTGACCTCCAGAGGGACCACAAGCTAAACAAAGGCGATATTGCGTATAATCAGGGGCTATAATTCAGGAAGTTACGATCCGATATGTGCAAATATCGAAAGGAACAAAGATCTTTGGGTTATAACCATGCATTTCAAGTTTCATCAAAATCGAATTAAAATTGTTACCTCTACAGGGTCCACAACCTTGATATACCATTTTTTCACAGTATTCGCGTACAAACGGCGGCCATTTTATATGGCAATTTTGGTCCGATATTTCGGAAATTTAAACTCAACCTTCCTTAGGGTGTGTCAATTATGTAATTAAACGGTTATTCAAACCGAATAATAATTGTGACCTCCAGAGGGACCATTAGCTAAACAAAGGCGATTTTGCGTTTAATCAGGTGCCATAATTCAGGAAGTTATGATCCGATATGCGCAAATATCGAAAGGAACCAAGATCTTTGGGTCATAACCATGTATTTTAAGTTTCATTAAAATCGAATTAAAATTGTGATCTCTACAGGGTCCACGACCTTGATATACCATTTTTTAACAGTATTCGCGTACAAACGGCGGCCATTTTGTATGGCAATTTTGGTCCGATTTTCCCGAAATTCGAACTCATAATTCGAAGACATAATCAAACGTTTTTTTTAAATTGGATAATCATTGTCACCTCCAGAGGGACCACAAGCTGAAATAGGTGATTTTTCGGACAATCTGGGGCCATAATTTAGGGAATTATGTTCAGATAGGCGCAAATATCGAAAGGAACCAAGATCTTTAGGTTATAAACATGCATGTCAAGTTTCATCAAAATCGGCTCAAAAATGTGACTTCTATAGGGTCCACAAGCTAAAAACGTCATTTTTCGTACAATCAGGGGCCATAATCCATGAAGTTTCAATCCGATACATGCCAATATCAAAAGCAGTCGAGATCTTTTGGGGATAAAGCTATACTTAAAGTTTCGTCAAAATCAGACAAGAATTGTGACCTGTAGAGGGTCCACAAACAATTGTGGACGGACGGACAGGGGCGACGACATAATACGTCCACATGAAAATGTGGGCGTATAAAAACAATATACCATGGAGCAATTTTATTTAAAACTTAAGAACATTAGAATCAAGCTGTCACTTTCATTGAGTACAAATATGCCCCCCCCCCCATTAATTGTTCCTTCATGAATTAACAATATTAAACATTTTCAGAACTTTTAGTTTGTGTTATTAAAATCTACTGGTAGTAGAAACTGATTTGTATCATGTGTGACACCCACTGACTAAAAATTCTTTAATCATTTGAATGGTGTTGAAATTTTGTGTACCCTTCCCAAGGTCTTATGCACCTAATCCTAAAGGGAAGCTTTTATAATTCCAGCAAGGCCATGCTACAATACTTTATCATGTTAAATCTTGTGGAAAACAAGCGGTTGCCAAGCAAGATACTGACAGAGAAAAGAGAAGTGATTTTTCATACAATTAGGGGTCATAATCCAGGAAGTTAGTGTCTGGTACATGTAAGTATTAAAAGCAAATGAAACTAAATGAGATTAAACATCCTACTTTTCTGCTCCGACTGGGCTAATGAAGACAAGCGTACGACATACAGTGTATAAGGGAAATTTTGCCCAGACAGCGACAGTAGAATCTACTCTTATATCAAATTCCTACACCAAGGGATCTTTTACGTACATTCCGAGTTTACACAAGACCTTGATTTTTTGTCCAATCAAAATAACTAGACAGTTGTCTTTGTCAGGCCATCCGTCCTGCACCACTGACAAGGGGAAACCACATTGGAAAATCCAGTTGAGCTAAGTCTTTAGTGTATAGGGTAAACAGTACCGGCCCCAATACAGATCCTTGGGCAACTACACAGGTAAGATCAACAGGAGCAGAGATACAATCATGAACTGCAACACTTTGAGATTCTGTCTGTTAGATATTCCCCAAACCAATTTAGTGCATTACCAGCAAGTCCATAGTCATCTTATCAAACATGTGACTGCTAGAGGGTCCACAACCTTGGTATTACATACTTTTACACTATCTGAGTACGGTATATAGAGAAGTCATTTTGTCAGGTCTTAATTCTGAGGAGTTGAAGAACTACCGTCCAGTATCAAACCTTCCATTTATTCCCAAAGTGATAGAACGTGCAGTTTGTCTTGGTCTTTCAGAACATCTATCACTACATAAACTGTTCGAGCCTTATCGCCCATTCCACTCTACTGAATCTGCTCTTCTTCGCAAGTCCAATGATATACGTACTGGTATTGACAGTGGCAATGCTGCTCTATTGGTACTACTTGATTTGAGCGCAGCAGTTGATACCATCAACCACAATAACCTACTTATGAGGCTAAAAGATGACTATGGACTTGCTAGTAATGCACTAAATTGGTTTGGGGAATATCTAACAGACAGAATCTCAAAGTGTTGCAGTTCATGATTGTATCTCTGCTCCTGTTGATCTAACCTGTGGAGTTGCCCAAGGATCTGTATTGGGGCCGGTACTGTTTACCCTATACCTTAAAGACTTAGGTTCACTTATTAGTGACCATGACCTTTTTAGACATTTTTACGCTGGTGACTCTCAAATTATGTCTATATTCAAGCCTACCCCGATGTCAGCTGCATCAACCATATCCAAAACTTTCAAAGTGTTATGAACAAATTAAGTTGTGGATGACATCAAATAAACTAAAACTTAATGATGAGAAAACAGAAGCTTTACTTCTTGGTCCTGTATCTAGACGTGATCTTTGCGGTATAACCCATGTCCATGTTGACAACCTTTCTTTTCCAATTTCAACTAGTATAAGAAACATGGAGTGATATTTGATAGCAACCTTAATATGGAAACCCATATCAACCATATATCTAAAGTGTGCTATCTCATTCTACGGAACATTGGGTGCATCCGGAAGTATCTTAATGCTGATTCTACGAAGATTACTGCAATAGTTTAATGGCTGGTTCTCCAACTTTTCTTGTTTCGCGACTCCAAAAGATCCAGAACACAGCAGCTAGAATAATATCTCTGGCTCCTCGTTACAGTCACATAACTCCAATTCTCAAAGAACTCCATTTTCTCCCAGTTAGTTACCGAATCAAATTTAAAATTTTGTGTTTTATACTTCGATGTTAAAATGGCACTGCCTCAAAATACCTGAGTGATCTCTTACAATCATATACTCCTGCAAGGACCTTAAAATCTGTAGATAAGAAACTGCTTGTAGTGCCTAAGCCTAAAACGGTCCGTTTTGGACAATGGAATGAATGAATGAAATGGGGTTTAACGTCCTACTATTATGCACCTAACCTGGGCTAATGGAAGATGGGCATTCACCATACAGTGTGCTATGAGGTAATTTTTTGCCATGGCAGCGGTGCTACAGCCTAATCTTATATTGAATTCCAACTGCCAAGGGATCTTTTATGTACACTCCAATGTGTACACAAGACCTCGGTTTTTCAACCCATTCAAACGACTAGGCAGCTGTCCTTGTCAGGCTCTCCTTCTGCATCACTGACAAGGACTTTTTCCTACTCAGCCTCAACAGAGTGGAATGATCTGCCACTGCAAATAAAGAACTCTCCAAATATTGCTGTGTTTAGATCCACACTTAAAACCTTTCTGTTTAAGAAAGCATTCACTTTATGACAGTTGTGATCATTTTGGGCTGCGGTTTGAGCATGCTCATGCATGCATATTGCGCAATATAAATAGACTATTATTATTAATATTAATTTCTATCAGATTTTAACAAAATTGGAACTCAACCGCCATTAGGGTGTAATATTGATATATCTTAAATCGGATAAAAAATTGTGACCTTTAGAGGTTTCACAAGCTAGAAAAAAACCCAAAACATTTTCATACAATCAGGGGCCATAATCCAGGATGTTACAGTTTGATATACACGAATATCGAATCAAATCAAGATCTTTGGAATATAACAAGCCAACAGATGACACATATTAATTAATTGCATGTTTATCTTTTTCCAAAATATTGAGCAATCAAACTGATTATCAACTACAGACTTAGTTTCATCACTCCTTATCAGATAGAATCAAAGTCAAAGAAATTGCTTTGCTCTGCCTATCTTTAGTGGGAAATGATAATCATTGAATTCAGTCAAGACATTCACCTAATAAACATCAACATCAAGTTTAAATATTCTACCTCAATCAAAAGCAGAGTTGTTATGTTCCAAAGTCTAGACCAACCAAATTGCTTATCGCTACGTAGCATAGGCAGAAAATTTTCATCAAACTAATGATACAAGTTTCATAGCTCTCACCTAGTTATAACCAAATGTATCGTGCCTAAAAAGCATCAACCAATCAAATTGCTTATCTCTGCTCACCATAAGCACACAATGTTTATCATCGAACTCATCGGACTCATCAAATAAGGCAGTCACCTGCCGAACGCTGACACTAAGTTTGAACATTCTAGCTCAATTAGATGCAGAGTTATTGTGATTCAAATCCTCAACCAATCAAATTGTTTATCGCTATGCTTACCCTCAGCATAAAAAATGTTCATTATCGAACTTAATCAAGTTTCATCACTGTTATTTATTTAGAACTAAAGTTATCGTGTCCAAAAGCATCAGCCAATCAAATTGCTTATCTCTGCTTACTCAAAGCAGAAAATGCTCATCTTCAAACTTATTTTAATAGTCCCTGCTTTCTGCATCACAAGGGGAAAACCACACCGGAAAATCTGGATGAACTTTCTCGGCCAATACAGGGATCTTACCCACTTAGCCATGTGATCTCTGTCCCAAAAGGTAGACAAAGGAACCGTTTTAAACAGTTACAGACAGGGGACAATAAAGGTAAGTTATCAATTCTATAAAATAATATATCACATTAGTTTATTTGTAATGTTCACTTTGATTAGAAAGACATGAGAATTGGCTAAATCATTTTCTTTAAAGTACATTTGGAAACTGGTTACTTCCCTTGCTTGTCTACTGTACTCAATACAGTACTTTGTGATGACTATTGGATCAGGTAAGTTATTCAGATGTGTTCATTAAAAAGTCTAAATATTTAAGATGTCAAAAATTTTATTCAGAAACTTATTCAAAAATCACTAATGGATTTGAAAATTGTCTTTTTATATTTATTTGCATATCTGTGATGTGAACAAAAACCACAGTATCCATACACATTAAATATTACTTGATGTGAGATAATCATTTTTAAGTTGGTTATGAAGTGTTGTCACCCATGTCTGTGGTCCAGCATCTGCCAGTTTACATTTTTGTATGAACAAGTTTCATGGAATGGTTATTTATTACATTTTAAAATGAACCATATCAACTATCTGTACATTTTAAATCATTGTAAAAGTGTTTATTTGTACTATTATAATGATGAACAATAATAATAATAAAGATACTGTAATTCCTCCAATTAGGAGGGGGTGTGGGAGAATTGTTGGCACGTTTTATCACAAGGTCTTTCATTGAGTCAACCGGTGTGGTTTTGATTACCTGGTTGTACTTGACAAGGAGCAGGGTCCTACTGTTAAAGACTCCTACACGCAAGATATAAATTGAACCATGTGTTAGTCCGAAATTACCTAGTTTGTGTCAAGTGGATGTTAAACCCTAATTCTTTCTCTAATGTACATGTAGTTGTTGCCCTTGCCTTGGAAACGTGTTATTGGGACAATTTATTGGTGATTATTATTATCCATGCTTGATAATAATGAATATTTTGGTTTAATCATATCAGCATCAGCATATCTGCTACTCATGGGAGACATTGATCTTCCCTCTAAAAACTTGTAAACACCTTAGACAGCAAAGTTAATGATGTATAACTGTATCATCATAGGGATGAACCCTATCAAAAATCATCCCATGTTAGGATTATTTACAATAATCTGATAAATTTTCATCAAGTGATTGTCCCTATTTGCAGACAATTTACCACAAGTTGGTGCTTTATTGAAAAAAGGTAAAAAGGACTAGAAGAAGACTAGATCCGACATGGGTCTCGATAATACCTAAAATCAAAATCACATTCATGATGTAGCTTGGTATGCCTAAACTGTACTTGGTGCTTATTGTGTTAGCGTCCAACCTGGCCTAAACTTCTTTTTTTTTTAAAACAGGATTAGAGGACTGGAAGAAGACTAGATCTGGCATGGAGTTGAGATAATACCTCAAATCTAAATCACATCTACATGGGTGTTTTTTCTTAATAAATACCAATACCATATTCATGATATAGCTTACATATGCTGGAATATGTAAACTGTACTTGAGATATGTACCAGACCATTGGAGATTGTATAACACAGAGTAAAGATAATGTTCTATCTGAAGACTGATGTGTTTATAAACTTTCACTTTATCGCAGAACTTATCAACACATATTCAATAATATTGCACTAAGTTCCTGTGTGAGGTATTATTAAAATAGAACATGGGAAAAACCAGGGTATTAAATCATCCGCTGCCCTATACCATAACGTTTTTAAGGTGAAAATAGGAGAGATATACCTTTTTTTGTAAGCTTAAGATAAGTCAGAGAGGGACTTGTGTAATATATGGTGGTCTAAATTTAATTTTCTGGTTTGTTTGATTATAAATACAGATTTATAAAAAAAACAGATCGTGACCCATTAGGAGTTAATTTTAAATCTTTACAGAGTAAAAAAGATTATTATCATATGTTTCAATGAACTTATTCTAACTAGATAATAACAGTATTAATGATTTTCCAATATTAGAATTTGATGTTTGTGACTTTATCTTTTGATGGTTATCAACTATTAATTAAGATTTTTATTTTTTGCTTTGTTAATGGACATTGCTTTTGAAAGGATCATGATATTCCCTGCTAAGTAAAGTAATAAGATTAAGTCTTACCTTCAAAATAAACTTCATTGTGTTCATTTGGTTAATTTTGTTCAATAATATATTGTGGGTAAACCTAGCAGGAAATTGCAGATGTTAATTTATGTAAGAAAAAATATTTCTTAAAATTAGTTTTCTTCATTCAAAAAAAATTAAACTGATGTGATAAAGTTTCTAAACAATGGGAAAAAATAACAATACAATGTTATATTTTTGGCTGGTAGAATGTTTGTGTAAAAGAATGAGTACACCCAGCACGGATGTTATTAAAAGGTTTAGTTTGCTAAGTTTTGGGAATCACAGGTGTTAATGAAACAAGCAGACTGAAAGGTCACCATCTCTATTCTTGATGTAAAATGTCTGTAATTCTGGGGATGAAAGCGTGACTACGATTCCTCACCAATAAAACATTTGGTGCATGTTTGAGTAATTAAGTCGGCTCATCGGATGGAGTTTTATTTTGTTTGGCACACGCCCACTTGTGTTTACACCCAACAAGCCCCTGTCTTGATCTTACTGCTGTGATTTGTTTATCGATACACACAATCGTCATCACCATATCTATCCACATCTGTTTGATATGTTTTTCTTAGAAGATCCACCACAGGAAATATATGCAACATTATTCGCGATTATACAAGAGAAAAAAATGAGCCTGATCAATATGGGATTTGTTAGAGAAAAACATCAATAGGGACTAACAACACATGTTCAATGTAAAATGGTCTTTTTTAGTCATTTGATATCTTGATTAGACATCAGAGATTAGACTGCACTAAACAAATTTCTAACTTTCCACAGTAAATAAGTCTATTATATCTATCCTAGTTTCACACAAAAAATGTCTGTGGCGTGATTATTATTCTAATGGGTACAAGAAAACGCATGAGCAACCATCAATGCCCTGATCACCACACTTGCTTCAACTCTTAGCATTATAACTACTTTAAACAACAATTACATTAATTCATTTCCTGTTCATACATCTGTATTGTATAGTCAAGTCAATTCTTTATGATCATACAGACACATGAACTTTATTTTGCCTACTTTGCATATATTTTTGGAATTTTGACGTCAATTTTCATTTATTTCAAAATTTATACTATCAAATTAATTGCTGGCATTTGGATAATATGATGGCTTTCATTTTTCAGTGTGTGTGCTTTTAATGAATGGAAATGGCTATTTTAGCAATATTAAACATGAAGGCTCACATGTGGGTCCTTCCAATGCTACAGTGCTATCAAGGGACAATTAGAGTATGTTCAGGTGACACAAGGTCATCCACGTACCTGATAACTTCGTCAATGTGAAACGGGAGCTCATTGTGTTTGATACAATGAAAATTGAATCACAATAGATGTAAACTCACTGGGGTACTGATTAGAAACATGGCATGCCAAAATTGTGGAGATTAAAGTGTGTGCAGAAATAACTGGTTATTGAAAGAGATCTATGTCTAATAAATTGAAAGGTTTGTTTATCAATGAATAAATGGTGATGAGGACTGCTTCCAGAAAAAATCTATAGCTGACCTAAAAGCATTGATGATAGATGAAGGTCAAGACAAACAATATGTTTATTAAATTGACAAAATATAATATATGAAGGTCCTTCTAAATTACAGAACAAAAAACCAAAAATTTCTGATGCATGAAATATAAAAAATAACAAAAACAAGTCTAGATTTTTTTTCATACTTGAGGGATTTTCTGTCCTCAATTATTTCTGATTAAAATACCTGTACTGTTTATTTATTAATACTTAGTTTCATCTGAATTATATGATATTTTGGACATCTGTGAATTGAAACAGATCATGCTACTTAACATCAGCATTTAAACTTCTTTAGATCTTTTTACAGTTTTAAAACCTATGGGAAAATGTCATATATAATGTTGAATTTTCGAAATGTCAGAAACTTTTGACAATAGCACCAAAAAAAATGCAAAAGACTTGAATCCTGTGGTTTCTGAAAAGCAGAAAGTGTATCAAAACCTTTTTTATTCTCACATTTTCAGTTAGTAAGTTCATTCAAAATTCTTGTAAACAAGAGGTTTGGAGAATTTTGTTCAAACTTGCTTTGATTGTTTGGCTAATCCTGCAGGTTCCGAGTTGTGCCTCAAATGTTTTGCAGAACAAATGTCCTTTTCAGTGAAACCTTGTAAACGCTGCTCTATATATCAGAGCTGTGAGATTGATAAATTAAAACTAGGATTGTTTGGCTATTCATCAGGTGAAATCATACCAGCTTCTATGGAATAGGGTTGTTGCCCATGTCAAACTTTGAAGTTCTGATAGTTTCATGTCAAATTTATAGATTTTCAAATGAACCAGGTACAGGTAACACAAGTTGCAAAGTGATAGTCGTCTTTTTAAATGAAATTGAAATGACCACTTGCTGAATAAAGTGCCATTCAGACAAAGTCATCTATGTTGTATCAAGGGATCCCTCCGCTCTCTAGAATTATGTGTCTTGGAAAATGAAGTCCAGATCATCAGAACTAGAAAATATGGAAATTTCAGTTTTGAATTTAACTGCAGAAAACCATTTCAAAGAAATTGGGTAAAAGAAGCTCAATGTCAGCGATTTTAGCTCTATAAAATAGTTTTTGTCATGTAAGCACAGGTATTTATTTTTTTTGCCTATGAAGTTGCGAATATTTTTTTAATAAGACTGCTACGCCACCATTTCCCATCTGATTCAATGCCAAAAATCCTTCTAATGTCTATAAAATATAATAATATTTTGTTATTGTGGTAGTATTACCATTACATTCTATCAAATAAACCAATTTTGTCCATTCACTTATTGTCCCTGTTGTATCAAGTATCTTTATGACAGAAGTTTTTTTTCAAACTTTAATAGGATTGTGTGGCAATTATAAGGGTGAATGCTATCGATGTTCATTTACTAAAATATTCTTAACCGTGCACTCATTACTTTTTGAAAAGGAATTGTGGCTTTCAACACAGTAACATCTTGTGATGTGCCTGCTACCCATGTTCACAAACATGCTTTGTTTCTTGACAATTTGCTGTACAGTATTCTGAATAATACTGATGATTCCTCAATAACCACTAATAAGTAGGACACATTATTGATATTGCCCACCGATATATACAGGTCTTTTATTATTAATAGTCCAGTTACCAATTTAGAAAAAAATAATAATTAAAAAAAACTCTGCACCTCCCTAATTTTATTCTACCCGCATACGAAAGTCTGCACATTTATGAGGAAAGTTACAGCTCAAGTCTGGTTCATTCAATTGCTTGCTACAGATATATTAGAACAAAATGTATATATATAAGAATTTAAAAGCCGACATTATAGAAAAGACAGTGACTATAATCATGATAAACATAAAAACATTGCTTATATATCAAAATTTCTAATTCAATCCATTTCCAAATTTTAAAAAATTGTATACTAATTGAAAATATGAAATCAGATATATAATATCGTGTTGGTTAGCTAATCATATTTTATGAACTTTGACCTCCAGATAATATTATTTGATTATAATCTAGTCTCAGCAGGTTTATATATTAATTATAATACACAAGAGTTGCCCCCTCCGAGAGTGGGGGGAATTGACGGATGTTTCTGTTAATGACATAAACATGATACTGGCTGATATATTTCTGTCTTATCAATTTACGATAAGAATAATGAACTAGCTTCTTCACAATATTTCTTTATCACACCATAAGCTCTCATTTATTTAAATTTCTAATTTGCTTTCTGTCTATAAAACAAAATGAACTGTCCAACATTTCATTTTGATTCCAATTAATCAGCCAAATATATATGGAATCATGAAACTAAAAGATTGTCTTTGACACAATTCAATTTCAAACTTGTATTTCAGTCTGTGTGTTATCATTTATCACAACTTTTTAAATTGACAATTCAAATGGACATTAATCATTTTCAACAAAATGATTTCAAAATTATTTCTTTATAGAAATTCTCTAGGTTTTTTTTGATGAAAAAAAATAATTGGTAGAAAAAATTTAAAAAGAATATACATGTTATCTATTTACCATGATATAGATCCTGCTTTTTAAAAAACAACAGAAAAGTATATTATAATAACTGATAGATTTATACAATGTATGTAATATCTATTAAATACTAAAAATAATGTCTCTATTGTGTGCTTATGCTGCTATGTCTAGTTTTATTTATTAACAACAACTTCTGAAAAGAATCTAATCAAACAAGTAGGCTTACATGAATAAAATGTAGACATTCTTATTTTTTTTTGGTAATTATATTCACTGTTTTTCTTGGTTTTGAATATATTATGTAATTTGATAGGCTGTGATTCAATATAATCACAAACACAATGATAGTTTCATCCAGATATAATTTGTTCCCGCAGTCCAACAGACAGCTGCAAAATATGAATATTTTTCATATTTTCTCATATAATATTAGTCAAGTAATTTTCTCAATTATCCATACAGAGTAAGTTTATTGTTTGGTGAATTTATTGAAGCATGAACCTCGGTCTAGTCGCACTGTGCTCCCTCTATTTTAACTGACATTAATGAATGTTTCTTGTGGTCCATTGTTTATTCGAAACATGACAACCTCTTATCAACCTGCAACTGAGTTTTTTATCCCTGATTACCTAGATCACATTTCTGTGTAGGAACGTTAACCCAGCAAGCTAGTTACATCTGTCATATTGGGCTGGCAATCAGCTTGTCATATCCAAATAATAAAGTGAAACTATAATTGACAACAGGTATATCTGATAACAGGTAACATAACATGTAAAACAAAATCATGGCATTAATTTAAGATTTCTTTCTTTTAAAAACTTGCAAAAATAGTTTAGATTTCAATAACATGATTCCAATTACAAGAAATGCTTCAAAAATTTGACAAGAGTTGATGGATATGATTTTATAGGCAATGGTTGCATAGACTGATAACAGAAAGTTTGTAAACTTAGAACTAGGTTTCCATTTAAAAAAAAGTTGTTTATTTTGACTATGATTTAGAAAGACAATGAAAATAATTATTTAACTGCTAATAATTTTTTCAAAAACATCCAGAATAGTCTGTATTCTACATATGATTGGGGATGAAGTATGTGCTAATTTAATGCATAATTAACAGTGTCACGCAACTTGATACTCCATTATTTGACATGATGGCAAACAATAGCTAAGAACCACCATTGTTATCAATTACAACTTATTATTTTAGCAGATTTGAATCTTTTGGCAATAAGAAAATAGATTATTATTAGACTACCAGTAACATCGTTAAATTCTACCTGCAGACAAGATATTAGAACAGATTTAAAAATTCAAATGGCCATCATGAGGTATTTTCGGGTCTTTTAGTGGGGTAAATTTTGTGACCGATTGTCTCGGACCTCGGTTTGAAGGTGGATTATGTATCTTCGATATGTGTAGAATCAGAATCCTGATGTTGCCACCCTAGCAATCTTGGGGAAATTTAATTATTCAAGATGACCGCCCGGGTCATTTTCAGGTTATTTGGACCTCGGTCTGAAGGGGGTTTCTATGAGAAAATATACTAACTTCTGACACTTAACTTTGGCCAAGATCGACGTTCTTTGTGCAAAGCTACCGTGTATGGTTTGATTGAAAATCATTTGGTAGTTGAGCTTGAGGAATAGCTGCGATCGACAGAAATTAATTGTAAGTGAATGTTACGCATTCCTCTTTCTTGTACTTCTGTATTTTGAGTAAGAGTGAACCATAATATTAGACCCCGACAATATTTATATTAATCATGATCCGAATGCTTCAAACCACATTTGAACCAAATCTGTTATAAAAAATAGCCTTTGGCATGTTCAAAAGGTTTTCGGAAATGGGGACATACCAATGTCAAACTGAACTGAGATCTTTTGATCCTTAAAGCCCCAATACCACTCTTGTTGTAACTGAATAATATGTTCCAATCTTTATTCTGGTCAACAATTTGTACTATTTTACAATATTTCAATCTGTTTCAATTGAAAAAGGATACAAATTACATCTTAACACACCTAATTTTAAAAATTGGAAAAATTCAACTACATGCCGTAACATGGTTTGAAAAACCTTACGTAAGCACTTTCAAATGCAACTTGGATTTAAACATATTTTCGAACCCTCTGGACAAGTAAGATAGGTTGTAATGGATAATTTACACAACAGGAAGGACATTTAAACATCTTGTAGTTAGAATAAGGATAATTTTTTTTTTCTGGACCTGTCAAGCCAGCGAGAGTGTTATTGTCCCTTTAAAGGGCCCTCATCTGGAATTGGAGACCGGTGTCCCAAGCTGTATTATCCAGTGTAGGTGAAATCAAGTACAACACTTGGGTCATGCACTGTATAGATCTCTGAAGGAACGGCAATAGATTATCAGGTCACCCAACGAAACAACCGATTTGAAATCTTATAAGGGTTAGGTGTCTGGATAAACTGTTTAAGATGTTCACGCCCAAACGACTCAATATCTTGAGCTGAAATTTTGAGACATTGAAAATACACCATTCCTCTGTATTTTTGTGCTTAAATTTCATACATAGTAATACATGGGATAGTCCCTTTAATTTTAACTGAAGGGGCCAAACCTGATGCGCACAAAAATCAAACCCATTTAAGATCTTTTCAGTTTCATCCAAATCTGCTAAAAATTCAAACTCATCCAATATCTTTACATCCTGTAAAGTTTCATCTAAATTGAACAAAATTTGTAAAGTTTTATCTTAATTGAACAAATTATGTGGTCTTTAGAGGGCCCACATATATAAGTACTAGTTATTATATTCTTTTTCAAGATTTGCGTAACAGGTGGCGGCCATTTTGACAGGCTTTCTGTCTGTTTTTTATGAAATCCGAACACCACCATGATTATGTTTTTTTTAAAATCCCCCTAAAACTGTGTCCTCTAAAGAATCCACACAAAAACACAATTTTTCATTCAATTTGGGGCAATAAACTGGGAATTTATGTTCTGATACGCACAAATATCTAATGGAAGCAAACATATAAACATATATGGGATATACACATATATTTTTTAAGTTTCAATAAAATTGAATTGAGAATTGTAACCTCTCGAGGGTCCACCAGCCAAAAACCTGATTTTTGTAAAAAAAAACGACCAACGGTAATAATCCATAAAGTGATGGTCAAATACGTGACACTTTCAACAGGAACCAAGATCTTTGGGATATAAACCCATATTTCAAGCTTTGTTAAAATCTAACCAGCAGACGCCAGGCAGAATAAGCCCACATTTTCCAAGAGATGGATAGAGAACAAGCTAAAAACAAACACGATTTTTGTACAATTGGCGGCAATAATCCATAAAGTTATGGTCTGAAATGTGCGAATATTGCAAGCAATTGAGATCTTTGTGATATAAAGATATATTTTAAGTTTCATCAAAATCAGATAATAATTGTGACCTCTAGAGGGTCCACAACCATCGTATTACATACTATTAAACAATTTGGTACAAAGAGGGGTGATTTTGTCAGGCAGATTCATTTCTATTTTCCCGATATTCAAATTTAACCTTCATTATGGTGGAATGGTGATATATTTAGACATTTTTTAAAATAAGGAAAAAAATAGTGACAAATTGTGGACAGACTGACGTCCAAGGGCAACGACATAATACGTCCACATGAAAATGTGTCAGTATAATAAAAATTGTGATCTGTAAGGTGCCAACAACAAAACGTTAATGAACAGACGTCCAGGGTTCACATCCCCATGAAAATGTGGGCGCATAAAAATAAACCAGTTCATGACTGTTGTCCTTTTTTTAGCTGACCTTCCTTTTACTTACTTCAGAAGCAATATGGCTAATGAGAGAATTGGTATAAATGTATCTATTACATTTGTTGGAATCTTTTTAACCATTGGAGTAATTAAGATGATCCTACTTTACCTTTCATCTATTTGATACTATCAATTAGCTAGAGATTTATTTACCCGGTAACTTCAATATTTAAATATATAGTAATACAAGGGCGGCATTCTATTATCATTATCTAATTTTCAGGCATTATCTTTTAAACTACATATAACATGTTTACAGACTTCTTTACCCATTTAATTTTACAAGGAATCATATTTCTTGAAATACCTGTTCAGAGTTTCCTGAAACACAATTACATTTATCTCATTAAAACTGTTGTTACTTCTTTTATTAATAAATATTTTGGAATTGAGAAGGAACTCTTTATACGACAAACTTTTCCCTTTTATACAAAAATTATCCATTGTATATTTTTGCACATGTATACATAGTTTATGTAGGGTTCTTTTTTTTAACATAAATTTGATTATCTTGAGATCGTAAACTAATGTTACTCCTATACTTACATAACTATATGTCTGTATATGAAAATGAACTATCTTGAAACTTAGTTCAAAAAATCCTTTGGCTTTGGATTAGTAAGGTGCTATCACTAATCAGGAGGTTTTAGCTTGATTGCCCTAGTCAGTGGTGCAGGACAAAGAGCCAAACAAGGAACAGTGTCTAGTCATTTCAATGGAACAAAAAAAAACAGATCCCATGTACATGTTGCGATAGATGAAGAAGAGTAGGCAAATATGTTGCTGTTAGGGCAAATTTTCCCTCAAAGGACACTGCATAGTCTATGTCTGGCATAGTCTATGTCTGACATAAGCCTGAATGGTGCAGAAAGTAGGACATAAACCCCATTTCATTTCCAAAAGTCCTTGAAGATTCAGCACGTCAGCGATACAAACAGCATTTTCAAAATGTGAAGGTATTTTGTACCAGCAGTGTTGAACCTATGACCACTCTACAAATTGAAATACATCATTCAAATTGACATAACATACAATTAATTCTGATAAATACACGAAGATAGTTAATTTATAGGGTTATTATATGAAGAATATTGACCTATGATTAAAGAGAATTGGTTCAAACTGGTTGTAAAGATAGCTTGGAGGACAGCTGTCATTTACATCAATTTAACAATAATCTACAACATCCTTTAATTAAAAAGCCAAAAAATAATAAGTCAAATAAGAGATTAGAAATTCCTTTCTAATTTACCATCTCTCATTATTTGCTTCATCAAGACAGCTCTAATTATCCCACAATAGACATTTTTTTCTCAGCAATAGACAATTACCATCCTTAGGCTACCAGCTCGACAATCTTTGATTTTTAATTCAGAAACAGAAAGACAAATAAGTAGTTTCCTTTATAATATTTGCTTAATGGTTGTCTGTAAATTAATAAATACTCTTGCAACGAACAAGAGGCTAAATAATAAAAACAGTATAAGCGGACTCAATTATTGAAATAAATATCTAATGCCACCAAGGATATCATTGATAGTAATAATAGTTTAATAAGTATTTATACAATAAGAACTACATACATTGTTTATATTATAGTGTCTTTTTAGGTCCAACCCCTTGATCACTCTCTAATCGATGTAGTGATGAAGCGCTGGAATGAATGTATTTTTGTAATTGATAGCAAATATAATGGAAAAGTTTAAGGTAGTGTAATTCGTTATATATGTTAGTTTTACAATAAAAACAACAAGAAAGATCAAAGATAAATTCAAGAAATCGTGCCAAATATTGAAGTGAAGATATTTTGACCTTTAAACCAGTTTAGTGCAACTATATAAGTAATTTATATATTCAGCATATGATTGTGTTAGTTTATATAATATTTAATTATGACAAAAAACTAACCCAGTTAACCATACTGAAGATATTGTTTTCCTTATCAAAGAAAACTTTCCTTAAGAGTTAATTAAATTCAAATAGTGCTAATCATGCAATTTTACATCTGGAATATCTTCTGAATTTATATTGTCCACATAATCATTAAAGGAGAACTTGAAGAGTTGTACTTTTAAAACCAGACTACCACACCTACTTGTAATCTGTTTAAAGTAATAAACAACACAATCTTCAAAGAAAGAGTTATTGTTTGTTTATTTCTGTGCTAATTGATTAAAATACTTTCCATCTCTGTAAAAAGTAAGTTAATGACCAAATGTACAATGACATCTCTTAATGATTTTATTATCTGTAAATAATGTATTTCTAGAAAATGGCTATGTTTATCTTAATCAGTTCTGTTACATTTTTTACCATTACTGAAAGCTAGAGAAAAAAAATTTAATCAAGTTTCTTCATCAATCTCCCAAACAGAAGCTACATTTTATCAAAATTTTTGACAGCATTTCATTTTGGCACAGCAAGAATTATTTAACTCTTCTACCAATCAGTTCCAGTCTAAAATATTTGAATCAGCTGAAAACATAAATTTTATTTGCCGAACATTAATTTTCTTGTTATCAACATTTTTAACTTTAGCGATAACATTATCTGGTGAATAGCCCCCTAGAACTAGAGAAGGGAGATAACCCTACCACCAACAGCCAAATCTGTCAATGAGAAAGTAGTTGAGCCTAATGGAAACTCAAACTATAAATTCAGTGATAAAACATCTATTTTAAAAACAGGTCCATTTCAATTCTGATAAGAAAATTTGGTGAACATTGGTAGCGAGGCTTGTTACTACGATATTCCTGGTAGGAGAAAGGGAGGGGGATTGTCTTACACTTGTTGGGTGTGTGGTGGCTCTCGACTTCACCTTTCACAGTTGGAAATACTTGATATTTTGGCAGTGTGCCTAATTAAGCTTCCTGACTAAAGCATTCCTTTTAGAATTGATAGCTCTCTTACAAACATATAGGCACCTGCTATCATTTTATATAGGCCTGCCACCATCTCATCATATTCTCTTGATTACACTAGGGGCCATATTTAGCCCACAAAACAACCTTTGTCTGCTAGTGTTTTGTTCTGTGTGAAAATGACAAGCTTTAGATGTGTTTAACATTTCAATAGAAGGTAGCAATTATTATGATTAATAGGCTACATGTGAGACACTATAAAACTCCAGTAGACATAATTTACAAACTTTTCTGTACCTATATCCTTCACCTATAGATTAACATAAATCAACGACTGGTCTTTCAAAATCTTCTATTTTTATTAATAACAATAGGTTCAAGTTTCATGTCTATTACTACTTGTAGTTTCTTTTGATGTTATGGTCTTAAGTATATCCCAAACACTGAAAATACATGTTCCGGCATCACCTTTAATTCACTTAAGTACCAAACTCTCTTACCTCAAACATAATTTTATAAGATTAATTTGATGAATTTAACCTCTAACATTAAGTAATCTGTCATTTTACTTAAAATGTGTAAATAATATCTAATTTTTCACAGCTTAACCCATGCTATTTAACATATAATTAAGAAAAGAAAATACAGATAATGGTAGAGGCCCAGCAAAAGATTTTAACAAAGATTATAATGTGGCACTGACTTGTTTTGACCATTTAATATCCACAATATTGTAGTTGCAAGGGATTGAAAATCTCTAATTTTTCACGACTTATTCCATGCTAAAATGTACTAAATTTAATATTAATCTATAATTAAGAAAATTCCAAATAATGGTAGAGGCCCACCAAAAGATTTTAACGAGGATTATATGTGTGGCACTGACTTGTTTTGACCATTTAATATCCATAATATTGTAGTCGCAATGGAAAATCTCTTGAATGACAATAAGAGACTTTAACTCTGAAATTTGAAATAATAATGAGTAACTGTACATTTTCAGAAGTAAATACTGTTAGGACACCAACAGATGTAATTTTTGTTATGACTTAAAAGTATGATATGATTTATAATTTATATAATATTGGTAGACTGTAAATAGGAATATTGTGTGATAGTTCCATCTTAGTTAACAACTTTAATCTAACATGCAATATTGCATGATCCATTGATGAAGAATAAATAATGACTTTCAGTGAAAGACAATGATTTGTTTAATGCCTCAAAAATTTGGCAGGTTATAATATTAACATTAACCTTTTGTAGAATATATGAAAGAATTCTACAGAAAATACTTACAGTTCACATTTGTGTGATTTTTAAACTGTCTAGAACTTTCTTTCAAGATGTGATACTGTAAAAAAAATTGCCAGACTTAACAAATAATATGCCCACTAACATCCAAGTTGTCCATGACTTTAAATATATAGTCATTTAATATCAAACTTCAGTTACGCATAGTTTGAATAAGCAAGAGAGCTCCAACATGTGACATATTGTCAAATAGTCATTTTTTATTTAGTATGAGCTTAATTGTTTTCAGTCCGATTTTTTTTATCCTATTCATAAGAAATATCATTTTCAGTTAAACACGAGAAGCCAACAGTGCGGCCAATTTTTCCTGCCGAAATCCCAAAATGAATAAATGACACATAATTAATTGCACATTTATCTATTTCAAAAGTATCTAGCAATCAAACTGATTTATCTATTTTGTCTAAGCACAAAATCAAAACTCAATCAAAATTTTGAAGTACCTAGTAAAACTATACATAAACTAAGTTTCATTACTGCTTAGCTTTAGCGGGAAATGCTAATCATTGAACTCAATCAAGACATTCACCTTCAAGTACCTTAATTAAAAGCAGAGTTGTTACGTTAGCCTAAGCAGAAAATTCTCATCATCGAACTTAGTCAAGGTATTGATATATTCAGATATAATGAATCTATATTCTGAGTTTCATCACTTTAACTTAATTAGAACTCTTTTTTTATGTTCCAAAGCATCAACCCAACAAATTGCTTATCTCTGCTAACCCAAAGAGAAAATGCTCATCTTTGCACTCAAGCCATTCAACTAATAGACACCTATACCAAGCCATTCAACTAATAGACACCTACACCAAGTTTGAACATTCTAGCTCAACTAGAAGGGGAGTTATTGTGTCCCAAAATGTGTGAAAGACAGACAGACCCATTTTAATAGTTCCATGTTTTCTTCGAAAGACAGGGGACAATAAGCTTAAAGATACATTATGCAAGAGCTAAATCTGATTACTGCAAGTCTCAATTTAGGCTTCAGATGTTATAGAAATTATAAATTAGATCTTTATTTAAACACCAAGCCCAAAATCAACTCTGTAGACCCAAGGATGGCTTGGCTACATCTTCGATTTAAATAGGATTTCACTGATTGATTAAAAATCAGACATGGCGAACCGTGGTGAGATTATTTACTGTCGTTTACATCATCAGTTAGATCAAGGCTAAATGATAGAGTGTAATTAAAAACTTTACTTGATAATCGAGATTATGTAGGTAAAGTTAACGCCTGTCAATCAAACGATCAGGGAAGGTGAAGACTAATTTCACTACCATTTCTAGTCAAATATTAAAACCATGACAACTATTTTCATAATAAAGTAATTTGACTGAAATTTTCAATATATTCTTCTTTCATCATCTACTTTTGAACTGTTATAGCAAGAATGGCCAACTCTCTATAAATATCTCCCATTGTATCTGTAAGAGGTTGGAATAGATGATCTAATTAACCTTGAGGGAATATATAATTAATAGGGCTGTTATCAACTGAAAGATGATTTTTATCAGGAAGTGAAAATTGTAAAATTTTATAATCAGCAGTAGGCCTATTTCTACTTGACAGACTTCTTACAGACAATGAAACAGTCACATTAAGTTTTCAAAAAATAAAAACAATAAAATTCTGTGTTTTTGCAAAGTTTTGGTGACAAGGGCTACTCGATTAATCAATGTGCAATGTCAAATGTTAATACATTTCTTCTATTCAGGTAGCCATAAAATTGTAACAAGTTTCAGACACTATTATATAAGTATAAGCGTACTATATGATCCAGGAAACAGACCATGGAATCATCATAGTAGTCTTGGAAGAGTGACGTCATATCAAAACATGAAGTCAACCAATTGATTTGCAATTGTCCAAACAACAAGCCCATTAAGGTACACAACGGTGACACTGAAATTGGCAGAACCTTAGTTTTGTTAGAATAGCAGCATAGCCACAAAAAACGTGGAAATAAACAGCTATGTCTCAACAGCAGGCTATTTCAAAGCATAACTGAATTATTAATATCGATAGGGTTTGTCCTCAAATGAACCCAATGCTTTACATTATATTTTTAAAAAATCTGTAGCCTCAATTGCACTCATTAGGGGATGTTCGATTGTCAATCCGGAACGTTCAAAATGAATGAGTCCAGCTGACAAAAACTAGGTCATTTTGTACTAACGCATTTTTCAATTCTTGTGCATAGGAGTCGTAAGGGCAAGGCTGGACAGACTACCCCACCCCTTGACTCAATGACAGACCTTATGATCTAGATTATTAGATCACCCAACCACTGCAAATACACCCACAGCAAAAAAGAGCTATGTCGTCTGAGCAGTCCACAAAGGTTGTCACATCTTTTTTTTTGTGTAGGGTAGGGAATGTGGACATGTATAAGACATAACAAGGTCCATACTTTTAAAATAGCTAAAAATCAATAGGATTCTTCATTTCGTTAACCACAAAATTCATATCAATCAGATGTCCATACTTTTAAAATAGTTAAAAATCAATAGGATTCTTCATTTCGTTAACAACAAAATTCATATCAATCAGATGCTCAAATCAGACACTATTTATGGATAACAATTATTATTACTATAATTTATTACATTTTAACAAGACTTTAAAAGTCATCATAAATAATATAAACACACACAAACTTTAAAAGGAAGACTCATTTTTATGAAGGATGAGCAGACATATTACAGGGGTTTCGACAGATTCTCGTATCAATGCTGCGTATGAAAACAAATTTAAATAGACTTTAAATTTAAATCTTGTAAAGGCAAGAGGTTTTTTTTCTAATCAAATTAGAAGAATTGTATCTGATCACATACATCAAATTGAAGAAAGAAAGACAAGAACCATTTTTAATTTGACAATTTTATTCAGGTACTCATCATCAAACGACATAATTATTATCAAAAATATGATCAAGTTTGTTTTCATCACAAAAGTTAATTATGTAAAACACTAAAGAATTTTATTACTCTGTCCAAACTCATTTTTCTTTCTGTGTTATTTTTGTAACTTTGAATGGATTTGGGGAGTAATTCACTTATTACTAATACCCCCTCTTATTGGTCTAATGTTGTCAAGCTTCCATTATGTGAACCTAAATTATTAATGCGTCTGATTTTTGCTTACCAAACCATATCATCAAATCGGCAACTTATGGGCCATACTTCAAGCTCCACTGCTTTCCTGATTGCTTTTCTCAAATTATAAGTGTGAAGATAATTATACAGTATGGGAAATTTGCTTGGCATCTTATTTTGGTAAAAACTAGACGCTGACCTTAATGTCTGGTCAAATTTAAATTGATGAATTTAGATGTAAGAGACAGTGTACTTAAAGTAACAAAATTAAATCAATGACATTTTAAAAGGTACTATACATAAATAGTTGTTTACTTAGTATATTTTCGGGGTAGAAATTGGTTAGATTAACATGAAGTCTATTGTCCAGAAGGCTAATTAGAGCTTTAAACTTGAACAACAAATGGTGCTATATGCTATATAAAGTAAGCGGATATATTAACGGTAAACAAGATATGTAGGCTATACATAATTATTTAGCCTTCAAAACGATGGTTAACATATGTAGGCCTACACCTTAATACAAAGAGACAATAGAATTAAAAACGTTATAATATCAAAATACATAAAAGATAGAATGAATGAATGAATGAAATGGGGTTTAACGTCATAAAAGATAGAAAGTTTTTTTTTAATTTATATATGATATAAAACATAGGCTTCTAAATATTCTTTCATAAGAGGTTGGTCTCCCATACAGTTGAATTTCTACATGTTAGTAGATTTATTTACAATCTTTTTTAAACCTGTCTATATGTTTGCAGACCTATCTATCTGTTTCAATTTCTAGCAGCACAGCAACCCTCATTAAATTTCTGTGAATTTATAGGGGCTTGTGCTCTATTTTCTTTCACCTATGCACTCTAAAATACCTACTGTAGACTGACCCCCCCGCCCCCCTGACAGAAAGCATGCTGGTTTTACGTGGAGATGTGGTTAAAGACCACACCCACATTGTGTGGCAGTTCATATGAAGAACATTGAAATAGAAAATTGAATAATTTCTTTAAATAATTTGTTGGTCATTATATAATTAACTGGGTTTATATCTTTCAGCAATAAGAATTGTTAAACAATGGTTATTGCAAGTTCACTTGAAAATTTAACAATTTCAAATAAACAGGTTACAATAATCTAATAGATTATGGTGACACACTTATTTTAGTTCTACTCAGGGCCGGATTAACCTTGTTGGGAGTCTGGGACACACCAACTGTGCAGGGGCCCCATTTTTTTCTTTTTTTTTCAAATTGTTCATACGGACTAGTATGTACTCTGCCCACTGGAGTGAATGGAGTGTTTTCCTCAATATCCTAATTTTATAAAACAAACCTTGATCAAGGTTTGTTTTATAAAATTAGGATTAATTTCAGTGCATCTAAGGCAATTTAGGCAGCGATTTCATTGATGTTTTAAATTCGATGACAATTTTCATAATACCAAGGCAATGTGAAGGATGTTTTGGTCCTTTCTAAATGAGCATAGGTTAAATCTAGACATAATATCTCAAACAAAAGACAAGGAGAAAAAATATGTATAATTTAGACAGGAAACATGTTCAGATTATACATTTGGCTGAACTACTATACTATGATTACGTTTATATCCCGGGACTGGTTGGACCACAGCAATCGCATCGCGGGATGGGGTCCTTGGAACTGGTTAGGACCTATTGATAGGTAGAGCCTGTTAGTTATGTAATTTAGTTAATTTTAGGGCCTAACCGATCTCTGGGCCCCCGAAAAATCCGTTGGTTCCTACAAGTCCCAGGGCCCCAAAATATCCCTTACTGCCCCAATCCTGGCCCTCCTCAGCTCAAGTACTGGTTGGCTCCGTCTGGGATAATATATATTAGTAGGACCCAGAATTGTGGGGAGACCCTAAATATGGGGGGCCGGGGACATTTGTCCTACTTTGCCTCCCCTAGATCTGGTACTTGTTCTACTATATTTCTTATATTTAATTTATCTGAGATAGTACAACAGGATATCTGACACACTGGTAGTTTCTCTAGCTATAGACCAAGGGAAATAATCATGTTATATTTAAATATCACTGTGTGAAAAACAAAACGATAGCTTTATGAAAATATATCAGAAATTTCAGTTTAAAATTTAAAAATTTAGTAATGGACGGAGAAGTAATCAATATACTTTTAATTATCAACATAAACAAAAATTTAATATACAAAGAAAAAATCAATTTACCTTTTTAAAATTTGGATAGTGGGTTGAAGTGTTTAGGGTTAATGGGGTGAAAAGGCAAAACAGTAATTATTAAAACTGTAAAAATAATTAAATTGGATATCAGTACCTGTACTATGTGTTTATATTGAGAGAACTTTAATAATCTAATATTTCTCCTAATGTCGAACTGTAATTAATTTCTATATCCAATTTACTTTACTTAAACTAATAAAGTCTCAACAATTGAAAGCTTTATTTGAATATTTTAATGAAAGTGTATAAAACACCTGGTATATTATTACAATATAAATCATGCCTCCTGATGGACTACCCAATCATATATAAGCAAATATTTATTCTACAGCTCTATGTCAATTTCTGAGTAATATATTAAGAAGGTAATATGAAATTAGTATTCTGTAAGTTATCCTACCTCTCACTTACTGAAATAACTGTATTATTTAATACAAAACCTTAATGCTATTCAACATTATCTAACTCAAAGTAGATCACTACATCTCCATTATATATTTATTATACATGTACATATCAATAATTATTAGCAATGTATAATATATTTTCAATTTTTCAATGTTCCTCATTTTACCTACTATGTTTCTTCATTCAAATAACTCCTTGGAACAATTTTTTGTCAGACATTGTCAAACTGATTTAACCATGATTTATAAATCTAGTCAATTTCATGCCATTAAGAGAAAGGATAGGTTGCCAGTCAAAAAAATAGTCCATAACAGTTGTTGTGTTATGAATCTTTAGGCAAAAAGCAAAAATTTAATACTGCATATATAACATCAATGGTCTGTTGACAAGATAATATAACATAATAAAGGGCAATAACTTTATCAGAATTTGTTGGTCATGAGCATGGACAATAACTCTAGATGTAATTAACTGTCATGAACTTTCTGAAATTATCAATATCACTAATGCAAATGAATTTCAAGCAGATTTTGAATAACTTCTGTTACTAAAGCCTTCACAATATTTTACTAAAAGAACTAGGACTATACCTCTGGAAGTAATTAATGAAACTGTTGAAATTCAATAGGATTCTTAGTCTCAGAAATTAAACAATGCAATAACTACATGCTGTCGCCAAATTCTACAAAGTGAGCAAGGGAAATAATTATAGAAGTACCGTTAATAAACAGAAATTGATGAAGTTCATATAAGTAGTATGTTGTTATTAACCATTTTATAATAATTTTATATTGACTAAATTATAACTTAAAAGATAGCATGATAAATGAAGTCTATAGAGTTTTCATTAAAAAATTCTGTAAGACAGATACACCAACTGCCATAATGATAGGGGCGACCACAATATACATATTAAAACGATTCCAGGATTAATGTCGTACATAAGAATTGTATGTGACCTAAAAGTTGTATAAATTAAATTTGAAACATAAACAAGCCAACAGTGAGACTGACAGACTTTATTAGAAAATGCTGAGAAAGCTCACTCCCAAAATCAGTTAAGAAATTCAACTAATGAACATCTAAACCAAGAGTGCAATATTGTAAGTCCCAAAGTCTCGACCAATGAAATTGCTAATCTCTCCTTGGCCTCAGCAAAAATGCTCAGTCATGGCATTTATCTAATGAACAATTATCCCTTTTATTTTTAAAAAAAAAAATATTTTAGCTCAATTAGAAGTTCATGTGTCCCAAAAGTGTGACTGACAGAGACAGACAGACAGCCAGATTTTAACAGTCCTCTGCTGAGTCCAACAATTTTTTTACATTGGATGAATTTATAAGAGGCTGATACTATTCCATTTCTGTGAATATATAATCCAAATATGTATAGATGAAATAAATTGTGTAAATTTCCTAAACATGTAAATTCATCTTTGCTGGCTTCCAAATTCAAATCAGATGTGGAAGCACACGGAAAGCATACACTGTTTTATCCTTGGCACAACACAGCACAAATTTTTATCGGTTGATTTTTAATAAAGAAACTTAAATTACATATTATTGTTATATAACACAAATTTGTGTAATATATGTGTACATTGTGTATTCTATAAACACAGAAAAAGTGAACTTTCAAAATTGTGTGGAGGAATATATCCTCCCATGGAATACGGGCAATAATGTTGATATCATTTGTATTTTTTCAAACTCAACAGTATTGTTTGACATACAATTATTAAGTACATATCTTTTCAAGCAAGCCTTCACATATTATTTCATATACTATATTGATGGCGTCATGACAGCATTGTTTTCATTCACAGAAATAATTTGTTATCAAGAAGTGTCAGACATGATAATGAGAAACAATAATTGACTGAAGCCTTAAATAGTTAATATTTATCTTCACATATTATGACTAAATTCAAAGACTTATAAAAAAAATAATAAATGTAATAACTTTTCAAAAGTCTACATGTCATGGAGATATAAATTTGTGAACAAACAATCTAAAATATGTTTGAACTAAAGCCATTAAATATTTAGTTACACTTTTTGCTGCTTGCCTGTGTATTACATAATATGTTATTCATGACATAATAGCTGAGATATTTGTCTTGAAAAAAAAATTTTTGATTTAATATCGCATAAGCTACTAAAAGTAATCAGAATTTATCTGTTAACAGCAAATACACTTTTCATATTAGGGAATGTATTTTATATTTTGGAGACGTAATATCTTAGTTTTATTAGTACAGTACCATATCAGATCTTTGTCTTATTATCACAAAGTTGTATCTTTTAAAAAAACATTTTTCTGTTCAAAGACACCAGATTTTTGTTCAAACAGGGATAATTCATGATACAATTTTTATAGGATACTCCTGGTACTTGAAACTTCAACACATTCTTTATGTTAAGAGAAGAGAAGGATCACAGTGGATTTAAACTTGAAAACGATCAAAACATAACATGCCAAACTCCACCCTCAATTTCTTATCAACCGTGCACTATGGTATGTGCACAATTAAGCAATTCTAGAGATTGGAATCCTATTTTCAAACACAATGAAGATGTGATTACTCAGTAATTGTTGGTCCCAGTTCAAATCAAGTAATCAATGCATTCAGTTTTAGAATCTTAAATTAATCAGGAGAACAGGAAGATGTTTTTGTTTCTTCCACAAGTACTCCATTCGTCTATTCTTTCTAAATTACATATGTTGCCATAATTCTATATTAAATAATGTAAATGATTCTTCTAGAATATTGAAGATATTGATTTGGCTTTATGTCTATAATGTTGATTGCTAATATTGTACAATGTGTCATGTGGTCACAGCTGTTGAATAATTATATATTTAGAAATCACAATAATTTTAGTTAAAAAATGTATTATTATTAAACCAATTTAAGGATGGCCTTAATCAGTAGTTTTCCCCTTAGCATAATCTTCTGTAATTCCTTTATAATCTACTATTACTTGCATGCACTTCATGTTTCTTTTCTTATATATTTCAAAAACAAGAAAAGAAACGTGATAATACTCTTATTAGTCTTATATACAATGAATGTGACTTAATCTCCTATTTGCAGAAATAGTATATGGATAAGAAAATAAATCCAGTCTTTCGAGAAGGAGCTATACATACTAACCCCTAGAGCTCAATAACAATCTTAACCCCTTACACTAAATGGTGTATTAGGGTTCCTGACCTCTCGCCCCTATGCCAATAATATTGACCAGTGGCCAGTTGTCCTGTTAGAGGCTAATTGTTAACAATAGGGAATATCAGGTGGCTTCATGTCCTACAGGTCTAAACAAACAGCGCTGATCACTGACCCATATATCGCTTCTATCATCCCACTTGTATAACAAGCAGACACCATTGAGCCCTGTATTGAGACAATCTAACCAATCCATACACACGCACGCCTAATGCTCTATTGAAGATGATCACCAATTTCTTGTGCACAAATGGCAAGAAATGCTAAAATAATTCTACATAAAACAAATCAACAAGTGGAAAAGTTAAAAACAACAATACCTCACTGTGTGGTTATTCAGGAAGTTGTAACAGACTAAGAATATGAAGTGCTTCGTAACACAAGCACTGTCGGTGGCTTATCAATAATAGAATAATGAAATGCACGTCACCTTATCGTAGTGATCTGCAAGCGTTTAATCAAATGGGTGACCTCCTCTACAGTAAACCATCATCAGCATAAATTACAGCTAGCTTTTGTTTGCGGTGTAGAGGCAAGAGAGAAGACAGACAGGACATTAAGATGTCCAGTTGAAGCTACTGTAAACAATACTCTTGTTAACCAGTCCAAATCATAATCAATTTAATTTCTCACTATTACTATTCTAACACCTCGGCTAATGGTTTGTTTTTAATGGCTTTAAACCTATTCATGAATACTTGCTAAAAAGTCTTCAATCAATGCAGGTGATAATTATTTCCCCATGACTTAATCATATGTATATCCTCTAATAACATGCACATTAATTTTTCAAAACATCAAATGTTAACAAGTTTAATTTTAATGAAAATATAATTTGTTATTAGTAACTCTGCATGTATTAATGATTTATAATGAACTAAAATGATGTGCACTTTTAGAACATGTCAAAGCTTTTACTTAGGTCGGCATATTCATCACATAGAGTGATTAAAATTAAAAATGAGAGGGAGGCGGTAAGTAGGTGCAGCAAAGTTCTTCCTAAATTAGAACCACTGTCAACTTGAAAATCTTGTCATTTAAAAGTAAGTACATGAACTCTCTAAAAGAAAATATATCAACCACTGCATTCAATTTGATTAAATTCTACATCAATGTATCCTCAACTACCAAAGCTTGATTAAATACTTCAATAGGCTGTTATCACAATCATGTGGTGGACCAAAAACTTGTCGTTGCAAATTATGATAATTTCATTTCTGATAATAGAGTTAATTAATCAAGTGTTTATTTAAAATCGAAAAAAATAATCTTTGAAACCTCTTGGCAATATCAGCATTTTCTTGAGTATGATTCGAATCATTAAAATAAACCAGGTTTGGAGATCTCAGGCTCATTGGTCTCCAACTTCCTCTTTCATGGAATATTATTATGGATCAATTTTATTTTACTGTGTGAACATGAATAAAGATAGTTTGCCAGGCAACAAAACATGCAGCTAAATTGTTGAGGGGTTGTTGCATATTTAATCTTTTGTAGGTAATTAGGGGCATTTACGAGACCATTTCATACAGATCTGATTATAATTACCATCGTTTGAGGGCTATTTTTGTCATTAGAATGTTCATATGGTGCAATAAAGTGAAAGAAGGTCTATAACTCAAGAAAAAATTAACGGAAATTAAATAGGATTCTTCATTTCAGTAATATAAACAACATATTATATCAATTTCAAAACAATGAAATGATAAATGCAGTCTGTAGAGTGCTCATCGATTTAAGGCAACTGCTTAAATCTATACTAATATTGGTGACTGTCGTTTATTTGTCTGTCTGTTCAGGGTTGGAGGCTACACTAGGACCGCTAGTAATCTGGTTTCGCCTACTCTTCATTAAATTCAAACTACAATCGGTTCCTTAACATGTGTTCCGACGTGTAAACAGGATCTAACATGTAGTATTTCATCCCATCTGAATCTCTAAGACACTCTTCCTTGTCAAGTCCTCCAATCCTATAACACTGAGAAAAGGATATCATGCTGGGATTGAACGTGGGAACTCCTAGTTAGTGAGCCAGCACCTTACTCACTGATCCATTGTGGCTGCCACATATTTTAGATCTCTTGAATATAAGAAGCATTAAATCAGATGAAATACTTTGACACATTCTCTAGCAAATACAGAGAGAGAGACAGAGAGTTCTAGTGGTCCACAGAGTTGATGATTCAAAATGTATTTTGGAGAATAAACTGCTTAATTTTGTGTTTAAAAGTCCTTAAAATCCTCTAACTCAATATATGTGATATGTTTTCCAACAACTTAAACCCGTCAGTCTTTATCTGGAAATTGACACCAGTGCCCAAGCTGTATTATCTGTATAGACCTCCAAAGGATTGTCAATCGACTATCAGTTCACCCAACGAAGAAATTGAACCGGACGGTCACATCCAAACGACTCAATATTATGATCTGAAATCTTGAGACAAGTTAGATACACCCACTTTTGGTAGTCCCTTTAAATCACATTCTCAAGAAAGTATGGATGGACAGACATACAGAGAGGTGATACTGATGGTTCAATATAGGTCCATGTTAAATCACATTCTCAAGTAAGTACGTATGGACTGACAGACAGAGGTGAGGTTCCTTAGTTGGACTGACAAACATAGATGTGCTGGCTATGTACGTCCACATTAATTCATATTGTCAAGCAAGTACGGATGGATGGATAGACTTAAAGGTGATGGCTATTAAGTGTGGGCATATAAAAAATAACTAATCACTGATGACAAAGAGTTTGGAATAGTCAAATTCTTGTTTTTTATCTAAAAAAATTCTTTAATGGCTCAAGTTATTTCAGGTTTGTTAAATCATTAAAGGTTTTTAGATGTTTATTACATTAGGACATGCAGATCCAAAAAATTATGTGTAACCACACCCAAATTACTAGTTAACAATATTATGTTATGAAGACAAGTCATCATAACAGATCCTTTTTTTTGTTATGTAAAAAAATGTATAACAGTTTGACATGTGTGAAGCAGGCGATTATCATTGAGTTCATCTTCTACAAGTTATTATACAAATAATTTATTCATTGTCAACACAAAAGTTATGAGTTTAGTGTATTGTTGATAAGGGGGTCGGTGTAATTGGACTTCCTAGCGGCCATGACGGTACAAACACAACTAGCCCACTTAACTTTGATCTCATTTCTTCAAACTTAATTAGACTTTTGTTAAGTGGTGAAAGGCCTTTACTAAATCAGTCTTCTTTCTACCTGACGCGCATTTCTAATTAGTTCGCATTCCTCAAATACACAATCTAATTACACACTTTTCTGGAGGCTAAAGAATTTATAATTAAGATAATTATCTCTTTCTGAAAGCTTTTCTAACTAAGGTGACAGACATAGATCCGGTCTATCTACTAGATGTGACCTGAGAGGTTAACATATAATACTAAATTCTAAATATAAAAAAATAAACAGTTGACTGACTTTCATTTCAATAGAAATAAAGAAAACTAATTTCATTTCATTCTTTAAATAAAATCAGATTATTGTGATTTTCAAAGTTACATACGAAAGAGGTGTCACAACGTTACAATGTTATGGAGTATTAATTTTGGAAGAATAACCAAGTGGAATATAGTCCTAAGTCTAGTTTAACCATAATTGATGGTTGGTTATAAGACGGTTATCTGCCTCTTACAGGAGTAGATAAAAATGGTGTCATCTGATTTGTATTTATGACAAACATTCAGGGTCAGATTAAGGGACAGACCACCAGAAGCCCTTCCCCAGAATATTACAGCACTGTTGAGCCCTTTCCTGTCAGTAGATATAACCTGGAAACACTGATTTTGTTGTCCAAATCTAGTGAAAAATTTGGTTCATATCTTGACTGTACTTACAGCATATGCCTTTTTTTTTTCATTTAAAAAGTGTATACTGTATGCAAAGCTTAATTAAAAGGTTAGTGAGCCATGGGTCTAATCACTGAGCCACTGCGGTTCCAATAATGTCAGAAGAAATATTATATTTTGATATAATTTTCTGTTGTTTATAAGTATAATTCAAATGTGGGTTATGTATTTAAATAAAAATTAAACAAGCTGTATATATTTAGAAAGGTTGACAAGTATTTGGATTGGAATAGCAATTATAGTTTTAGACTGCTATTATTTAGCAGACAATGTCGGCTGTTGCTGACAAGTGTGGGAGGGGGGTTCTATTTTTACCTTCATCCATATATAAGTTAATATATATCCTGAAAAATATGGTATTTATATATAATGCTTTGGATACTTCTTGGAACTAATTTTTTTACAGCTGCATATAGTATTACATATTGAGATTCTTTATATTATTGTACACAAAATGATGTGCCTAACGTGCAGCCATGGATGAACAAGAAATTTATATGGAAATCATAACAATGTATCTTTCATAATAGACTTGCTTTGAAATAATGCAGTTAACTTGTCTCTCTTAATATTATGAAATGTACAGAATATATCCTTTATTTATTTCTTTAAAAGATGAAATTTAGGGCTTGTAAATATATATGGTATGATGTCTGAAAGCATACATACCCATTGTTTGTTAGATGTTTAGCAAACTGATGAGTTTAGAACAGTTCTAGTTATGTTCTTGACTTGACTCTACGCTCAACCATTACAAAGTTTACATTAGTTTTCCTAACACACAAATTATCAATTGGATATAATGAATGCAATTCGAGATGTAATTTGTCAGGAGAGCTTATACAATAATTCTTTCATTATAGATTCGGAAGGCAGGCCAACCAGTTATTCATATTGATAACACAATTTGGATGGTGGCCATTTTGTACATCTAAAATTAATCAAATTAGCTACTATTCCTTTAGCTATATTACAGCCTGAAAGTGTAATTATAAACATTTCATGCCTTTTATTCCTCGAGGCACAGACCAACTCATTTCTAGAATGAATCATATGTTGTTATTTCTTCATTTAGCTTCTTCTGTTCTAGCTAACTGTTATTTTAGGTCAAATCTTATTTCACATCTGATAATTTGGTGTAATTTACCATCATTGAAATCAATATGATATAATCCTTTAAGCTGCAGCTTCAGTCATCCAAAATTATTTTCCTTCGTGAAACAATCTAAAGAAAACATTATCTAATAATAGAGACTGATGCATTCAACCACTTTATATTTTCACCTAGTTCCTATTTCTAATAATATCCCATAAATTAGATCAATAAAAACTACATCATATCAATATATTCAGAAAGGATTTCAGACAGAAAAATTTAGTTTCCAATTATCAGTCAAGATTAGCATGTATAGTTTTTGAAGACCAGTGGTAACATTTTTCAACCTATTTTGAGAAAACGTCAGTTGTAAAAAATTTAAATGGCTTAACCCCAACCCTAAATAAAAATTTCACAGTACTAACATTCAACAAAAGTTTATGATAAATGTTAAATTGTTTCATTGGCCAGGTATAAAAATTTCAACCAATGGAAAAACTGCATCCTTTAAAGATGCATTATCTAAGAGCGAAATCTGCCTATTGCACGTCTTTTTTTTTTGCTTCAAATGTTATGTAAATTAGACATTCATTTACAAAAGAAGCCTATAATCAACTCCCAAGACAATTGGGTGACTAAGATTTAAATGGATTAGAACACCTGACAATTAATAGATTTAACGATAAAATGAATGTCTTGGTTGACAAGTAGCGTTGCTATGATAATGAACAATCTACAATAGATCGTGTCAAGCCTTAAAGTGCTCATAACTTCACTAAGAGTAATATACAAATGGCTTGAACATCTTAGAGGAAGATCAGGAATAAAAATTGCAAGGATAAGAAAGCCTCAGCATACAGAAAATCCTAGTGTACAGGGTATATGGCACCCCTTTACTAATAAAGACAGTAGTTTAAATACAACACAATTTCCTATACAAGAACTCTCTAAAGTGCCCCATGAAATAACTACTACAGATAAATTATTAGAAATAGCCAAAAAATTACGTGAGACAGATGTTAGTATGAAGGAGTGAAAATAATCACTAACTTCTAATTATTAGAGAGAATATTATACAGGTAGTGAATGTGTTATTTGTGGAAGTGAAATAGAAATAAATATTTTTTAGAAATGATTGATTCTTGTTCTGAAACTATCTATAGCTACCATTGATAAATATACTTCATTTGTTGTGGGTTTTATCGTCCTTCTGCATTTACTATTACTGTATAGGGTTTAAATTTGACATGGAAAATTGTGAATAAAAACCACACAGAAATTACAACTTTTTTTTACAACTGACGTTTTCTCAAAATAGGTTGAAAAATGTTACCACTGGTCTTCAAAAACTATACATGCTAATCTTGACTGATAATTGGAAACTAAATTTTTCTGTCTGAAATCCTTTCTGAATATATTGATATGATGTAGTTTTTATTGATCTAATTTATGGGATATTATTAGAAATAGGAACTAGGTGAAAATATAAAGTGGTTGAATGCATCAGTCTCTATTATTAGATAATGTTTTCTTTAGATTGTTTCACGAAGGAAAATAATTTTGGATGACTGAAGCTGCAGCTTAAAGGATTATATCATATTGATTTCAATGATGGTAAATTACACCAAATTATCAGATGTGAAATAAGATTTGACCTAAAATAACAGTTAGCTAGAACAGAAGAAGCTAAATGAAGAAATAACAACATATGATTCATTCTAGAAATGAGTTGGTCTGTGCCTCGAGGAATAAAAGGCATGAAATGTTTATAATTACACTTTCAGGCTGTAATATAGCTAAAGGAATAGTAGCTAATTTGATTAATTTTAGATGTACAAAATGGCCACCATCCAAATTGTGTTATCAATATGAATAACTGGTTGGCCTGCCTTCCGAATCTATAATGAAAGAATTATTGTATAAGCTCTCCTGACAAATTACATCTCGAATTGCATTCATTATATCCAATTGATAATTTGTGTGTTAGGAAAACTAATGTAAACTTTGTAATGGTTGAGCGTAGAGTCAAGTCAAGAACATAACTAGAACTGTTCTAAACTCATCAGTTTGCTAAACATCTAACAAACAATGGGTATGTATGCTTTCAGACATCATACCATATATATTTACAAGCCCTAAATTTCATCTTTTAAAGAAATAAATAAAGGATATATTCTGTACATTTCATAATATTAAGAGAGACAAGTTAACTGCATTATTTCAAAGCAAGTCTATTATGAAAGATACATTGTTATGATTTCCATATAAATTTCTTGTTCATCCATGGCTGCACGTTAGGCACATCATTTTGTGTACAATAATATAAAGAATCTCAATATGTAATACTATATGCAGCTGTAAAAAAATTAGTTCCAAGAAGTATCCAAAGCATTATATATAAATACCATATTTTTCAGGATATATATTAACTTATATATGGATGAAGGTAAAAATAGAACCCCCCTCCCACACTTGTCAGCAACAGCCGACATTGTCTGCTAAATAATAGCAGTCTAAAACTATAATTGCTATTCCAATCCAAATACTTGTCAACCTTTCTAAATATATACAGCTTGTTTAATTTTTATTTAAATACATAACCCACATTTGAATTATACTTATAAACAACAGAAAATTATATCAAAATATAATATTTCTTCTGACATTATTGGAACCGCAGTGGCTCAGTGATTAGACCCATGGCTCACTAACCACCAAGCAGGTCTGGGGTTCACTTCCAGTGTTAGCTGACAATTAAAGTTCTCTAGGATTTTTCCAGCACGGTTTTCTCTTGCCAGGGGTGAAGGACAGATCGAGGAACTGAAGTGTCCAGTCATTTGGATGAAAAAAAATAGAACCCCCCTCCCACACTTGTCAGCAACAGCCGACATTGTCTGCTAAATAATAGCAGTCTAAAACTATAATTGCTATTCCAATCCAAATACTTGTCAACCTTTCTAAATATATACAGCTTGTTTAATTTTTATTTAAATACATAACCCACATTTGAATTATACTTATAAACAACAGAAAATTATATCAAAATATAATATTTCTTCTGACATTATTGGAACCGCAGTGGCTCAGTGATTAGACCCATGGCTCACTAACCACCAAGCAGGTCTGGGGTTCACTTCCAGTGTTAGCTGACAATTAAAGTTCTCTAGGATTTTTCCAGCACGGTTTTCTCTTGCCAGGGGTGAAGGACAGATCGAGGAACTGAAGTGTCCAGTCATTTGGATGAAAAAAAAAGATCCCTTTACATACTGGTGTGTACGTAAAAGAACCCTTGAAGGTTAGAATTTGAAGTAAGAATGGGCCGTAGCGCCACTGTCCAGGAAAATCTTTTCAAAAAGTACACTGTATAGCATATGCCCGTCTTCATTAAACCCATATTGCATTTCATTACCAACCTTTTGGAAATTTCTACCTTTAGCCCTATCGGTGCAGAAAAGTAGAACATAAAACCACATTGAATTTTATTTCAACACTATTATAGTTAAAATCTACATAATGTAAAGGCAATTTGCTGAAAATTTCTGTCAAATTGATCCACTATGAACTGAGAACTAAGTGAATGAAAGTTCCGCTTAGCCTTGATCATCATTACTGAAGTAACTAAGACAAAACTAATAGCCTCGATTATCCATTTAATCGTTAATCATGAAGGGAAGTTTTGCAGCTAATCGGACAACAACCCAACAAATATCGCAGGCAAGCCTTGACATCAAGAGCTGATTATGGTCTGGAAAAGTTAAATAATGTCTAACTTTCCATAACATTTCAGGCCGAAAGAAAGACCTACAATAGGCAGATTTTGTTTTGTTATGTTCCAAAGTCTTGACCAAGCATATACCTTGGCTTACCCTAAGCCGGAAATGCTCTTGTGATCAAACTTAGTCAAGGTATTGATGTGATGAAACTATACACCAAGTTTCATCCCTTTCACTTAATTAGAACCAAGTTATCATGTCTTAAAGCATCAATCAATCAAATTGCTTATTGCTTTTTATCCTGAGCAGAAAATATTCATTATCAAACTTAGTCAAGGTATTGATGTAATGAAACTATACACCAAATCTTATCACTTTCACTTCATTAAAACCAAAGTCACCATGTCTCAAACTATCAATTAAAGGAGCTAAATCGCTAACATTTGGGACCTAGAAATTCACAAAAGTGGTTCGCAAAGCATATAATACTGTAATATGAATGTATATAAACTGATTTACATTCAATGGTTTCCGTTTTTACTCCAATTTCAAATCAGTTATGTTTGGCGAAATAAGCCAGCAATGTGCAAAAGTCTAGCGTCTAGTTTTTCCAGTCTACATAACTCTGTTTGACTTGGAGCAATGTGTCTAGTCTCGTCTCTCAAGTCTCTCAATACAACTGGGGCTGAAGCGCATTATTGTACACAATTCGTGTACCAATGTTAAAAAAATTTTTTTATCTTAAATATCCGATATCAGAAGCTCATCTTTTCCCGGTAAGTTTACATCATCAATGTTGATTTTAATGGACCAATAATTTGTGTTTTCGATGTTGACGATTTTGGAGGATTTTGAGTTACGGACTTAGGTCCTTTAATCAAATTGAATATATCTGCTTACTGTAATCATCAAGGCACTGACCTAATAAACACCTACACCAAGTTTAAACATTCTAGCTCAATTAAAATGAAAGTTATTATGTTCTTCAAAAGGCAGGGGACAAAAATAAATTCAGCCAAGCAAATAAGTAAAAAACTTATTTTGTGGGATGCAAAATAATATGGCTTAAAATTAAACCTATATTTTAATTTGAATAGCCCATTCATTTCAATACAAAACCATTAACCCATGTGCTGTGGTTCTTTTTTGTGATACTGACAATAAAAAGTACAAATTAGAAACACTAAATGATTTTTTGAAAATCATTAAAGCGAGCGTTATCAATATTTAATACCCCTTTCATAAAATTTGCGATTACATATATATTCAATGAATACTGATAATCGACAGCAAGAATGAATTGTTTGTGTGCAATTGATGCTCTTGTTGTTTTCTATAGTGCTTACTGGTGTGCATCCACTGAGAAGAAGATTGTGTTGTGTTCAGTCTTCCGTACAATGGCTTCAAACATAATGCATTATGTGAAACGGCTCTCTAACTGTCAGGTAGTAGGGAAACCTGTGAATACAACTATAATTACTTAAACGATATTGACAAAGTGCTCTGTTCAATAAAAAGTGTAAGCTGTATCTTTCAGTTATATTGAATTCACTTTGCGTCAATTTCCAGGCAATTAAGTATTAGTTATTAATTGGTAAATAATATGACACAGTCAATAGCCCTACCTACCAACTGAAATAATTAATTGAAATGAATGTTTAGAACTAATTTTAAAGTGGATATTTGCAACAAAAAAAAGGACGTCAAATTCTGATTTTATTCAAGAAGAATTTGGGGTTAAAAATGATTGAATGTAACAGACATTTTATATTTGTAAGTTTGATAGCTTGAACAAGGAACATCAAAGGTGTTTTAAAAGCTTTCCATTAATGTCTGGCAGGATCAAACAATGGGCAACACCATATCTACATCATCTGACATTTCAGGCAATATCTTTCTAACATGACACATACTTGATATGATTATAATTCTTTCAGTCAAGGTCTATTTATACATTAACACATTATGTTAGTTTCTTTAAACAGTGCATTTGTATGATGTAACTCATATGTGAACAATAAGAGTGGTAACAATGAACCAGTGTCCTTTTGCCATGAAAAATATAATTTGAGTGCATAAAAAATATGTATCTACAGTATACAGTAATTGATGTTCCATCAGTTTGTTCTTCCATCTTCAATAAACACTATAGTAATTATAAATGTCACAAAGTGTACAGAACATAATACAAGTATAGGTACATGCAGGGGTCCTATTATTACCATCTGATCTTGGTTACTTTATCTGTGTATACCATGAAAATAAGTTATATAATTCATCTATTTCTAGATCGTTGTAGTACAGCATTCTGATTTAAACATCTCTAAATTTTAGTTGATCTGTGGAATGTAGTCAGAGCCTGATTAACCTTGTGTGTGTATGATTGGGGGCGGGGGGGGGGGCTGTATTAAGAAAAAACAGGATAGAATCCAATGTCACGCAAAAATTGTAGGGACAATATTGAAAAAGAGATAACCGATTTGGTGCACATTCAGATGTATATTCTGTCTTGGTGAGTAACTACCGGTAATACTAATCTTGTGATAAGAAATTGATCAGGTTTATCAAAACTTGCAATCTAATCCACAAATATATAATATGTTGTTTTTTCTAGTTTTCATTCTGAAGCAATTTTTCATATTTCATATTGAGCATCTCTTTTTAGATAAATTACTTTTATTGAATTCAAATTTCTATCTACTAATCGACTTGATAAATTTTGTGTCGAGATGGCTAAATGAGACCTGAATTTCACTTACTAAACAGGCATTATGCAAGAGAATTGAAATGAAAAAGGGTTTAACGTCCTCCTGTTCTGTTCCTAAACTGGGCTAATGAAGATGTGCATTTGCCATACAGTGTGCTATGAGAAAAATTGAAAACTGCCTATTGCAGGTCTTTCTTTATGTCTTAAATCTTATATAAATTATAAATATTATATAGATTAACTAACCAACACCATAATCAAATCTCGATGCCACCAGATACTTCAGATTTGAATCAGAATTAAGTACGATTTGAGGTGGTTGGTTCAATGTAAAAATGGATAAACTAAATTTTGTTTATTATTGTAACAATGGTAGCAATGACAATTGAGGCTACACTGTTATTGTCAAGGCTTAGAGTGAAGTAATTTGACTAGAACTTTCAACATATGTCCCTTTCATAATCTATTTTGTAACTATTATAGTGCGAGCTTTCAGCACTTTATCTAATCTTACATAAAGTCCCTTTAATTTAAAAAAGGTCACTTTTGAAAAACAATCAAACTATATAACAATGATTGTAGACTTGTGGACGACAGACAGGGATGAAGACAATATTGACTTCAATTCAATGTGAACATATAATAGATGTAAATATGTAAACAAGGAGAGCTTGGTTATTACATTGCTGACAGCTGATAATTACTGCATAGTTACTAATGAAGCTAATGTCACCTGTGTCATGCAGCTAACCATTAACTCTTCTCTTTCCATTTCAAAACTATTAATTTCCATCAGTATTTCAACACTATTAGTTAAAATCAATTAGACATAGAATAATCTGTAATAAATATGAGAAAGAGTTTTTAAGGGGAAGTAACCTGATATAACTGGGGCCTGTCATAATAATGTACAATTTTTATTAAAACGTAAGCAACTAATTACACCTTAAGTTTCAACCAGTTTTAAGTCTAAAGCATATTTTAAAGATATATTCCCTCAAGCATTATTGGGTCATCTGTCCTGGTATTAATTGCGTACAGCCCATTTTGGTGGTTACACAGTAATTATTATGGTACATATGCACAGTCGAGAAGCCTATTGATCATGTCCGTATTACTATGTTGCCTTGACTTAGCCTGTACAAATTTACATACCTATTACGAGCTCTTCACATAACTATGTTGGGAACAGTTTGTACAATTACTAGAGATCTGGACTGGTATGGCACACTTTCTCAACACCAAGGTTTAATTAGTTAATTCATAATTTAAACCGTTTTTTGTGAGTAAATGAAATGGAGTTCAGTAGCACATCAGCACCAACCGTTCCAATAGATGACATGTACTTATTATAACCTTTAGCAATGGATTGAGTTTCATGGATAATAACCTATCAACTGAAAATTCACAGTAAACTCAAAGCAATCTGCTAATTTCTCATTTCAAATTTGTTAATAATAATCCTATATTAATCCTATAATTAACTATTGCCACCTCAGAAATTGGCAAAAATATAATTTTCAACTTTAAATTCCAAAGTTGGAAAATGGCTGACCCATGTTTTCAATAGCAAAAAAAAGGGGAGGTAATTGTTTAGTTATTTCCTGTGTCATAGATATTTAAGGGTGGGAAATAATAATGCCCATGATTGTATAATAGTGAGTTGATAACCTATTGAGCAAATGACATAGAAATAATTATGTTTTGACTTTCTTAGAAAAATTCTAATTTCTCATTTCAAAATAGAAGGATTTGGCATAATCTTAAAGGTCAAAGAATTATAGAAATGGTCAATTGGTTACTGTAAAGCAATTCTTTCTGTTAAAAACAAAATTTTAAATAAGATTGTTACTAAAATTGGTTTCTGAACACTTTCAGCTTGCAGATAGCTGGCCAACCAGCGACAATATTTATTGCAAAATCTCTATTTTAATTACTCATCTTTAATATACATATTCCATTACATGCACCAAATGTTCTTATATTGAATATATATTAATATATAAATATCATGTGTAAAGAATAATAACATGAAGGAAAAATGAGGTTTCTAGGGAAAGTTTTGATAGACAATAAAAGAGACTGGATGAAGTGGAGTTGTAATTTTTGTGCTTGAGTCGGTAAATCATTAAGTCTGGTGCCATGATTATAAAGAAATGAGATGGGAGATTCTTTATGACTTCACCACTTGATGAAATCTTTTATTGATATTTTCTGATTAATATTTACCAAGCTGAACAGATTCTATGCCCAAATTTCATCTATATTGTATAATTAATGGTGACTGCATATCTCTAATACGGCCAGCTGTCTATTGAAGACTATGTATGAAGAAACGAGGACCTAACAAGATAATCAATGCAGTGAGGAACCTACCACCCAGCCTCTAAAAAAGCAATATTTCCCATCTCCTAGGTTAATAACTTGATTGTCCTTATTAATGACTTTAGGTTGTGCGTAAGCGCTCCAATTACCAGGCAGAGAGCGAAGGGGTCGTAGAGCATCAGATTTTCTGCTGCTTGCCACCATAATAGTAAATCAATTTATATCGCAAGCCATAACTATCCAGAACTGTAGAAAAAAAAACACCTTCCAATTCACAGTTATACCAGTAGGAGTTTATTGAATAAATGCTCATAAATGTTTCTTAAAACTATGCATGTCAGCTTTCATTTTGAAAATGACAGCAAATTAAAAGCAGACAGACTATCAGGATTGTAAAGATCATGTGGGTTGGCTAATAATGAAGTAAAAACTGATCATAGTGCTAGTATTGAACTACAGATGACTGTTTTAACTGTAAAACTCTACATGTAGTTATTAATCCAGCACAGACATCTAATATTTGATCATTAAGATTACAATTATTACTACATGGTGTACATACAGCTAGAAAACATTCAAAATGTCAATTGTCTGAGAGTAAAGATAGAACCCAGTATGTATTGTTTTAATCAGTTTAAGATACTTTTCTTTTTTATCCCATAATCTTTATTGCTTTCAAAATTATTTTAATGTCAGATTCATTTTAGAATGACAAATAGTTTGTAATTAGAAAGCCGATAGTCCTGTAGTTATAAAATAGGGAATTGTATGGTGGGTATTCAGTACTTTTCTAAAATTGTACAAGATAAAGTACATGATGTTGCTGTCCATTAAGCCACAGGTTACTATAATTAATCATTGTTTAGTCCAAATTTTGGAACCTCATCAAACAAATCTGTTACAGATGGATTTAAAAAAGATCACTAGTTTAAATTTGTTTACTGTTGCAAGATTGACAGTGGACTTGTCATCAAAAGAGTATGAGACAAAAATTCAGGTTAGTTGATCAGTGACCAATTTCAAGCATCATACATACTGAACTTATTTTCTTGTGCTTTCCATAGATCAGTTTAATTGAAATAAATATTATTATATGCATTTGCTCTATTACATATTGTCCTATAGATCTTCAAACTCGTATTCTTCAAAAGATAAGCACATTACTTGTCTAAGCTCTGAATAAGCCATTGCCATGGGTACTCAAAACAAACCGATTAACTGTGAATGAAAAATAAGAAACCTGATTACAACCCGATTACTGAGTAATCCTTGGATATAGCAAATACCAAATCGAAAAAAAAAGAATTTAAAAAATAAGACATCATCAAACACTTTTAAGATTGTCATGTTGAATTAGAATAATGTTAATCCTTACTCTACAATGATACATAATGTACTTATAAACTTTATCCATACAGTATTGTCAATGTTTAAGATAAAAAACAATTTTTCAAAAAAAGAGTTAAGCATGCTAGTTGCTTGATATTAACATATATTAATGGTATGCCACAAGTGGCTGTATCCTGAGTGTTGAGCAGTGTCAAGACAAACCAACCATCCGATTTACCTTATCGCTAACTAAATTTGTTTATCAGAACTGTATACAATTCTTCCTTTTGATCCCGTCTCCCCAATATTGACACCTATTGTTTTCCTTTAAAACAAACAGCTCTCTTCATACAGCCAAGTGCAGGGAGACTTTGTTTTGTTTGGCTTGATTTGTTGCGGATCTAACTCTGGTTGTGAAGAGTTTAGTAGACCTCACATACTAATCTTGTGCTAAGAAAATGATCTGGCTTATCAAAACCTGTACCCTAATCCACAGATATAACTAAAATTTGTTTTTTTCTTCCGAGTTTTTTCATATTGCTACACAGAGCATCTGTTTTCAGATCTTAGCATTTGGAGCTTGGTATTAGATGTCAAAAATATAAACATGTAGACATAAATTTTTTTGATATAAACGTTATACAATCAGAAGTAGGCACGCCACTTCTGAATGTTGATGCATAAAATTATGAGATATATTTGTCAATCAGATGTGCTTTTCTACAATTTCAAATTTGTAAGTTATATTTTTAAAATTTATGAAAATAAAGCCTTAAAATAGACTGTATCCATAAACAGTCCTAACTTGTTAAAGAATATTCCTTATAATCCTATAATTCACTATTGTCAGCTGAGAAGTTTGCATAAAAATCATTTTCAACTTCAAATTCAAACATTGGAAAATGGCTGCCCCATGTTGTCAATAGCAAAACAGGGGAGGTAGTTATTTCCTGTTTATGTAGTTATTTCCTGTTTCATAGATTTTTAAGGGTGGGTAATAATGCCCATGATTGTATAATAGTGAGTTGATAACATATTGAGCAAAAGACATAGAAATAATTATGTTTTGAAAGTAACAAATTACATTGACGTCAAAATTATATCCCAGCTTCAGAAAATAGGCTCAATAAGCTTTTTTTCACTTTAAGTTAATATTAACAAGATTAAACAAAAAATATTTTTTGTTATGTAGCACATGATATTCTGAAATAATATTTACAATTATGGCAAAAATAATGAAAATTTGGTACACCTACTTGTTACTATCCATATTTAATTTATGACCTGGCTTTACATTTACATGATAAATACTGACCAGCGGCTGCCAGGCAGGATACGCCCACATTTTCGGGAGATGGTTAGAGAACAAGCAAAAGCGAAAGTGATTTTTCCTACAATCAAAGGCTATAATTCATTAAATTACAATTTGATATGCGAAAATATCGAAAAGAATCAAAGAATCAAGATTTTTAGGTTATAAACATGCATTTCAAGTTTCATCAAAATCGAATCAAAATTATATCCCAGCTTCAGAAAATAGGCTCAATAAGCTTTTTTTCACTTTAAGTTAATATTAACAAGATTAAACAAAAAATATTTTTTGTTATGTAGCACATGATATTCTGAAATAATATTTACAATTATGGCAAAAATAATGAAAATTTGGTACACCTACTTGTTACTATCTATATTTAATTTATGACCTGGCTTTACATTTACATGATAAATACTGACCAGCGGCTGCCAGGCAGGATACGCCCACATTTTCGGGAGATGGTTAGAGAACAAGCAAAAGCGAAAGTGATTTTTCCTACAATCAAAGGCTATAATTCATTAAATTACAATTTGATATGCGAAAATATCGAAAAGAATCAAAGAATCAAGATTTTTAGGTTATAAACATGCATTTCAAGTTTCATCAAAATCGAATCAAAATTATATCCCAGCTTCAGAAAATAGGCTCAATAAGCTTTTTTTCACTTTAAGTTAATATTAACAAGATTAAACAAAAAATATTTTTTGTTATGTAGCACATGATATTCTGAAATAATATTTACAATTATGGCAAAATAATGAAAATTTGGTACACCTACTTGTTACTATCCAAATTTAATTTATGACCTGGCTTTACATTTACATGATAAATACTGACCAGCGGCTGCCAGGCAGGATACGCCCACATTTTCGGGAGATGGTTAGAGAACAAGCAAAAGCGAAAGTGATTTTTCCTACAATCAAAGGCTATAATTCATTAAATTACAATTTGATATGCGAAAATATCGAAAAGAATCAAAGAATCAAGATTTTTAGGTTATAAACATGCATTTTCATCAAAATCGAATCAAAATTGTGACCTATACTGGGTCCACAACCTTGATATACCATATTTTAAAACTATTAGCGTACAAACGGCGGCCATTATGTCTGGCAATTATGGTCCGATTTCCCTGAAATTCAAACTCAACCTTCCGTATGGTGTAACGGTGATAGAGTCAAGCGTTTTTTTAAATCGGTTAATAATCGTGACCTCCAGAGGGACCATAGGCGATTTTTCGGACAATCAGGGGCCATAATTCAGGAAGTTATGATCTGATATTTGAAAATAACAAAAGGAACCAAGATCTTTGGGTTATAACCATGCATTTCAAGTTTCATCAAAATTGAATCAAAATTGTGACCTATACTGGGTCCTCAACCGTGATATACCATTTTATAACAGTATTTGTGTACACACGGCGGCCATTTTGTATGGCAATTTTGGTCCAATTTTTCCGAAATTCGAACTCAACCTTCCTTAGGGTGTAATGGTGATATAATCAAATGATTTTTTGAATCGGTTAATTATTGTAACCTCCAGAGGGACCACAAGCTAAACCAAGACAATTTTGCGTATAATCAGGGGCCATAATTCAGGAAGTTACGATCCGATATGAGCAAATATCGAAAGGAACCAAGATCTTTGGGTTATAACCATGCATTTTAAGTTTCATCAAAATCGAATTAAAATTGTGACCTCTACAGGGTCCACAACCTTGATATACCATTTTTTAACAGTATTCGTGTACGAACGGTGGCCATTTTGAATGGTAATTTTGGTCCGAAATTTGAACTCAACCTTCCTTAGGGTGTTACGGTGATATAATCAAACGGTTTTTTAAATTAGATAATAATTGTGACCTCCAGAGGTACCACGAGCTAAAATAGGTGATTTTTCGGACAATCAGGGGCCATAATTCAGGAAATTACATTCTGATAGGCGCAAATATCGAAATGAACCAAGATCTTTGGGTTATAAACATGTATGTAAAGTTTCATCAAAATTGGTTCAAAATTGTGACCTCTATTGGGTCCACAAGCTAAAAATGTGATTCTTCGTACAATCAGGGGCCATAATCCATGAAGTTTTGATCCGATACATGCCAATATCGAAAGCAGCTGAGATCTTTTGGGGATAAACCTATATTTCAATTTTCGTCAAAATCGGACAAGAATTGTGACCTGTAGAGAGTCCACAAACAATTGTGGACGGACGTCCGGACGGACGTCCAGACGGACAGGGGCGACGACATAATACGTCCACATGAAAATGTGGGCGTATGTGGGCGTATAAAAATGAAAATATCTTATCTTCTTTATTAAAAGGTATTGAAGAATTGCATCAATAGCATAATCAATCGTCAAAAGATATAGCAGACTTCCATGTACAGATTGTGCAGTTTCTGGGCCAAATTTAAGCTTTCATAAACCCTGTTTACATTACAAATTTTAAGCGTACCAGGAACGGTACCAGCAACTGCTCTCTTCGTGTTTTTTTGTAGTGTAAACAGGACAAACTGAAGTGATGTGGTGTGAGCACTGTGCAAGGAACGGCTCTCTTTAAATTTTCGTAGTGTAAACACTAACTGGTCTGAGCCTGGATCGCTGCGCATGTGCCAAATAGACCTTGACGTTTTTTCCTCACGAAAGTTGACGGCTCTGACATCAGTTCTGAGTAATACAAGCTATTTATAAACGACATGATTATTCGTTTTCATCTCCTCTGGTAGGGTGAGATCATTGAATAACTCGAAGAGACTGCTAATTTATTCAAAATAGGCATCAAAATTGTTAGAAATTGAACATTCTTTCTTGATTCCTTTCCTACTCTCAATATATATCAGAAAGAAAACAAAAAAGAAAGGGTCAAACGTACCAAAATCAGTTGTTTTCATCCGGGTAACTTGCTTAGGAACTGAAATTAACTTTTCTGTGAAGAGTTCCACTGTTGGCTCGCTTGGCACGGTTCCAAGACCAGTAATGTAAACGGGTCAATTTCTTGAAATTTATTGCGGCTGGTTACGGTGCCCAGTACAGCATGTTTATAGCGGCCAAGTGTAAACATGACTTTTGTATCCAATGCCTTATATGGTATGTGGCATTATATGGTAATTAGAGTTCAAGGCATTGATTGGTATGATAGTGACTGACCCATTCTCATGCAATTGCAAGGTGATGGCAGAATTGCAAAATTTTTGTGAAAGCAGTGATTGGTTCTACAGTGACCCATAGTCATACAATGTGATGGCAGATGTTCTATTCTTTGAACATCACGTGTATGCAGATAACGCAGCTATAAGTTTGGGAATTGTTAAGTAATCTAGCAACGTCCAGATGTTGTAAAACTCGCAGTCGTTGCTTTAGGAACATGACATAGTACAGAAACAGAGCCTTAACTGGTGTGAATAATGATATCCTTACCCCTCTTGGCAATAAAAATGAGGTGTTACTGGTTCTTCTTGATTCAAGTGTTGGCTTCGACACAATCGACCAGTCACTACTGTTAAAATGGCTTCATGATGTTTTCTGACTTCAATCCAGTGTGCTGAATTGGTTCTGGTCATATCTCACATCTGTTACCAATCTATTGTGATTAATAATGTTAAATCTTCCTCTCTAGAACTTAGATTTGGTGTGCCTCAGGGATCAGTGCACGGACCATTGTTCTTTACCGCTTATAGTATATCACTCTTCCAGGGCGTATTTTGAAGTCATTCAAGCTGAATTATCATGACTAGATGCGGATGATACTCAATTAAACCTGAAAATGAATGTCTTTGAGTGTCTAAACTTCAATCGTGCATTGATGCTGGATGAAAAAAAACTTCTTAAAGCTGAAAGGGGCCATCCCGATAACATTTTGGGGGTTAAAACTGCTTAATTTTGTATGAAAAGCCCTAAATAGCCTCTAATTTAGATCCGAGCAACTTCTTCAAGCTATGTGATACGTTTCCAAACAACTTCCAATCGCCGGTATGGCTCGGTGGCCGAAGACTTGTGTTCTGTTTGCATTACACAGAAGTGTCTGGATAAAACGAGTCTATATATGTGCAGCTTTCAAACTAACCCTATTGACTCACTTTTAAAGCTCTCTATTGGTATCAAATATAGTCGCGCTTATCAAGTAAAACGACCATAACAATTTAAAAGAAAAACTTAAAAGAGCTAGTGTCCAGTTAAGCTTTTTTTGCATTCACGTCCAAACTACTCAATATTTTGAACTGAAATTTTCAGACAAGGTAAATACCCTATTCCTCTATATTTTGGCGTTTAAATTTCATACGTTCATGAACGTGTAATTTTCAGATTCTTTCAAATTCGGGCCCACCCCTTTAATGGTGATAAAACTGAGTTTGTGCAAGTGGGTTCTAATCATCTTTTATCCAAAATATCTGTTAGTAATATCTCAATCGGTAATGATGTTATTAACCCAATTAATAGTGCTCGAAACCTTGGTATAATTTTGCTTCAAAAATATGCCAAAGAGCAGCTTTGGTTTGATTTTGGGACATTATTATTACTTTTATAAAATTGGCATTCATCAAGTTGCTGATTCTCACACAAAGGTATGACAGTAAAGAATTACATACAAGGTGATTGACAAGTAGTAATCAACAAGTAATAATCAACTATTTGTAGATTGATTTATGACAATAGTGACTTGATCATTATTTTCGCTGCATCCGACTATAATCGACTGATTAAGATCCCTATACGAAAGCCATCATAGCTGCATAGCAGTTCTAGCTTCAAGTTATGTCTGTTTTGTGAATGTGTTTCTAAATGTATGCATTGTTTGTTTTGTTCTTATTTTGCTGTGTGGTTATTTTGCATAGGGTGGAAGAGAGGGGGGGGGGAGACTCAAGGTACACAAACTAGGTTATTTTGGAACTAAGATATTTTGTATTTTTTGGCACAAGATTTTTGGAGTGGAGGAAGGACCAATGAGGTTCAGCAGGCTACCCAGTCCTAGTCATTTACATGCCTGAGATGAAATCCAATACTTGCATAGTAAACAGACATTATAGTCCATAATGTAAGATCACTGAGCCATTCAACTTGTGAAAAGCTACAAATTTATCCAAATATTGACCCCCCCCCCAAAAAACAAAACAAACAACCCTTCTTTTCATTTAACCTTGAAAATAAAAAATCTTATTTATTATAAAATGTCTATATATTTATTCACCTGATTTTATTTGAATCAAAATAAAAGAATTATTAATGTACATAGATTTCATTCTGTCATATCATGGTTTTGTTGAAAATACGCAATCCCAGGTATCTTTCTGATCAAATACATTCAACATGACGAGTCATTTTATTTGTCTGTGGATTAAAAGTATTTAAAAAGATTTGCCTGAAATAATTAAAATATAAGGTTCCCACTGTGTCTTAATCACATCCCTTCATTGTATTGATTAATTCCTTGGGAAAAGGGAGTGTTATTTAGTGTTTGAAAACAAAATTAATCCCAGTATTAAGCTGCGTTTGTGTTGACCTTTAATCCTGTGGACAGACTAAGTTCACAGACAATCTATGATGACATACCTCGATAAAAGAAAAAAAATAATATCAAGATATTTTACATTACTAGATTAGAAGAACAAATCTTTGATTTCCCTTGGCTTTGTATTTCATTCTTTACATACTATGACACAAACATTTTCCTTGTGGGATATTAATTTATTTCATGTTAAAGTAGCACCAACTAAAAGGCAAATGCCAAAAGTACTAGAGGCGTTTATCAATAATCAATATTATACACGAAAAAGGATAAATCTTTATTTATAGATAATATATATTATTATATGTATAAATATTTCAATTGTAACTTATTTTTTTGTCTATTTTTAATTTTTTTTTGAAAGAAAACCTTGTTGATTCAAATTTATTTTTGTACACAAAGGTTATAATTAAAAAATTCATCTACTCATGCCCATAAATCCATAACAAAATTGACCCATAAATATGAGTATAATTCCAGTCTCAAAGATATATAGCTTGTAACTAAATCCCCAACAAATTACTTAACTTTGACCAATTGACTTATCACCTGAACAAGTTTAAAGAAACAGAAATATTTTCTACAATTTGTTAATAAGAGAATTAAAAGCAGAATCGGATCAATAATTTGAATAGAAAAATATTATTGTGCAATAATATGCTTTAAGTGCCGACTTAACACTCTACTTTTCGGCACTGATTCGCAAACCACACACCTAACACACATCCAATGACAAACAAAATAAAATAATAGTCTTAAACAGACAAGTTTTTAATTTGATTCGAATGAAATTAAAAGTGAACAGGCAAAGTTTCATACAGTTGCTGAATTTTATGTTGATGTTCAAGACCCAATGGTTTTTAGTTTATATGTGGAAGTATCCAGAAAAAACTGATCTGAAAAATGTAGACATTTAGATGAACAAAATCTTGGAGATGGAGAAGATGTTGTGATATTTAAAGGAATCAAGAACGTAACTCCAACAGTTATCAGAATTTGCTGAAAATCAATTGGCAAATTTCAAATCAATTGGTTGATAACTTTATCCCCTAGATTCTAGAGCATACACATATTTCTACCTTATTAAGAGACATAATTTTGACATTAATTATCAGTAATTGTTGAAAATCAATAGACTTTAATAAAGAATTACTTTATCCTGAGCAAAGTAATCATTGTTTGTAGATTTGACAAAATATGTGTTCATTGATTGTTCATTTTTGTAATTGCGGTGCTGGTTATTTGAGTCTTAGCCTTGCTTCTCCATTTTTGAATGGAAGCATTAATTGGCTGAACTGTTCTAATCTACTTAAAATCAGAGCTCTGTTCGATGGCATCGACAGTTGATTATGGTCTTGTCATGTTGATAAATGTCTAATTAATAATTTACATAATATTTAAGGCCTAAAGAAAGACCTGCAATAGACTAATTTAGCTCTAGAATAATGAATGCCCCTAAAGATACATTTATTTTTTATCCCTTAACCTTTATTGCTTTCAAATTATTTAAAAAGTCAGATTTTTTGGGGATGACAAATGGTTTGTAATTAGAAAGCCGGTAGTCCTGTAGTTATAAAATATCATTTAATAACTGTTATTTTTAGTGGTAAAAAATAAAACCCGAAACAAAAAAATAACAGAGGAGATAATGCTAGGGCCCACAATATTTAGTCTAACTGTCCTGTCAGCCTTGAAAATTATTGACATTAAAGAAAACTTATAGAAAACAACTACAACAAAACATTTTTATAGCACCATACTTCCAAGAGATAAAATTCTGATAATAGGAAAAAAAAGAAGAAATATTGAATATAATATTAAATTTTAACTACAAAGTCCAAAAAATAAAACTCATTGACAAAAATGTCTTCATCAAGAGATGTATATCAAACCAGGGACTTCTCTTTTCACAATCTGTCAAGATTCCTTCACAAAAAAAATGAAACTTCATTGCCAGATGATATCATTAAATTCACTGTCAGTCACCCTTGTTATGACTGGCTCAGTAAACCCTGTATAAATTCAATGTGAAAAAAAGGCATTATCAAAATTATTCCTTTTACGCCTCATAACATGTAATTTATAGAAAGAAAAACAAAAATGCTTCCGATTACTTTGGGGGTCATTTTTTAGAAGCTGCACTTAGGAGTCAGAAGAATGATGACATGCTATCTAGGCAGGGGTTGCAATCAAATTCTGACATTTTTCATTAATAACTGGCCAGCGCTTGTCAAATCGCTCTCACACTTTTCCCTATGACAAACAGTTAATAACAAAGATTGCTTTAAAAATCAGCTCACACACAGTGAGGCCTTAACTAGAAAATTCATCTGTTGTTTAATTAGGAGACAAAACCAGTTTTTCTACAAAATCAATAATTTCAGAAATTTTTACCATCCACATGTACTGATTACATGATTTGAAATGTGACAGGAGTGAAAGCCTTGACCTGTTTCTGTTGTATTTACCATTGACATTTTAAATAATTAAAGTTGATACATAAGGTATTTAGATATAATTTTCAAAATGTTATATTAAAACTCTAATGAGAATAGTCAAATAATAGAAAGTAATAAATGTAGGTTTGACAATTACTGATGTATTATATTTATTCAAATATTAATGAATATTATGTAAGCTCATCAAAATTTCACATAAGTAAATGAAATGGGGCTTATTTCTGGGCTAATGAGGACACAACACCTTTGATTTTTTGTTGCATCCGATTGACTGCACCAACCGCTTTGTTGTCCATGATGTAATAATTTCTTTTAACCACAATAACATTTATTCATTTTTTTTAAACAAAAAGCCCTGACAAAGCTTGATGAATCAAATATAATTTTTGTTTTCTGCATGGATTAATTGTAGACAAAATTTTAAGTATAAAATGAAGATTAAAGAAAATCACAAAAAATGATATTGTAACTACTTCTAAGTAATGGGTGGTTAAAAACGCAAATTATTTGTGCCATACAGACAGAAGTTAAGTCATAAGCTCTTGGAGTTGTTGGTCCAATTCAATGGGCTAAAATTGATGTGATGGACTTTCACTAAGCCAATTGTTGTAAATATTGCACCAACAGCAGCTATACTGTCTATGTATTTTTGTTGTAAGAAAAAAGTAATATTTTTCTTACTATTGCCTACCAGCAGCTATACTGTAACAGGTTTTTATACGTTCACATTTTCGGGTGGATGTATTAAGCCATTGCCCCTGTCCGCCTGTCTGTGTGTCACAATTTTATCTGATTTTGACAAATCGTAGTTGATTATGGCCCCTGATTGTACAAAAATTCACGTCTTAAGCTAGATGTCACGATTTTTATTTGATCTTGATGAAGCTTAAAATTTATCCTGATGATCTCTGTTCATTTTGACATAAGTGAATATCGCTTCATAACTTCCTACATTATGACCCCAATTTCACAAAAAATCATGTCACTAGCTTATGGACCCTTTTGAGGTCACAATTATTATTCGATTTTAAAAAACGTTCATATATATCACTGTTACATCATAATTATGGTTAAGTGGGAATTTTTGTGAAAATCAGACCAAAATTTTCAGTCAAAATGGCTGCCCTCCGTAAAAGAGGTCAGATTTTTTTATCCGATTTTAATCAATCTTGAAATATATGTTAATATCCCGAAGATTTCTATTCCTGTTACCACTGTTTGTCGTCGTGTATTTTGTACACGGTGAACAGTCCATATGCTGATTACACTATTTTGCCTGATTATACTTTTTTGCGCATACTGTTTTTTTAGGACTTCGAATTTTGTCTAATGGTTTGGATTGTTCGTACTTGGTTTTATTTTGTTTCAATATTGACACATGTCTGACTGGCTCCTGATTGTTCGAAATATCCAATTTTTAGCATGTTCTCTGTTCATTTCTTGAAAAATATGGGGGTATCTTGCATGGCAACCGTTTGTTTTGTTGCAACAAAGTAGTAATAATTTTTTCAATATTGCCCTACCAGCAACTATGTCGTCAATGCTATTTTTTGTTTGAAATAATAGTAAGAACTTTGGCACTTTTGCCCTTAACACAGTGAATGAATAAATGAATGAATGAATGAATGAATGAATGAATGAATGAAATGAGGTTTAATGTCCTACGCTTCTGCACCTAACCTGGGCTAATTGAAGACAGGCATACGCCATACAGTGTGCTATGAGGAAAATTTTTGCCAGGCCAGCAACTGAATTCCAACTGCCAGGGGGTCTTTTACGTCCACGCCAATGTGTACACAGGACCTCGTTTTTTTGTCCCATCCAATCAACAAATAATTGAATATAGGCCTACTAACACATATTTAGTAGATCTACTGTTCAATTTTAATAAAAGAGAAAAAAAAGAAAATTGTTGATATATTCACATTGTTTTTTATTTGCAAAATTTCAATTAAATATGGCAAGATAAGTGAATCAAGTAAACATGAATAGAGAAGCATAAATATAAAAAAACAGCACCATGTGAAATTAAATTTCCAGTAAATCCATACTTGATGATAATTAAAGCATTCTTATCATATGTTATTATTGACTGATCTGTAAATGGTTGATAATGATAAAAATAGTGAAAATGATCGAATAGAGGAGATGTTATTGGACAGGAAATAATGCAAACAATTATAGATTGGCAAGAACAATTAAATTATTATAAAAGACAATAATGATTGGTCTAAAATAATTGACTCATTAAATACAGAAACCAATCAAGGTAATCAGCGACCAACATCCTGTTGTTGGTAATAAAGAACAATTAGGGCTCAACCCTCTAACAACGGAGTGTCACAAAATGCTAATATAGAATGATTATATTTTACAGACTCGCCATGGAAACGCTAGAAAACAGGATTTTATCACATTAATTATTTAACTTTATCTAGCAATATAACAAGTATTACAATCTCTGTATTCTTTGCATCTGCTGCATTTGTCTTTCATACTAGGGCATGCTTATTATAAATTTTGTCTATTCTTATACAATTTTAAATCAAATGTGCATAATCAATAATCATCACCCCTTGGTGTTTAAGTTCTATCAATACATGTACAAGAAAGGGAGAAAAATGTAGATTTATTTGTTCATATTGTTGACATTAAATTTTGTATAATTTGTTACATCCAAACATTTTGCACCTCTAGCGTGTCCACAAGCTAAAAACGTGATTTTTCGAAAAGTCAAGGGCCATACTCCATGAAGTTTTAATCAAATTTAGTGTGAAGCATCAGCTTTATGACCAGGCAAAGTCTATCGACCAGCAAAGCCTATCATTTCAGAGTTATCTCCCTTATCCCAACACCTTGTTAACATGATAGAGACTACAGGTTGTTTTTTTTTAATTTTCGTGATGCATTGGGGTCATGGAATTATCAACCCTGCTAATCTGTCAACTATTGGCTTGGAAATGTAATACAGGCTACAGTTTTTAACAGATATTTTTCAAATGTGGTGTGATGCATTGGAGTTATGAGAGGATGAACTCTATCAATATTCAGCATTCGACAACCTTCCCTTCCAATTACCCCCCTTTCTCAAAACATTGTGAATGTGATAGATATTACACCTTTTAACAAGAGTATTTTCACGCTTGTGGATATCAGATTTCGTGAAGGTATAAATTATCTGTATCAAATCAGCTCGACATTCAAGTATAACTTCCAGATAAACTGCTATTCATCGAAAGGAACCAAGATCTTTAGGTTATAAACATGCATTTTAAGTTTCATCATCAAATTAAAATTGTGACCTCTACAGGGTCCACAACTTTGATAATTGTCGGATTTTCACAAAATTCAAATTCAAACTTCATTACGGTGTCACGATGATATAATCAAACGTTTTTTTTAAATCAGATAATAATTGTGACCTCCCGAGAGAGACCACAAGCTAAAAATGGTGAATTTTCCTATTATCAGGAGCCTTAATTCAGGAAGTTATGCTCTGATATGCGCAAATATCGAAAGGAACCAAGATCTTTAGGTTATAAACATGCACTTAAACTTTCATCAAAATCAGATTAAAATTGTGACCTATCTGCGACCTGCGTCTCGATTTTTACAATTGCCATAAACTTAGTGTTAAACTGTACGATAAACGTGATGACTTTGACTTTCCTATTGTTAACTTTCCATTTATTAGTAGTAACATTCCAATATCACCAGCTTATGGAGTGTTTGTGTCTCAGCTAATTCACAAACACACGGACGGACGGACAATTTTATGTACAATCAGTGGTCATAATCCAGTAAAGGTTCATCAATTCTGCAGAACACTTAATATCAATCCAGTTTGTCCATCTATAACCCCAATGATTCCCACCAAATTTGAAAAAGATCCATCAAAAATTACATCCTCTATTGTGTTCATAAGTTTTTTAGCAAAGAGGGTTGGGTAACTCATGAAAGTCGCAGAACACTGACTATCGAAATAGTTCATCCTCTCATGACCCCTTCACCCATAGGAAATTTGGGAAAATTGACCTCTCAAAAGAATCTGTAAAAAATATGTTATTGTACAATGTAAAAGGTAGATTTGGTGCAAAAATTGTCGTCTGTAGCTTAAAAATTGACTAAGATGCGGGCATTTGAGTTTCATGAGTTACCAATAATTTTTTTTCAAAACAAAATATATGTATCAATAATTTAATTGAGTTTCAGATATCTTGTTTTTACCATTCTAATGAAGACAAACAGGACTGTTTGTGTAGATTGCGAGAGAGAGAAATAGGGTTTAACGTCCACTCGACACAAACTAGTTTATTTCAATAATTCGCTTGAGCATAGGGGTCTCTAGCAGTGCAAAGAAACCTGAGGACCCGGAGAAAACCTACGAGTTGGACCGGGGACCCTACTCCTTGTCACGCACAACCAGGGATTCAAAACCACGACAGTTGACTCAATAACAGGCTTTATGATACAGCATGCACGTGCTAACCCTTCGGCCATCCAACCCTCCCCTATTTAGATTACGAATCTGCAACCAGATTACAGTTGACAATAGAGACTTTTGGCAAGCGGGATTTTTACCATTCGTATCACATATCCTTATCGTATACATGATACGTTGCGTCAGTGTAGTTTTAGAGTTTTGGCAGATCCTTATCAAATTTGCCCTCAGATCCGTTTCTGCCTAGTGCTTGGGCTTATTTCCACGCTTTTTGTGGCTATCTTGTTCCTTTTTTTTCATGGAATAATCTGTAGTAATAAAGTTCAAAGTCAATTAAATGTCTCTCCGTATTATTCAGGGTTAAATCTTTACCCTTAGACCAAACTTTTTTAGCGTTGTATGTTGGCAAGTTTATTTTGTGGGTTAAGTTAAGGATAATGTAGTCATTCAGTTTGATGTGTGTTGCATAAGCAGGTCTCTGTGGTTAGTTGAAGAAGAATAAAAGCTGATGTAGAATGGATGGAATATGGAAAGACGATGTTATTTGTGATTTTGTCCGTATAAATACATGAATAATATGGACCCAATGACTGAACACACCTGAAATCATTGGGAGGCCATCTGATTGAACACCATCTGAATTTTTTGACTAAAGATGGTAGGACGGAAGTTAAACATGTACTAATGTAGTGCCATGCAATCCTAGTTCAACACACCGTGTATCAGGAGGTGATAGATATCCAAAGTGTTGAAAATTACTGAAAGTTCAAGAAACACCAAAGTGACACATGCTATTTCATTACTGTGGAATTCCTTGCATCCGAATTGACTCAGTTGTTTTTCTAAATATGTGCATTTAATGGAAGCAGGTTTTCCGATGGATCAGAGATAGTGACGACTGGACAATAGTTTGAAACACATATGGACGAAATTGCATTTCATTACTTGAGAATAAACTTACCTATAATTCTTGCTTCTCGAATATATTAGTCTTTCATTCAACTTACAATCACATAAAAATTTTAATATCCTGAAAAAAATAAGCACAGGATAGCATTTAACCACTTAGTCCGGTAGCCAAACACAATATTTCGAGTGTACCTGGAAATTGGATACCAAGTTTTTTTTATGATTGATTTTAGTAGCCTATGGTGTCCACTTTCAGAGGCTGATTCCACCCCAAACCATTATGCTTGGAATACTCCACGAGAGTCACGTTCCATGACTCATTAGTTAGATACACTGGCCACGTCAACGTCATATTCTTGTACTGATATCTGCAGTTGATACGCAATATCGTCTCTCATCTGTGAACAGAACAGTTTTCCATTGCCTGTGTCGCCAGTTCTGGTGTTGTTGGGCAAACTATAAACGTTCACGTTGATGGCGAGGTGCGAGGATCGGTTCACAACAAATAATGGATGTTCCCCCTGGTGAGGCGTTGGTGCATTGTATCAGTACTGATGGGTCTTTCGTGTTATTCCACTGTGTGACATCTTGTGTGAAGGGAATCTGCATGTGCTGTCACACAACAAGGCTGTCTTGTGGTAACCCTTGGTCTACTAGTGTGGGGGAGATCATCTGTGGTGTTGGTGGCCTGATAACATTGCTGAAGGCTGTAGATGATCATGGGGGGTGTTTCTAGCGTTGAGTCTTCCAAGCGCAGGGTTCCTCTGAGCTGTTGTGAGTCGTGGCATGCTGCCGTAGTATTGTAGTGTTGAGAATGATTCAACCAGGTATGGGGGTGCATTGTATAGGGCTTGTACCAATGAACAGCATGAAAATCATGGAGAACACATTACATATACCATCTCAGAAGTCAGATTGCATTTTTGAGAACATTTCCTGGGTTCAATTCTGTGTTTTGGAAAGAGCCTTATTGCTCAGTTAAAGTTGGAGATGTAACAATTAAACAATAAAAACATTTGGCAAGTTTTATGAAATGCGTCTATTCAGAGTAACATACCAACCCGACATTTCTTTTGCTGCTTAGTATATATTTGCGGATAGAGAAGTATGAGTGGTATAATAACATCATCGGTTCAAGGGCAACATGGCTCTGAAAAGCAGGGCACAAGATGTTTTTGGAACATTCATTACACCAAAATTTACCCACAAAACACGGAAATAACATAGTGCATTTATAAAACCAAAATTTACCTACAAAACACGAAAATAACCCCCACATTCGAAGCCGTCCCTAGTGCATCTACAAGCAAGCGTACTGCACGGGGTTTCACTCTTGCATCCACATCTAATGAGCGACATGACAGACCCCGGAGTTGGTCGGTTGCAATGTTCTCAATTTAGTATCCTTCACTAAGCAATACAGTTCTGAATCAAGTTCCGGCAGATTACCATCTTATAGTAAACATCACCCAACAATAGCTTGGTTATGGGCTCTTTTTATGTTCCCTACAAATGTATCATTAATTGAGCTAGATTACATGGTGTATTTCAAGTTTTGGATGTCCATACCCTTTCAGTGTGTTTCAGGCATCGATTTGCTAGAATTTTAACCATAACATGCTGACATAAAGACAGTGACCTGTGTAATCTGTTCCTTTCCCCGACGACATAGCAGCATGTAATAGTGTCATATCGAGTAAGAGTATGAGCTGATATGTGTTTCGCCGTAGTTTGACCAATGTCAACAGTTGTGCTTTCTTTGATTGGTGATTCCATTGTAACACAATTCTTGTCAGCTTGTCATGGATAGAGCTCTTGCAAATCGATGCCTGAAACACGCTGGAGGGTATAGGCATCCAACACTGGAAAAACAATGTCATCACCATGCTGTTGTATGGTATTCACTGGAAGATCATAATTTGCCGAAACTTGATTCGGAACTGTATTGCTGGGTTAAAGATACATTAGTTTTAAATTAATCAAGCTATGGCTGAACTCGTTCTCTTTAAAATCAGAGAAATCTGATGCCAGCGAGAGTTGATTATGACCTTGATAAGTTCATGTTTAATTAATAATTTCAGGCCTAAAGATAGACGGATTTAGCTCCTGCATAATGTATGTTTAGGGACACTTGCTCCTGTGGCTCATCAGATTTGGATGCAAGAGTGACACCCCAAGTAGTACGTTTGCTTGTAGCTGTACCAAGGATGGCTTGGAATTTCTCAAGACGCTCAAGGGTGACCCAGGTTCATCCGCCAGATTCTGAAAGGGGACACCTTAGGCTACTAAAATCGATCATAAAAACCTTTGTATACAATTTCAAGGTTCAGCCAGACTAACTGGTTCATTCAGTCTATTCCAGCTTTACATACTAGTTTTACAAGATCTCATACATGAAGATAAAAAAAAAACCAGGAGGCCAAAATATACACCCAAATCATGCAAGCACTCCACAAAAGTTATACACAAAAATGTCGCCTTAATAATCAAATAAAGTAGCTGCTTTTTTTAGCTAGTTCTGTACGTATCTTGCAAAATGTTGGCGTATCTTGCATGGCAATCGCTTGTTTCTTTTGATGATAATGAAGCATTTACTATACACTAAAATCTGATTAAGAGTAAAAACATTTATTTTTCAGTTTCATCAAAATTAGATATAAATTCTGACTTAACTGCCATTAGGGTGTAACAGTGATATATTTGAAAGTTTCTTAAGATCTGATAAAAGTTGTAACAACTGGTGAGACCACAAGCTAAAAAAAAAAAAGTGATTTTTTTGTAAAATCAAGAGCCATCATCCAAAAAGCTACGGTCCGATATGTGCGAATATCGAAAGGTACCAAGATCTTTGTGTTATAATCATAAATTTCAAGCTTCATCAAGATCAGATAAAAATTATGACCTCTAGAGTATCTACATGTACATGCAAATGGAATCAAATGGGGTTAAACGTCATGCTATTCTGCTCAGACTGTGTCCACATGCTAAAAATGTGATTTTTCGTACAATCAGGGGCAATGATCCATAAAATTACGGTCCAATACATGCCAATATCAAAAGGAACCAAGATCTTTTGGAGACAAACCTATATTTTAAGTTACATTAAAATTAGATAAAAACTGTGACCTTTAGAGTGTCCCCAAACAAATTATGGATGGGTGTCCGGGGGGTGAAGATAATATATGTCCCCATGAAAATGTGGTCGTTTAAAAATGATCCCATGAAATCTCATATTTGGTCTGTTTTGTATAAGCCCTGTAATGTTTCAATCCTGACAAAACTAGACAAAAAAATGCAACATCTTACTTTTGACCTTGATTAAAAGTGTTAAACACGTAAGGGATATAATCTTTATGTGGCATTTAGTAATTGAGAAACTCATAAACAAAAAAAACTTTTTTATGGGATGAAAAAGAACAACGATTCAAAAGAGATAGTGTTACTGTCCTTTTGAGGCCCATGTTACAAAATATCAAAACAACTTCCCTGTGCTGAGATTCCTGATTTAATCAGATATGAGCGTCGAGCAGAAGATCGGATCCCAATCCAGTGTAGGGGCCATCCATAAAGTATGTACGCTCAAAATGGGTAAAATTCAGCACCCCCCTCCCCCCCCCCCTGTACGTACGTTTTGCCATTGAATTTAAGCACCTGTTTAATTTTGGCGGGACCCCCCTCCCCCCCTTCAAGCGTACGTACTTTATGTATGGCCCCATATATCGCAGGCTTGGGATGACATCAAGAGTTGATTATGGTCTGGCTAAGTTAATTAATTTCTAATTATAATTTAGATAACATTTCAGGCATAAAGAGAGACCTGCAATAGGCAGATTTATCTTTAATTGTTTTTTTGAGACATCTTAATTACTGATACCAATGTACATACACAGGAACGTATTTAAATCACACAATTATTTGTTAACTAATGATGTAACAGGGGTAGATACAGCAATTTTGAAAATGGGGGTGCAAAGTGATTTCATGCCAAACAAAGCGATACAAATCTTTCTTTTTTTTTAACCTTTCCTTATGATTTTTTTGAGAATAAACCTACGGCAAAGTTAACTAAAAAGTACAATTGTTTCATACTTCAGTCACACTTTTTGTGACATTTCATTCCATATGTTTGCACAATATCATCCTTAGCCTAATTTTTAATATCGTCCCAGAGCCTATTTTAAGGATTTTTTCACAAAGCACGGTCTCCGTGTCCACACTCGCACAACCGGTCGAACATCAAAATTTGCAAGAATTGGCATGTTTACACATACATTCAAATATGCATATTTGTGTGTCAGTTTCTTTGTTTAGACTGCATCTGTCGTCATCTTTGACCAGATTATAGGAACTGACACACCTCTTTTTCAGAGCATGGATTTTATATTTTCAAAGCATGGATTTTATATTTTCAAAGCACAGATTTTTCATCCCGTCGTAGGCACATTAAAATAGGCCCTGTATCAGCCTTAGCACAATTTTTAGCAAGTTAATTGCATATTTTATATATCCCAAGATGTGGAGCTAAGGTTCTATAAAAAGGCAAGGTTGACTAAGTGCACATATAAACAGTTTGTGAGATTCTTATTTCCACTTCATACATTCATGCAATGGTTTAGCAGATTAATGCCTGCACATGAAATCGCAAGGTCTATAATTTTATTGAGTGGCATGGTTTTGATTCCCCGCTTGTACATGACAAGAAGTAGGGTCGCTCACCAAACCACATGGGTTTCCTCCTACCGATAAAGACCCCTAAGCGCATGTGAATTATTGAAAGAAAATTGCAGTGTGTTAGTAATGAAATGACACTGTATGTGTCAAGTGGATTTCTCGCTCTTGATTTCTTACCAATATATGGAAACTACATGTAGGCCTACACCTATCATTTCCATCAAAGAGATATCAAAAAATAATGAACCTGGACCAGAGCAAACCAAACCAAATTAATTTTTTTAATAATAACACAATAGTCCTATGGATTTACCACTTCGCCCCAATTAAATTCTACTGTGGTGCGCTAGTCTGCTTGGATGCGTTGGTCTTCTAAAATGACTTTGGTTTCAGACATGCACTGGGCAACGCCGAAACAACCGACTTTCTAGATGCGCCGTCCTTCTGAGAACTTGATCTCTCAGATACGCCCCTACCATGCTCTTGTGGCGACTCCATACTAAGTGCACATATAAACAGTTTGTGAGATTCTTATTTCCACTTCATACATTCGTGCAATATTGACCAGTGGTTTAGCAGATTAATGCCTGCACATGAAATCGCAAGGTCTATAATTTTATTGAATGGCATGGTTTTGATTTCCCGCTTGTACATGACAAGAAGTAGGGTCGCTCACCAAACCACATGGGTTTCCTCCTACCAATAAAGACCCCTAAGCGCATGTGAATTATTGAAAGAAAATTGCAGTGTGTTAGTAATGAAATGACACTGTATGTGTCAAGTGGATTTCTCGCTCTTGATTTCTTACCAATATATGGAAACTACATGTAGGCCTACACCTATCATTTCCATCAAAGAGATATCAAAAAATAATGAACCTGGACCAGAGCAAACCAAACCAAATAAATTTATTCATAATAACACAATAGGCCTATGGATTTACCACTTCGCCCCAATTAAATTCTATTGGTTTTAAGCTACAAGAATGAAGGATTAGGAAGTCATGTTAAAAGGAATTGATTGTTGTTATTGTATCTTAATACCGTTTATTTTGATTGTGTTATTGGTTTTACTCATGAATGTACTATATGGTTGTATTCATTATTGATCATTGCTTGATACAGATACCTATTATAGTATTGAAATGTTACATGTAAAAAAATAAGTAGTAAATACCTAAAGTTGTGTTATGGTATACCTCTACTTCTAAATGTCATACAAGGATATTTAATATAATAATTTTAAACTTCTAAATTATCGGTTCACGCCCAGAACCTTTTTGAGTCGAATTTAGAATCCTCGAAACCTGAAACCAAACCCTACTGTTCTGACAGTCCAGAATGGTTGGGCAATAATGAAGCATACTCTAAGAAGGATAAATACATGAAAATGAGCAGACCCCCATTTCATTTCAGATGCAGACAATATTATAGCCAATGCCTATTTAGTGGCAGTCATAGGCGTACGATGAGGGGGGGGCGGGGGGGCCCTGGCCCCCCCAAATATTTTCACGAAAAAAAATTAGAAATCTAAAATAAGCTCAGAATTGTGAGATCGGTCATTATTCGAGGAGTTTTTGAAAATGAGGTGGGGTAGGGGTATGGCTTTGTCGGGAATGGTCATGGTCTTGTCGGGAATGAATGCTCAGTTTGTCGGGAAGCGTCGAGCCGTCTGTCGGGTTTTGAATATTTTTATAATATGGAAGCGTAAAGAAAGCAGGCTAGTCAATGAAGAACACGTACTATTGCTGATATTTAATATCAATTCGATAAAAAAAATCAAAACTATTTTCAGTACTGATTTAAATACTGCTAGCATATAGAAGATTACTAATGCTTTAGCAGTACTAAAATCAGTATTGAAGATTTGAAAACTTTCTGCAGTACTGCCGTGAAAATTGAAGGAAACTTATCTACTATGGCGTCACAGTCAAATAACCGAAAGAAAGATCATGGGGCAAAATACAATGTACGTCCTCAAAGGGCACTTTAAATTGTATTCTAAAGATGACTTTTCACCAGTTTTTATGCCGCAACTGACATAATTTAGGCTACTACCCACTCCAAATTACTAGAAAGTATTCGAAATGCCTGGAAAACGCGTCTACGGCCGTCTGCTTTTCAAAATTTTCTGGGGGAGGCCCCCCAAACCCCCCGTCGAATGCTTCGCGATGGACTTGTTCATGTTTTTGTAGTAATAGAGTTTGTATTTTAAAGATGATTTTTCACCAGTTATTATGCCGCAACTTACATAATTTACTACCCACTCCAAATTACTAAATTACTAGAAAGTATTCGAAATGCCTTGAAAACGCGTCTACGGCCGTCTGGTTTTCAAAATTTTCTTGGGGAGGCCCCCCAACCCCCCCGTCGAGTGCTTCGCGCTCGTCTTGTTCATGTTTTCGTAGTAATGGAGTTTGTACTTTAAAGATGATTTTTCACCAGTTTTTATGCCGCAACTAACATAATACCCACTCCAAATTACTAGAAAGTATTCGAAATGCCTGGAAAACGCGTCTACGGCCGTCTGATTTTCAAAATTTTCTGGGGGAGTCCCCCCAAACCCCCGTCGAGTGCTTCGCGCCTGCGGTGCTCGCGGCCAGACGGTTTCACCGCCCGCGGACACTAAAGAAATATATTTGTCGGGAAAATATGCTGGCCCCCCCAAACAAGTTCGGTCCCGTACGCCTATGGTGGCAGTCAATATCATTATATAATATATCTGTTAATTTATTTATTGGAGAATCATCATAAGCCTAAAAAAAACATTTTGGCCAAGGTAGTCTAGTTTAAATTATCATAATATTTTGATTGCTTTTCTACCGATTTATTTTCATAACACAAAATCATAATGAAATTTAAGTAAATTTCAATTTTGTCCAAGGTAGCCTAATAATCATAATATTTTGATTGCTTTTCTACAGATTTATTTTCATAACAATATTTAATGCCTCTATTGCCTATACATAATTTTTAAATTAGTCATTTGATCCCAATCAACTGGTGGTCCCAAACGCCTAAGCGCCAAGAATGTGGTCCTAATCACATGCCAGGTCTCAATCACGTCGCATTCAAGAAGAATATAGTGCAGGTGCATGTCATTTATTTACATCACCTTCACTATATTTTGAGAGAGTGTCTGTTTGATGACAAAAATTTATAAGAAGTTCAAATCACTGAGTCAACCAGTGTGACGAGACAAGTCCACGTGATTTGTAAGTGGTTTGCAGACGACGCAAGTTGAAGTACCACAATAAATTTTTGCTTGACAATGACATTAATGTAAGCATTTCACATTGTTGCTCGTGCTTTGTCCAACGCGCTATGGCGACTAATTACGACAACTAGTAATTACGTCCCCGTCCTGCTGAGCCAGCGATACTATTCTACAGTATAACATGAGGTTATAACACAAGATAATACACAAAACTTGCCTTCAGAACACGAGGTTATCAGCGTCTTCAGGTTGAAATGTTTGGCGCTTAATAAGCACAATGTCAGGACAAAGTATTAGAAGAATATGCAATCATTCATTACACGCTCTCTGACGGTTCCTGCAAATGATCCCATGGAATATCTAAAAATAACGCTAAATGAAGTGTGGATATTTTATTGCGCTAATTAATTATTCAAAATTAATTGGAATAGGGGTGCGCATGCTTCTGTGTGAGAAAATTGAACTGTGGGATAGAAAATGGCTGCTTGTCAAACAGGTGCCCGGTGAGTAAAATAATTATGATTTTGAGATTTCTTCTATATATTGTCATAGAATTTTAGTAATATTTTGTTTAGATGTAACAACACTGAGCTAGGTCACACAAAGCGCATTTTCGTGTACACAAACTGGTTAAAAGCAGATTTATACTTATTTGTTTTGCTAAGGCGTGTGATTTTATTTACCGGAAGTTACATGTGCAGACGAATTTTGATCACATTGCACTACAATGTTGCCTGTATAATAATGTTAATAAAGTATATTTGCATGAAAGTATCGATATGAATACCAAATATTGTCACACGTGACAGAACTAGTATTTTGATAGTTTATGTCAATAGTACTAAATCGTAAATATTTGGGACCAAATAACTAGAAATCGACAGAAATGCCATGGGTTGCAACACATATTATGATAATGATATTGAATGTAATATGAATGTAAATAAACTGATTTATTTTCAATCATTTCTGTTTTTACTATATCAGTTATGTTCTGTGAAATACGTCAGAAGTCTTAATCTATAGAGTTTGGATATTTCAGTAGACAATAGTATTTATTGCGCATGCTCCCCAGAATGATGTCTCGTTTTGACATGACTTGTGTGGAATATGTCTAGCCTCGTTCTTTAAGTCCCTGGTTATAAATGGTGCTAGAACATATTATGGTTAAGATTCCTGTACCAATGGTAAAATGTTTATTAATTTACTACTTATCCTGACATATCTATTTGCATATTCCATTTTTCCTTCTCTGAAACACCGCCATGACCTCTGACCCACCTCACTATCACCATTGACCACATCACGTTTTCCGTGCGCATGTTTTTTTGTAGCTCTCTAAGTTACTTGGTTTGATAATTGTTTACCTTTATTTGACTTTATTATGTCTTCTGCTGATATTCCCCATTGCTTACTCGGCCGGGGAAAAAAGACGATCTATGTGAACGAGATGCAATTTCTCTTAATCGGCCAAGGACCCGCATCCGTTTTGTCCGGATTGTGTTGAGGGTGAAACTTGTTCGCTACTATGAAGATGTGATTGGTGTTTACCTTTAGATGAAAAAGCCTTCAAGGCGTATTTAGATGTTATTCGTAAGAGAGCCACTCAACAGGACAGGCTTGTTAGAAGTTATGTCACCGTTCCCGAGGAGAGCCAGTCTCCTGGTGCCGGCATGGTTAGTGATGCAGAGAGGCAGGTCGGTGATTTCGACAGTATGGAGTCGCCACAAGAGCATGGTAGGGGCGTATCTGAGAGATCAAGTTCTCAGAAGGACGGCGCATCTAGAAAGTCGGTTGTTTCGGCGTTGCCCAGCGCATGTCTGAAACCAAAGTCATTTTAGAAGACCAACGCATCCAAGCAGACTAGCGCACCACAGTAGGTCGGCGCCCCAAAGAAGATCGGCGCTTCACAGACGACCAGCGCTTCACATGCGGCCAGCGCTTCACAGACGATCGACGCTTCACAGATGACCAGCGCTTTACTACTCCAGGGTGTCTAGAGGTTTCGTCGATACGTAACCTCTAGGCTCCAGTACTAGTCCTATCATTGAGCACCGTCCGACTGAATTTTTTGCGCATCGAAATGAAAGGTTTCAGTCGATAAAGCATCGAGCTGAAAGGCGCCAGTCGATAAAATCTGAATGCATGTCCTACCTTATTGTATGATCTTCCTTGAGCAACAATGACACTTACTGACAAACAAACGTTGTTCAGTGAAACCGGTTTATCCAATATCATACCGATAACATTTCATAAAGTTGCCAAGTTGGGATAATTTGACCTTTTTTTGACGTCATATCCTCTCCATTAAAAAATAAGAACACTTGTTTTAGCGAAACGAAATGCATTATTGTAAAATATTTCTATGGATTAGGTATGAATTTTTTTTGTAGATAGGAGTTGCACATAAAGTAAAATAGTGTTTGAAGGGATCGAACTCCCGACCTCCAGGCTAGCGAGCCAGCACCTTACCCACTTAGCCACGTGGAAGAGCCCCCATGAGCCTCAAAATTAGTTTTTTAAAAAAAACATCACTAAATCTTATTAGAATCGAAATAAAAACAATGACATCAACAACATGTCATGATTTTTGTTTATTGATCATATTGATGTCTTTTTAATCAATGACTTGCACATTAAAAGGATTGCCTTCAAATAAACTCTTGATTTCGTTTCGTGTTGAACCCTTTTGCTAATATGCATGTTGCCGGCCTTCACCTCTCGCCAATATAGGTGATTTCCGGTTTTATCGTTTGGTATTTGGTATCTCGGAGTATTTTTGTGAAATCTCTTAAAATAGACAAGAAAACAGATTTTGTGGAAAGTAGATGGATATGATATGTAAGTTTAATGTGTTAGTGTTGCAGATAACTGAAAATTGGGAGTTTTGCCGTACGCTGAAAGAAGTAAACTATTTATCAAATTCTACGGCGAGCTTTTGACCGTTCGGATGTTAGATGTTACGTTGTCAGCATATCAAAAGAGTAACATCTAACTTGTTGGATTAGCGCTTTACATGCGCCCTGCACTTCACAGACTACCGGCGCTCCACAGACGCCTGACATTTCACAGACAGTCGGCGCTTCACAGGCGCCCGGTGTTACACAGACATTCGGCGCTTCACAGACATTCGACGCTTCACAGACGTCCGGCGCTTCACTGACACCAAGCGCAGTTCAAATTTTGGATGTCTTGAAGAATTTATTGATTAACACCGGAGATTCCTCATCGTCGACAGGTATGACTCATATTCCATCATTAACGAACGCTACCACACACGATGTGGAGACACCAGTATATGAGCCAGCGCATGAGAGCGCCGAATCAGATCACTTGTCAGCCAACTCTGAAGCGCCCGATTCTGAAGCAGGTATCTTGTCACCGAGAGATACAATTGCTTGGATTTACAGTACTTTACCTCATCTTTGCGACCAGATCGTCCAGTGGAGTCAAATGTATCAAGAAAATCAACACCAGCAGTTACTGTTGGTCGTTCCTTAATTAACCTCTGATGGAACTGTAAAACAAGTGTCTTCATTCCTTAACTCTGCCTTCAAGAAATTTAATTGGAAAGGAAGGTTGTTCAATAAACCAGTTATTAAGGAGAGTTTATACCCAATACATGGTCTGGATTTTCATATCGACGCATTGAAAGTAGATTCTAACATGGAGTGTCAAGAAGATCTATTCCTGGGGCTAAGATCGAGGATGGAATACTGTCTTGTTGGGAGTGATGTGTTAAACAATCCATGATGGCTTCGTCTCATTTAGGAACACATTTAGAGGATTTATTAGAGAAGTTTTGTCATTCGAAGAACGAAGATGACATTTGTGTTACTTCGGCTATTGCTTCAGCGGCATCGGCGTTGAATGCTATTGCCAACATTAATACATTCTTAGTTGGTAATATTATCAAGGAAAGGCGGGTTGCAGCTTTAAAAGGTTCAAAGTTAGAACACCATTTGAGAGAGTCCTTGCTTAGACAACCGGTTACGGGAGAATATGTGTTTCACAACAACATTCAAGAGGCCTTAAAGGCACAAGATAGTCAAAACACACAGGTGGCTATGACGAAGTCACTTGAATCGAATATCAAGGTCGAGAGGATACTTAAAGGGAAGCATGTTTCTTTCGGGCGGAATCAACCATCGCACAAGAAGCCACAATTTTCTCAACAGATTACAGCTTCAACGCCATCGGCAACTACTTCAACGTCATCTAATAGTGATAAGTTTGGAGCATCTAATTCTTTTCGGAACCAAGATAATAGAAGGGGTGGAAGACAAGGGTTTTATAGTAGATCTTCGTAGAACTCAAGGACAGGCACGTCCCAACGAAGTTGACTTCATGTCAGGGGGGGAATCAGGCCTTTCGTCAGACAGTTTCATCTTGTCAAATGTACAGACTTTTACCATTCCAAGGCCTGAAGTTTCGGTCGAAACGTCCCCTGTCGGATCAAGGCTCGAGAAGTATTGGAAAAATTGGGAAATTTTAGGCTATCAGTGGGTGACAGATGTGTTGAGAAACAGATATCGTCTACAACTGACGTCATCTCCGCCGTTGACGAAGACACCTGTAGAAGTGATTTATCCAGATGCGCATACAGAAATCTTAAGAGAAAACATTCTTGTTCTCTTAGAGAAGGAGGCAATCGCAGAGATCTCGTTGGACAATCTCACTACAGGGTTTTAATCAAGAATATTTTTGGTTCCAAAGAAAAATTTGACCAAACTGAGAATGATTCACAACTTGAAGTCATTCAACCAGCTTTATTTGGCTCCACCTCTGAAGTTCCAGATGACATCGCTCGCACAGTTACGGCGGGCGATTAGTCCAGCAGATTTCCTAGCGTCAATCGATTTACAGGATGCCTATCTGCACATCCTGATTCATCCATCATGTCACAGGTACCTTTGTTTTTTTTTCGAAGGATATCATTACCACTGGAGGGTTTTGCCGTTCGGAATATAAGTGGCTCCTTGGTTGTTTACTCGGATTACCAAGCCGATAGTAGGATTTTTACATTCTCGTGGAGTCCGGTTCGACTCCTACATAGACGATTGTCTTTGTGCGCAACTGAAGTTCGTTCTTTAAGTATTTCACCAACTAGGTTGGTTAGGGAACAAGGAGAAGTCAGACTACCTACACAGAACCTCCAGTTCGTCGGGGGACTATTCGACACATCTCGGGGAATATTGATGGTATCTTGGGACATATGGGACAAGATACAACAAGTTGTTCAGTCTATCAAAGATGCTCCACAGTCGGTTCATACATGGACCAAGGCTTTAGACCTTCTAACACCAGCCCAATATGCTACGGCCAGAGGAAGGCTTCAATTACGACCACTGCAGATGTTCATACAGTCCAGAATGGAGTCACTGGAATCTCAGGATTTAATAGTTCTACCTTCGGAGCTACAGCGGCATGTACTTTGGTGGAATGTTCCCGTAAATGTGATGACGGGGGTGGGGTGGGGTGTACCATTGGTAGAGCAGGAAGCCCAGTTTTATCTGCACACAGACGCGAGTCATCAGGGATGGGGTGCTCATTTAACGGGTCACCAGAAAAACGTTTTGATCCACAATCCCTTCGTCGCTGAAACGTGGATTCACGAGGAGAAGAACCTTCACATAAACGCTCTAGAATTTATAGCAGTAATTCGAGCAGTTCAAAATTGGTCAGACCTTTTAATAAATTCGACAGTAATGATCGCAACCGACAACTCCATAGTAGCGACATATATCAACAAGCTGGGAGGAACAAGGTCGAAGGTTCTGCTGTCCCTAACATTTCACTTTTATCAGACGGTAGACAGTCTTCAAATTGCAGTAAGAGCCAGACACATTCCAGGAGCGTTAAATGTTATAGCAGATGCTCTATCCCGATCGGACAGACCGAGTGCAACAGAATGGATGCTTCACCCAGATCTTTTTTCGACAGGTGTGCAGACGCCTATGGACCCCATTGGTGCCAATTTATGTATCACCCGTTCCAGATCCAAGAGCATTAGATCACGTCACGATGCACTAGCGATCAGTTGGCACTTGATGGACGCGTATGCATTCCCACCAGTAATCTTGATTCCAAGGGTGCTACAGAAAGTGCGGCTCTACAAATGCAAAATTCTTTTGATCGCGCCTTAGTGGCCAACACGGCAATTGTCCCCGATCTCGTTCAGTTTGCAGAAGTAAATCCTATAAAACTACCAGTCTGGAAAAGACTTCTAGTAAGCCCTGACACAAAGCAAGTTCATCCAAACCCAGAGTTATTTCAACTTCACGCTTGGACTTTGTTCGGGAAGGACTGATGTAAAAGGGGTTTTCTGAGAAATCATCAGTTGCTGTATTGAAGGCTCACAGATCTTCTACTCGTGATGCCTATGATGTCAGATGGAAGACTTTTGTAGATTGGTGTAATGCAAATAAAGTAATGCCCGATAGGGCTCCTGAGGAAAGAGTCGCTGATTTCATAATCTTTCTACGAGAATCTAAAAAGTTGCAAGGTGGAACTATAGCGTTGTATCATAGTTGTATGTGACGTCAATTGCATCTGTTCGTGATAAAATTATGTCCATCAAACTTGGACAGTCCAATGTTATTTCAGCGATGGTGAAGGGGTTTCGTCAGGAGGAGCAATTACAGAAGTTTAAGCCTCCACCATGGGACTTAGGAATTGTACTTTCGTATTTAACAAAATCACCTTATGAACCGTTGCTGGAAGCTGACATGACACATATTACATATAAGACAGCATTTCTACTCGCTTTTGCCACGGCTGCTAGTGTTTCCGAAATACATGCGTTGGATGTCACTCAAGTCAAATTTACACGGGCCGAGAAGGGTGCAGTGCAGCTTGGGCTTATGTTCGATTTCGTGGCTAAGAATCAACTACCAGGTCAACCTGATAGAACATTTTTAATTCGGTCACTGGATAACATTTTGGGCCCTGACGACAATGAAGATTCGCGCATTAAATATCGATATACAGTCTACAAGTAGTTTCAGACGTCAGCGTAAGCGGCTTTTTCTACCACTGAAAACGAAGCATGGTGACGTGAAAGAAAAATACTCTTGCCTTCTGGTTACGGGCTACGATTTTGGCAGCTTACTCAAGTGCAGGTCTTCCGCCTCCTGTGTCGGATCGACCTCATAAAATTCGTGCATACGCAGCAACTTTAGCTCTCCATAATAATATCTGTCAGCGACATTATGAAGGGGTGTTTTTGGTCTGGTGATACGACATTTGCAAATTTCTATTTGCGAGATTTATCGGATGAGACTTTAGATGGCGTTCATTCATTGGGTCCGTTGGTGGCAGCAAAAGTGCTTTCAGGGCCTAGAAGAGTTCAATAATGGTGTGATTATTGATGTACATGTATATTTGGTAGCAGTGTAATTACGTTGAAGGGTCAGAGGCCTTGACCTTTATTATGGTGATGGTTATTTGTAATAGACAGAAAACAGAAAGCAGGGCCAGAAACCAAGACAGGTGGGTTCCAGTTTTGTCTTGTTTTCCAGAAATGTGATACGACCACTTTTTATATGATTTATGATATCATATTAATTACTCTGAAGTATGTGCATTTGGGGTCACGGTAACCGAGATGTATCGAGTTTTACCGTTGATTTCTGAAATCTATTTTTAGTATCACCACTACTCCACGTGATAAGATGCCAGCACCACCTTTTCTGATGAATTCTGCAAATAGTTATGTCAGGATAAGTAGTAAATTAATTTACATAAATCTAATATATTAGATAATACTTATCCTGACATAAGATCTCGATCCCGCCGTCCTCCCCTTGGCATGTGACAATGTTATAATGGTTAACAGGTTAACGGAAGAGGAAGTTTAAGACAGTAGTGACACGTGATGTGGTCGGTGGTGATAGTGAGGTGGGTCAGAGGTAATGGCGGTGTTTCAGTTTTACTTTGATGTTTTCCGACGATTACCGAGAAGGAAAAACGGAATATGCAAATAGTTATGTCAGGATAAGTATTATCTAATATCATAAATATTAGATTTATGTAAATTTATTTTGAATATCAGAAGCTCATCTTATCCCGGTAACATCACAACATCAATGTTGATTTAAATTGGCAAAAATTTCATGTTTTCAATGTCTGATGACTTTGGATGATATTGAGTTAAGAGACTTAGCTACTTTTTAATTAGCAACTAGACAACATGAAATGGAAACTGGGGGGTTGGATGTGCAAATGGTTACATTAGCACATGCACGCTGTATCATAAATCCTGTCCTTTAGTCAACTGGCATGGTTTCGAATCCCTGGTTGCATGTGACAAGGGGTAGGTAGGGTCATCCGGTTTCTCCCACTGTTGAAGAGCAAGCAAATTACTAAAATAAATTAAAACCATGTTATTCCCGAAATAATGTAGTTTGTGTCAAGTGGACTTAAACCCTGTTTCCCTCTCTCTCAAATGTAGAGTGAATGAGTAATTACAAGAAATTTCTCAACAATTATTTCTCCATACATATATTAACGTATAAGTATTAAAGCCTTAAAAAATCTATTGGTAACGATTCTGAATAACAGTAATATTTAGATTTTTGATTGTTACAGCAGGTTTAGAAAATTATGGGGTTTTTTTGTTTTTTAATTTGCTTTAGTACAATAAATATATCCAAAGCTCCATGGTTAAAAAGTTGTGGAATATGTCTAGCCTCGCATTTTGGTATTTGATTCATGTACTAATGGTAACATCATTAAAATGTTTAATTTTTCTAAAATATTGGATATCAGACGGAGCCTGGTAAGGGACACACAAAAAAAAAAATCATAATAATAACTGGCGCGCGCCGGATAATAACGGGCGCGCGCCGGATAGTGCGTACTATGAGGAAAGGTTTGCCCAGGCAGCGGTACTACGGCTTACTCTAATATCGAATTCCAAATGCCAGGGGATCATTTACGTGCACGCCAATGTGGACACCAGATCTCGATATTTCGTCCCATCCCAACTACTGTACGTTGACCGTAGGCTCGCTATCCAGTGGACCCATTGGTCCATCATTAAAATAAAATGTAAGCATATGTTAGCCCCGAAATGACATAGTTTTGTCCAGTTATTTATCCGGCGTGCGCTAGTTGTTTATCCGGCACGCCCCAGTTATTTATCCGGCGTGCGCCAGATATTGGTGGAGTTTAACATCTACTGGACACAAACTAGGTCATTTCCGGGCTAACGTATGCTTACATTTTATTTTAATAATTCTCTTGTGTCGTGCGAAGGGGTAATTAGCAGTACATGTAGGAGAAAACCAGAACACCCAAAAGAAAACGGTGGAACAGGCGACCCGACCCTCCTTTTGCCACGGAAAGGGCGGGAAACAAAACCACGATACTTGATTCAATCTCAAACCTTATTTGGCTACCCAACGTGGTTCAGTTAATAAGACTTTGGCCTGCTATCCAGGTGTTCCCGTGTACCACCCCTGCGTTGGCCGAGGAAGTTCCTAGGAATTTTCCGGCGTGGTTCCTCTTTGTCAATCAATGGTGCAGGAGGAACCACGATGGAAAATGCCGATGAACTTTCTCGGCCAAAGCAGTGATGGAACAATGGGTCCACTGGATAGCGAGCCTACGGTCAACGTACAGTAGTTGGGATGGGACGATATATTGAGATCTGGTGTCCACATTGGCATGCACGTAAATGATCCCCTGGTATTTGGAATTCGATATAAGAGTAAGCCGTAGTACCACTGCCCGTGCAAACCTTTCCTCATAGTACGCACCATCCGGCGCGCGCCAGTTATTTATCCGGAGCGCGCCCGTTATTTATCCGGCGCGCGCCCGTTATTATTATGATATTTTTTTTTTTGTGTCCCTTACCGGGCTCCGTAGATATCAGTATCAGAAGCTTATCTTCTCCCAGTAAGATCACAACATAAATGTTGATTCAAATTGACAAATAATTTGTGTTTTCAATGACGAAGACTTTGGATCATATCTAGTTAGAGACTTAGCTACTTTAATTAGCAACAAGACAATACTGTACCAAATGGAGACTGAATGAGGAATGACAAGAAGTTTCCCAACAATAATTTCTCCATTTATTAAACTATTAAAGCTATAAAACATCTCTTGTTAACTATTCTGAAATACTATAAAATACAACAGGACTGTTTATTTAGTGACTATTATTGTGAGAAATTACATGTAAATTAAGGCTTGTTAATGTTATAATCATATATACAGTATATAAATATTGTGCTCTAACTGTCAAAACATTTGGAGAAATTTCATAATGCTGGAGCACGATTTATGGTCGATTTATTATTATTATTATTATTATTAACATTTGTAAAGCGCTATCTTCCACAAAACGTGTTCAGATGCGCTGTACATAGAAAAAATAAATAAAGCTATAGTAGTAAAACATAAAATAGTAGCTAAAAATAAAATCTGATATCACAAATGGGTTTTAAAAGAATTATAAGTTAAAAGATTTCTTAAACAAAAACGTTTTAAGAAGTGACTTAAAAGACAATAAATTTGTACAGCATCTTATATTAAAAGGTAAAGAATTCCATAATTTGGGTGCCTGGACGGTAAAAGATCGATCTCCAAAAGATAAAAGTCTTGCCGATTTATTTACAAGTAAAAAATGATCAGATGAAGAGCGCAGAGTGCGACTCGGTGTGTAAATTTCTAAAAGTGAAGATAAATAAGGTGGTGACATATCATTTATACATTTAAAAGTTAAAAGGAGGATTTTAAATTCAATTTCTAAAAATAATTGGTAGCCAATGGAGTTTCAGTAGAATAGGAGTAATGTGGTCGTCATATTTACTTCCGGTGATGAGCCTTGCTGCTGAATTTTGAACTTTTTGTAATTTGTTAGTGATGCGTAAAGGAGTGCCAATCAGCAAAGAGTTACATTGATCTAGACGAGAAGTGATAAGAGAATGAACAAGAGTTTTAACAGATGAAGTTGGGAGATTTTTCTGGATGCGGGCTATTTGGCGGAGATTAAAATAACATAATTTACAAGTATTATTTACATGAGGCTCCATGGTGACATATTTATCAAATATAACTCCAATATTTCTAGCAGACGGGACTGGTGATATTACATGCGAGCCTATAGATACAGATACATTATAATTGACTTTGCTTATAAGAATGAATGAAATGGGGTTTAACGTCCTACGCTTAAGCACCGTACCTGGGCTAATTGAAGACGGGCATACGCCACAGTGTGCAATGAGGGAAATTTTGCCCGGGCAGCGGCGCTACGGCCTACTCTTATATCGAATTCCAACTGCCAAGGGATCTTTTACGTGCACTCCAATTTGTACACGGGACCTCGGTTTTTCGTCCCATCCGAACGACTAGGCAGCTGTCCTTGTCAGGCCCTCCTTCTGCATCACTGACAAGGGGAAATCACGCCGGAAAATCGAGATGAACTTTCTCGGCCAATGCAGGGATCGAACACTCAACCTCCAGACTAGTGAACCAGCGCCTTATCCACTTAGCCACCGTGATCCCGACTTTGCTTATAAGATTTTTTGAACCCAACAGAATATATTCAGTTTTATCTTCATTCAGTTTAAGAAAATTATTACTCATCCAACACCCAATTTCTTCAACACAACATTCGAGTTTGGCCTTACTGAAATTAAAACTATTATTTACAGTGGGTTTAAAAGACAAATATAGTTGAGTGTCGTCTGCGTATAAATGGAATTCAAGACCGTGTCTGCGAACGATTTTGGATAACGGAGTGGTATAAATGCTAAATAGGATTGGACCTAACACTGACCCCTGCGGCACTCCATACCGAAGACCTTTATTTAGACGTATATTATCACCCCAAAAAGTACTAGTTTGAAATCTGTGGCCCAAATCCAAAATGCCTGCTTGTTTTGGTTGTAAATTCCAATTGCCACCCAATTTTTATGATACATGTATGATTGAAATTGGTAATGGTATCAAAAAATACGTATTTGGGGACCTTGGGATTATTGAATCCATTTCCTTATACACTTTTGTGATGAGTATAACTGCTGAGTCAGTATTGGGGTTATTCAAGATGGTGGTGAGTTTTTGCGGGAAATTCAAAATGGATACAGTATTGCCTGTTTGTCAGATATGAAGTGAACCATTTGGTAATGAACAATGCCCCACCATTAGTGGAGGCGTTAATAAGACGGCTAAGCTGAGAAATTATGGTCGTGATTTTAAGTTTGGTGAAAAATGACATGTGCAATGTCGCAACTTTCACTATTGCACAATTTTGTAACGCTACTGAAGTAGAGGAGTCTGATCAAGACAGTCTGTGGTACAAAAATTCATTTTTGCGGACTGATGTCTCTTACATGGCCGTTGGAAAGACTAGCAAATGGTCCATTACAACAGATATAATGGGTGACCGCTGTTACAACACCTATTTTGTGGACATGCCAAGACATGCCAATTGACGACTAAATAGAAGACACTCATCAATTACTTGCACGACTAACATATTTATAACGCATCTAGTGTTGAAATTGTTCATCTCATTTTGGAGTTGCACTGGCCGAGTAGTCAATCATAAATCAAAAACAACAGAAACGGTAAATGGTTGCTTGCGCTCAAATCAAATGGGATTTGCTACCTGGGTATAGGGTAGGAAGTGGGGGCTGCCCACCTTAAATACTCTAGGACATGTTCACCCTAATTCCCTTCCCTTGTTCCAACAAAATCCAGAGATTCTTAAATCCTATCGCACTTAAAAGTCTGTTTCCCAATGTAGGCGTATATCGACGTCGCCCCTGCCCTAAATTTTCTGACATTGAAATTGTTACTTCTGCTCATTATTGAATTTAGGCCAAGGATTTTAATCGGCTCACTGCTTTCAGCCTCCAATATCCGTTATCTTTCCGTAATTTTCAGACTGAGGTTGGGCAGTTCATTATTACAATGTTTCAGAGCATATCAAGTTCCATCTGTGTCATCATCTGAACATTTTGTGAAATAAATTCACTATGTGCTTAAATAGGTTTGGCCATCTTGGCTCAGTTTTCGAGGTTGGTTATTGAAATCCAACACGCCCACGACACTGCATCCATGGTGAGCTGAGAGTGTCCATTTTCGTCATGCCAGCTACGCTGCTTCCACAGTGAACAGTTATGACCAGAGAGTCTACATGAAATTTAGTCGATCCTTGATGAATGCCATTGTAGGCAGACTCGACTACGGTAATCTTAATCACCATTTTTCGAATGTTCAAGGAATAGAGCCATACCCATTTCAACAATTTCTGTTAGTTCCTTCTTGAGTTATAGCCCTTGTTTGACAGTGTTGCACCTTGACACAGAAGTTATCATTCGCTCTCTAATAGTAAGTGCAGGGGGACTGCACCGCACACCATTAGGCCTACACAAGACAAATTAACGGACAAGACACAATACACAGAAATCACAAACAAACGTACAATGGATCTGGGGGCTAGCCATAAGCAGACGCTGGGCTGTACAGTTCAGGCCTGTAGTGATACAGATTTCACTCAAAAATGCAAACTTCAGAAGGAATATATCCTAAAAGTATAATACTAGTACGAGTCATGATCTGCTACATTGAAAGAAAATTACCTATCGGTGTACATGTAAACCTATCGATGAAATGTATCTAAAAGCCATGTACAAGTAAATGGCCTATGTTAGAGTGAGAAACATTATAAGCAGTCAAAATAAAGAGTCTCAAGAAGAAAGCAGGGGATCGTTAAAATGGGTTTGTCCATCTGTTGTCTGTCCTTCACACTTTTTGGGACACAATAACTCTCTTCCTAATTGAGAAAGAATGTTCAAACTTGGTGCAATTGTTATTAGGTCAATGCCTTGATGGAGTTTGAAGGTGAGCATTTTCTGCTTAGAATAGGCAGAGATAAGCAATTTGATCGTCCGAGACTTTGGAACACAATAACTATCCTTCTATCCTTGGTGTATGAGTTTAATATATTCAAGCAAAATAGTGTAATCAGCAAATGAACCTAGCATTGTAAAATGAATAGACCTACACAACTTCTAAATATGAATAAACAAAATACCAATACTTCTTTCTTTAAACTAATTTGGGATGATAGGGTCTACTATTGCACACAAATAATTGTGCCGTTAAAGACATGGTTTGCGTTTGATTTTACCATGGCTTTGCCGTGCTAAATTTTGAGCGCTGAGTTTGTGTACAGAGAAGGACGAAGGGCTTTAAATACGACTGGGTGGCTTTCTTCGATTTTTCTTTTGTGCTGGGCGGCAAAAAATAGCGTTGGCCGCAAGCTCCTGCCGCCACTGGGCATGGAAACATCCCGGAGTTCCTGGAATATGGCCCGATTGTATGCGAAATCACATTTTTAGCTGGTTTTCTGTCCACCTGAAGATTGCAAAATGTGAGCATATCTTGCATTGCAACTTCCTGTTAACATATTTTTCAGATTCAATGTGAAGCATTGGGACAAAAAGAGAATGGGCCCTTTCTCTTATGGCAACAGCTTGAAATTATTTCTGATAATTACTTCACAGTCTGTACCTGTTCATCAGGTTGAATAGTCTTGTAAACACTCCCTTTGTGGACTGCCCGGATGCCGTAGCTGCTGTGGGCTTATGTTTCCTTGCTGACAACCTATCTTTGATTAATTTATGCTGAATATTTTTATTCCAGAAATTAGAAAGAGTATTTTCTTGAAGAAAGAGTTACCGGTACCTAATATCAGTCGACCCTTGCAGAGAAAATATTTTTTAGGTAATTTTTTGTATTCAAGATATCATGATCCTGCCTGCATAATTTATGTGTAGCCTAGTCAAATGATAAAAATAAAATATTTAAACAAAAACTGTATGGATATCTCATTACTCATACCATAGGCAGATGTTTAGCAATAGAGCCGGGCAGGAAACTGAAATATACAAAAATGCACTGCAATACTTTTTATGCACTTGTCAAAAATGTCTTATTTTCATGTTTGACTCATTGAGCAAGGAGGGATCACGGTGGCTAAGTGGATAAGGCGCTGGTTCGCTAGCCTGGAGGTTGAGTGTTCGATCCCTGCATTGGCCGAGAAAGTTCATCTCGATTTTCCGGCGTGATTTCCCCTTGTCAGTGATGCAGAAGGAGGGCCTGACAAGGACAGCTGCCTAGTCGTTCGGATGGGACGAAAAATCGAGGTCCCGTGTACAAATTGGAGTGCACGTAAAAGATCCCTTGGCAGTTGGAATTCAATATAAGAGTAGGCCGTAGCGCCGCTGCCCGGGCAAAATTTCCCTCATTGCACACTGTGGCGTATGCCCGTCTTCAATTAGCCCAGGTACGGTGCTTAAGCGTAGGACGTTAAACCCCATTTCATTCATTCATTCATTGAGCAAGGTAAAAAAATGTAAAATTAAATAGTTTGACCTACACTAAATGATGACTGCTGGTAATCTGAAAAATACAGTATGTAATGGACATGGCTTGTATGAAACCTATTGTTAGCATGTACCAACCAATTGTCTTGAAATTTTGCAGAAACAACCTCCCAAACATTAGAATTTGAAAACAAAATTCCAGTTGAAAATCAAAACTTTGTAGAATAACAGTTTGTTTAGTTCTAATTAAATACACAATCATTCAGATCAAAGAAAAATATCCCTTTTTGCAGAATAAGTATTAGTGGTTATCAGTGAGCAGGGTTGAATTTGACGATTATATGTTATTTCACGTTTTGAACATTTGCTCCCATCACACAAATCCAAATGAATGCATTCCAAGTAGGTGGTCAGAGACACAGATATGGAGAAAAAAGGATATGTTGAGAGGATTTTGACTCCACTTAACCAGACTAGGTCATTTTATTTCATTAATTTGCTTGTCAGTAGGGGTCTTAAGCAATGGGGACCCCAGAGAAAGCCCATGAGGTTGGGCAGTTGATCAAACACATTATACATTTAATATGATGTATTTAAAATTTAAAAAGATAAAATAAAAATTAAATTAAAAGAGATAAAATTTATATCAAATATAAATTTGTACAACAGTATTATTAATTCCTAATGTAACTGATTTATTATGCAAGTACCTGAAATAAATTTTAAAAATAAAATGATACATTATGATTATGTCCCAGACTGTAGCTTCGAAATAATGAACTTCAAGAATGCCACTTATCAGCAAAACCAAGAACAGAGATACATACATGTATCATAGTACATGACTATTGTCATATTGCATTGTGTACATACAAATGTAACTACAAAATATTACAGAAATAAAATAATAAATTATTAATAATAATAAATATATATACAGATATATTTATTATTATTAATTTATTATTTAATAATGATTTATTATTTTATTAAAAAATAAATAAAATAAAAGCCATACAACTTATCTATAAGTAGGATTCCTTCTTACCTACTGTTCTGTTATGCCCCCCCCCCCAAAAAAAAATGAACAAAAATAACAAAAATGAACAAACAAAAATAACAAAATATTAACTAACAAATAATGAACAAAAATAACAACTATGTTTAAATGTTTTGTATACTAAACGTTGGCATGGAGGAGAACTTTATCAAAGCCTAACAAATTCTAATGATTTTCTGATAATTACTTAATGTGTTGTTACGTTTAATCAGATTTTAGTGTATTATAAATGTTCCATTATCGAACAAAGTAAAATATGCAACAACTCTTGTTGACTGCCCGAACGATTTAGCTGCTGTGGGCGTATGTTTTGTTGCCTGGCAACCTAACTTTATTTTTTATTATGAAGATCTATTACAGGGCTGATTGTTAAATTCTACAAGCCCAATATTCTCCCAACCATCTCCCGCCAAGTTCCATCATCCGCCAATAGAATCAAGCGTATTCGATACCTACTTTTTTGCGTGAATTCATGACATGTTTTTGGACCAAATATTAAGCCAAACAGAGTTAACTGCTCTTGAGCTTGGTACTCGCTACAATGGTGTTCGGAACATAGATGTTATCTCAACCCATGCATTGTCCACACAACATTAGGATATTAACATGGGTTCTTGGCATTCTGCATAATTTTTTGTTTAGGGATAGACTTCTTTCTGAATCACATGCAAAAATCATTCCTTTTTTAAAAAAAAAAAGAAATCACACTATATTGTTGATAACAGGAAAGAGTGCACTACTGTTTTAGTTGATATATTGACTTCAGAGGTATCCAGTTACCTGAACATCTGTACAATGTAGTATATAATCATTATTGTAATGAATTAAAATGTGATTAAAATATTTGTGAACACCTGGGTAAAGGATGTAACAGTAAAATAAATACAGCCAGGGAAAACATGCATTACATATGAAAAAATATTTGAAGTTCCTGTGGGGTAAGACTTGAGGAAGAGAGCTATGCCATACCTACACCTTTGTACAAACATTGGTTAGTTCAGGTGAGAACTATCTGATCGTTAGGACTTCAAAGGTAAATATCAACAGGTGTTTACAGGAATCTCCTGGCTTTACCTGATACATTTCTTATACATCCAAGTGCTTCAATACCGTTCGCATTTTTTACTGCCAGCTAGATGTAAATTATGTCATACATTTGTTAATATACACACAGAAATATTGGCATTTATTTAGATCTTGTCAAATGTTTCATGGATGCACAGTTCTGTTTTACAAAAGAAAAATGCTTCATTGTTTTCTCAGAGATTATTTAGATTAATAGAAGGGCAGAAATTTTCTTGTCAAAATTGCAACCCAGATAGATAAACAAATAAACTACCAAGTTAAAAATGTTATAAATTTATTGTGTACTAGTAACAAAGAGAAACATTGTAAGGATTTCATATGGTTATTTGAAATATCATTTAATTATGCCAGTCTCTAGGACAGTTTTTAAGTACCCCTTTGTGTTCATCATGTAATTGAAGTCGTTTGTATAAAATTATACATTCTAGCATTATTATAACCATTAAAATTACATATTTTTTTATAATTTTAAATACAAATTTTATTTATGTTTTATAGAGTTGTATATCATATAGAAATTAATAATAAAATAAAATTATCAATAAACCATGAGCCATATCTGACATTCTGCTTTGAAGACACAATCAATTTAGATATTACCGGTACAATAAAGCAAGTCATTAAACAAATTATTTTTTGATACAAAGATTTAATTAGGTTAATAAATGCACAACTTTATCAATATGTTTGTTGGAGTAAATGAAATGGTTTGAACAAACTCACTTCCTTTCATTTGGATTCATGAAACAAAATGTTATTCATTTTTGTGCATTAAAGTGTTTGATTCTTGTAGCTCTTGCAATGTGAAAGTTCAGTTGTTCCATATAGTATTTACTTGATAAATTGATGATTGAACATAACCTGTTTAAGCCAACTCTCCAAGAGAAACATTGTGTCCTTTGTTTGCTTCAGTAGAAATACTTGCCATTTTGCAGGGATTAATGGCTATACAAAGAGAGTGTGCATATTTGCTTCTTTGTAAAAACAAGGGAAAATCATGAAAATTTGACAATTAACCTTGAGACAAACAACTTCATTGAAGCATTCTGTTGCTCATTCTGCGCCAACATTTTCCCTTGCCATTGCCTTATATTTATGTGTTGAATATTGTTTTTAACCTCCATTTGTCCATGTAACTTGGTTGTATGTGAATCTTTGTACAATTTAAAGGAGCAGAGGAAATACTTTGATTTGACTTTACAATTACATCTGTATTCAGTTTGGGGTCAAAAAGGACAACAGTTTCAGTTTCTTAAACTTAATTACTTTCCTTTTTTGCAAATTATGTACACATTTGGGATATCAAATTTAATATTTTCCATGCACATCTATAAATGAATATCATAATAATTTGTATGCGATCACATTGAAATGTTGTTGTTGTTATCACCTCTGCAGCTGTGGACGCTTTAGGGGTTATGTTTAAATATATTTAAACATAGATATGACGTGATCCTTTGATGTTTTTAACCAGTACAGTGGACTCTGTCACATCCGATGTCCCATCACTCCAGATTTCTGATCACTCCAGATTTCTGTGACATTCAACATGATTTTCATGTCTCGATTTAATTCCTTATTACTACAGCCCAAAAAAATCTGATAAGTCCGGATTCTGTCAGTTCCGGATTTCGACAACAGTCGTGTGATTTGTCCCTCCCTGGAAAATTGCTACTTTCTCCAAAAAATTTCTGGTTTCGAGATTGTGTTGCTTACTTTGATAATTTTAACATCTTGTACGACAGTTGTGACAAATACTCAGGAATATCCACCAATTTTCTCCCAAATTCACACTCGTAAAAATATTCCTACCTAGCACATGTTAGAAGCATTCTTTGCGCATGCCGATTGAACCTAAATGACATAGAAGTTTGGTCATCCTACGGACCAAGTGAGGCGTAATTCAGTTCTATCAGTCCAACGAAGGTAGTGGTGTGAATAGAATTTTGACGTAATTAAACACGACGTACAGGTTTCGGCTGCAGAGTTGGATGAGATGTTTATATATCTAGTCGATCACGCGTTGTAGCCTATTTTGGGGATTGAAAACGTCCAATCGAGTTCGCCCATTATCAATGCGTAAGTGATAGCAAAGACAAGAATGCATTCAACTGAAGACGGCGAAGAAGATAAATTAACGACAAACTTGAACTATTCAAAATGCCTGTTACGTTAAATGCAATAGGAATTAATGTAATCAAATTTTGAAAGTACAGAAATGTTTATAATTTTGAAAGGGAATAGCATTCTGGTGATTTGAAGCTACAATAAAAAAATACTTCCGGTTTTTGAAGTTACAGTATTTCCCATTTTTGAGAAAACTCGGTATTCCGACACGCTGTGCGATCTGACACATTGTAGCGGTCCCATACGATGTCGGATGTGACAGAGTCCACTGTATATAGGAGAATGTTCGCTTTTCTTAAGAAATCGTCTATTATTTATTAACTGTCCATTGTTTTCAGTAAATAATGAACAGTTTTATAAATAATAGACAATTGTTTCAGAAAAAAACAATAATAGGTACTTATCTGAAAAATGAACATGTATTTTCGGACAATTTATTCTATGAACAAATTAAATTACTTTAAGACCTCATAGTTACCAATATGGCACATGACCAAATGTTGTGTTCACATGTTTGTCAACATAAAGAATAGGAAGAAAGACTTCAGGGCTAACGTCCCTTAGTTGTTCTTTCTATTTACATAATGGACAGTCTTCGGCCATTATCCATCACATAAAGTGTTTATGTTCATGAGAGGAAGACACCTACTGATTTTCAACAATTCCAATATTTATTGTGAAGTTATGGTCCATGATCAATCTGAATAATTTTGTGCATATTATTAACATTATTGTCAAATTAATTTGAAATTTATGCAGAGTATTTATGTTCATGAGATGAAGAAGCTGATAATTATTTATTTTCAACGATTTCTGATAAACATTACTTGAACAGGCATTATGGAAGAGATAAATCTGCCTATTACCGGTTTCTTTTGGCCTTAAAGGAGCTAAATCTCTATCCTAAGATGATGTGATCTCCGAATATGTGCTTCTGTGTGTAGGGCTTTGAAGAAGGAAAGGCAAAAAAAAAAATGATGTGTATTTGTGTCTGATTTTTTTAAAACCAATTAACATTGTTTCATTTTGAAAATAGGTATATACTAATTTTTAAAAAAAAAACATTAGAAGACCTTCCACTTGACTTGATTCTCAAGAAAAAAAATGTTTAAAACATGATATAATCTGTTTTGTCATCTTTTTATAGACATAATTTGTTCAAATTGATAATAAATATATTATCAATGTAGGTCGTCAAAATTTTCCATAGAAAACTAAATTTATATGTGTTATGTAAAAAAGATTCTATTATAATAGCTACAAAAATTAATCAAAGTGAAACTTTACACCTGAAGATTATTATGTTTGCTCACTTAGGAATTTATATGGTATAGATGGGTTACTGATAATACTTTACCTGATTATATAGGGTTGAATGTAAATAATAAAACAGGATAATGTTGACTTAATGTTTTAAAATGCTTGCTTGTACCAAGCAATCTTATCTTATTACTGAAGATGATTAGTCAAGGGAGCAAATGATTACAAAGTTTAATCTTTCTCTCTAGAACACATTATGCTGTGCATGATATCCATTTAAGATAAGGTTTACACTAAAAATGAAAATGTAGACTTGGCTTGAATTTCTAATGATAGTCTCAGATTGCATACAATTTATATTAAAAAATGTATTTTTTGGGAATTTATTTGCAGTTTTAGTGTCATTTCATTGTATTACACCTGCTTTAGTTAGAGTATGTTTTTGTTGTGGTGGTTTCTTTGAACATTATCTAATGTTTCAATAGGTATTTTTGCATTACACCCATTCTTCTGTTAGGGTGACTTTCATTTAATTCAAAATTTGATAAATGCAAATGGGACTGTTTTATGGTCTGTGTGTAGAATTAGTTATATTGGTGCATTACCCTTAATAATCTTTCAGTTTTACTTCAATTTGTGTATAGAAATAAAGAATTGTTGCTACATATTATCATGACAGTTAGTGAGAAATTCTAATTTGATAAAGAAGTTGATTGTAAATATAATGTGTCTGAAGCAAATGGAGGAGAAGGGTATTATAAATGATGATTCTCTCATATTATATGTCTGGACACAAGTTCATCAAAATTCCTCGGCTATAATCAGAATGCTAATCACTTTCATCTAAAGAATTTAGGCAAGAGAATATGAAATTATTTTATATTGTCATCAGCTGGTTGGATCAGTGTAAAGAAATTAGGTTATCTTCTGTTTGACCTGAAGTTCAATCACACATAAGCTCTCATTCTTCAACATGTCTAAACAATTATAGCGGCCATCTTGTCATATCATAACCATTGCTAACAAACATGGTGTGCAGGGACACCATTGGAACATTAATTGCGACTATTCATTTGGTGAAAAGACATAAATGAAGCCATTGGGTCATCTAACTTTGATGGCACTATTACATTACATTATAGTGACTCAGTAATGTTTAGAGCAAGTGATATTATATAAAAGAAGTTAATCTCATCCTCATAGCGAAATAGAAAATATTGTAATTGCAGGAACATTTTTATCTTGGCTATTACTGAAATATCTTTTAAGAATGTGTTTAGTGCATAATAGTTTCACTTCATCACATTTGTATATTTTCTGAGCTCAAATATTGATTGGCATTCTTATCACTCTCTGTTTATTTTATTCTTAATCATGTACTATGGACTTGATGGAGTTTTTTGGTGACCCAGAGGTTGTAACATGTCTTGTTGCTCCAGTATGGAAAATAAATGAGACCTCTGATATAGATGATTTTAATAGCCCATCTGTATAATGAAAGCCAACAAGCTATGGTCCCAATCTCATATTATTCATCAAGCAACCAGCTAATGACTTGGCCTGTCAAATTTGGTTATGTCTAAGTGGTATGCGTGGCTAAATTTTCCCTGATTAATCTGAATATTTCCAATCATTCTAATGGTGCTACTCAAGGTATTGCGTCAGTGTTCTAATATCTTTCTTTCATGACCCCATTGTTCAAATCTGTGAAATTGAAAATAGATCTGCCTAACAGTGTCATTGAAAATTAGACTATCAGTATTTCTAAATCTGGTACATGTAGTAACTATATCTACATGTATATCACCTTTTGGTTTTGATCATTCATTAACCCAAACAGACATGTATTTATTTTTATGGGTCACCAGCATACAGCTGGAAGAATGATGTACTGAAAAGAATTCTTCTAAAAGATTTTCTAAAACCATCTAAAATTGAATCGATACCATGAAAGTTGTTACCCAATCTCGCACTGATTCAATCTGTGTTGGTCTATTTGACAACAGACACCAGTTTTTGCATTAATGAAAGCTTCTATAATTGAACTAAATTCAAGAATTGTTCCTGTGTTGGTTATGGATCTGCAATCTTGATCGTTTTGAGTTCCATAACAGCACCATCTTGACAGACGGAATCTATATACAACCTACATAGATGTGTGTTTTTATGGTGTCTAGCTCGATGAAGATATCACACCCTTAAAAATACATTGATTGTTTGTGAAGAGAACATTACATCATATTAGAAAGAGAAGTAACCTTTGTAAAATATAGAAAGATAATGTTATTGAATCAGACAGAGATAATTTGGTTATTAACACTCAGGTGAATAAGATATTAGGCTAGTAAATTAGTCAATTTGATTAGTCCACATAAGCTAACTAGGTCTAAGGTTAACAGTATGACCAAGGTGATCAATACATGTGAAATTAGTACCAAATTACATATCAATCATTTATTTGCAAGGCTTAAAGATAATCTGTTCTCTGTAGATACTGAACATAAAATTGGTTTGGGAGTAAGGACACTACAGATACAGTTAGTAAAGGATGTTAATGAAATTTTCATTAAAAGTAATTTTAGTTCGGCACATTATCCTATTTCTGTGGCCAGAAGTATAAAACAGCATTATAGAAAGTTAAAGGAATTGAAATTTCCCAGAGGATCACTTATCTAACAATATATGTAACTTCCCTTCATCTTCCCAAGAGCAGTTAAAGATTATTAGATATTATGCATTTATTATTGAAATGGTTAAACTTGCAAAATGATTGAAATGTGTTTTATTACATGGTTGTGTTTTTATAATGTACATATATTTGATCTCTATGGTAACCTGTTTCAAGAAATATTTTAGTGTTTATTAAATTTCTGTTTGTGCTGTATTTGTATACTGTCTTTTGAGTGTTTATCCGCCAACATTAACATTTTCATGTGTATAGTAATTGTCATCGCCCCTGTTTGTCTGGATGTTTACATTTTGTTTCTTCTCTGTCCATCTCTTGCAAAATATGGATGTATCTTGCATGGCAACCGATTGTTATTGAAAGAACTATGGGGATCTGAATATTTGTGCAAATGTGAATAGAGATCTTTTGGTCTAGCATCTGAACAAATGGATATTGTCTCTGTTTTTTGATTAAACATAGCATATCTCATGAATAATGTATTATTCATACTAATCCTTCTTAAAAAAGTGAAGTCTTTATTATATATGTATGTAATATGACTTGCGTATATTTGATGAGAGGTTGAATATATTATCATTTTAGCTACCGGTAATTATAAATCCAAGTATATACATAAAAGCCTCCATAATTGACATGCAGATCAAAATATAGTTTTTATATTGCATATATTAATGTATGCCACCTTTAGTGACATGTTTTATAAACATATATTATTGTTGGAATTTAGCAAAAAAGGTCTTTATTTTCTTTTGAAGCCTGTATGATTTATAATTGTGAGTTTGATGAAAAAAGATGAGAAACTGATAGCCTTCATCAAACTCAGGTGTGGTCAGGTATGTGTTTTCAGTATATAGAAGAGAGATATACTGTTTGTACTGTAACTCGATTTTATCTTACAAATTTAATAATTAGTCTTTAAGATAAGGTTGCATTCCATCTGATACCCTGGTTTAAATGTATAGGAACCTAGTTAGAATGAATAGTGCTACTGTTTGACTATTGTCCTCAACATGTTAATATCAACGGCACACCTGTTTTGATTTCACTAATCACCTTCTTAGCTCTGTATGTAATTATCTATAAGGTTCAGCCGGGGTCACTTGCTATCAACATGTTGACCTAATTCGTCTTATTCAAACTTTACCAATCATGAAAGATTCTAAGTAGTTTTGCATTATAATTACTATGTGTCTGAATGGGTAAAGGTGAATAGCGAATTTGATATTTGTATGGCAAGTGTCAACCCTTATTGGTTGAAATATAAGATGATTAAATAAAGAAGTGAACAAGCGGTTTTATTGAAGGAAAGGGTTAGTTGTTGATGAAAAGAAACATTCAATAGACTAGGAACAATACACGTTAGTTGACATAGTTCAGTCTGAATACAAAATATATAATACACAAATCCCTTATGGAAAGAGCAGCACTTCTTCCTTTGATGAATTTCGTAATAAATGACAAGCTGATCCAATCAAAAATCTTGTTATGCTCCTGGCAACTACACCACTACCACAATAATTTTTACTTTGTGATATTAAAAACTTTAATGTCATTAGAAATTCTTTGCCCACATGGAACAAAAGTAAGTCTGTTCAGAATATTAATCAAGGGATTTAGAAAACATATTCTTAAATGCAAGCACAGAATCTTGTGAAAACCTTTATGTACATCACACCCAGTTGAATGTAGTAATTATACTCTGTGATCAATACTTGAACAGATTTTTATTTAATTACCACAACGAATACAAGAACTCATTTGAGTGAAAGAGATGCATTTAATCCAAATAATTAATAATCACTTTTTTTCACTTGGAATTTCAAAGGAAAGGAAAGCTCCTGTTTGAATTTTCTTTAATCATTGATAGGCCAGTATAAAGCATGAAAAAATAAGTTAAGTAATGATTCAATAAATTTTAAAACCTTTTTATAATTACTGTAGATCAATTTTAAAAAAACATTTGAAATCGTTTATTATTACTAATTTTTTTATCGAATGTGAAGGTTAGGCACGGATTGATCTTCATTATATAGGTCATAAAGTCAGTTGTCAATGCGATTGCTTGAAAAATCCCAAGTTTTGAATCGAACCCAGGATATTTTAGTTGTACTGGTGAATAAAGTTCCCCAACCACTAGAGTTGCTGGACTACTTGCCGGAGATTCCTTAAATAAAAGATGACATGCCCTACTATTAGATTTTTACCGATGCTCTGAAGAGAAGATTGAATCATCACATATTTGGAGGACAAGGAAATAATAGGGCCATCAGTTATTGTCAATGCTGACGAAACTATTATATTTATGTGTCATGGGTATATTAAAGTAGCTAAGTCTCTATCAGTCTATCTCCATATCATCCAAAGTCTTTGACATTGAAAACACTAATTATTTGTCAATTTAAATCAACATTGATGTTGTGATCTTACCGGAAAAAGATGGGCTTCTGATATCTAATATTTAAGACAAAATAAACATTTGCGTTCCATAATGCGTTCCGGTTCCATTTGTAACAGGGAACTCGATGCTATCGTTAGCCTGCAGTATTTAGTAGATTGGAATATGTATTGTGATTAATGATTTAACGTAAAAATGGATATTCAAGACTTCGGGTTTTTTTGCTGTATCAATGGTAGTAATGATGATTGAGGCTTGCCTAAAATTGAATTGCTAATATCCTGGTTCAGAGTGAAGCAAATGACTGAAATATTTTCAGCATATTCTGGGTTTTTATACGCCCACATTTTCATGTAGACGTATTATGTCGTCGCTCCCGTCCGTCCGTCCACAATTGTTTGTGGACCCTCTACAGGTCACAATTCTTGTCCGATTTTGACGAAGCTTAAAATATAGCTTTATCCCCAAAAGATCTCAGCTGCTTTCGATATTGGCATGTATCGGATCGAAACTTCATGTATTATGGCTCCTGATTGTACGAAAAATCACATTTTTAGCTTGTGGACCTTATAGAGGTCACATTTTTGAGACGATTTTGATGAAACTTGACATGCATGTTTATAACACAAAGATCTTGGCTCTTTTCGATATTTGTGCCTATCGGTACGTAATTATCTGTATTATGGCCCCTGATTGTCCGAAAAATCACCTATTTTAGCTTGTGGTCCCTCTGGAGGTGACAATTATTATCTGATTTGAAAAACCGTTTGATTACATCACCGTTACACCCTAAGGAAGATTGAGTTCGAATTTCGGGAAAATCAGACCAAGATTGCTATACAAAATGGCCGCCGTTTGTACGCGAATACTGTTAAAAAATGATATCACGGTTGTGGACCCTGTAGAGGTCACAATTTGGTTGAAACTTGAAATGCATGGTTATAACCCAAAGATCTTAGTTCCTTTCGATATTTGCGCATATCGGATCGTAACTTCCTGAATTATGGCCCTTGATTGTCCGAAAAATCCCCTAGGGTCCCTCTGGAGGTCACGATTGACTCTATTACCGTTACACCCAACGGAAGGTTGACTGTGAATTTCTAGAAAATCGGACCATAATTGCCAGACAAAATGGCCGCCGTTTGTACGCGAATAGTGTAAAAATATGGCATATTTTGATGAAACTTGAAATGCATGTTTATTACCGAAAGATCTTGATTCTTTTTGATATTTGCGCATATCCAATTGTAACTTAATGAATTATGGCCTTTAATTGTAGGAAAAATCACTTTCGGTATTGCTTGTTCTCTATCCATCTCTCGAAAATGTGGGCGTATCCTGCCTGGCAGTACCAGCTTACTATCTTTTTATTATCCATTGTTTAAACATTAAAGCGAAAACTGTCAGGTTTTTATGTAATCTCACCTAATTTCCCTTTAATAGATATATTTTTTTTTAAAATTTAAATTAATTAAATATTAATCATAAACACTACTAAAGTACTGGCTTATTGATTTTAAGTGTAATATACTATAAGTAACTAATTACCATAACTATTTATATGTTGACTGATTCTAAATGAATTAATTTATGTAATAAGAAAAATAACTAAAGCACAGATTTTACCAGGAGACTATTTCATTCATTGATTCCTATGATGGTAACACCTGGTTAATTACTTTTCAAAATATTCTCTAAATCACTTAATTAAAATTGCAGTCTGCATACACAGAATTACTGAAATATTTAATTTAAAATAAATTCAAAGGCATCTGTTTTTATTTATGTTCTGTATAACAGTTTAATTTGTTTCAGATAGTTAAACTACTTTAATCAACGTATATTAATTTTTGGAATCATCGAAATGGAGCTTATTTCATTAAAGAGAATCTGCTTGTATAGTTGGTTGAATAAAATACACACACAATGTCAGATTATACATAAATTAAAAGAATGACACATTGCAGAAAACGAACAAATCCTTATGCGAAATAAATGAAAATGTACACATTTTAATATGGTCATATTTTTATTTGTTTAGTTTATAATGGCTTGAACGACTTTGTTTCTTGTGGGCATATGCTGTGTTGCCTGGTAATACATGTTTTAAAAATAATGATAAATGGAGCTGAAATAAATTTGATTTTACCTATAGTCAAATTACAAACTTTATAGATGTCACATTATACATGTAATGTGTACTTTAGTGCACAAAAGAATATGCAGTAAAACATTTGTGATAAGTGTATGGATTCATATAGGTAGCATGACCAGCATGTTCCAGATGGATCTATAGTAAATAGAACAATAGTATATTTACTTCTTTTAACTAATATACAAATTAAAAGAAAACATATTTCTTGGGTTTAACATGTGTTGAAAACATTATCTAAACTATCACAATGTCGGGAAAATAACATGAATTTCTATTTTTCTGCCCATTAACCAAACAGAAATAACTTTATATAAACATAGTACAAGAAAAATGAATTGTCAGAAAATAAAATTAACGGAAAAGGCGTGATATTTACAATATGTCTCAGAATGAGAGTTTCCAAAACAGCAAAAGGATTAACACATGTGGTTTAATCAGCTTTTATCAATTAGGCTGCAGGCAATTGTATAAATTCTTACTCTTTTGCTGAATTCTTATTCGCAATTTTCCCGCATCTACTTGTGTAGGTTTTTGTGGGCTAAATGTCAGGGAATGTTGAATAGTAGATATATAGGCAGCTGGAAAACATTTGCTTCAAATCGACACAGACCCCTACTTGTAGAAACAACATTGGCCAGAAATGAAAATATCCATCACATCACCAATTGTTAGGCTGTAATAAATAATTACAATCTACACTAGGTTTACACTCTTTATATCATAAGATTACTTCACTTTTCAAGATTATAAGATCATCTCCAACTACTTTCTACAGAGATTTAACTTTTTGGCACTTGGACCCCCAATAGTTTGGAAAGTATGTGATTTCAAGGTTGTCACATAGATAGAATGAGGTTTACTGCCTTGTCTACTATCAAAATGTGTACTAAAGGGGGTGGAAATTTTTGTGTAAAGAATAGCTGCAATGTTTATCTTTGATTATAAATAGCGAAGTCTTTAACTCATTATCATCCAAATCTTCAACATTGAAAACACAAATTATTTGTCAATTCAAATCAATATTGATGCTGTGATCTTACCTAGGGGGGTGGGGGGAGATGGGCTTCTGATATCCAATATTTAAGACAAAATAAACATTTTACCATATTGTACAATAATGTGTTTCAGCCCGAGTCTAGACATTTTGCACCAAACTAAACGGCGTATGTAGACTGGAATAACGAGACACTGGAAATTTGCATTCGATCGAGAGTGTTGTTGGCTTATTTCGCGGAACATAATTGATTTAAAATTAGAGTAAAAATGGAAACCATTGAATGTATTATATGAGTTGTGACCCACTTGTGTCAATTTCTAGGTCCCAAATGTTAGCGATTTAGCTCCTTTAAGTACCATTCGAAAGCCTATACTTGCATACATGTGATTGGCCACAAGCTAAAGGTCAGGAGATTTTTGTAAAAATATCAGGAGATTAATGTCAAAAGAGGGAGACTTTATAGCGCGTTAAAATGCGTGTTAAAATTACCCACCCACCATGAATAACAGACAAATTAATTTACATTGTTTATATATTTGTATATCATTTGTTTGTTATAGTTACACAAACATAATAAAACACATGAAAACACACAATAAAGCACTTGTCATACTCATGTCTTTATATTTTCAAATATTATTTGTTACCCCTTTTAAACTTAACGTCATAAACTGGCTATTTAATTTTTTGTAATAATTTTTAAATATTTTGGAAGCAGATATCCTTTTTTTTTGTTTGATATAATTTGTGTGTATGTGTTCATTTTATCAATTTCATAAACGTAAATTTCCCGTCTTTTGACGTTACGCCGAAATTTTTTATTATTAATAAATATTATTTTTCCATGCTTTAAGTTGGCATTTCGAAATATCCGACATTTTTTGTAAGTTGAACACTTCAATTCACGAAATCTTTTTTTCGGGCGATTTGTCAATATTGTACTCCCGACCGATCGGAAGTTCGTTTTATTGTCGTTTCGATGCTATTAAAATCAACAAAATCGGAGCATGTTAAGTACATACGTGTCGCCGAGCACTTGAAAATGGTATACAGTGGATAATTTTCTAGAAAATTATTAACGTAGTTTGGCATGTGATCGTGATTACGGCATTTCAACACGAGAAGTAAAAAAAAAATTACAAGTTCCTCACACCCATATTCGCGGTTAGTTACGTCGAAATGCAACTCAATGTTTATTTATGATCATGAAGTAAGCATTTATGTTACATGAATAAAGGACTTGTCTGGGAAGACATAATTCCATTATTTTTACGCCTCTAGACTCGAGAGGAAAGCCCACGATATTTACATCACGTGACTCATATTCGCGCGCTTTTGATGATAGGAATGTGGACATTCTAAGTCGAAGGGAAGTTTCCCCCCAACCCACGCACATCTGGACGTTTAACACCAAGTATTTTTCAACAATTAAAAATTGCGTAACTTGGACACGTGGTTCTATGTTCTGAATTAATAAATTATCTGGTATTAATGCCTAATTTAAAGTATTTAATGTGCACACGAATGGAAATGAAATCGGAAAATAGGCTACTTTTATCTTGTTAATAAAATAGTATTAAAACATCGGAAATGTATCAGGTGGTGTTACTAATTATAGTAACCACATTCGACACAAGAGATAGGTCGGTTGTGTCGTTAACAAAGAAAAGTCTTGTTTTATTTCGATGCTAGGGCCTATTTGATTACAATTTTGACTCCCAAAAAATAAAATTACAAGAATTGAAAAAAGCGGGTGTATCTGTCTCCCGATCGGGAGCTCGGGAGATCAGGGGTAAAACCGGGAGTCTCCCGCGAATTGCGGGAGGTATCACATGTATGATACTTGAGCAACTAATTGAACATATGGACTGTATTGCAAAAACATAAAATTTCCTTTTGAAAATTTGACAAAGAACATTATTTTTCATCTACAGTGGCATCGCTCCATCAATTATCTACACCCATAGTTTTGAATTGAAGACATAGAAATAAGCAAGGTTCAAGAAACCAAATGATGTTTGGTTAAATGGTCATAAATAAGGTCAACCTATGTAAAGTAAATGATCCATACAAAAAATATTAGTCATTTTAAGTTCAACAAAGTTATATCTTGTAACAGAATATTGTACAGTTATTTGTTAAACAATTAAACACAGCAATGAAACAAGCTTTGTGTGTTGGCCTAATGTGTAACTTCAAGTTTGAATTTTGCTAGTGAACATTTGGATCAAATTAATTTTGAACGGTGAAGGAATTTGGCTACGGAAGTAAAAACGCAGTCTCCTACCAAATTAATATCTTCTGTGAACTTTTATTAACAATACATTTCAAGACAAAGCCATCTTGATATGATAAAACTTTTCTGATTTTTAGAAATAAGAAGTTCTAAGAAGGAAAATGCTAAATGATAGATTTTATGTTTGTTGTAAAAAAGAAATAAAAATATTTATCATGTATGATGCCTATGATGGAAATTAAAAGCATTAAAATGTAATACTTGCATACATATATTCTTAAACTCTTGAAATTAAGGTATCGTATCAAAGATGTCTGTTTTTATCCGTCATTGACCATACTTTACAAATATGTGAGTAATGAGTAAAATATGACAAAATCATGGCATACAAGTAAAGGAAAGTAGTGCAATGTTACTGTCTTTAATTCATTAGTAGATCCAAGACAAATAATCATAGTTTTCTCAAGTCTGGATTCATTTATTGCTTTAATCTTTATTATTTACAGGCAGGTGGGGATCTGTAGATGGAAAAGTTGGTCATGAATTACTTACACTTGTTTAGATATAGTTAATCTGTATGGGTACAGTTAAATGTCCCACTCTTTAAAACTTTTAAATAGTGTATTTGATTAAACACAGGTATCCATTTAGTATTGAGGGGGGTTGGATGGCTGAATGGTTAGCGTGCGCAAGCTGTATTATAAAGCCTGTCATTGAGTCAACTTGTGTGGTTTTCAATCGCTGGTTGAACATGGCAAGGAGTAGGCTTGCCTGTCAAAACTGGTGGGTTTTCTCAGGGTCCTCTGGTTTCCTCCCACTGCTGAAGACCCCTATACGCAAACGAATTATTGAAATAAAATTACAACCATATGTTAGTACCAAAATGACTTAGTTTGTGTCAAGTGGACGTTAAACCCCATTTCTCTCTCTATCTCTCTCTCTCTCTCTTGAGTATCGAGAAAAGCAAATGAAATTAAATGGGGTTAACAACTAAACATCCTACTTTTCTGCATCATCCAGGAGCTACTCTAATATCGAATTCTAACTATCAAGAGTTCTTTTACTTATATCTCAACATGTACACATGACCTCTCCTTTTTGTACCGTCCGAGCAACTGTAAACTGTGACTTGCCAGGACATCTGTCCTACATCACTGATATCGGGAAACCATGCAGGATAACATTAAAGTCAATCTCGTTCCCAGAGGCCTCTGGGGCCATAAACCGTCCATTTTCTGCAAATTTGTCCACACCTAAGCCCTGGCCATTCTGACCTCTGATTGGTCAATCTTTTTTGGGTCGATTTCTCGAAAACTAGAGGCCGGATCCTCGTTTAATTTGTTGTAAAATGATCCTTGAGTCAAAGTCAACTCGCTGACATAAAAAAATTGGATCCTTAACGTACACTTTCAAGTTTTTGTAAAGATCTATTTTTCTACGCGTGGGTATATTTCTAAGTGATTCGGTCATCCAGACACGTAAAATGACTACGCGTGGGTATATTTTTATACGCCCACATTTTCATGTGGACGTATTATGTCGTCGCCCCTGTCCGGACGTCCGTCCGTCCACAATTGTTTGTGGACTCTCTACAGGTCACAATTCTTGTCGGATTTTAACGAAACTTGAAATATAGGTTTATCCCCAAAAGATCTCGGCTGCTTTCGATATTGGCATGTATCGGACCAAAACTTCATGGATTATGGCCCCTGATTGTACGAAAAATCATGTTTTTAGCTTGTGGACCCTATAGAGGTCACAATTTTGAACCGATTTTGATGAAACTTGACATGCATGTTTATAACCCAAAGATCTTGGTTCCTTTCGATATTTACGTCTATCGAAACATAATTTCCTGAATTATGGCCCCTGATTGTCCGAAAAATCACCTATTTTAGCTCGTGGTACCTCTGGAGGTCACAATTATTATCCGATTTGTAAAACCGTTCGATTATATATTAGTGCTGTAACGATTCATCGATGATACCGCGAATCGCGATTAATTTTTTTCGCCAAGTACAAACGATAATCACTCCTGTAAATCGCGATATACAAAGGGAACTAACTCTCATTTAGATGCGAATAACTCTTGCCAAAGTACACAGATAATTCAGCCCAAAATGAATAGCAGGCAACGACAACGCCAGTTTAGCGAGTCTGTGTTGTATCACGTAGACTTCGGTGTTAACATTTCTTCTGATATCAGTCATATTGTGCATTGACTGCATTATCTGCCATTGAAATTGCAAGAAATCTTTTCCGTCGAACACCCGATCGTGTAATTATTGTACTCGACCAAAATCCAGTCTGGTTGAAAGAGACTATATTGTGCGCTACGACTTCTATTGATATAAATAAACCTGGGACCTTTAGTTTAGTTTATTTCAGGTACCCGTACAAATACGAACTTTGATATTTAGTAAAACTTATTTTAAATTATTGTCTGTTTAATTCTCAAGAATTGTTAGTTGTTTTGTGTATTGTGTTACAACTAAATATTAATGTATTGATATGAATGAATGACTCTTGTGGATGTTGTGGTTGACTGGTTCTGTAACTATGTATGATATGTACAATCATTCCAATATCATTGTATTGTGATATAAATAAACCTGGGAGGTTTCATTATTAACTTGGTCTGTTTTACTTAAAATGTTCTTATTTTTAATAAATAACATGTTTAAAAGAAGTAGTTTGTCATTTTATACTTAATATTATTGATGGTTAAATTTCATTCAATATAAATGAAGAAAACTCCCTGAATCAGGAATTAGCACGCATATCGTGATACTATCGTATCGTAAGGATTTTGCTAACACGTGTATCGTATTTGGAGTTAGCGTATCGTTACAGCACTATTATATATCCATGTTACACCCTAAGGAGGGTTGAGTTCAAATTTCGGAAAAATCGGACCAAAATTACCATACAAAATGGCCGCCGTTCGTACACGAATACTGTTAAAAAATGGTATATCAAGGTTGTGGACCCTGTAGAGATCACAAATTTAATTCGATTTTGATGAAACTTGAAATGCATGGTAATAATCCAAAGATCTTGGTTCCTTTCGATATTTGCGCATATCGGATCTTAACTTCCTGAATTATGGCCCCTGATTATACGCAAAATCACCTTGGTTTAGCTTGTGGTCCCTCTGGAGGTTACAATAATTATCCAAATTAAAAAATCGTTTGATTATATCACCGTTACACCCTAAGGAAGGTTGAGTTCGAATTTTGGAAAAATTGGACCAAAATTGCCATACAAAATGGCCGCCATTCGTACGCGAATACTGTTAAAAAATGATATATATCAAGGTTGTGGACCCTGTAGAGGTCACAATTTTGATTCGATTTTAATGAAACTTGAAATGCATGGTTATAACCCAAAGATCTTGGTTCCTTTCGATATTTGCGCATATCGGACCGTAACTTCCTGAATTATGGCCCCTGATTATACGCAAAATCGTCTTTGTTTGTCTTGTCTCTGGAGGTCACAATTATTATCCGATTTAAAAATCGTTTGATTATATCACGGTTACACCCTAAGGAAGGTTGAAATCGAATTTCGCAAAAATTCGGAACAAAATTGCCATACAAAATGGCCGCCGCGTGTACGCGAATACTGTTATAAAATGGTATATCAAGGTTGTGGACCCAGTATAGGTCACAATTTTGATTCAATTTTGATGAAACTTGAAATGCATGGTTATAACCCAAAGATCTTGGTTCCTTTCGTTATTTGCACATATCAGATCATAACTTCCTGAATTATGGCCCCTGATTGTCCGAAAAATCGCCTATGGTCCCTCTGGAGGCCACGATTATTATCCGATTTAAAAAAATGCTTGACTCTATCACCGTTACACCAAACGGAAGGTTTTTTGAATTTCAGGGAAATCGGACCATAATTGCCAGACAAAATGGCCACCGTTTGTAAGCTAATAGTGTTTAAAAATATGGTATATCAATTTTGTGGACCCAGTATAGGTCACAACTTTGATTCGATTTTGTTGAAAAACTTGAAATGCATGTTTATAACCTGAAGATCTTGATTCTTTTCGATATTTGCGCATATCAAATTGTAATTTTATGAATTATAGCCTTTGATTGTAGGAAAATCACTTTCGGTTTACCTTGTTCTCTATCCATCTCTCGTTTAGCTTGTGAACACTGTAGATGTCACAATTTTGAAATGATTTTGATGAAAGTTCAAATGAATGTTTATAACCCAAAGATCTTGGCTCCTTTCAATATTTGCGCACATCGGATCATAACTTCCTGAAGTATGACCCCTGATTTTATGAAAAAATCACCATTTTTAGCTTGCGGTTCCTCTTGCAATCACAATTATTATCCGATTTAAAAAACATTTGATTATTTCATCGTTACATTGGAATGAAGGTTGAGTTTGAATTTTGTGAAATCGGACCAAAACTGCCGGACAAAATGGCCGCCACTTGTATGCGAATATAGTGTAAAAATATGGTTTATCAAGGTTGTGAACCCTGTAGAGGTCATAATTTTAATCAGATTTTGAAGTACTTTGAAATGCATGTTCATAACCCATTCAAAGATCTTGGTTCTATTCGATATATGCGCATATCGATTTGTAACTTCATGAGTTATTGTCCTTGATTGTAGGAAAAATCACTTTCTTTTTAGCTTGTTCTCTATCCAACTCTTGTATGTTGGCGTATCCTGCCTGGCAGCCGCTGGTTAAGTGATTCGGCCATCCAGGCACGTAAAATAAATACATGTCACGTGATTCGTCACTTCCGGTAAAATGGCTACCCTGAGTCACCAGAGAAATTTCTCCAACAATTTTTCTGGTTTCGAGATTGCATTGAGGTACTTTCTCAACCCAGAACTGGGATCGAACCAGGGACCTCCAGTGCCTCTTTACTCATCGAGTAAGGTAACTTAGCAACTTTAAAAAGTGATTTTAGAATTATGTTTAAGGAGTCAGAGGACTGTGAAAATTCTAAAATCACTTTATAAAGTTGCTAAGTTACCTTTCTCGATGAAAAAGAAAAAAGGAGTCGGAGGACTGTGAAAATGTTCAGGAAATCATTTACTGCTGTGTGCATGTGTTGTATGCTTGATTCATGTCATTTCTTTTTTCTTTTTTTTTCTAAAGTATTGGTACTGTAACATGAAACAATAAATGTAGTAGTTGCAAGGGAGGTAGTTGCAAGGGAGGTAACTGGATTTTCAAGAAAAAAAGTCAATGTAACTGAAGTCATTGCATGCAGAGACTGACATTAATTTATGTGGTATAAGTGTTTAACAAGAAAAGTAGCATTGAGTTATGAAATCTTTGAAATTGCTGTTGCTAAATGATGGTTAATCAAAGTGAAATAATGTTTGTATTTTCTATTGTTCTACTTCTGCAATAGCTTTGTATTGTAATTTGGAGTTTTAATTTAGTTTTGGATTAAAAAAAAATGATTCCACAGTTCTGATTGAAAAATGATAATGGCTGCTTAGTAATTAAATGTATTTGGGGAAAAGATGAGAATCTGTTTATGTTTAAAATAAATAGTTCCTGCCCAGCACTGCAACTTTAAGAAATTAAGTTTCCTGGAAAGTTAATGTTATTCTACTAATAATAAAAATGTTTAATACCCATTACTGTTAATAAAAGAGATACCCAAAGTGTTAATTGTCAGTAATTTTCTACATGTGTTAGATTAATTCCTGTCACGAACCCATGGATTTTAAAATGTTCTTCAAATGCAGCATTTGATTTTTCTAATGACCCTTTTTGTTCCTTCACACCTGCAGAGATTCTATATGAATACTAGATCATTATAACACATTAAAAAATGTTAATCAACCAGGCGTGCAACATGCAGAGTTCCCATCATCTATTCACAAAGCTGAAGCAATCAAAATGATTATATTATGGCAAACAAAGGCATTCCTTTAGTTTGAGATGACATGAAAAAACTGAGCTAGAAATAAGTTGGATGAAGGGGGTTTAAGGTCAGATTTAGTAATAAGTTTCTGGTATCCTCTCTATTGTTAAGTTGATGTGGAGCTCCTCATCTTCATTCAACTAGAAGTAGATCAGATAAAATCAGCACATGTACATAATTGTTAAACTTTGCCAATTAAAAACCATGGTAGATCTACAGGGTGCTAGGACAAAGACTTCTCTGTTTCTTAATTGTACCTTTTGAAGGTGGCTTTCAGTTCGAGGACAATAGATGGTAGGCTAGCTTATGAGACTCAGAGGTTCTATTCTCTTTTTAAACAATTAAGGAATTATACTTCATTGCCCCTTATTTGATCACTTGTTGTGTTGGAATGCGGTCCTCAACGCGACCCATTGTTTGTTAGAGAATTGGCGGTGATATTAATTCAGCTATGCTACCACCCAGCTATACTACTTATTAAATTGTAATATTTTTTCACCGCCATATAATTATTTAGAGATTTTTATGCAAGTCAAAATAATAAGGGATTATTTTTATGTGGTTATATTAAAAAAATTAGTAAGGCATATCAGTTTGTTTTAATACACATTGACATTTTTATACTCTTATATATTTCACTTTTGATAACCAAACTACATAATGGGGGGTTTTATTATTATTTCTCAAGTATGCCTATTTAATATTCATTAGTATGAAGGTGGTCAAGTTTTTTATTAGAGATATGTCACTGATTCATTACTGTAAAAGGATGCTCTCCTCTTAGAAGATTCTGTTTAAGAAATAGTAACTTGACTGGTGAACAAAATCTCATTGTTGTTTCGATGAGCATATAGAAATTACCGAAATAGCTTTACAGTATGCATGACTGGTTCAATTGAAATTTTGTTAGAGAAACGCATTCAGTACAAGACAAGTTTAATTTTGTAAAATAATACCTCACATTACATTATGTCCATTAATATAGATTTTTATAAGCCCACATTTTCATGTGGACGTATTATGCCATTGCCCCTGTCCGTCGGGACGCCACAAACTCTCTACAGGTCTCGGCTGCTTTCGATATTGGCATGTATCGGATCGAAACTTCATGAATTATGGCCACTGATTGTACAAAAAATCCTATTTTAGCTTGTGGACCCTATAGAGGTTACAATTTTGAACTGTTTTTGATGAAACTTGACATCCATGTTTATAACCCCAAAATCTTGTTTCCTAAATTATGGTTCCTGATTGTGGAATGGACTCTCTACAGGTAACAATCTATATCCGATTTCAACGAAATTTGAAATATAGGTTTATCTCCCTGAGATCCTGGTTTCTTTCAATAATGGCATGTATCGGACCGTAATTTCAGTGATTATGGCCCCTGTTTGTATAAAAAAATCACGTTTTTAGCTTTTGGACACTCTGGAGGTCACAATTTTGATTAGATTTTAAAGAGACTTGAAAAGCATGTTTATAACCCATCGAATTGGTTCCTTTCGATATTCGTGCATATCGGATTGTAACTTCCTGAATTATGGCCCCTATTTTAACAAAAAATCATGTTTTTGGCTTGTGGTCTCTCCAGAGGTTACAATTTGTATCCGATTTAAAACAAAACGTTTGTATCACTGTTACACCAAAATGAAGACTGAGTTCGAATTTCATGAAAATGGGACCAAAACTGCTGGACAAAATTGCTGCAGCTTGTACACGAATAGTGTAAAAATATGGTATATCAAGGTTGTGGACCCTATAGAAGTCACAATTTTAATCTGAATTTGATGAAACTTGACACGGTTGAAATGCATGTTTATAACTCACAGATCTTGGTTCCTTTCGTTATTTGTGCATATCGGATCAGAACTTCCTGAATTATGGTCCATGATTGTACTCGAAATCGCCTTTTTTTTAGCTTGTGGTCCCTCTGGAGGTCACAATTATTATCCGATTTAAAAAAAAAACTTTGATTATATCACTGTTACACCGTAATGAAAGTATAGTTCGAATTTAATGAAAATCAAACCAAAACTGTCGGACGAAACGGACGCCACTTGTGGGCGAATTTTGTAAAAATAAGGTATACCAAGGTTGTGGACCCTTTATAGGTCACAATTTTAATCTGATTTTGATGAAACTTGAAATGTATTTTTATAACTCAAAGATCTTGGTTCTGTCGATACAAGCGGATATTGAATCGTAACTTCATGCATTATGGCCCTTGATTGTAGGAAAAATCACTTTCTTTTTAGCTTGTTCTCTATTCATCTTGAAAATGTGGGCGTATCCTGCCTGGCAGCTGCTGGTTTCACATATAAATTTAGCATCAAAATGGGTCAGAGGAGATAATTATTGGTGGTACATGATTTTCTACCATTATTAATCGATTTTTTAATATATTCACATTCAACATAATAAATATGTGACCGGTGATAGCAAAATGTTTCTTAAGTCGCAAAAGTAGATTTATAATTATGAGCTAATTTGTGTCCAACTGCAAAAATGTTCAAAATTTCGTTTTGACCATTTTCGAATACTTTATCATGTTAAAATTCAGCATAGCACACTTTACTAGCAAAAAAATGTCGATAAAGGGTAGAAATGGAGCAATTAGTAACTAGTAGTTTACTCAAAGTAAGTCAGCTTACTTTAAACAAAGACATAATTGACCAATTTTGCTGGAAAATGTAACCTTTTTGCCGAAAGAAGCCCCATACGTAAGCTATACTATAACAACCGTAGAAATCTTCTCTTTTTATTTATAGTACTCATTATAATATTCAACACACTACTCAGCCAATAGCGGTGTTCGAACAAACCACCCTTGTTGCTACATGTATATGACGTCATAGAGGTCGTAACCCGGTGACGTCAATGACGTCGCAACGTCTGATTGGTTGAACTCCGACGGTGTCTTCTTCAAGTTTTTGGCAATAGAAATAAAGTTATGAATAAAACTGTAGTCATTTTTTTTTTAAAAAATGCGTAGTTTTAGTACCGTACATAAACCTCCCTTGTTAAAATGGCGATTTGTCTGCATCGGCCAGTGTTCAACAATGGAACAATCTCGATTTGGATTTTTTTTGTGACAACGCTGAAAGCATGATTTTCTTGAAATTACGTGTGTTATGTTGAAATCTAATGTTCTTAGCAGTTGTGTCGAAGTTTAGTGGCAGTTTGGCATTTTTAACCATGACTTTTATCATGAATAACATAATTTTTTAACATAATCTTTAAACAAAGTTTTCTCGAAATAGGCCTTTCTGGACTCCCGGACTTTGAACTTCAATATCTCAACGATGTAATAAAGTAGAGCAATGATTTTCGTATCGTTAGACAGCTTATAACATTCTCTTTATGATGCCGTATATAACTCATTTTAGGAATTTTGGTCATTAAGGCTCATTATGCTGTCACCAGTCACATATGTCTAACTAAATCCCATGTAATTTCCAACAATAAACTAAAAGAACAAATATTGGAAACATGCTAGCCTCACACAATGCCAATCATCATATTTACTATCCACACCATTGAAAAACTTATGTTTAATTGTGGCTTGCATAAATGATGTCATACATAATACAGACACTTAAAACTAGACTTTGGTTATTCAAAAGGTTTAGACTTGTATTCAATTTCGTTCAAGTTGAACCCTTGTGTATCCAAATGGATACTTGGACTATGTGCATCAAATTTGTCTTCTGAAGAATTAATATGGTGATTTTCCAGTTCATCCCAAATAGGGCCAGCTGCCTAAACTTGTCCCAGGTCTAAAAATGTGCATTTATACCGTTTCCTGTGATAAGCACTTTCTGCTTGAAGATAATCACTTTTTATCATTTAAAAAAATTCATTTTCTATTTTCAGAATCCAAATTATTGAGTTGAATCATGGATGAAAAGTTTGTTGACAGAACAGAAGTTACCATGAAAACACCAACAAAACAACATCTTACAAAGTTAACAGTAGATGTTACGAATGGTCATACATCATCTAAAAATACATCTCCCATCTCACCTTCTCTATCATCAGCTTTGTTAACAGATGAAGATATGGAACAAGCTGTCTTCAGTACAACCTCAATAGATAAAGAAAACAAAGTGTCAACCGACATGAATCTCAAATTGAAAGCCAAGGATCATGCTTTCACAAATATCTCTTCATCTGTTGAAGAAGATCCAAGTCTCAATTCTGTTCCTGTGGCTTTGTCTTTTCCTAAAAAGGATGAAGAAGTTCGCTCCTATTATACTCCGGGCTTTGCCATTAGAGCTTGGGCAATTGAAGATATAAAACACAAGAGTGATGAACCTGAATCGTGTAAAGTTACACATGTAGAAAGTAAAGATCGTAAGACAAGTGTTACATCAACACTCACTGTTAATAAAAACAAAGATTTTGATCTGGAAGAGCAAGAAAAGCAAAAGACGGAACTTTCTTCTTTAACTTTTAACATTGGTAAATCCCCTAGAACAGAAACAAGTATTGCAGCTGTGACTATTAATAAAACTGTTGAATACGATCTTCAGGATAGATCACCTCAAAAGAAAGAACTCTCCCAAGCTACTTTTGCTATTGGAAGAAAGTCCAGTTCTGAAGAGAAGTCAGATACTGTGACCAAGTCGTTACTTGTCAGTACTGAAAGCAGTGAATCAAAACCAACACTATTAGTATCGTCATCATTTGACTCTGTGTTCACTAAAAATCTTTCAAAAACAGAAGAATTGAATCAAAGAAATTTACAAAAGACCGATGAAGTAACATACAACTCCAAAAACAATACTTCAAAATTTGTAAGTCAAGAGCATGTCACATCAAGAACATCTATAGCTTCCCAAGATACGAAATTAAATACAGTTGTCACAGATGAATGGGTTATAATATCAGAAGATGAAAAATCCTTAAACGCAGAATCTAACACAACCAAAGGAGATATATCTACAGTTGTTTCAGGAACAACATCTTCATCTCCTGTTAAGACCAAAATTGTAGCAATTCCTGTGGAAGTTGAAAGAAAATTCTCTGTTGGACCTGATACTGAAGCTAAATTGAAAAATTCTGGTGCCAAGCTTAAATCTGAGAAATCATTTACAGATGTTTATTGGGACAACGAGGACTATTTGCTTACTTTATCTGATTGCTGGTTAAGACGACGAGATTCAGATTGGCAGATGAAAATTCCTGTACATTCTGATCCAATTTTTGATGTGAATACAAAATACCAAGAATTGACAAAGGAAAAGGATATTATCAGTTTTATTACCAATAAATTAACACTAAAATTGGGTAAGAAGTCTAATTTAAGTTATTTAATCGAGAAAGCTAAACTTGTTGATTTTGCAACTATAAACACAGTGAGAAAGTCATACATCTTAGATGGATGTCAGGTGGATCTGGATAGCACCAACCATGGGTTTCAAGTTGGAGAAATAGAAGTAGTGGCACTTTCATCATCCGAAATACCATCAGCCCTTAGAACAATCGATAAAGTTGCTAAAAAATTGGGTATGTTAAGATGTTTTCTCCTATATTTGATAATCAATATATGTATGATAAATAGAGACCACAAATATTATGTCCATTAAGTACTCATCTAAATACAGTCTAGATAATAATTATCAGCATATTTCTAGAAATATGATGAAATCTTACAACAATCTTTGGTTATATTACCAGAAATCCTTAACCTGTTCTCTTTAATGACTATAAATTTGATTCGTCTGAAGATTCATAGAAAGGATAATTCTGATTGTGCATTTAGATGAAATGTCGGCATATTTTTTTTTGTATTTGAAATGAGAAAAGAGATTCAATCCATCATAATTACTCGATCTATTCAAACAAGCTTGAGCTCAAGTCTGCATTTCTGAATGGATTTTATTCGACCAAATTTGATTATGCAAATGTAAATGTGAATTACCATGGAGAAGATGGGATGGCTGTATTTGTGGTCTGATGAATGATAAAAACTAACCTTAGTCAAGCCGAACAATTAATGACGCATGATCTGTGCACCATTTAGATATGTGGAAATGCAATGTTGGCAATGCTATTTGACCTGCTTCGATGTGGGCCAGACTTAATTACTTTTAGCATATGCGATATTGACACAACGTTGCTTAATGATGTATATAGAAAATATTAACTACAAATCGTTATTGAACAGGTTGACATTTTAACCGTATGGGTTACAGGATGTCGAACTGAGAATTTGAGCAAAATGTATTTCCTTATTCACAGTTTAACATGCAATAGACACAAATTAGGCCATTTACAAATCAACACATGGCGCAATTTTGCATTTTGAGAACTTCGGAGGACCCAGAGGTTGGGCAGGCACATGTTCAACCACTTGACCCTAGTCCCACTGTATAACTGTCACTGTCAAACTTGTGGAGATTCCGTAAGACTTCTGTTTATGAAACAGGTATCCAATGCAAACCTCCCTTGGCATACCTCAGATTTGACCCCATATAATTTTTTATGATAGTAAGTAAGTAGTGGCACGAAACATCATAAGTATCTGTACTCACAAACTAAGTCATTATGCTCTAGTCATAGACCTACATAGATCAATGACTAAAATATCTAGTCAGTCATAAAATTACAAAACCTAAATTATTTAGTCTTCAAAGGGCATTTATTGATAAATGTTTTATGAAATCAAGAACCATAACATTATACATTGCTTTGTTACAAAAGATATGAATTAATACCAAAAGATATACCGGTAATGTTAAACATTGTATTTAACACTTTTAATTCTCTTCTCTTATGTAATGAATGCGATAAAAGATGACAATCGCTTAGTTTCTGTATTAGGCTATAATGTTGCTTTGTAGATAAAATTTTCCTCAGATATAAATTGTGTGAGAATTAGAATCAAACTGATGATATTGTAGTTAATTGTTTAATTCACAATTTAATTGGCATAATGGGCAGGTGTTATCACAGAGGGGGTAAATCAGCAATAACCATAAATCATATTTTAAATAATCAGATTATTAAATTTTACAGGGAAAAACAATTATGTTTTTTCTTTCTTTGCTTTGAGCAAGGAGGGAGGAAATATACATGTACACATAACCAGTAATTGTCCAGTTTCTATTTCTTTCAATAATAAATTAACGCTCTCTTATAACCAAATCTCTGGTTAAAAATAAAACTTCTACTATAATTGTTTGCCAATAATTAAAAAAAAAAATTTTCAATCACATTAAAATAAAGCAGATGATATCAAACAAAAGTGCATTTGATATGCAGTGAAAAACAAAATGTATAAAGGAACTGAGTATAACTTCATCACGGCCAGCTTGGAATGGTCACACCGTATAAAAATGAAATCAGTTAATCGATGTGCAATTTTACAAGGAACAACCACGCCAAATTTCTTGTCGAAGAGCCTTGCCCCCTAAAACAAGTAGAAGTACAACAAAATGGTCGATAAATTGGCCGAACATTAAAAAAGATTAATGAGGTATTATATTTTGAAGATATCATTTCATATGATATTTAATATTTAAATGTTGCTTAATTTGACTAATATGACACATTAACTCTTACATATAAATGAAAATAAGGAAGGAAAAAAAACGCTAGCATATTTTTTGTGTTCATATACTGGGTATGGAAATTATAATTTCACTTATAATTCAATTATTTCTAATAATGACATTAAATTTTTTTTAAATGATATATCTTGTGATGTATTTTCTGTGAAATTACACTGTCATTTGTTGAGAATTGAGATCCCAAAAAATATTTCCAATTATTTCTGTGTTGATTAATATAAAGTTGGAATAGAAGTATACATATATAGATATCCTATTATCTTTTTTTGCAAGTTATTTTAAAAATTTGAATGATGATACTTTATTTTCTCAGTTTACACAAAATGCATGTTTTTTTACTATGCTCCATCAAAAAGACGTAAACTTTTCACCATGGATTAATGACTGTATTCCCTAGATGTTTGACAAAAATTGAAAAGGATCCCTTGACTATTAATCATGTAACAAAATGTCAGAATAGGGTAATACCTTCCAATGTGTTAAATAAATAGAAGTCAGGTTATTGCATTCCATAGATCAAGTCAAAGTAATTACAAAAACTAGCCATAATTCAACTTCATTAAAAAGACATAATTTGTTGGTTACCTAGTTTTTTGTTCTTAGTTTGACTGAATACCATAGCATTCAGATATGGGCGAAGAATTAGGCCAATTAGATGAATAGACCTGTTTACAATGACAGAATATAGTGTTCCCTTATCTGGACTGAATGACAGAGCTTATTACTATTTCACAAAATAGTGCATTGTTTTTATTAGTCAAATTTAGCCAAGACAGGAAAGTATATGAGGATAAACTAATTTACATACCCAATACATACTAAAAAAATAGATTCCCTTTTATAATTAAAAGTGACTAATAATGTTGAATACCTGCATTTTTATACACACAAACACTGGTCATATTTTGCTGTCAGTCCTCTGTCCAAAATTTCTTGTGAACACTCTACAGACTGCATTTATTATCCAATCTTTTGGAAATTTATATATGTTGTTTATATTAGTGAGATGAAGTATCGGTTAGATTTTCAGCAGTTTCAGATTTACTTCAAGAGTTATGGTCCTTGTTTCACTTTGTTGACAAAAATTATCGTTTGATCTGTATTATAAATTTATTTGATAAATTTAGAATAATGAAACTAAGAAGCCTATTGAATTTCAGCAATTTCCATTCATTCAGTCTAAAGTAAAAGCTCTTGTTGAACCTTGTGTATTGGATTTATACATGTATGCTTTATTTACATTAGTGAAACAAAAACGCCTATTGAATTTCTGTAAATTTCTTCTAGAGTTACAGCCCTTATTTCACTTTGATGAACCTTGTGAACGTTCTAACGACAAAGGTTATTATCCAATCTTTGTGAAATTTATATGCATCTGTTGACAACCCTAGTGGATGATTTAACTGCTGTAGGCACATTTTTTTATTGCCTGACAATCCTATCGTTTCTTTTGGTGCTTTGCGTCATGCTATAACACTTGCTACAAGTAAATATTGATTAGCCCTGCTTCCTGAAAAAAATTAGAGAAAAGTGATGAACTAACATTTTGTGTTTTGAAGTAGTTCTCAACCACCACTGGGGGGAGCAATAAATGGACGGTCAAAGTGTGAAAAATTTAAATGATTACAATTGAACTTGCCATTGATAGTTTTAACGGAAATAAGTTCAGTCTTTAGCTGCACAGTCATGGCTTGGAATATTTAATTAATAATATGAGTAATTGTTTTAAGTAAAATTATTATTTATTTTACCAGGTTTCTCTCCATTACAACTAGTGTTATAGAGGTAAAAATATGTATTATGTGTAAATAGTTTATTTGTATATTTTAATCTGCATGCCTCCCATTATTATTATTAATGAGAATGCTTATATTAACTGAAGTTATTTTTCTGTCTGTTAACAATTCAGATGTAAAACTTTTCAAAATTTTATTCTTATCTTACAATTGAAAATTGTCTAGATTTTTTTGTGTAGTGCAGCACCAAGTTCACAGTTTATATACGCCCACATAGAAATGTGGTCATATATCGTCGTTACATCCGTCCATCCATGCGTCAGTCATCAACATTTTCTTGTGAACACTCTACGGACTACATGTACCGTCAATTGCCTACAAAAAAATGAATATGTGACAACCATTGTTGACTGCTCAGACGATTTAGTGGCTGTGGATGTATGTTTTATTGCCTGGCAACCTATTTTCAAAACTAATTCTAAAAAGAGCCAAATTATTTTTTTTGTTTTCTTTTTGTTCTTAATTCATTTTATTGTACCTTGCCTTGTGAAAAAGCTGGGGACTAACAAAAATGTGTTTGGGACACAAAAACTGCTTTTAATTGGGGTAGAATGTTCAAACTTGTTGTTGATGTTCATTAAGTGAAGGTCTTGACTGAGTAAAGCAAAGATAAGCGATTTGATTGGTCAAGACTTTGAAAAACAAAGCTAATTCAGTTAGATTGATGAAATGTGGTTTATAGTTTGATTACATCAATAGCTTGACTTAAGTTTGATGGTGACCATTTTCTGCTCAGACTAAGAAGACATAAGCAATTTAGTTTGCCAATGATTTGAATTGAGCAATAAACTTGGTGTGTAGTTTCATCACATCAGTACTGTGACTACGTTTGATAATGAACATGTTCTGCTCAGGTTAAGGAGAGTGCTTTATGAAAAGATCAGTGTGAAAGTAATTAATAAGTGTCATCCTATACTATTTTTTTTGAGATTGACACAGAGGACATCAGCCCCACTTTTGGCTTGTTTGTTACAGTTCTTCTGAGTTATCAACAGTTATGTAGTTTTGTTAATGTTGCTCAACTTGTTTTGGTTTTTCTAACCTAATTGACAATATGGCACTATGATTTTCTAACCTGGTTTTCAGGACATAGGACCTTCAGATAGAACAAAAAAATCCCAAGGTTCCATGTACAAAATGTTGTGAACATAAAATTAAAAGGAGATTTGCCAAATTTGCTGCTGTCCAGACACCAGACAAAGTTTTCCTCATTGCACCACTAAATCGCATTTGCCTTTCTTCATAAGCCCGGTTGGTGCAGGAAAGTAAGGTGTTAAAGCTCATTTCATTTGTTTCTTGATGGTCATCGACTTGATGTCAGGTATTTTTTAACCATTATTTTTGTTCACTTTGAAATTCTCATTAAACTTTGCAGGCCGTACTAGTCTGCTGAACTATTCATTCTAATGTGGGGCACATCATCCTCATCTCTTAATACTCAGACAAAATAATATTAATCACCTGTCAGTATTAGGCTATATAGATTATATGTTATAACTTACAATATGATAATGCAAGACAAATTAACAAAAACATATATGTATTCTCATTCCTAGATGACAGTTTGGGATTTTCTCTGGGTTATTCTTTAACCAGTTAGTACTAATACTAATGTTTGACAAACATATTGTGTCACACTCAATTATCTTCTATGGGTTGAAACAAAGTCCATCTTATCCATTCCATTTCCTATTAATCCTTACATCCATCAAGATTTGGTCATGCTAATTACAAAAACATTGCTACTTCTCTTTAGCAGAAATAGGACTAAAAACTGTTTGTAGAGAACCATGTTTAATATTTGACCTAATCAATGCTCTATTTAGTCTGCTTAGGTGGTATCTAAATTCTTTATTACCCGCCTTTCTCTACAGCTAAAGGCTTTTATACACTTATGAAAATTAAGCTTAGTCGTGGAGAGACAATTAAGCGCCTCTAATTGCCTAGGAATATCCAATCATTTTGCTAAAAATCAATGCTGGCTGAATAACCATGGTGACAAGACATAACTATAGGCTCTCTCACACCTCCCTTAATTAACAAGACCACTGACGGATGCGTACTTAGCACATTCACTTGCTTAATTAGGTGTAAATTGAAATTGGAAAAATGTCAGCCAACAAAATGAATTTTGAACATGCCATCTGAGGACACCAACCACGTTCTGTCAATGCCCTGATGTGTTTGGACATCTTTTTTTTTTAAAAAAGGGAGAACTCCACTGAAGAATAGATTGAGACATATGAACAGAGACATATGAACAATGTTGATATTATAGATGTTATGTGATACCCTGTTAATTGTACTAATGTCTTTGTGACCTAAATACATCATTAACATAGTAGTAGTATCATCATCATCATCCCTAGTTTATTGATCCTACTTTCATCAGCTTAATGAGTTTATTTTTATTTCCACATCAGTCAGAAAAAAAGAATCAGTCAGCGAGTAGACATTTGTTTGGAAATATGAGGCGTTCCAATTTCTAAAGATAATTAGGTTTAAATTTCCAATTGTATGAAAGAAGTATTAAACTGATCATGATTAAATTGAAAGTGTCTGTTTAATTAGATATGATCAAGTTTATTTTAACTTATTGTTACCTTCAACCCTTTACAATCAAATATAATAATATATAGAGTAGTTGTTGCTTTTTAGTTTGTTTAAGTAAGCATGGTATACATGTTTTAGTTTATTTGTCTTGTAGGTGTAGATTTAACTATTTATTTTATATTGAATAATTTCTATAATCAAACCACCTGTGCACATTATTCAGAATATAATTCTTCACATAAAATTTCTCAATTTGGCTCATTTATTACAGTCCTTGCATATTTATTGTATTAATGTACAAAGTTGAATGTATATTGTAAAACATGGAAGACTTATTAATAGTATGTTATTTTTAGTTACAACTTACATATTGGATTTTAATTTGTTCATATTCACGAGGGATTCTTTTATTACCTGTATCCTGATACAGCTTATTAGTTAAATACATTATTGTTATAAAAACAAAGCATTTATATGGTGACGATATATACAGAAAGCAGGATAGAATAGATACATACATGTATAACCATTCTACTAATATGCTGTAAAATTGTATATTATAATCAATGTATTCTAACTGTCTTCATAAAACTGCATGCCAAATAAGTCTTATTAGTCTGCTTTCTGTAACTTTGTATAACATATACTGAACTATGTGACAATACTTTTAGAATTACATGTACAGGCATTGAAGTTGACATGTTTGTAACTATTTCTGATTCAAATATAACAGATAAATATATGTTGTTTAGATATATAAAGCATCAATTTGATACTGCTTCATAAACACATCAAATATTAATAGTGTGGTTAAACTTTTTTTCTTTTCTTTAATTTTACTTTACAGTATATTTTTTAAATCAGTTCTAAAATCATGTTATGTTTTTGAAAAGTTTAAAAAACTGATAATTTCTTTCTTAAATTACATGTTGTAAAAACACTTTTTTGTTGTATTTCAGGGTTCAATTCAAGTAAAAGAGTTTCTGGTAAAATGACAGACCATTTGAGGAGAAACCACCTCTTTCTTTACAAGTTATTAGTAGAAAATGGTGTCCTATTTCCAGGAGACATTACCTGAAAATACAACATGCATTAGATATGCTGTTAATTTAATTAAAACACAAGCTGTCAGTTGAGAAAGAGTTTTGGAGTAGTTTAACCTATGAGTCACAGTTAAATCACAAACAAGGTACATACTACCTTCAACCTCTTACCTACTGTTACTGTCCAACTCTTCCAGAAATATGTGCCGTTTGATAAATTAGACAGGTTTTATAGGCAGTGACTGTCATTCCATATTACTCTGCTTAAAGATCACTGCTACGTCACAACCCTGCCCCACACTGGAAGTCAGCAGTGTTATATGGCTATGTCAAATTACACATTACCCAAAAGGTATAACAAGGGTTGGATTATTAACGAAAAGAGCAGAGGGTCTGAGTATCATTTGAATGGCTTGGTCTCCTTAGAAGGACATTTCATTCAACTTTTGTGGTTCCTAAATATGGTATGTTTAAATATAACTTTACATAACTGCCATGATTAGAAAGTTAGTTGAACATTGAAATGTTTTACGAAATATCGTTATTAAATAACAGAGAAGTAGTTCTGCGCATATACAACTGAAATCATTTACAGAGTATATTGTCTCAATTAGTTGTCTCTATTAAAAATATGCATACAAAGATGATAGAAATGAAGTATCTCTACCAGGGACATGGCCACATGCATGTACCATTTTAAATAATTTCAATTTAGCAAAAATGTTTTTCTTTCAACTTAGTTTATGAGAAAGATTTTATATTTATTTAGAATCTCATTAAAAGTCTCTGTGCATCATTTGTATATTTTGGAAATTTTCAGATCAAAATATCAATTGAAGATGGTCTCTCAGCGTGGATTCAGTTGAATCATCATTTTTAATTCATCATTCCTAAATCCCTCAAATGATGTTCAAAGACTTTAATTTAAAGAGGCCATATTATGTCTCCAGGAAATTAAAAATTGATAATAACATCATGGTACATCAAGAATTGAACTTGCAAAATATATGGAAAGATACTATCGAAAGTTATGTTTACTCTACAATTATGTCATCGAAGTGAATATTATATACAATCTGTATGCCTATATCTTATTAGTAGATTGGTGAATCTAACTCAAATTTTGCACAATCCAATATTATTATTTAATTCAATTCGATGGCCAATTAATAACAAATCGCATAATCTATTTTTCTAGATAGTTTAGGTGATAAATGCAGTAAAATGAACTTCTCTTCAGAGAAAGTACCTTATTTGCATATAGATCAAAGATGATGACACTAGATGATATAAATGATATTAAATTTTATTTAAAAATTGCTATATTATATTTAATATCCACATATAATTGCTTACCTTAATGTTTAAACTATATGTCATTATTGATTGAAGATGAGAAATACATCAGCAATTATTGTAAAAAAAAAATTGATGTCTGTAATTATATTTAACAAAGACGATAATTATGGTTATATATCTAGGATCTGGGGACTTCATTATACCTTATATATTGTAGAATCAAATATTTAGAATTGATGCGGGAATTGATTTCAATAAAACTTATAAGAAATGGAAGCGCAAGCTTATGTATGTGTATATAAAACTGAAAACACAATTTACTTAATTTTAATTACTTATAAACAGCAGCAACGGTCTAATCTACTCAAAGTCATCAGTACCATTTATTTTTAGTCTGTGTATAAAATTGAATTTATATATTTTATATCTTGCCTATGTTTACTTGATGAAATTATATGCTAGTGATATTGTTATCATTCCGAAGCCTATTCTGTTGTGATAAGTTATAATAATCTATTCTGCGCTTTCAAACACATTGTTTACTATAAATTCATTAAATTTTATGTCTTTAATTATGCTTCATTAATACTGTATAATTACTGTTTGTACGTTGTGCCTTATTGTTTGTTTATGTACATTTATACAATATTTCACAGTCCCTTTTATTGATTCATCAGATCATAAACCTTTTGTTACCTTTTGCCATCCGGTTAGTATAGTATCTGACAATGTGTTTTGGGCCTCTGTCGTATTTTAGTAAACTGATCTGACTCTACCGGTGACCACTTACACTGAAAGTAATGGAATAAATCTGAAAAAAACTGATAAATACTACCAATTAGCACTACTTACTAGTTTATCATATTGCCAAATGTATTGATCATTACTGGAAGGTAGTGAGTGATAATCAAACTGATGACCACTACCAGCAGGGAGGAAGTTAAACCAAAGGGTTTTTACCAGCAGGAAGGTAGATAAAGGTGTTGAGCACTACCCCAACGCGAAGGTATGTAAAACCAATGAGGACTACCTACAGGAAGGTATATAAAACTGATGAATATTTACAGGAAGGTAGATAACGGTATTAAAAGAGCACTACCAACATGAAGGTAGCAAAAAAAGACTAATGAACACAACCAGCTGGGAGGTAGTAGTTAAACCTGATGAGCACTACCAACTGGAAGGTAGTAGTTAAACCTGATGAGCACAACCAACTGGAAGGTAGTAGTTAAATCTGATGAGCACTACCACCTGGAAGGTACAAGTTAAGCCTGATGAGCACTACCAACTGGAAGGTACAAGTTAAACCTTATGAGCACTACAAGTTAAACCTGATGAGCACTACCAGCTGTAAGGTACAAGTTAAGCCTGATGAGCACTGCCAACTGGAAGGTACAAGTTAAACCTGATGAGCACTACAAGTTAAACCTGATGAGCACTACCAGCTGGAAGGTACAAGTTAAACCTGATGAGCACTACCAGCTGGAAGGTACAAGTTAAACCTGATGAGCAGTACCAAGATGAAGGTAGTTAAAACGGATGAGCACTATCAACTGGAAGTGGTGAATAATTTAAAATCTGTAAAGTGCTACCAATTGGAACATAGATAACAGTCATGAGCACTACCAACAGAAAGGTAGTAGATGATATTACTTATGAGTGATACCAACACAGTGGTGATGCAGTATTAACAGGAGAGTACTGTATCCAGAACTGAGTAGTAGTTAAACAATATTTGTTGTTGGTGCAGCCTAATTTTATCTACCCCTGTTTATATAACGGTAGTTCGAAATATCTTCTTCTAAATCTAGTAATTTGGGGGGGGGGGTCTTTGCTAAGCCACTTGATTGCCCATTTTAAATATATTGAACAAACTAAAAGAGTAAAATGATTTTCTAGACTAAGTATGTTAATGTAGAATTTATAGTTTTCATTTGTAGTGATCTCAAGATTTGATTTTATTTAAATCTTTTATTTATATCAGATTTATTGACTGTAGTATGTTAGTCTACGTAAGTAATGTATGCATACATATTTTATTATTAATAAAGCTTATATATATTATATATCCAATAATTAAAATATATTGATACATGTTATATAAAATCTCAAATCAAAATATATTGATACTTATTATATCAAATCAGAAAAAAGGTTAACCTGTAATGAGCATGTGGCATTTTATGATCAGGATCAATATGGATAAGGAATCGAATAAAGAGTAGCTAAATATTTTTGATGTAAAAAATTGTTTAGGAAATCTGTTAACAGATGGAAGGGAGTTAGTCTATAACATGTTTTAATATTAAGTAGGACATGTCAACATAACATGTGAAGGAAAATCTTTCATGCTGTTATTTTAGAAGATAGATATTATACTTATGTCATGCATTATTAAAGAACATTATAGGAGATTAGATAAAGAGCTATCAATTATCACTATAATAGTTAAAAACAAGATAATGTTAAGTGATTTTGCTGACATTCTGGTCTATTCTGAACTGAGAATTTAGCGATTGGATTTTGGGCCTAGTCTTGATCATCATTACTAAAGTCAGTATAGTCAAAAACATAGTCTTGATTATCCATTTTTTGATGACATAAAGAGCTGATTATGGTCTGGTTAAGGTAATTAATGTCTAATTAATAATTTAGATAATGTTTCAGGCCTAAATAAAGACCTAAAAATAGGCAGATTTAGCTCTTGCATAATGTATATTTAAATTGTAGATAAAATTTGTGTCAAGTCAGCTTTATATATACATTCATTATATTGCCCTCACTATTGGTGTCTCGGGTACCTTGGTTTTGGATCTGCCCACCTTGTTGATTTTTGAACAATTTGGATGATACTACCAAAGTTGCCTCATTTGTTGTTTTTTTATTAAAAAATTAAAAGAACTGACAGTCCTTATTTTTGCAAAAAATCTTATTTGGCTTATCAAACCTCGACAGTAAAACATTTTCTACTCAATAATATTTTTTTTTAAATTGGATAGCTCATCCTGTGAATAATTACATAAAATAGTTACATGATTTTTGTACTTAAACCATTAAATTGTGACTCTGATTTTGTTGTTTTTTTCCTACAAGTTCCATTGAAGATAGAAAAGAAAAAAAAATTGTTATTGTTTGTCTTGTGATATAGTCCTCTTTTTTTTGTACATCTAGGATATTACTATGTAAAAGAAGCAGTATACTTTGATCTATATAAATATGTTTATTGTTACTGTTATCCCTGATATTATGCATGGCTTACTTTATTTTGCTATTAAATTTTTCTTTATGAAATATCTTCTATTGTCTATTCACTGAATATATTTCCTGCTAATCTGAAAGTCATGAAAGGGCTTATTACTTATATGTAGGCTACTGATAATAAAAACAAAAATTCCAGATATATCACATAGATCAAAATATTTTCCAAACTGTCTTAATACGAATTTTGTAACTTAATGAGTTTACCAGAGAGCTAATGATGCTAATAATTGAAATGGCATCTTTGCAGAGTATTTATTAGTATGTGGAAGATGGTCAATTTATGTGGAGACTGTTTGCTTGAGCACAATTAAAGATATTCGATTAATTAAGGTTCTAGCAGACGACAGGCCGATCAATATATCTCAATTATCTATATAAAATGAATAATTGTTGTTGCCACGACTTGACTTATAATAAATATTGTTTATTTCTAAATAAGACAAACCACCAAAGGCTGGATAATTACGTTACGTTGTCTCTTATGACCAGACGTAATTTATAATCATCAATAGACAATAAGCGGTGTAATATTGGATATATTTGTCGACAAAATACTGCGAAAGTCGATATAAAGACGTGTGATTTTAATATTTATAGCATGTGTGGTTTACATCATTCAGGTTTGATTAATGACAGGCCAGTAATTGTTCGTAAATAATCGGTAAATTAGGCTAATTAGAGAACCTAAAGTAGGTTGCTAGCTGTGTCTGAATATTCTAATTTCTAATAGATCTCTACTCATCTCTAATATCTAATATTTAAATATAATTTTATAACTTGGTTGTCTTTTAAAGATAAGGCTTCAGAAAAGTATGCAGATTAAAGGCACCATCCCAGTTTTAACGTAGTCTCAGAAACTAAAGTCTGTGTACTTATGAAATTTAAACCCCCAAAATATATAGACCTGCAGCCAAAATTTCTAGCTTGCTTAGAAACACAATTCCCCTACACGGTGCTCCCAAATAAACAAACTATACATTTTTGGAAAGCTTATAACAACAGGAAAACAAATTCAGAGAGTTCCAAGCAAACAGTCTGCACTAACTCGATTTAAGGCCAGATGACAATTGTGATAATTGTCAAGTAAGTGCTATGTTTATACTAATAATTGTGAAGATGACATAAAATTAAATATTGGCGAAAACACCAGAGGTCTTCATCCTATGCAAAGAATATGCTATTGGCAGAATTTTGATTTAAATCAAAATGTAGAAAAGTCAATGGCCAAGGGAACATACAGAATTTTGGAAATTCATTAACAGTAATAGAGAGTAAACCAGGCCCGTGGCACGGGGGGGGGGGCAACTGCCCTCCCAATACTGAGTCATGCCCCCTCCCCAATATCACAAGAGAATTGGCCTTTACCGCAAAATTCATGCAGATGCCCATGCTAGTTGGCCCTCCCGAAAAGATCTTTGCCCCCCCCCCCCAAAAAAAAAAAAACAAAAAAAAAAAAAAAAACCCAACTTCCTGGCTACGGGCGGCCTGGAGTAAACTCCCTTTCTGTCAAGTGTCTGCAATTGGTAACGGTATTTATATAGTTACTGGGGTCACAGGAGACTTCAAGGGTTGGTGAGCGGGAGATATGTTTGACATTGGTTGAGCAATATGTCTATGAAGTAATAGACATATTGTTAATCGCATTCAAACCACGTGATATTTTCCACTAATACATAAACCCATACCAACATACCCTTTCAGTTAGACCCTACGTTATTTTTGCTACAGCTACAGCAACAAACTGAATCACTGAACAGCAAGTAAAGGTCTAGATGGGAGAAGGGGGCTAATCTCAGTTGGGTATGGCGGTTGTGGGGACTGAGCCTATTTGCCTGAAAATTTGTCATCTAAATTTTCTGAATGTATCAATCATTTACTAAAATGAATTTTTCTACAAGGATGTGATGGTTGTTTTTTTTTAAATTACTTACACAAATATACAATCATATGTCCATGAGAAATGGTCGCATTCTCCATTCTGTGAAGCTGGTGTCCATAAACTGAAGTACGTTGCCCGAAGCGAATCTGGAAGGGCGGGCGGGTATAATAATAAGCTAACCCAAAACAGTATTTCTACTAATAAATGTGTAAACTTTTAGTTCAAATTGGAGTTAGGGCTAAAATCGAAACAGATATTTGAATTGAAATAAAGCATCTATATGTAATTTTCTCACTGAAACAGATATATGACAAAACCTAAATAATACTGTAAGGGATTGGCAAATGTAATGAAGAGAAAAGAAAATCAACCGCCATAATAAAGATGTACATACGCCCGCCATACATTATGCTATAGGGGGGTCATAGCAGCAACGTTACAGTCTATACTCTTTTTTTCGAATTTAAAGTTCTTTAACGTGCACGTCAACGTGTGCACGGGGCCTCAGTTTTATATTCCATCCGAATAACTAGAAGCTGTCCATCACACCCCCGCCCAAATCATGCACCGCTTACAAAACCTAAATAATACTGTAAGGGAGTGGCAAATGTAATGAAGAGAAAAGAAAATCAACCGCCATAATAAAGATGTACATACGCCCGCCATACATTATGCTATAGGGGGGTCATAACAGCAACGTTACAGTCTATACTCTTTTTTTCGAATTTAAAGGTCTTTAACGTGCACGTTAACGTGTGCACGGGGCCTCAGTTTTATATTCCATCCGAATAACTAGAAGCTGCCCATCACACCCCCGCCCAAATCATGCACCGCTTACAAGTTGAAACAACGCTGGAAAGTTTGGGGAACTATCTTGGTCAAAACAGGGATCGGTCTAGGATCAAACCCTGGGTTGCCGGGTAAGTGAGCCAGTCCTTTACTGAGTCACCTCGGCTCCCCTGCACAGTGATGATGACACTTGCATACTAGTTGTACACGCACAATACCCCCACCCCTCAAACAATACGCCTATCTGGGGAAAAAAAGGTTTCACTTACCCGGACGATTTTTTTCATTGTGTGAACTGATAATCTATTGCAGTTCCCCCGAGAGGACTAACACAAGATTAATCAGTTTTATTCTCCAAAATATAATCTAAATTGACCCTTTAAAACTTAATTCATGTGTGTTTGGCAGAGGGAACAGGGAGAAGCATCGGTGCACTCAAATTGCTGGAGCAGTTTTAAGATGTCAACACATGCTCTATTACGCTCTATTTTATATATCAATTTAAGAGGTTTTTTAAAAGTTGGTGCCCTGACCCACATCCTTTCCCAAACCCTGCATACGTCAATTCTTTACTAAGTGTCACATGGTCATTTTATTACAATGCAATGGTTACTGGTATTGATATATTAAAGTTATGATATTCCAATAATATCAAAAGAGGTTTGTATCCAAAGATGCAATTAATGGTGTAATTAGTGCCTGCTTTTTGTAATGTTCCTGTAGCTTAACTTAAAGATACACTATAGGAGATTAGATAATGAGTTGGCAACTACATAATGTAAAGGCAATTTGCTGAAAATTTCAGTCAAATTGGCCCACTATGAACCGAGAACTAAGCGGATGAAAGTTCCACTTAGCCTTGATCACCATTACTGAAGTCGGTAAGAGAAAACTAACAGTCTCGATAATCACAAAGGAAAGTTTTGCAGCAAATCGGACTACAATCCAGCAAATATCGCAGGCTAGCCTTGACATCGAGAGCTGATTATGGTCTGGATAAGTTAATTAATGTCTAATTAATAGTTTTTATAACACTTCAGGCCTAAAGAAAGACCTACAATAGGCAGATTTTGCTCTTGCATTATGTATGTTTAATGTCTGTCCACTGGTGAAAAATAATCCTTATCAATTTAATATAAGAGTACTGTTTTAGTTAGCTTTATTGCTACAGGCAAATGATGTTCTTCATCTTCATCGACGTATAGTTTTCAAAAAGCCACTGTGTTCACGTAATTTAATGATAGAGATCAAGTTCTTTAAATAATTACAGAGTGATGTGTGTAGGAACAAGGTAATCATGTATAATATGACATCTACGTATTGATTGGGGTTTGTAATTGTCAAAATCATTACAGACATCGAGTCCAATTAGTTCTATTTTGATCACGTAAACATATATTATGTTTCACGATAATATTTTTGAATCTTGAGGACAGGATAACTAAACCATTCCGCCATTACTCATGCAAACGTGCCTTGTATAATAATAAGACAAGTTTATTTCGTGTTTTTTGTTTTTAAATTGAGCACCTGATTTTTAGATCCGTTAAATAAATGGGCATGACATCACCTAGAAAAATCAGTTGATTTCATTTTTACATTACGTCCTGTTTGAGTGTGGCCCCGTTTCGATCTTAAGTAGTCTAGGCAAGTATTTACAGGGTTCTGGCGCTTGAATTAAAATGTATCAGGCCTGATCTGTTTGTTGAAGTCTAGTTTGACTGTGATAAAGCCCTCGGCTGTTCTGGTCAAATGCAACTAGCTTTATGATAGTGAGCCAAGTCTGAGAGCCCGTGAGTCTATTCTGCCGATGATGTCACCCTTAAAATGCAATGAGGTTCAACGTCCTACTTTTCTGCATGAACTGGTCAAATGTTCTATTGGGGATTTTTGCATCGACCATGACATTCTCTTATTTAGAAATCTAGCTGTCAGGTGTCAAAAATTATTTTACGTGCACATGAGACCTAGTTTAGCACGTGCGCGCTGTATCATAAAGCCTGTCATTGATTCAACTAGCGTGATCTCGAATCCCCGGTTGTACGTGACAAAGAGTAGAGTCGCCTGTCCAACCTCGTTTGTTTTCCCCAGGTATTCCCACTGCTAAAAGACCCCAACGCGCAAGCGAATTATTGAAATAAAATTAAACAATATGCTAGTCCCCAAATGACCTAGTTTGTGTCGAGTGGGCGTTAAGAACCCCCATTTCTCTCTCTGTGTTCCGTCCAGAAACCACTGGCAATTGGAAACCACGCCGGAAAAAACCCAATGTACTCCATGGGCGAACCCAAGACCTGCTAGTTAGCAAGACAGTACCAGTGCCAGCGTGGCTCCGACATGATACAGTTTTAGATAGTATGTTAAACTTACTTTTCGGTGGTTCAACTTGAACTTCAGCAATTTGATTCATTGCACCCTTTTAACAAATGTTATCAAAAGTCTGAATCCGAAACTTAGTATATCTTATTCATGTGAAAATTACCAGATTTATTCAAATATGTTTAAAAGGAAACCACTGTTTAAAGGTATCGAAACAGTGATAATTTTACAGAAAATTCTAATTTTACAAATTTTAATGATATAAAGCTTACATGGAACAAACCAATCACCCGACGCACCACCTTTATAGTTCATTTGATATGGTACGTTTTTAAAAGTAATTATATAGACGACATATTATAGTGAATGGCGGATCAGGCTACACCAAAATCATGATCGTTCAACAAATTGATTGAAATTTAAAGAAGAAATCTTCACATCTTGGGACCATAGACCGGTTATTCTAAAACAAACATGCAAATTATACAAAGAGCCATGTGGAAAGCTATCATTTAGACTTGCACATCTAACGTCAATTTTCTTGGCAGTTTTTTTCTGCCATACAGCGATATAATTAGAATAGTAGAACTTGGGTAACGAGACAAGTTTATTCTCGGAGGAGAATGGCAGATAATTAATCCGATATATTTGGCCCACGTAATTGCAAACTTCTCATATTCTATTGATCCAACTCTTCATTTCATAAGCCCTTCATTTTCCTTATCTCTTGCCCTCGTAGTCATCAATGTGCCCGAGAGCCAGTGATTGATAATCTATATGTGTGCTTGTTTCTTGTAAATGCGTTCTGTCGTTGCATCACTTGGCGCGTCAGTGTATCTTTGAGTCATTAAATTTCTGGTGCGGTCAGTCGAGGTCGTGTCCACAGAAATGTATCAAATCGAAGCTTTTCATTAACTGTGCGTGTTTTAACTAGTTCTCTCCGGAGAAATATACACATCTTGAGTGATTAATTATATCAGACCCTCTGCTATGATAAACAAGTTGAAATTTGATTAAGATTTTCATCAATGATATGTCAATTTTCATAGCAAGAAGTCATCATACTACATTCTTGATATCCAAAACCTCTTTCCTATTACACAATCCGTAAAATAGATCTAAAATTAATCTCTCTTGGTTGACAAAAAAACCAACAGACGATTCGACGTCTTAGAAAAAGGACACTAAAAAAACCCACATTTATTTTTTACTCCCAGACAACAATTTTCAATCATGCCAGAAACAAAACCTTGCATTATACATATTATGTATGTTTTTTTCTTCATAATAATGACACGAATTATAAGAATATGTTCATTGATTATCGTATTTAGGTTTCGGAATACATTATACATTTGGCAAAATTATTGTAATTTACTGATCTATATATACATATGTTGCATGATTTTATAAGGGGGTTTCCTGGGTACAAATCAAATGCACAAATATTTTGTATGCCATATTATCACCTGTGAAGACAAATAGAGCAGGGTTCTTTAGCTAAATGGTGCGTTAGATTGACCTTTGATTTTAGAAGCTGAAACTGTTGGATAGAATAAAAACTCGAAGCGACTCAATAATATCATGATCAATCCCGAGCCCAGTGTCTTGAATACATGTCTTTATTTTGAAAAAAATAGCCTAAACGTGTTTTTGTTTTCAATCAAATATAACGAACATCTTTCTTTTCGATGTGTCGGTTTTTTCTTTCATCTTATCGTACGGGGTCTGTAGAATCGTGACCTTTTGTGAACTCTGGACAGACCACTTACTTTTTATTCGATGACTTTCATTGTTTCGCACCGCCTTGAAAGGGTTAGAGGTGACATTTTAGGGGACCAGTAAAGATGGGTGAATTAACGTGGTAAAACTTGAAATATGATAATATCTTTGTCTCAAAAATATACTTGAAGCCTTCTCCAATTTTGGATTGTTGTTGAAGACCAGTGTTAAGGGGTTGGCTCTGATCTTTTTGAAATATCTATAGACAACCCGTTATTGTACATGTAGCCCAATTGTCCCACAAGCTTATCAAATAGTTGGGAAAGTGTAATAATATTAATTGATATTCACACAGCAATTGTCGACTTTCTCGACTCGATGGATTAATTACTTTTATCTGTAGAGAAATATTCAAGCACAACCGATCCCCTATCAAATTATCTCCCCTGAGAAAATCCAATCCGCGATTTTAGTGAAATAATCAAATACGTTTAACAAGAATACAACTTATGACACAACCGAGACCCGGGGTTGATGGCATTTATTTCTTTTTGCCCCAGTAGCGATAAGCAGTTAAATAGATTACATCTAAAAATGGCAATGCAATGAAAGGCGATGGAAGGCGAATCACTAAATAGCGCAATTGACAGAACGGTTGCCGAAGTGTCTACCATGAGCAAATCAAAACATTTAACTGAAGAAAAGTAATAAAGCAAATGGAATGCTAGCTTAATTGACTAGTGTCGCGAGATTTCTTGATGGGGCTCAATCCATCATTTACTTCTAAATCTCATATCGAACATAAAATCTCTAATTTTGTTCCTATCTAAAATAATTCATTAATCTTTTTTTACAGGCTCACTAATTTTTCTTCTTCATTTCCACCCTGGAAATCTAATTGGTTACCAAGTTACGAAAACTTCACTCGATACTTCAATAGTTCATCTTTTATTCCCAGTAGAGTTCCACGAATTGAGTAAATGTAGCATTCAAATGCACAGTTTTCATTTCTTGTACACCAAGATCTCGTTTCTCAGAAATTTAATTTTCCAATAGACATGTAATTTTTTTTTCTTTAACTTTTGAAATACTGTAAAATGTGTATTATCCTTCCCATGGAGAGGATTTTTACATGGACTACATTATACAATCAAAACACTTCTGAATATTATATTGTTTTAAGTAATCGTTCATGCGGATAATTTCAAAACCATTTATCACGAAGTGGTCGTCAACACTGGCATAGACTCTTGCCATACCGATTGACTATGGTCATGGAATTTAGTATTACGAACGAATTTAAAATTTCTAGAAAGTAGTTTCAGTTAGTCTTACGTTCGTCAGCGCTCAGGGTCCGGTTGTCCAAAGCTCCGTTATCTTTTAACGACCCGTTAACATGGAGATAACGGATCGTTGTCTTTAACGGAGAGAAACATTGTTGTTGGAAGCCCCCGTTAACTTTAACGTGTCGTTAACTTGGCGTTATATTTAACTAAGTACTGGGCTCCGTTATCTGTTTAATGATGGCATTAGTGGGCTGTAGCAAAATTTTCTAAAAACATTCTAGAGGGTTGGGCGATGCTTTGCTTTTCCATTTTCTATAGGATGAAATCCTATAATATTCTACAGAATTTTGGTGACAGATTTATGCTAATATTTCTAAAGGAAAAAAAAAATTCTAAAGTGTTTTCTGTAGTTAATTCTATAGTTATCGTTTTGTCTGTAATTAAACATGCATTATTCAAGAGCTAAATCTGCCTAGTGCAGGTCTTTTTTTGGGCATGAAATGTTTTCTAAAGTATTGATTAGACATTAATTAACTGATCCAGGCCTTAATCAACTTTGGATGGCATCAGATTGCTCCGATATTAAACAGATTAAAACGTTTCAGTGATAAATCAAATATGGCGCGCCCAGACGCTTCGAGTCTTAGCTTTGATCAACCGGGACCGTGGTTGAAATTATTGCACAGGTCGGCCAAATCTTCAAATGCCAATATCTTCGCTTGCAATAGAGTAATTTGAATGAAAATTTCAAATTATTCATTTTACATCATCTACTTTCGAACTAGTATAGCAAGAATGGCTAGTTCTTATCTATATCTTGAATAATGTATGTTTAAGTTTTGTGAATAGACTTGATTGTTTGTGTCTTAGCCAAATCGTTACGCGAGAGCTTGTTCCTTTTATTCTGTTTTTTAAGTAGATCGAGGCATTTGTCATCTAAGCTTCAACTACAAGTATACTTGCGCACTAAACTTATTAAAACCTTTAAAAAGTTTTTATGGCCGTCATATTGATTTGATTGGTAAATATAACGTGTCTCTTTCGGCTATTATTCTTGATATATTTAATTGACACGTATACTATTACTATCTCCCTGATAATGTCTTCTACGTCGTTAAAACAGCTCATCGCGTGCATTTTGCATACCGATAGTTCATTGGCCAATCACGCTATTTTATAGTTTGGATACAGCTATGGCGGCAAACGTAACTAACGTGACGAAATTTATGACGTAGCTTCTTTTTTTTCCAGCAGGTAGTGTGTCTCAGATGTTCAGAATGCTATGGCGGATGTGGCGCCAGGCAGGGTAAGTTTACTCTTCAAGGCACCTGTTACCACTGCTTGTCGTGTATTTTGTACACGAGAAGCAGTGCACTTGATGATTACACTATTTTGCCTATAGCGTTTTTAGGACTTCGAATTCTGTCTTATGGTTTGGATTGTTCGTACTTCACTACTTGGTTTTTATTTTATGTCTTCAGTTTTTTGTTAATACTTACTTCTATGAAGTTGTTATACATGTACACTGAATTTAAAATTTAAAATTCAGCTAACAGTCTTCTCTTGGATTAACTTAATGAATCCGTTAGCTAACGGATAATGAAATTGACTTTCCGCACGTTAACAAACGACACGTTATAAGGATTATAACGATCCGTTAGAGTTTAACGGAACGTTAAAATAACTTAGTTTTGAGCAACCGACCCCAGATAGTTTAATTCGTTATACAAGATAATAATTTATGAACATGTGGTTTGTTATTGGTTGTTTATACTCCTGACCAGTAAAAACATGTCGAAAAGCAAAACATGCTTTACTCTAATCTGGTTTCTGATAGGATGGTCTCGCGTCACTATTGGTATACTTAAAATACAGATGTGACGTCATCCTTTGATGTTGGCGTACCATTATCTCAAATAATGTACGGGCAACTTGCCAATAGTACATTATTTCAATATTACTACTGGCATGATGTTTTTCACTGCAAACGCACGTGCGGAGTGTGACCGAGTGTCTGAATTTTAAGAAGTTTAATGCTCTCGCGCTTAAGACATTGCGTAATATATTGAAACAACACTCGGCTATCGCCTCGTGCAGTATCAATATATTACTTAATGTCTCGCGCTCGACCATTAAACTACACATAATATTCGCTTTTTAAACAAATATACTTGAAACTAATGTACTTGTTATACACTGCTTATATCAGAGTATACTCTGTTATACTCTGGGTGTTATTTACATACAGGTAATAACAGTAATAATAAGGGTAATAACCAGAAAGTTCATGAATTGTAAAAGAATATGAATGGTTAAAATTTCCAGAACTACACACATGTCATAATGACCAGAATACCCCAGATGTCAGCTAACAGCTACATTAAAACGATGCTTTACCGAAAGGAGGTCAACTCGGATCGGGACAACGTACTCACTCCAATCGAACAAAAACAAGTATCATTCAACCCAAAACAACCTAGCCTACATTCACCCCCAGTCCAATTCGAAATTTACTAAGGTTCAGACCCAATCCGAAAAGAAAATTATAAAGGATCCTCAATTCTGGAGCCAACGTCTTACTCACTCAGTCACCATAGTTCCCAAAACTGGAAGTCCCGTGTTCGTTCCCGTTGTTGTCCGAGAAAGTTCATTCATATTCCCCAGCATGCCCCCCCCCCCCTGTCTATGTTGTAGGTCGGAGGGTCTGGAAAGGGAAAAAGTATATAGCAGGTGTTGCGAAAAGTCGTTCGAATGGGACGAAAAATCAAGATTCCGTGTACACATTGGTGTTCACGTAAAAGAACACATTACAGTTGGAATTCGATGTTAGTGTGCAGGTAAAATAACCCTTGATAGTTGGAATTCGATATAAGAGTAGGCAGAAGCGCCGCTGTCCAGGAAAAATTTCCGTCATAGCGCACTGCATTATCGCGGTCGGAACAGAACAGTAGGACGTCATTCCCCATTTCGTTCATGAAATCCTGTTTGTGAGTAATAAACATTTAAGCGTTAAATTAAATCCAGATTCCGCGTCTCCTTCTGTTAGTTCAATATCCTAAAGCCAGCGAAAAGAGGCCTAGAAAATAAAAATTTCATAACTATATCGAATTGTGGATCGACTGGGGTGCTACTCGAATCTACATGTCAATGTATACTATACATTATTAATTATTGAGTTTCATAACCCAAAGATAACTGCGAAAGAAATTTCGGAAACTGAATCCGAAGTGTTGGAATGACTAAGAGGCAAGGATAACCTTATTTGTCACCGGTCATCCTTTGAAGAAGGAAATAAACAAAACAAAAAACAAACAAAAAAACAGGAAACAATTATTTTATTATAATTAACTTAGAACTCCACAAGCCGGTTTTCCGGCCTGGACGTATTTGACACATAACTCCGCAGGCCGGTTTTCCGGCCTGGGGATTCCCCTTTTTAACACGTCATAATTCGACCTGTTTTTCGACCAATCGGCGGCCGTGTTTACATTTTAACGTTCACCAGACGATCTACTGCCACCCTTTCGGCTTTCTGTAACTTGTGGGCAGTTATTTTCCGGAATTAAGTCGCGTCAAAATGGATGAAAACTCTTGGTGACGTAATTGGTGAGATCTTGAGTGTGTGTAGAGAGTGTGCTAGGCGATGGTCACGACTCTGAAAGTGAATTTGGGAGCGAATCTGGCCGTGATCTTACTGACTATAAACGTAACTAACGTGACGAAATTTATGACGTAGCTCAAGTAGCTGGCTTTTTTTTTCGCACGTACACGGTCGACTGGCCATTTTGCGCAGTAATCCAAGCCAGAATTTGTCTATTTTGTTAAAATTGCTGTAAAGATTTAAATTTTTGTTTAGAACTGTAATAAATTAACTATTAGTCAATCCCCACGTTAAAAACATTAAAATAATTGATTGTGTAGCCTATATCTGAAATCGACCCGACCTAAGCACAAAATAATTCCAAGATGTCAGCGTCCATGAGCGAAAGGTTTTGGGACGCTATACATTTTCAAATTCGAAGTTAGGAGTTACAAACTTAAATTTGAAGGAAAAACAAGTGGAGGGATAACATGCTTGTTATGGAGGTCACGACTGTGAAGCTGTGTTACCGACATGTTATGGAGAGGGCCTGATTTTTCAAATTCTCCCATGGATATTACAAAAGAAATACAAGGAAGAGTGAAGCCATGATTGTTATTGTTAGTGCGTTGACCTCATGACCTGCGAGGTATAGACCACGTGATATGAAAACATGTCGATTGACTGGCTCGGAGATCACTTCTCCGCAGGTACTGAACTAGCGCAGACAGTATGTACAGATAATAATAATATTCCTGTATCTATTCCTGGTGGGCGTGGCGATGCCACAGAGAATGCCAGAGGACAGGGAACACGTGACAGACGGAGGGGGAGGGCTTCTTATGTCAGACCCCCTTCTCCCCCAGGGTGGACTAGAGACTCAAGGAGGTTCAATGAACGTGCTTTCAGCCTTAACCAAGCAGTAGGCTACGAATATTCCAGACAGAATAAATTTTGAGAGTACACGACTTGAACACCATTTTCAGAAAATCGCGCCCAGGGAGCCCGGGGTGGGGGTGCGGTTTGATTGAGGCCAGCGGAGTTCAAAGGGTTAATTCCAAGGGGTGCCAGTCAAATCGTCCACAAGCAAAGTCGTCCACACCCGTTGGTGGAGTCGTATGATCCTGTGACAAATTGAGCATAACTCTCGTGACTTTGGGATTACGTCGGTATTATTATATTTACAAAATTCTGCCTTTAAATCTAGGCTAGCACGCTAGCACGTGTAAGCAGTGTCCTCAATATCCAGCTTTTCTTCAGTTCTTGGTTCTCTACTAGTAAGTGCAGGAGGACTGCACCACACGCAAAACAGAAAACTACAAGATAAACCTGCAGACAAGACAGCATAGGCCTATAGACATTGCAAAAATAAACAAATTAAGCGAATGGATCCGGAGGGACAGCCGTAAGCGTCCACTGCGCTGTACAGTCCCTGGCCTGTTATGGTACAGGCTCCACTAAAATGATTTACAAAAAAGACGCAACAAAAATGGCGATAGTCTGCAAATTGACGTCAGGTGTTAAAACGTCAAAAAGAATTTTAACAATAAGGGCGATAATCCGGGCAGAATCTCGGAAAACGCTAAAATAATAAGTGTACAAACAGGAGCAAAGCCCGACAACGAAAACATTCTGCAGTACGAACGGCTAAAACTCTACTATTTTAGTAAGTGCAGGAGTACTGCACCACCCGCAAAACAAAAAACTACAAGATAAACCTGTGGAATATTATCAAGTCAGAAGGACACTGAAGGAAAATAGGCTTCAGACGTTATTTTACACATGATTGTTGTCGGACAAACTAAACTCTTGTATTGACACATTTCGTGACATGACAGTTCATTCGGATCATTCATAACTTCCGGACTTGGTTTCCAAGGAGAAAACCGGGATTCATCTTTTAAAGGACCTAAGTCTGTAGCCTAACTCAAAATCCTCCAAAATGTTCGACATCGAAAACAGGAATTATTGGTCAATTTTAATCAACATTGATGATGTAAACTTACCGGGAAAAGATGAGCTTCTGATATCCGATATTTAAAATAAAATAGTTTTTCCAACATTGGTACACGAGTCGTGTACCATAATGCGCTTCAGCCCTAGTTGTATTGAGAGACTCGAGAGACGAGGCTAGACACATTGCACTGTTTCACACGGCATAAAATGTTGACTGGAATAACCAGCCGCTAAAAATATGCACTGGATTGAGACTGAATGGCTTATTTCGCCGAGCATAACTGATTTGAAATTGGAGTAAAAACGGAAACCATTTAATGTAAATCAGTTTATATACATTCATATTACAGTATTATATGCGTTGCGACCCACTTTTGTCAATTTCTAGTTCCCAAATGTTAGCGATTTAGCCCCTTTAAGTGGGGACCATTTAAATGCGCCTTAAGCAGAGTAATTTCGGATAACGAAGAGTCGACAGAAGTGCGACATGAAGTTCGATAATCAAGAAATAGGACCTATATACATTAATCATTTTTTATATAGGGTTGAAAAAAAAGACACAACCCAAAACATTTCAACCAACAGAGATTTTAATTTTTTTTTTACCAAACCAAATGTGGATGTTTAGTTCCTCTAAGGAGAGCAAAAAAAAAAAATCATCGAAATTTGACGTTGCTCCATGATAATAGCATTATAATTTTGAATATATTTAAACATATGTACTGTAGTTATTAGGATAATCATAAACAATCAACATGCAGATATTTAGTGGCTACAAAATGGCTCTTGCAGTAGAACCCATCCAAACCTAAATGATAAGCCCGCGGACAAGACACAGAACGCACGGACATTGCAAGCAATCAACAACAAATTAGTGTATTAGCATATCACGCAAGTGAATGGATATTCCGGACCTGTATTGGGACAGACGTCACTCAGAATGAAAACAAAGGAAACAATCTACGAAAATGGGAATATTTCCCAAAACAATTATTCAACTTCGTGTTGGGCTGTGTGTCTACAAGATATTCGTATGTTGAAGAAAACGGTTTAGAACTATCCAATATATAAATGAGACAAGAAGTTAAGTCCAAAACAAGGACCTTTTGTGGTAGTCGATTACCCATAAAAAAAATGCGTTTGAAAAATATATGAAAATCCAATGCTGTTTTGCTTCCAAGCAATAATGACCATTTCAAAACACCCTGCAGAGCTAAAAAAAAAAGTGATTTTTTGTACAATCAGGGGCTATAAACCAGGAAGTTAAGGACTGTATGCGCGAATATCGCAAGGAACCGAGATCTTTGAGTTATTAACATACATCATTATAATTGAATAAAAATTATGACTTCTAGAGGGTCCACAACCTACTTCACATCTGCGTACAAGCAGCGGCTATTTTGTCGGGCAGATTTGGTCCGATTTTCACGAAATTCGAACTGAACCACCATTCAGGTGTAACGATGATATACTTAAAGTCTTAAACGGTTGTTAAAATTGAATAAAAATTGTGACCTCTAGAAGTTCCACGAGCTAAAATCGCGATATTTTTTCGTACATAAGGGGCGTATAAAAATGTAGGTCGTTCCGTGATTGAAGAACCCCAAACGGAGAGAAAGAAAGAGAAATGGGGTTTATCGTCCACTCGACACAAACAAGGTCATTTCGGGACAACCATGGTTTAATTTTATTTCAATAACTCGCTTGCGCGTAGGGGTCTTTAGCAGTGGGAGAACACCGGAAGACCCGGAAAAAAACCACGGGGTTGGACAGGCGACCCTACTCCTTATCAAGTACAACCGGGGATTCGACAGGCTTTATGATAGAGCGCGCACGTGCTAACCAGTCGGCCATCCAACCCCCCGAACCCCAAACGGTTGTCTGGCCATTCTGAAATACAACACAGTATGATTCGGTCGCTCAACTTTAAAGAATTCAAAAACGATCACAAATGTGTATAGCCCCATAAAGTTAATGTACAGCTTCAAGAGCAAATCTTGTAAGGGATAAATATAACCTATAAATCTTCAACCAAACGACCATCATCCAAATTACAAACTTTGTGAGTTTACAACATCTCGGCCAAAGGTCGCCATATTGGCCCAACAGTGTAACGTAACATAACGATTAGTTGTCGTCAACACTAATGAAAGATGAATTGTGCGATCAATATCCTATCTAGTAAAGATATAATTCTTCGCCTAATTTGTCCATCTTAATGTCGATGCCTCAAGACAAGCGAATTTGTTCTCTGAGATGCCATCACACAGGTCAGCTTTTAATTAAATGGAGGTGCCACGATGTTATTAGGCTTTGAATAAGATGTCATGTTGAAAATACCATCTCGCCCCTTTCTAATGAACGAGATGTCGTTTGCTTTTCGTTAATGATCTAAATTTCACCCCGGATCGTCTATCATTGTTTGATTTTTATATTTTATACCAACCTGTGATTGGTCTTCCCGACATTTTTATTTTTTTTCCAAAAACGGATGTGATAGATTCAGCAAACTAGATCCCGAATATATTGAGTGGAAATTATTTATGGTTTTCCTATAGGGTTAGAGTTAGTAATTATGAGTTCTCTTCTTTTTGTTTGCTAATTCCGATGACTAACGCAAAGAACCTGTAGCATGTCATTAAGAGATCCACGACACCGTAGTTATCAAGAATTTAGCTTTCCTCTGCTACTACACAAACTCTGGTCTTCTTATCTTGTAAGTCAATCCGTCTTTACGATATTCCAGTCAATTATACGCCCTGGGGCACAATTACATTTTGGACATAACCTCGAGTTCTTCTGCAAATATTTGCTTACTGCTAACTAAAAAGGAACATTAATGTAACATCACTCGGTGGCGAGAGATTAATTAAATGGCGTAAGCTCGTTTATCAGATGGTGAAAAACGCTTTGTTTATTTTGTTCCCTCTCTTCATCAGCTTGTGTCACAATCATATTACGATATATTTCAGTTGATTCTAACGTAGACCATGTAAAAATTGCAAAAAAAGTGCAAATTTTTAAGAGACCGTACGAATAACAAGTAATAGAAAACTGAGTTTTCTCGACTTCTGTATAGAAGATTGTTAATTACACTGGTCTCAACGAGTTATTGAATTCTCGCCATTCTAATTTAATCACGACATTGTCTCACTCATATTTTGTTGCTATCGATTTTTTAAGCTGATGATTGTACCGTTACATCTAACCCGGTCATTGGATTTATTTAATTAGATTTCATTGCGTCAATTCCTACTAAGATCCCCCATCTAATTGTCGACATTTATTTTGGTAATAAAATACTAGGTCACTTGTGTTCTTCGTTTTTACCATTTATCATCTGTTGAATTAAATTCCGGATTCCCTTACATTGCTTGCGAATAAAACATCTCATGATGCCATAACACATTTGTGATCTATCGCAGGAAATAGTTCCAGTTATTTAAGACATATAACAATATCAATCAACATTAACATATTCGTTTTAATCAATAACATTATTGATAGCAACGGGGGGATATAATATATGAAATTAGTTATGTTGACAGTCCCATGCTGCATAAAGGGAAGAAACTCTTGTTAACAACACCCTTCTTGCGTTGGTGAAATTAAATTTAATTTTGTTACATACACTCAAAAGAAGTTAAGGGTCAAACCTTTTTTTTCTACCAGGTAATAGTCTATGCACATATCAGATATTTTATATGCATTTATCTACCGTAAACAAAGAAGTACTTGTACTTTATCTACTTTAATATATATAATATATATATATATATAAATGTAAACTAAATAAAGCTGCTCTCAGTATATAATATTTAAAAGACACAATTTTTAACTAATAACGATTCATTAAAACTAAAAATTTATCACATTCCGCCGAGTACTTTCGACCGTTGAGGTGTTTTCAGGTCGAAAGTACTCGGCGGAATGTGATAGATTTTTAGTTTTAAAACGAAAATTTGACGGTCGGGAACCCGAAAAATGCCTCTCAAAGTAGATTAGCTCCAGAAAAATGTTTCAATCTATTGTCAGTGCAGTAAAAATTCGTTGTATTCAATTAAAAGGAAAGTAAAATTAGTGTTTTATTAGATTTCGGACACTTTATTTTATCAACTAGTTGAAATAAAAAAAAGTCTTTCACTTAACTGCCTGTCCGAAAAATCATATCGTCACTGAAACGACGATGTGACACGTCGCCCCCCCCCCCCTTGCCGTGCGCCTATACTTTTATGTATTTATATTAGTTGCATTTAGTATGGGACTAAGAGTTTGCAATATGATAAATACATGGTCAAGCCAGGAAATAACGTGCTATGTAACTTAGGACAAAACAAGTATGGAGCCAATTTTAGCCCTGAAAGTGATTCGACATTTAACATGTTTTCTATTAGACTTCCAAATCATTGTTGTTGCTTTTTATAAAACACATTTGGTTGGCATTATAGAAGAGCTAAATTTTCCCAATGCAGGTCTTTATTTGGCTTATCAAGACACGGGGCCCACGGAGGGGCCAGGGGCTTCGAGGGGGCTAGATCGTCGGAGATGCATTCTAAGCGATTTCTGGCTGGTAAACTTACTCAGCAATGTAGTGAGAGCGTAATTCTTTATTAAATCCCTCACCATGAAAGGACTGCAGTTGATGGTACTTTACAGTGTTGCTGAACTGCACAAAAATATGCATAAGTAGCCTAATACCAAGGTTGTGGACAATTTTCATGCGATTATATAAAAAAATGTATGTTTATAACCCACATATCTCGATTTCTTAAATATTGGCGCATATCGGACAGTAACTTCTTGGATTATGGCCCCTGATTGTACAAATCATCACATTTTTTAGCTTACAGACCTTCTAGGTCACAATTTGTAATAATAATAATAATAATAATAATAATAATAATAATGTATATTTGTAATGTGCTTAATACATCCATATACGCATGCTCGAAGCGCAACATATGCCATGCGACATATAAGCGCATGTTTGGGTTTGGGAGCAAGATTATTTTGACATAGATACACTTATGACAGAACTTTATACTGAATCCGGGGTTCGACAGGCAGCCAGTGAAGAGATCTTAACACTGAAGTTATGGATGAATATTTTGAAGGTCTTGTTACAATCCTGGCAGCGATGTCTTGGATTCTCTGTTTGGGTGAGTCCGAAGAGCAAACTGTTTGAATTATCAATACGGGACAGTATTAGCGACTGAACGGGTGTTTTAGCAGCATCAGTCGTGATCAGGTGGCGAATGTTTCTGATGCAATGTATATGATAGAAACATATACGGCACAATTCATTAACGTGAGTTTCTATAGAAAGTGTTGACTCTAGGAAAACACCAAGGGTGTTTAGGCTGACAGAGAAGTCGATCGTTGAATCCCCAATTATTGTATTATTTTCTGTTATTTTCAGTAGTTTTTTTTAGAGGTTTCAACTAACATGGCTTCAGTTTTTTCATCATTTGATTTTAGTCTGTTGTTTGTCATCCAGGACATAATGGACTGCGAACATGCTGCTGTACGATTTCAGGATTATTTTATTTGAGTGTGGTTGAAAACGTCCAACTAGCTGTGTATCACCAGCTTAGGAATAATGCTGGATACAATGTTGGTTTGTAATTATACCAAGGGGCATAGTAATTTAAATGCAATAATCATTCGGAACTACTTTTTGCCGTGCATGGAGAAATAGTCAACAGTCTAACTGGTCCCGTACCCACAGGTTTATTAAAAGATCGTTGTCAGAAATATAACACCAAGAATAGTTTTGTGATTGTTCCCAAAATTTTAGAAAGTCGGCACTGGTAGAGCACACGGTCTCCGATGACCATAAAACGTCAGATGAACGCGAATATCGACTATTTAAAGATGTTATACCACAACAGTTCCATTATAAATACGACGAGTATACGGATGATGTTGTAAAAAAAAAGTACGAAAATAGTGTAGGCCTACTTGTGAATGTTTCTTGTCGTTATAATGTTTACATATAAATAAATAAATGATAATTGATAACATGTGTTCCTTTATTAAAGGGGTGGGTGGGTATAAATGCCAACGTGAGATTAAATTTCTTTGTGACTGTCCTTGACCCAATTAAACCCGATCGGCATTTCAATATCGTGTTGTTTTATGGCTTCTTATTATGTGCTAAAAATAGCACCATTTTCTCCACGGGAAAAATGACCGGTTGTGAAAATTTTGAAGTGGAAGCCCTGGTGTATAGTACAAATAATACAGGACTAAGCACTGATCCCTGTGGCACCCCACAGGACAAAGTGACATCTGATTTTTCTTTGTTGACCAGAACAGACTGGGTAGTATTTCTCAGATAAAATATGAAGAAAACCAAGCTAGAAATGTACCGGATATTAAAATTTCTGTGCAGTGATTTAAAAGAATTTTATGATCAACCATTTCCTCATCCATTTGCTACTGGCATCATTGCATTTGTTTATGATTTTGTGCTCAAATTAAAAAAATGATGTAACCCTCTTAATGCATAGCTAAATGGCTACTTTAGCTCTGAATATTGTTTGTCTAAAAACACCTTGCAGGGTCAAAACCATCAACCTACATAATATATCTTATATGAGGTATATGGTGTATGTCCCTTCAGTAAAACGAAATTCAGGCATATGGATTAATTTATTGAAATCAGACGGAGGAAGAAAAACAATTCAAAAATTTAAAAATATTAAAGAACAATAACAAGGAATAAAATATAAAGAATAAAAAATAAAAATAAAATCTATTTCAGTGATATGAAACACTTTGTAAACTTTTCTTTGGTATAGAGCTAGCAGCTGAACTTGGTTTAGATTTAGATGTTTTATTTGACTTGTCAACTTGGTCATGTTTGATAGATGGCAAACTTGTATACACATTAGAGGTCGCCATAATGTGCTCCTTTAAATCATCATTTTCATACTTGAGATTTTTTATTTCACGCTTTAGTGATACAAAGTCTTTGAATGTGGATTTACTGTTACCTTTCAGAAACTGTTTCTTGAGTTGTTGCAATTCTGATAGAATCTTGTGATGTTGCATTGCTATTAACTCTTTTTCCTTTTGTGCTGTAACTAAAACAAGTTTCAACTGCTCTATTTCAGCTCTTAAATTTTTCACAAAATCTGACTGCCTATTGACTTCATCAGATTTGAGTTCTCTTTCCTTCAACACTTTTTCTAATTTATTTTTGAGTTGTTCCACAAGGTCTCCTTCATCTTTCTCTTTTGCTGCTTCTTTATTTTCTTTTTCAAGGCGAATAATTCTGTATTGAAATTCAGAATTTTTCTGTCTAGCCTCTTGTAAATCATGATTTAATGTCTCATGGTTGGTTTTAAATATCAAAAGATCTCGTAACTGTCCCATTTTGTCATGAAGTTCTTCCTGTAGTCGTTTGTTTTCCTCCTTGTTTCTCTCGATCTCTTCTTCATAATGTTTAACTTTAGACAAAACAACCTGCAATAATAAAATATTTTATTATAAAAAATATATATTTTCAGAGCATAACTAGGAAAAGGTCACCATCCTTATAATATATATTAAGTTCCCTATTCAATAATGTATATTAAGTTCCCTATTCAATAATGTATATTAAGTTTCCTATTCAATAATGTATATTAAGTTCACTAACTTAAAGTCTCTGATTGATTGCCATTTGAGGGATTTTTAATCCCTTGCAATACTACAATATTGTGAAAGTTTAATCTCTAAAAGGAATATCTATCCAAAAATGGTTCAATTTCGATCAGTATTTACAAAGATCGATGAATTAAAAATCTGACATCCACTGCTGTACGAGTTATGCCGAATCTTTTAATTGGCCTCTTTTTAAATTCAAGCTGGGATTTAAATAATCAATTAGAGCACATTTTATTGTTGATTAAATCATAGTAAATTTCGTATTTCCTGAAAACGCAAATGATGCACAGAGATTTTAGGTTCATCATTTGCACATTAATCATGTGATATTAAGTTCATTATCTTGTAGAAAAGTTTTCAGTTCAATAAAATTATACATTACAATGGGATGGAGGATTTACCCAATACTACCCAATACTATACCAAATACAACCAGATAGTACCTCATCATTGTAAGCAACATAATGGAAAACATGCAAAAAGATGGGTTGCCAAGTAACAAAACATACTCACAGCAGCAGAGTAAACTAGGCAGTCAACAACGGTTGTAACACATTTTTATCTTTTGGCAGTAATGAAAACACTTTACTTGGAACACATTAAAATCTTATTATGATTTATGAGTAACATTTCAATGTGGGCGTATAAAAATAATCAACAAATGTGATAGTTAATATCTTGCTATTCCAATTATCTCCCTTGATCACCAAATATATAGAAACAAAAATCAATCTATTTCTGTAAATATAAAATGGGCCAATATTATAAAATAAATGAAATACAAGTACAATTATTTGGATAACAATATGTTTGTAGAAAATAAATTTTTTATTCAATGTTTAGCCGTTCCATTTATCACTATAAATAGATATTTCAAATGTTTACAGTTTTTATAGGAATACCTCATTGTTATTGAAGTAATTGAAGAATTCTGCCAGTTTTGGATAAAAACCAGGTACTGTGTGGTTGTATAGATTCTTCCAGTTTATCGTAAAAATTTTGCTAACTCCACAAATCAATTCAATTTTTTTGGGTTTAATTCAACAACTGTGATAGTTTCTCACAATAATGAGGTAGAATGTGGTTGTATTTGGTAGCATTTAATAAGAATGGGTAGTATAAATCGCCCTGCTACATTACAATAGACTTAAAATCATAGTATCCCAGAAATATTTATTTTTTGTCATAAGAGTACATGTACTGAAAATACATCCTAAATATCATTATAGGAATAATCTCTGTTTATTGTATGTACAAGGCAGGCTGATTGCCTGGTTCCAGTAATACAGATGCCTATTTTGCTGTCAAAAATCAGATGATAGTAAGATGTTGCTGTTCCAAAAATGAGGTGGACAAGCAGTTTCCAAATGCCAAACAAGATTTCAGTTTCAATCTGATTTTCATCACTGCAAAAAAAAAAGATTGGTATTGAATTGAACTTACTGGTAATTGATCGTCAGCATGATCAAGATCTTGATTTTTACTTGATAAAGATTTATTCATCTTTTCTAATTCATCAATTTCATCTCGCATCTAAAATATTTAATATAAGCTATAATATGGTTAACAATTTATGTTTCAGTGGGTCAAAAGTTTGTTGTCAAGTATGCAATACAGAATTCAAAGATAGTAAGCTGACACTGCCAGGCAGGATACGCCCACATTTTCGAGAGATGGATAGAGAACAAGCAATACAGTTAGTGATTTTTCCTACAATAAAAGGCCATAATTCATTAAGTTACAATTTGATATGTCCAAATATCAAAAAGAATCAAGATCATTAGGTTAAAAACATGTATTTCAAGTTTCATCAAAATCGAAATTAAAGTTGTGACCTCTACAATGTTCACAACTTTGATATACCATATTTTTTAAATAATTGGTAAAAAAGCATGTATCTAATGCAGTAATACACTAAATAATTGGTTAAAAAAGCGTGTATCTAATGCAGTAATACACTAGTTTATTTATGAGATACACCATTGTTATTCGTAAGTACAGGAGAACCCCACCAAACACAAACAAATACACAAGACAAACCTACGAACATGACACAATATACAGACACCACAAACAACAAAAGAATATAAGATTAAGTGAATTGAATCGGGTGCTAGCCATAAGGGTACATTGTGCTGTGCAGTCTCAGGCTTGTAGTGATACAAACTTCATTCAAAATGAACTAACAATATGGGAAGCAACTCAAGAAAAAGGGGAATAATTCCTTAAAATTTAAAATTACATCTATATAATTAATACAATCTCATAATGCTGTCATTTTCTTAATCAGGAATTATATCTTAATTAATGCAGACACTTTTTCAAACTTATTTTCTTTGTTTATTACCTTGACCATTTCCTCTAGATAATACTTCTCTTGATCAAGTTTTTCTCCTACGACTCTCACCATCTGCAAATATTAAATAATTCTATATGTGAGATTATATTTATTATAACCAATTTCGAAAAAAAACGCATAAATCACAAGGGTAATATAGACTTGTGTTTTTCTTGTTAAAGATTATTTTTGACAAAGTTATTTTGCTATGATAGTTAATTTGTTACATGCAGAATTTAACTGACAGATTTATCATCATAGAAAGGGTATGGGTTGGGATAAACAGTTGTCCTCACCCTTGGCCTTGGGATAAGATTATCAAGTCTCTTAATGGATGGATTATGTGTTTAATAACTTCTGGCTGGATTCCAGGCCCGAAGCCAGAAACCAAAATTTAGCCGACATAGGGGGGCGAGGAAGATAAATATCCGACGACAAAAAATCGATGAACGAAGGTCATCGCCGACTGCCGTAAGCAGGAGGAGGGGAGAGCACGAAAAATTAGAAGCTGAGAGAGTGAATTTAGGCCTCTATGACATGTAAGTGGTAAATGTGTCGGAAAATTAAGAGTTTCGAGCCGAATTTGAGAGGATATGTTGCACTAAAACTCTCTCCCAGCAAAATGCGAGATAGCTAACCAGCAATTTTTTTCCGACGCAGACGGAAATATTCTGACAGGAACGGCCATGGGGGGGGGGGGCGGCTGGCCCCCCCATCTCCCCCACTAGCCTCGGGCCTGCTGGATTCACATTGTATTCTATCTTTTCAAGACTGTATATATATGTTTCTTGTTTTTAGGAAATATTTTACATTTTAGTCTAACCTCAGCATTGTGTTTTTCTGTAAGTTCTGCATTTATTTCATCTGCCCTTTGTAAATATTGTTCTTGTAGTTCCTTCATTCTTTCACGGCTCTCATGTGCTAGTGTATGAAATTCATCACACTGTAATTGTTCAGTCTAGAAAAAGAAATTGAGGATTGGGGTATTTCATCTGCATATTATACAAAAATTATAAAATCTGAATTAGAATGAACAGATTTAACAAACAGCCTTATTTACTGAAAAATTTGATTTATACCTTCTATACATATTTGTAACTATGAGTAGCCTACTTACTGTACGCTTATTTTGTTTAGCATTGTAATTTGTATCCTACATTGTACATGAAATTTGTAGACAGTGGACAATGCATTTGCTGTGATCCAATCTGATTAAAATACAGATCTATATTTCGTTTTGTTTTCTTTATACTTTCGACGGCCTTAGGCCTACACTACATAAAGATCTGACAGTGTCCCCCGATAACTGGTTCGCAGAAAATTCATCTCCTGGGACAGTTTGTCCCTGGATAATTCCTCCCCTGACAATTTGTGCCCTAGAACTATTTATCCCAAGATAAATAATCCCAAGGACTATTCATTCCCTACTCTTTTCATGTCCTATGTCTATTCGTCCCCTATTGAGATTAACAACAGCTATTTCTAAAGATATTGAAGAAGTTGAAACTAACAGTAACAGATGTCTGGTCTACATTGTTTTATCATGCTGAATAATGCATTGATTATAAGTCCAGTGCAGTATTGACACTGGAGTCTGGACATTACAATACCCATAGTGGCCATAGTGAAGGGATAAAGGGTTTCACTGATCATAGCTGATTAACATCAATTAGCGCGAACAAACTTCATTATTTAATACTAAATGTAAAACAATGTAAAACTAGCAGCAAAACTGAGATTTAGGATAAAACGTAAAGATTAATTCAGTTTTTGATAGTTTTTGATAATGTAATTAAACTACCATTATTGTTGTCCTAGGACAAATAGTCAAGGGACAAATTGTCGGGGACAAAACTCCCTAGGGGATGAATAGTCCTGAGACGAATTATCCAGAGGGGAGTTTTCTGGGGACAATATTGGTCCGGGATGAATTGTCCTAGTCTAGAGCCCTTTATTACATTAATTTTACCTTTGATCATTAAGTAACATTTCAATACTTAATTGTAGATGTAATTATTATGTTAGTTACTACACATCATTACCCAACTGATACTGGTTGTCTTATGTCGACCTTGCAACTGTATGCAACTGGCTTTTCTGCAACTGGGAGCACCTGAATGCAACTGAAAAAGTCGACCTGAGCGCCTAGTACAACTAGTTGCAGTCAGTTGCATCAAGTTGCACATGTTCAATTTTCTGCAATTAACTAGCAGCAACTAGTTGCAGTCGACATGAGCGTCCTTGCAACTAGAGTCAACTTGTTTCCATGGAAATAACATCACGTGATTAGAGAAATCTGTCACATGACTTTATAAAAAAGCAAATGGAAGCGAACGAACACACCAACTTTTCAAATGTTGATAATGTTGACATTACTATCTTAAAAGAATTGTAACTTGTTGATCACGTGATGAATAAATTAACAGTCTCATGAGTCTGGTGTGGTGCTATCAGTTCCGAGTTGACATAAGCGCTCCAAATTCAGTTGCTCCCAGTTGTCCTTGAGTTGCTGATATAAAAGTCATCGACATAAGCACTCTTGCAGTCAGTTGCAAAGTCGACATAAGCCCTGCTTAAGAGACAGAGTGAGACAGTGAGAATTACCTTGTTTATTAATAGTAATAAATAAGCCTGAACTATGTTTCATTGAAGTGCCTCCTCTGGGGCATTGTTATATAATATGTTGAATACATTTTTTTTTATGTGTTATATACCAGACAGACGAGACAGATAATGTTTTAGTAGATCTATTTACTTATATTAACCTCAAGCTCTTCCACTCTAACTTTTAACCGTTTATTTTCTTCAGCTAATTCTTGTAAGAATGACAAGGTCTGGATATGTTTTGAGGACAATCTTTCATTTTGCTCACTCATTAGTTCTTTTGAAACTTTTGTATTGATTGCTTTATCCATTTTAACAACATATATCGAGGTAAAGGCATAAGACTAACGAAAAGATAAGAGTTCATTGTTATCAAGTACTGATTAAGTACCCGATCCTAGCTGTTCCTTTTTTCTGGATAGTCCATAGCGATTGTAAACAAATGTGGGCCGAACAACACATGGCATGCAAGTGCGCGAACATATAGGCCTAGTCATAAAAGACTGACCGTGCATGAGTCATAAGTATTTATAATATTAAACGAATATACAATTGGCTACTAAATGCAACCATAAGCATTAAATCAAAGATGATTAAACTAATGAGATTACTTGAATAAACTACTAAAATAAAGATTGGCATTACTTCCGTAATCCGCCGGATATCCGTCGGCTTCCATGTTGTTTTGGAATTTGTGAAGTCATCTTTCTTAAATTTTCTCTTTTGAAACAGAAACGAAGTATTTGAAAATATATTGAAATAACAATGCCTGTTACAGACCCCTCAAAGATTCAAAAAGTAGTGGTCCATCCACTGGTTTTATTGAGTGTCGTAGACCATTTTAATAGAATGGGTAAAGTTGGGAATATGAAGCGCGTGGTTGGGTGTCTTCTTGGATCAAATAGAGCCGGTGTTTTAGATGTGTCAAACAGCTTTGCAGGTATATTAATATTTTTATTTCAAAATGATCCCCTTGTCCCAAATTTGTTTGATAAAAGAAAAAATAACGAAATATTTTAGTATTATCCATTAGTTAGGCTAGTTATACAATTTATATTAATTTATAAGTATTTCTAAATTAATTCACAACTTTGCAACACATTTTTTTCATTTTTATTTCGTAGTGGATATATAGCCGTAAACGGTACCCTATTTACTAACGCTATTGTACCGTAAATCGTAATGACATATATATACATCGTGTGTGATTGGTTAAATATTAACTTCCGTTCGACATGCGCAGTTGTGCGACACTTCCGTTCGACATGCGCAGTTGATATATTCCACTTACGGTAATCCAACAAGTTAGATGTTACTCTTTGATATGCTGACAACGTAACATCTAACATCCGAACGGTCAAAAGCTCGCCGCAGAAATTGATAACTTAAACTAGTTTACTTAGAACTTTCAGCGGAACGCGAAATTCACAATGTTCAATTATCTGCACTGCTAACACATTAAACTTACATATCATATCCATCTATGTTCCAAAAAAAAAAATGTTTGCTGTTTATTTTGAGAGATTTCACAAAAACCTTGCCGACAACCAATAATCACAGTGTCAGTGAAACAGGAAATGGCTTACATCGGTCAAAGTTGAAATCTGGCATGGTGCAAATTATGAACGGGGTTCTTTAAACGAAACGAAATAATGAGACTAAAATTTGAAGGCGATCATTTTAATTTTATTTGTAGTGATGGTTCGATTATCGGTTTCACCATTCAATAGCCTACTTCAGTACTTGGCCGAAGCAATTTTACCGATATTTGCGTAGCCGTTATCTGTTAATGACTAATCGGCAGCCAAATATCTTTTCATAAATTATTATTCAAATTGGGAACAAAGCATTCTCTCTAGTCTTAAAGACTCTTTTACTTAATAATGGCACTCAGCCTTTTATTTTTGTTGTTGACGAGACTCAATGCTTTAAAGATATTCCAACTCTATAGATAGAAAAAGCGGGAAAATGTCACGTGACATTGACAAGACAGAAGCTATCATAATCAACTGATTGATTAAACACATTCTACTAACGCCGATAAATTTAAGGATTTATATTTATATTGTAATCAACATTTTATAATATTTTATAAATAATAATCTCAACAGTGCCAGTCTGGTGGGCTCGGCCCACTTGCCATACCTGTGACAAGACCCACGAGCAAATGGGGCGCGAAGGTTCGAGAGGGGTCTGGGGGATTCTCCCCCCATAAAATTTTGAAAAAAAGACAGCCGCAAACCCATTTTCCAAGCACCTCAGGCCAGAGCAGCAGATGGAGATATATGGTGACCTGCGAGCACTTTAATCACACATCCTCGAATACGAATAGAGAAATCAAATTTGTCATAGTCAAGAATTCACAGAATTTGTCATATTCAACAGTACAGATAGTATGATAGATATTCACTGTTCCAGTTTTTGGCCATTGATCAGGTTTTAATGACTTATCAAGAGCTGGGAGTGACTGAAGAAAGATTGTTGGTTTATAATGCTGTCACCATCTTGAGGTTAAACTCATGAATTTATGCATAATTTCACCAGGTGGTAGAATTTGTTTTCCAACAAAATCTATCTTTCTGCTTTTCTTTCCTTTCCTTTCCCTGTTTCCTCTCCTCCCCTCTTTTACTACCTTTTCTTTTTCTTTTTTTTACTTTTTTCTTTGAGGCTTAGGCCCATATTTTTTTTTTCGGCTTAGGCCCACTTGCCATTGGCAAGTGGGCCCAGTCCGGCACTGAATCTCAATCATACCACCTATGCTAGAATTACCACGGCAAAGTAAAAAGTACAAGCTGACGCAAACACGGACTGCCATGGTAATAAAACTAGCCCTAATTGCGCCGTTGTCCACATGTACACGTATCAAAAAGTTATGCCTTTTATATACATGTAGACGCATGAAATGCATAGGTAATAACTTTCCAAAATAACACAGTCGTTCAGGTGCAGCTGGGCTTGGGATTAGGAGGTCAATAATTTAGAAATGCAAGATTTGGTTGTAAATATAGTCCGAACCTACCGTTATAATTTGTTTTTTCGTAAGAATGCCCACTTTCTAATAAATAGTGCCCTTATTATAGAAGGTTATGGCAGAGCTGTTGGAAATTTGATGAATCAACGTTAGTTATGGTTGACATGCGATGGAACACGAATAACTAAATGAGCAAAAGGTACAAATTTTGATGATTTTATTACTCCGAGAAGACCCTGTAAATTGAATACCGGTACTTATGTTATCTTAGTACCCCCAAACGCTTTTAGAACCAGTTTAATTGACACGGAAAATCATTGCAGGGGCGTCTATTTACAAATATAAAAATTGCACGTTCAGTGACGGCAAATGACAATAGTATTTGTTAAATATGAAGAAAGGCAGCCATGCCTTGTCAACTTTTTGGTGCCGTTGTAGTAGAATCATAATTTCAAGCACTGGTCATGAATTATTCCTTCATTAAGCATTGTCTTCTTTCCCGACGTAAAATCTCTACAAAAACAGTACATACGCAATCTAAACGTGTTCTCAAATTTTAATGCGGAGGATATGACGTCAAAAAGAGGTCAAAATATCCCAACATGGCAACTTTATGAAATGGTAGTGTGTGTGAAATTGGATAAACCAGTTTCACTGAACAACGTTTGTTTGTCAGTAAGTGTCATTGTTGCTCAGAGAAGGATCATACAATAAGGTAGGACATGCATTCAGATTTTATCGACTGGCGCCTTTCAGTAGATGCTTTATCGACTGAAACCTTTCAGCTCGATGCGCAAAAAATTCAGTCGCACTCTGCTCAATGGCTCCACTACTATTGGCGCCTAGAGGTTACGTATCAACGAAACCTCTAGACACCCTGGAGTACAAGAACGGTAACTTTGTCTTTCAAGTTTGGCGCAGAAGCACTGTTTTACGGAAAAAAACGCAAACCACTGACCGTCTTGGTACTTAAATTAAAAACCAAAATCCACAGAAATGAGCCCTTGACCGAAATAGAATGATTTTCTACAATTTACATTTATTAATTATTTTATTTCTGGATAGGGCTTTCCCACAGCTTTACCATGACACCAACGTGAGTTTGAAAGGCCCTATATTAATGGAGTTATGCCTAATTAATTGTCGCTAATTTATTAACAGCTTTTTAGTCTGAAGAACCAAACAAAGACTTGAGTTGAAGAAGGAAAAGTGAGCCTATCGCGCTAAGTCGCTAGTGGTAAAATTCTGCTGGCTTTCTAACCTGGCAGTCACGTCGAAACTGGATCAAAAATTTCCTGCACTACATATTTTGGCTCTGCGCCTACCGGTACTGATTTCATTGTCCTTCCCCAAAATCATGCTGTTTTCTACTTTCATTCTGGAGTTTAGATTTCTCTGCACTCTTGAGCAGCTAGAGAAAAAATTGGAAAACGAGGCTAAAAGCTAGTCTTTTATTTACAAAAATAACCACATTTGAAGCCGCAGTTTTGTACCAGTGAGTTGGACATTCCGACGAGGAAGAGAAGCCAATATGCAATCATACTGGCGTATTTGTGGCATGATTGGCGACAACGAAATTAGGTCAGCTGTTCACCGCTTGATTGGTGTACCTAACACATTTCTGAATACCCAAGCACTGAGTAATTAATTGTCAATCCATCATTCTAGTTCTCTGTAGACTATTCAATAAATAACACATCTCTATTGCCATTACACGTCATAAAGTATAAAGCTAGTTCTCTTGATATTACCAAAGTGAGGTGACTGAGTAATTAATTGTCAATCCTCCATTCTAGTTCTCTGTAGACTATTCAATAAATAAAACATCTCTATTGCCATTACACTTCATAAAGTATAAAGCTAGTTCTCTTGAAATTACCAAAGTGAGGTGACTGATTTTGCTAGCACAGGTCACAAATGTCTTTTAAGTGAAACAGAATAATTTCAATCAACACATGGCCGCGATAAGCAATGAATGACAATTCATGTTTTCTTCATCCATCAAAGAACCGCTTTCAAGATATGTTAAACAGCTTAAATTATCCCCCTTTGATCATTGCCATTTCTGATATTTATTGAAAAGACTAATTTATCGATCAGTAATGCCTTCTAATATTTCTATTGCAACCTTGTCAAGCAATGCATTTTAAAGGGCAGATTGCAGATTATCATTAAAATTTTGTAGCGATTAGTAAAATGAACATTACAGAAGATTATTCCTTGTTTTAAAAATTATACATGTAAAACCTTTACAAGAAGTGATGATATTAAAGAACTGTACATGCAACAAATGTTTTATTGTTAATATTTTCTTTCCGGTTTTGAGCTGGCTTATTTCAAATATATTCATCGACTCTACTTTGTAAGTACTTATGCAAAGAAAGACCTACATGTATCTATGTATAAAAAATTATTTTCATAATCATTCAACATTGGAAATATTGCTTTTCCTTTATATACAGTAGGTACATGTATATTCAGTGATTACAAACGGTAAATTAAATGGTAAATTTTACCTGCATGTTTTTATACGCCCACATTTTCATGTGGACGTATTATGTCGTCGCCCCCGTCCGTCCGTCCGTCCACAATTGTTTGTGGACTCTCTACAGGTCACAATTCTTGTCGGATTTTGACGAAACTTGAAATATAGGTAAATCCCCAAAAAATCTCGGCTGCTTTCGATATTGGCATGTATCGGATCAAAACTTCATGGATTATGGCCCCTGATTGTACGAAAAATCACGTTTTTAGCTTGTGGACCCTATAGAGGTCACAATTTTGAACCGATTTTGATGAAACTTGACATGCATGTTTATAACCCAAAGATCTTGGTTCCTTTCGATATTTGCGCCTATCGGAACGTAATTTCCTGAATTATGGCCCCTGATTGTCCGAAAAATCACCTATTTTAGCTCGTGGTACCTCTGGAGGTCACAGTTATTATCCGATTTGAAAAACCGTTCGATTATGTCACCGTTGCACCCTAAGGAAGGTTGAGTTCAAATTTCGGAAAAATCGGACCAAATTTACCATACAAAATGGCCGCCGTTCGTACGCGAATACTGTTAAAAAATGGTATATCAAGGTTGTGGACCCTGTAGAGATCACAATTTTAATTCGATTTAAGATGAAACTTGAAATGCATGGTTATAACCCAAAGATCTTGGTTCCTTTCGATATTTGCGCATATCGGATCGTAACTTTCTGAATTATGGCCTCTGATTATATGCAAAATCACCTTTGTTTAGCTTGTGGTCCCTCTGGAGGTCACAATTATTATCTGATTAAAAAAATCGTTTGATTTTATCACCGTTACGCCCTAAGGAAGGTTGAGTTCGAATTTCTGGAAAATTGGACCAAAATTGCCATACAAAATGGCCGCCATTCGTATGCGAATACTGTTTAAAAAATGGTATATCAAGGTTGTGGACCCAGTATAGGTCACAATTTTGATTCAATTTTGATGAAACTTGAAATGCATGGTTATAACCCAAAGATCTTGGTTCCTTTCGTTATTTGCACATATCAGATCATAACTTCCTGAATTATAGCCCCTGATTGTCCGAAAAATCGCCTATGGTCCCTCTGGAGGTCACGATTATTATCCGATTTAAAAAAACGCTTGACTCTATCACCGTTACACCATACGGAAGGTTGAGTTTGAATTTCAATGAAATCGGACCATAATTGCCAGACAAAATGGCCGCCGTTTGTACGCTAATAGTGTTAAAATATGGTATATCAAGGTTGTGGACCCAGTATAGGTCACAATTTTAATTCGATTTTGTTGAAAGTTGAAATGCATGTTTATAACCTAAAGATCTTGATTCTTTTCGATATTTGCGCATATCAAATTGTGATTTAATGAATTATAGCCTTTGATTGTAGGAAATATCACTTTCGGTTTTGCTTTTTCTCTATCCATGTCTCGAAAATGTGGGCGTATCCTGCCTGGCAGTGCCAGCTTACTATCTTTTTTATACATCGTTAGTTTCGTTGGCTTATAAATTGATTTGACTGTTCTAAAAACTGCATTGCGTACTAATATATTTTTAAATTTTTAGTGCCATTTGATGAAGATGAGAGAGATAAAAAGGTGTGGTTTTTGGATCATGATTATTTAGAACACATGTATGGCATGTTCAAGAAAGTAAATGGTATGATCAATCTTTAATTCAATATCATCTCTGCTCATTAAGAAGCATGCATTAGATGTCAATATTGGTCCCATTTCAGTCAACATTGATGTTGTTATTTAGCTATGAAAATATGGGCTCCTGATATTTAATATTAGTGCCCTACCTGATATCCAATCAATATTTAAAACACAGTGAACAAATAGTTGCCGGTTTAGGGTTCTCTACTATTATGATCTTGTGTGCCATGTGTAATGAACAAAGCAAAACATATTCCATAGGACAACGTGGAGACGTAATTAAATGTGTCTGATCCACAAACAACAACAAATATGAACTTGTAGGCCCGACTCACATACATGTACATGTATGTATTTCACTTAGCATTACTACATGTAGCCTGATATAAAAATAAAATGAACATTCATATATTACAATAGTAAATGTGATCTTTTCAGCTATTTTAATGTTCCAAAGAATAGATCTAAACTCCCTTTAACAAATAACTTATACATGTACTGTAGATCCATGAGGTTAGTGTTGGCATGATATGGCGCTATATTGATGTATTGTGATGCACCTTCCTGTAATATGTTGAATTGAAAGTGGCTGACTCTTCTGTATTGGTTCTGACATCATTTATCTGAAGTAATTATCATTTATGTAATGTATAAATTAGTATAATTTGAATAACTTGACTTTTCCAGCAAAAGAGAAAATTGTTGGCTGGTACCATACAGGTCCAAAACTTCACCCAAATGATATTACAATTAATGAAATGATGAGAAGATATTGCCCAAATTCTGTAAGTACACACATGTTAAATTAACCTGCCATTGTGGAATTGAAACATCTGTCTGTGATTTTTAAGCTGAACGAAAAAGATTCAATGTCCGTTCTCAGTACATTTGAAATGTACACTTTAAATATAATTATAAGGTGCAAATTGTTCAATTGGTTTGCATTAGAATTACCATTATCATAATCATAATAATCTGTTACTTTTCAGGTATTAGTTGTAATTGATGCTAAACCTAAAGATTTGGGATTACCAACTGAAGCTTATATTGCTGTAGAAGAAGTTCATGATGTAAGTTAATTATGTCAAGACCATCTTGTTATGTATGATTGTACTCCAGCAGGTTACAGCTTAGCACTTTAAAATATTGAAAATATCAGTGAATGTTGCGAATTAGTCAATGTGATACAGAATGGGACATCACTAATCGTGCATATTAGTAGCCTCACTTTATTTTGACCATATCATGCAGCATGTTTGCTGTACATGAATTAGTTCTACATGTCACTTTTCATTTTAATTTTAAAAAATTAAAGTAAAGACCACAAGTTTTAATCAGAGATGGGGAATTTAACACATACATTATTATTAATTTCAGGATGGTACTCCAACAAGTAAAACATTCGAACATGTACCAAGTGATATAGGTGCTGAAGAAGCAGAAGAAGTTGGTGTAGAGCACTTACTAAGGTAATATATTACCCATTCGGGCATGTTGAAAGCCAAATGAGGCATTTTTTTGCCGATAGCAAAATTTCACTTCTGTTAATTATGCTTTGGCTTCCAAAGAATGTCCCTGTCAAATTTCATCAAACTCTTGTTTGCAAACACAATTTAGAAATAAGAAGTCAAATGAACCGTCAACAAGAAGATAACAGAAGTTAACATCTGATCTGTGAATCCTCAAATGACAAAAATTATAACCTATAAAAGAAATAGTATGTGACAACCCTTCTTGACCGCACTTCTTGAGCTGCCGTGGGCGTATGTTTCATTGCCTGGCAAAAGCTTATACTTACTAATGTTGGTATAAAGCGATTTATGTTATCTATGTATGCCTACAGTTCCTTGTGGTTGTTTTCCTTGTCTGAACTTGAGGGATATAAATAAGAGACCAATAAATTTACTGAATTGAGTAATTCATAGATTTCTGCAAGGCATTTTCTGTCCTTAAGTTTTAGCTATTTTCTCAAAGAGAATATTTAAGAAATGCATGGATGTGAACATAAGTGTGTAAAATATCAGCATTACAGTATATTATTATACAATGTACAGAGGAATATTATGTTATTTTTAGGGTTAGATTAACATAGAAACTGATTGTATTGGGTTATGTTTATTATCTGTATTTACAGAGATATAAAGGATACAACTGTAGGAACTTTATCACAGAGAATAACAAATCAACTCATGGGATTAAAGGGTCTTCATGGACATATAAAAGATATTAGTTCTTATTTAGAAAATATTTCATCCGGTAAACTTCCCATTAATCATCAGATCATCTATCAGCTTCAAGACGTGTTTAATCTCCTACCTGATGTAAATCTACAAGATTTTGTTAAAGCCATGTATGTTAAAACAAACGATCAAATGTTAGTTGTGTATGTTGCTTCCCTTATTCGTTCTATCATTGCCTTACATAATCTCATCAACAATAAAATACAAAACCGGGATGCAGAGAAAAATGAAGGAAAAGACCCAAAAGATAAGGAAAAGAAAGAAAAGAAGGATGATAAAGATAAAAAGGATAGTAAGGATGGTAAAGATGAGAAGAGTAAAGATGGGGAGAAGAAAGAAACTAGTGCTAAAAAGAAATAAATGGATGTGTTACTTTATATTAATTATTGTGTAAAATATTATAAATTGATCCTTGTGTAAGAAAGATACCGATAATAAATACAAGTTTGTTGAAACGTTTGAATTTTTAATTTATGTTTAAGCACTGAGTGTATGGTTCATTTAATAACTAGTCAAACAGCTTGATTGAATAGTGTTCTAAAAATGGTTTGACATGTACATGTAGGTGTATTCATGTCATTAGTTAAACCAGAAAACTGGACACTTTATTATATCTGTAAAGCTAACATTTATTAAAAAAATATATTTGTCCCTCTTCATTGGACCTGAAATGCACTGCTTTTGTTATGCAATGTTTTTTTTTATTTTTTAGGGTGGGGGGGAGCAGGTAGCTTTGGACAGTGCCCCAACATTTTAGTCCCCAGCCTCTCTAAGTAAGCAGGGGACTATTAAAATGGGTCTGTCTCTCCGTCAAGTCTGTCTTGTCAGTCACACTTTTTTGGACACAATATCTCTTTTTCTGATTGAGCTAGCATGTTCAAACTTGGTGTAGTTGTTTATTAGGTCAATTACTTGATGGAGTTCGAAGTTGAGCATTTTCTGCTTAGGGTAATTTGATTGGTTGATGCTTTGGGACACAGTAACTTAAGTTTTAATTAAGTGAGAGTGATGAAACTTGGTGTATAGTTTCATTACATCAATACCTGGATTAAGTTCGATAATGACCATTTTCTGCTCTGGGTAATCAGAGCTATAAGAAATTTGATTGGTCAAGACTTTTGAACACAAAACTCTCCTTCTAATTGGGGTAGAATGTTAAAACATGGTGTAGGTGAACATTGTCTGCTTACAGGCTTAGGCTAAGCCGGGATAAGCAATTTAAAAAAAAGGATACATTTAGCATTTCGTGCTGCATCAACCAAAGTTCGTTTTCAATTTTATGCAGTATTGGGTAGAATGTTAATTTGTAGAACTTATTTTACTTAGAAATATTGAGTTTGGATGCAAGAGAAAAATTCATGTAGGTTTAATTAAATGTTTTTAATCTAATCAAAATGTGTATACCTTCTTTTGGACATAAGTATATAATTTGATTACATCGATACCAACCTTGACTTAAATTTTACAATGAGCATTTTCTTCTAAAGGCTAAGCAAACCGATAAACAATTTGGTTGACTTTGGAGCTCGATAACTTGAATTCTTATTCAGTAGGAGTGGTAAAACTTGGTGCAAAGTTTCATAACATCAATACCTTGACTAAATTTTCAGCTTAGGCTTAGAAGACACTTTAGCATCATTGGTTGAGACTTTGAACACAATATAACTCTCCTCATAAAGTAAATAAGTCTCTAACACTATATTATCCAAATATTACAGTCTTTGACATTTAAAACCTGAATTATTTGCCAATTTAAATCAACATTGATGTGTTCTGTTTAGGTGAGAGTGATGAAAGAGTATAAATTCAATATATCAATACCGTGACTCAGTTTGATGATGAGAGCAGAGTAGCCATTTGGCTGAAGTTTTGGTTCGATTTTTCCCATTGCAGGAAACCACCATCGACTGTGTTTGCATAGTAAGGGATTTAGATAAGAAATAAAATTTCACTTCATGTCTTGAGTAATTTCATTAGCTAGAAAGCGTTTCTCATGATATAGATCCCCAGGACCCTCGCTTAAAGTAAAGATAATCAGTTGGCTTAATATTTTTCAAAAACACCCTATATTTTTTTCTCTGCAAAAATTGATGTAGGCTACTGCACATCCTTCATTTGGACCATGTAGGCTACATGTAAGAATCCAGTGATAATACCTTCCCTTCTCAAGATAAATTCTTAAACCACAAGTCAATTACTAGTATCACAGATGTTTTATTTAAAATCTTGTACAAAGGTTAAATATATGTAACTGAAACATTTGAAATGATAGGTTGCCAGGAAACAAAACATACCCCACAGCATATATTTACTTTTTCAGTAATGAAACATTTATAATACACTAAAATTATCAGAAAATCATTAGAATTTGTTTGGCTTTGATAAAAGTTATCTTCTATGCTAACGTTTAGTATACGAAACTTTTAATATGATGGATGTAGCTGTTCAAAATTCATTGAAAATCAATATACCAGTACTTGTTCATCTCATGACCTTAAGCTCTGTGTAGCAATCTACAGTCAATCGGATTATAACTTTAGCCTCTAGAGCATCCACAAGTTTTTTTAAATGATCAAGGCCATAACTCTGGCAGTATTTATCAGAAATCTCTGAAAATCAAAAGGGCTCTTTGTCTCATAACTTTGAACGCTGTGTATACATTTAAAGTCAATCGAATACTAACTAGAGTGTCCACAAGATTTTTTGAAGTGATCAAGGACCATAACTCTGGCAGTAATTTTCGTTAATCAATAGGGTTCTTCGTCTCATGATCTTAAACACTGTGTATAAATTTAATTGGATATTAACTTTGGCCTCTAGAGTATGCACAAGATTTTTTGAAGTGATCAAGGGCCATAACTCTGGCAGTAAAAATCGGAAATCGCTGAAAATCAACAGGCTTCTTTGTCCCAGGACCTTAAACACTGTGTATAATTTGAAAGTCAATCGGTTATTAACTTTGGCCTTAACACGTTCGCTGCCAACCATTTCTGGTATTAACTCATATGCCAGCATACGACTTATAGTACGGCCTTGGCTAATGGCCATTTTTACCTGTTTTTTTTCAGTGCCGCATCATATAATACGGTTCATCACCTTTGCCGAGGATTTATATTATTATACCAATTCAATAATGTTTACTACAAGTATACTCGTAGCCGCACAGGCGTGGTAACCATGACTACGAGTGTAGCTGACAGTCAACGTGTTAAGAGCGTCCGTAAGATATTTTGAAGTGATCAAGGGCCATAACTCTGGCAGTAATTATCAGAAATCGCTGAAAATTTAAAATCAATCAGATATTAACTTTAGCCTCTAGAGCGTCCGTGGACAAGCAATTGTGGACATCGGACCGACAGACAGGGGTAACGACAATATACAACCAGATTGCAATGTGAGCGTATAAAAAGTTCTATTAAGCTGAAAATATTTTTATAAATTCAAAAAAACATAATAAAATTTCCCCCCTAAAAATATATTCACTTTCTTAAAATTGTTTTAAAAACTTTCAAATTTAAATATAGTGGAATTAATAATGAAAAACTTTGACAGAGAAAATAATTAAAATTTAATAAATGACAAAATTCATTCATGTGTATAAACTCATACTATTTTAAAGAAATATAAATTATATTTAATTAATTCATTATATAAAATATAAAATCGTCATACAAAAGTATGAATGCTCTGAATATTTAAAATAAACATAAAATAACCTGAGGTATTTTATATGCAAAAAAAATAACGGGTATAAGAGTAAACTTTTGTCTGCTGTCTGGAATTTGTCATTACATTGAATTAATACTGATACTGTTTGGTCAAAGATCTACTGGATCTTAGTACCATCAATCATCTGAACCCTCTGGTTCTTTCCATGTAAATGGTATATTGTCTGTAGACTGACTCTCTTCCAGGAATTCCTTCCTAAATAAAACATAATAGGACAAATCATTATAGAGTAATTATCTGATGGGAATGTGGTTAAATATTCAATCAACACAACAAATTCATTTTGGGGCTAAAATATTTCTGCATTTTCTCTTTCAATTTTGGATGGTGAGATAACTTGAACAAAAATGACAAATGACAATCTAGAGCATTCTCACAGGGTAAGGCAGAAGATCATTTTCTTTTTGTCACTTAAAATAGATTAATGACAAATGACAATCTAGAGCATTCTCACAAGGTAAGGCAGAAGATCATTCTCTTTTTGTCACTTAAAATAGATTAATGTCAATACACATTCATGTAGGGTCATACTTATATTACAGTTCATAAATTGCTCATGTTTAAGTGTAGGCTATATTGAAGAGCTGCATGTTTCAATGATTTTTAACAACTTTAGGTACATGTATACAATAATTAAGGTAGGTTAAACAGAAGCATTAATTCTCTTTCTCTTACCATAAAACAGGAAATCTATCTGCAATATCACTTTGTGTTGTTTTATTATCTTCAACTCTTTTAACTGTCCATCTCATAAACTTTGATGTTAATTCCTGAAATATAATAGGTAAAGCTAAATAAAATGAAAGTGATGACACAGTTTCAATCATAAGAGTAAAAACTCTGTGAATTACAAGCATAATATTATATTTCAACTGGAATCATCCATTTGACTGGTTAGAAAAACCTAGTAAGTTTTAACCGATATCTAATCCTGGACTGTACTGCAGAGCAATATTAAAATGTCAAAGACTGGGGAAATAACTAATTGCAAAGATTGAAGAAGGGTCATGAACTTTGGTGGAAGCGGACCTTAAATAAAGCTATCATACACATTTACCATGCTGGTGCTTAATTACTGGTTGTAGTCAAAAAAAATAAATAAAAGATAGTAAGCTGGCACTGCCAGGCAGGATACGCCCACATTTTCGAGAGATGGTTAGAGAACAAGCAAAATTGAAAGTGATTTTTCCTACAATCAAAGGCTATAATTCATTAAATTACAATTTGATATGCGCAAATATCATAAGGAACCAAGATCTTTGGGTTATAACCATGCATTTCAAGTTTCATCAAAATCGAATTAAAATTGTGATCTCTACAGGGTCCACAACCTTGATATATCATTTTTTAACAGTATTTGCGTACGAGCGGCGGCCATTTTGTATGGTAATTTTGGTCTGATTTTTCCGAAATTTGAACTCAACCTTCCGTATGGTGTAACAGTGATAGAGTCAAGCGGTTTTTTATATCAGATAATAATCGTGACCTCCAGAGGGACAGTAGGTGATTTTTTGGACAATCAGGGGCCATAATTCAGGAAGTTATGATCTGATATGTGCAAATAACGAAAGGAACCAAGATCTTTGGGTTATAACCATGCATTTCAAGTTTCATCAAAATTGAATCAAAATTTTGACCTATACTGGGTCCACAACCTTGATATACCATTTTATAACAGTATTCGCGTACATGCGGCGGCCATTTTGTATGGCAATTTTGTTCCGAATTTTTCCGAAATTCGAAGTCAACCTACTTTAGGGTGTAACGTGGATATAATCAAACGATTTTTTAAATCGGATAATAATTGTGACCTCCAGAGGGATCACAAGCTAAACAAAGACGATTTTGCATATAATCAGGGGCCATAATTCAGGAATTTACGATCCGATATGTCCAAATATCGAAAGGAACCAAGATCTTTGGGTTACAACCATGCATTTCAAGTTTCATCAAAATCGATTAAAATTGTGACCTCTACAGGGCCCACAACCTTGATATACCAGTTTTTAACAGTATTCGCTTACAAATGGCGGCCATTTTGTATGGCAATTTTGTTCCGAATTTTTCCGAAATTCGAAGTCAACCTTCTTTAGGGCATAACGATGATATAATCAAACGATTTTTTTAAATCAGATAATAATTGTGACCTCCGGAGGGACTACAAGCTAAACGAAGGCGATTTTGCGTATAATCAGGAGCCATAATTCAGAAAATTACAATACAATATGCGCAAATATCGAAAGGAACCAAGATCTTTGGGTTTTAACCACGCATTTCAAGTTTAATCAAAATCAAATTAAAATTGTGACCTCTACAGGGTCCACAACCTTGATATACCATTTTTTAACAGTATTCGCGTACAAATGGCGGCCATTTTGTATGGCAATTTTGGTCCAATTTTACCAAAATTCGAACTCAACCTTTCTTAGGGTGTAACGGTGATATAATCAAACGATTTTTTAAATCGGATAATTATTGTAACCTCCAGAGGGACCACAAGCTAAACCAAGGCGATTTTGCATATAATTAGGGGCCATAATTCAGGAAGTTACGATCCGATATGCGCAAATATTGAAAGGAACCAAGATCTTTGGGTTATAACCATGCATTTCAAGTTTCATCAAAATCGAAATAAAATTGTGATCTCTACAGGGTCCACAACCTTGATATACCATTTTTTAACAGTTTTCGCGTACGAACGACGGACATTTTGTATGGTAATTTTGGTCCGATTTTTCCGAAATTTGAACTCAACCTTCCTTAGGGTGTAACGGTGATATAATCGAACGGTTTTTCAAATCAGATAATAATTGTGACCTCCAGAGGTACCACAAGCTTAAATAGGTGATTTTTCGGACAATCAGGGGCCATAATTCAGGAAATTACGTTCCGATAGGCGCAAATATCGAAAGGAACCAAGATCTTTGGGTTATAAACATGCATGTCAAGTTTCATCAAAATCGGTTCAAAATTGTGACCTCTATAGGGTCCACAAGCTAAAAATGTGATTTTTCATACAATCAGGGGCCATAATCCATGAAGTTTTGATCCGATACATGCCAATATCGAAAGCAGCCGAGATCTTTTGGGGATAAACCTATATTTAAAGTTTCGTCAAAATCGGATAAGAATTGTGACCTGTAGAGAGTCCACAAACAATTGTGGACGGACGTCCGGACGGACGGACGTCCAGACGGACGGACGGACGGACGGACAGACGGACAGGGGCGACGACATAATACGTCCACATGAAAATGTGGGCGTATAAAAACCCCTAATAATAAGACTTGCCTTCCAATGTTTTAAACCATCATTGTCCAGACCTAACCAGGATTGAATTTGATCCAGTCGTTGCTCTAGCTGAAATTTAAAAAATAGCTAGTATGAGTAAAGGACAATAACATCTTTGATTTTTATTTTTATGTTGTTTAAATGTGGTTATCCAATATAGAAAGTATGATAGTTAAAAAATCTCTTGAAAAAAATATGCTGAATTTTTTTTAACAAAAAACTATTGAAATTAGTCAATCGTTAGGGATATCCGATGAAAAATACTGAAGTTTTGGACAATAGTATTCAATATTAAAATTGCTGGAAATTTTCTGCTATTTATCCACATTCCTAAATGAGATACTAATATAGTTTGTTCAAACAGTTACCCGCAGGCCTACCCATACTGTTAACCTACCTTTCTGATTGCATTGGATATAGAAAAACCTTCTGGTGATTTAAGACATGCACTAGCTGCATACTTTACTTTTTCTCTTGTTGCTCTACATAATATATACCTACAAATAGATAAAAACTTTACATATCAAACTCACAAGTCTCTGATTGACATTTATGACAATTTGCAAATTACAATATAGCTAAAGTTAAATATCTGAAAAGAATACCAGACCAAAAATTGTTCATTTCTGCGCTGTATTTAGAATTTGGATGAATTGAAAATTTACCAACATTAGCATTCTCTATCATCTTTGCTGGCATCTTTGATTGAAAAGAGAAGAGTTGGATTTTTTGGCTGTTTTTTTTGACACAACTGGCTTATGGTATTGGTACATAATAGACTTACCATATGGTTTTCTTCTTTAATAAACCTATAACTGATGCTTTTTCATCTAGGAAATATAAAACTTCTCCTTCAAAATTATAACCTTTTCTTATCTGAAATAAATACAATACAGTATACCTTAAAAAAAGTTACATTTTAGATAATATCACTAGTTTGCAGTATATATTGCAAGTATTTAACCACGACAAGTCCTTTTAGGAGTAAAAAAACATACTTATTAACCATTTTTATCCGGTAACTTGGGTAAAATTTAAAATCGGAATGCTACGAAAGATCAAACAATTCATTTATACAACTGTTAAAATAAAAAAAAATACTTCAAATATTAATTTCAAATTTGTTTTAAAGTGTAGACCTATTGAGAAATATTTGTATACCTCAATCATTCGGTTATCTAAGTCAGCCATTGGTATAACATCATAATCTACTGTGGGAAGTTTCAAGGCCCGAGCAATCTGAAGATAAAAGCAAATTAACAAATTATTTAATTTTACTACTTTGTGATACTAGCTGTAGAAAGAGAGAGAGAGAGAAGAGAAAAATGGAGTTTAACGTCCACTCGACACAAACTAGGTCATTTTGAGGATAAAGCTATAGAAAGAAATATGATTACTTTCTTATCTTATGACTGAAGTAAAATCATAGAAAAAGTATTTAAATATTAAAGAAAGATACTTTAATAAGTCCATTTATATCACGCTTATTCACATATAGTCGTGCTCCCAGAGAAGTATTTATGGGGGGGTTATTTCCAATGAAAGTATGGCAATTTTGGTATATATATCGAAAGTAGCAACATCCAATCTTACTAGAAAAATACTGGATTCCCAGAATAACACCCATGGAGCTCATACAGGACAAAAATATAAGGGTTTCCCAGTTCCCTTTTTGTCAACCCGACGGTTAGGGATGTCTGCTCGAGTGATATCAAAGCTTGCACAAGAAGATCCCAGTGTTAGTGAGCGCTTGATGTATTTGTTGATAAAATCAATGGTGAACTTAAGCGTACAACTACAACAGTTTCTAAGTTAAAAAACACAGAAAAAGATGTGGTCAGTGGATTTATTTCGGCTTCGATATTTATGATAAATAATCAGCAATTAAAGACAACATTGTCTTGTATATGCAATGAATTCTCCTCCAGGTTTCACACCCGTGACGCAAACATGACCTCTTTTATAGCAGGGTTTCCCTTAAAATTCAATGTTTTGAAAAATATTTGAAGTAAAATTTGGATGGATTAATTAGTTTGAATATGTTTTTAGTCCAAATATCATCAAATCACAAAAGTAACTTTAACTTTATTTGATCACAAATGTGAAGAGTTTTAGGATAAATATTATTTTTTTGGTTAAAACTAGGAAATTAGGAAGTTAGGTACCCATATAAAACTGATAAATTAAAAACAAACTGCTTGAGGAGCCCTGCAATAGTGTAAGTTAACAACAATCTATTTTTACCTCTATAGCTACATGTGGTGGTACAGTACATAATTCACCATCATTACTTGAATCTATGTTTATTTCTGTCCATGTTATAAATCTTAATTCATTTCTAACAAAATAAAAACACAAACCAATTATATTTTAACCATATCACTGTCAATCATATTGCTTTGATAAATATTTGAGGAATGTTTTTGTCAATACATCAATTTCTGTAAAATATTTTTTTAAACCAGTGGTTGCCAGGCAAAATACGCCCATATTTTGCAAGAGATGAATAGAGGACAAGCTTCAAACAAAAGCCTTTTTTTCGTATTGAAAGAGACTGAGATCTTTCGGATATAAAGAAATCTTTTAAGTTTCATCAAAATCGAGTAAAAATTGTGACCTATAAAGGGGCCTCAACCTTCATAGTACATACTTTGATACAATTTGCGCACAAAGAGTGGTCATTTTGTCGGGCAGTTTCTTTTTGAATTCAACCCTTATTATGGTGGAATGATGATATATTCAAACTCATTTTAAAATCAGATAAAAATTGTGACCTCTTACTAGAGAATCAAAAAGCTAAAAACGTGATTTGCGATTTTTCATACACTCAGGGGACATAATTCAGGAAGTTATCCTCCGATATGTGCGAATATTGACAAGAACTAAGATCTTTTGGTTATAAACATGCATATCAATTATCAAGTTTCATCAAAATCAGATGAAAATTGAGACCTCTTAGAGTGTCCACAAGCTAAAAAGATAGTAAGCTGGCACTGCCAGGCAGGATACGCCCACATTTTCGAGAGATGGTTAGAGAACAAGCAAAATCGAAAGTGATTTTTCATACAATCAAAGGCTATAATTCATTAAATTACAATTTGATATTCGCAAATATCGAAAAGAATCAAGATCTTTAGGTTATAAACATGCATTTCAAGTTTCATCAAAATCGAATTAAAATTGTGACCTATACTGGGTCCACAACCTTGATATACCATATTTTAACACTATTAGCGTACAAACGGTGGCCATTTTGTCTGGCAATTATGGTCCGATTTCCCTGAAATTCAAACTCAACCTTCCGTATGGTGTAACGGTGATAGAGTCAAGTTTTTTAAATCGGATAATAATCGTGACCTCCAGAGGGGCGACCATAGGCGATTTTTCGGACAATCAGGGGCCATAATTCAGGAAGTTATGATCTGATATGTGAAAATAACGAAAGGAACAGTATTCGCATACAAACGGCAGCCATTTTGTATGGCAATTTTGTTCCGAATTTTCCAGAAGTTATCAACATTCCTTAGGGTGTAACGGTGATATAATCAAACGATTTTTTAAATCAGATAATAATTGTGACCTCCAGAGGGACCACAAGCTAAACAAAGACGATTTTGCGTATAATCAGGGGCCGTAATTCAGGAAGTTACGATCCGATATGCGCAAATATCAAAAGGAACCAAGATCTTTGGGTTATAACCATGCATTTCAAGTTTCATCAAAATTGAATTAAAATTGTGATCTCTACAGGGTCCACAACCTTGATATACCATTTTTTAACAGTATTCGCGTACGAACGGCGGCCATTTTGTATGGTAATTTTGGTCGAAATTTCCGAAATTTGAACTCAACCTTCCTCAGGGTGTAACGGTGACATAATCAAACGATTTTTTAAATCGGTTAATTATTGTAACCTCCAGAGGGACCACAAGCTAAACCTAGACGATTTTGCGTATAATCAGGGGCCATAATTCAGGAAGTTACGATCCGATATGCGCAAATATCCAAAGGAACCAAGATCTTTGGGTTATAACCATGCATTTCAAGTTTCATCAAAATCGAATTAAAATTTTGACCTCTACAGGATCCACAACCTTGATATACCATTTTTTAACAGTATTTGCGTACGAATGGCGGCCATTTTGTATGGTAATTTTGGTCCCATTTTTCTGAAATTCAAACTCAACCTTACTTAGGGTGTAACGGTGACATAATCAAACGATTTTTTAAATCGGATAATTATTGTAACCTCCAGAGGGACCACAGGCTAAACCAAGACGATTTTGCGTATAATCAGGGGCCATAATTCAGGAAGTTACTATCCGATATGCGCAAATATCGAAAGGAACCAAGATCTTTGGGTTATAAACATGCATTTCAAGTTTCATCAAAATCGAATTAAAATTGTGATCTCTACAGGGTCCACAACCTTGATATACCATTTTTTAACAGTATTTGATTACGAACGGCGGCCATTTTGTATGGTAGTTTTGGTCCGATTTTTCCGAAATTTGAACTCAACCTTCCTTTGGGTGTAATGGTGATATAATCGAACGGTTTTTCAAATCGGATAATAATTGTGACCTCCAGAGGTACCACAAGCTAAAATAGGTGATTTTTCGGACAATCAGGGGCAATAATTCAGGAAATTACAATCCGATAGGTGCAAATATCGAAAGGAACCAAGATCTTAGGGTTATAAACATGACTATAAAGTTTCATCAAAATCGGTTCAAAATTGTGACCTCTATAGGGTCCACAAGCTAAAAACATGATTTTTCGTACAATCAGGGGCCATAATCCATGAAGTTTTGATCCGATACATGCCAATATCGAAAGCAGTCGAGATCTTTGGGGGATAAACCTATATTTTAAGTTTCGTCAAAATCGGGTAAGAATTGTGACCTGTAGAGAGTCCACAAACAATTGTGGACGGACGGACGGACGGACTGACATACGGACGGACGGACGGACGGACAGGGGCGACGACATAATACGTCCACATGAAAATGTGGGCGTATAAAAACGTTCGAATGTATCACCGTTACACCCTAAGGAAGATTGAGTTCAAATTTCGGAAAAATCGGGCCATAATTACCATATGCGAATACTGTTAAAAAATGGTATATCAGGGTTGTGGACCCTGTAGAGGTCACAATTTTAATTCAATTTTGATGAAACTAGAAATGCATGGTTATAACCCATAGATCTTGGTTCCTTTCAATATTTGCGCATATCGGATCGTAACTTCCTGAATAATGGCCCCTGATTATACGCAAAATCGCCTTTGTTTAGCTTGTGGTCATCTAGAGGTCACAATTATTATCCGATTTAAAAAATCGTTTGATTATATCACCGTTACACCCTAGAAAGGGTGAGTTCGAAGCTAAGGAAGGTTGAGTTCAAATTTCGGAAAAATTGGACCAAAATTACCATACAAAATGGCCGCCGTTCGTATGCGAATACTGTTGAAAAATGGTATATCAAGCTCGTCAACCCTGTAGAGGTCCCAATTTTAATTCGATTTTGACGAAACTTGAAATGCATGGATATTACCCAAAGATCTTGGGTCCTTTTGATATTTGCGCATATCGGATCGTAACTTCCTGAATTAATGCCCCTGATTATACGCAAAATCGCCTTTGTTTAGCTTGTGGTCCCTCTTGAGGTCACAATTATTATCTGATTTAAAAAATCGTTTGATTATATCACCGTTACACCCTAAAGGAGGTTGAGTTTGAATTTCAGAAAAATCGGACCAAAATTGCCATACAAAATGGCCGCCGATCGTACGCAAATACTGTTAAAAATGGTATATCAATGTTGTGGACCCTGTAGATGTCACAATTTTAATTTGATTTTGATGAAACTTGAAATGCATGGATATAACCCAAGGATCTTGGTTCCGTTCGATATTTGCGCATATCGGATTGTAACGTCCTGAATTATGGCCCCTGATTATACGCAAAATCGCCTTTGTTTAGCTTGTGGTTCCTTTAGAGGTCACAATTATTATCCGATTTAAAAAATCGTTTGATTATATCACCGTTACACCCTAAGGAAAGGTGAGTTCGAATTTCGGAAAATTTTTACCAAAATTACCATACAAAATGGCCGCCGTTCATATGCGAATACTGTTGAAAAATGGTATATCAAGGTTGTCGACCCTGTAGAGGTCCCAATTTTAATTCGATTTTGACGAAACTTGAAATGCATGGATATTACCCAAAGATCTTGGGTCCTTTTGATATTTGCGCATATAGGATCGTAACTTCCTGAATTAATGCCCCTGATTATACGCACAATCGCCTTTGTTTAGCTTGTGGTCTCTCTGGAGGTCACAATTATTATCCGATTTAAAAAATCGTTTGATTATGTCACCGTTACAAGCTAAGGAAGGTTGAGTTCAAATTTTGGGAAAATAGGACCAAAATTACAATACAAAATGGCTGCTGTTTGTACGCGAATACTGTTAAAAAATGGTATTTCAAGGTTGTGGACTCTGTAGAGGTCACAATTTTAATTTTGATTTTGATGAAACTTAAATTGCGTGTTTATAACCTAAATATCTTGATACTTTTCGATATTTGGGCATATCACATTGTAACTTAATGAATTATGGCCTTTGATTGTAGGAAAAATCACTTTCGGTTTTGCTTGTTCTCTATCCATCTCTCGAAAATGTGGGCGTATCCTGCCTAGCAGCCGCTGGTTTGTAGCTATTGTAAAACTGGTGGAAATTCTTTTTTTGAAATTTTTCTAAACATATACAAGGGTCACAAAAATATATGTAACGGTAATCAGAATACAGAAATAAAATTAATAAATTACCTCGGTAAATGTGATAAATCTTCTACATGTTGATGAACAGGTGAAAGTATTTCAAAAACTGCTGTAAAATGGGTATGAGACAGGAAACTTAACAAACTGGAATGTAAGAGTTTCAAAATTAATGTAAATTCTATATGAAATGTAGGTTAAAATAGGCAAGTCTTTAACTTAATATTGGCACAAGACTCACATGTCAGAATGCAATCGAGCGCCATTTGCAATGAGGCTAAACGTACCCCACAGGAGAATACTACCTAATGTAGACTGGAATAATCACATGCCAAAGACTGCCATTCAATTTTGACTCTTCGCGTATTTCGATGAAGAGAACTGATTAGAAATTACAGTTAAAAAAGAAAGGATTGAATGTAAATCAGTTTATATTCATTAATACTACATTATATGCGTTGCAACCCATTAGTGTCCATTTATAGGTGTCAAAGAATAGAGATTAAGCTTCTTTAACATTTTACTTAAAAAAAAATCAACTAGTAATACATTTTTATCAGAGCCAAAATAAGATTTGAGAGAGACAATATGTGTTATGAAACTAGGCTTTTCAGTTATACAGTTATTACAGTGTTTGCTTTAGGCCTAGTGTATGTTTACTACTTATTAGATAATTAAGAATAATTATGCTTTGATTCATAAATTCACAAATAAAACACCTTTTCACTTAATTAGCTGGAAGAGGCTCCCTGCAGCCCCTCAATCTCATGCCATAATCAGGTGATGAGTATTATAATTCAATAACCTCTTTGATGATGACTTATAGAATAACTATGGAGTATGGACCTTATAAAACAGTTTAGTATTATAAGATCCATGGAATAACTTAAAACTGATATATAAAAGTAAAAATTATTAATAAACCATTTAAATAGTATTTGACAATAAAAAAAGAGGAGAGTGTCGCATAATTTTTACTTACAGAAATCTGTCATTTTGATCCATTAATTCTAAATAGTGCATGACAGTTTCACAAACTTCTTTTGCTATCAAATATCTTGGCTCTTTATATCTATCTATATCCTCTTTAAAATGAAATATAAGATATTTAGTTATTATGAATTAAAGCTGGGAGTATAAACGAAGTAGAAGATACATCAAAGAATTAAATAACTTTATTCTACTGTTGGTTTGCAAGGTTTTTGAAACGAGTAGGTAATAATAAGTGTAAGTTTTCCTGTACATCTTTTCAGGTAGATAGATGGATTTTGGGATAGCGAAAAAAATCATAAATTGGGTTGTCTTCTGTTCAACCCTTTTAACTTATTTTTATATAGGGTGACAACCCGTTCCAAATTCTGCGGGGAAAGTCCGGCAAAATGTTTCCTAGTCCTGCATCCCGAAAACCAGCTAGTTGCATATCTAGTTTCAGTGCCTGTTGTCTTTACTTTATCATAAATCATAACTCATTAAACTGTCTTTAGTTGTTATGCATTCAGGTGAAAATCACAAATTATCACTACAAAATCAGAATACTTCAGTACTATATTTCTTGTCTCAAATTGCTGGGAATGGTGTTTCTGGGCTTCTAGTTTTCATAATTTTTCAATGGCTCCAAAGAAAATATGAGGGTTTTTGAACAACGTAAATTTTTCCAAAATGTCCAGCAATATGATTAAGCCAAGGTGGGCAGCCTATTTTTATATTATGTTTGTAAAGACCCGGAAAATTTAAATAAAATGATCAAATTTCCTAATAAGCACACAATAAATAAACAAGTTAATAATTACAGAATGTCCATGTCAACTACGAGGAAATGTGTATTTGAAAAATAGAAATAGATTTTTTTAAAGGAGTTTGAATTCATGATTCTATTACCTTTTCTTCTAAAGAGAAGATGGACATTTTTAGAGCCCCCACACATAACAAAATGACCATCAATTATCTGACAACTTAAATGTGCTGCTTCTCCATTGGCTTTTCTTGTAGCTACCACCCGCTCTGTAGACTCTAAGGGCTATAAAAAGAAAGCAGCTAAATTAAATAATTCTGTACAATGAATTAAAATAATGTAAACCATGTGTGTTTTTTGGTTAAAAGAAAGAAACCTTCAACAAAATAATTCCATATTTTCTGGTTCTTATAACAAAAAAAACCCTTATAAATTTGGTTTTAGTTTAAATTTTGGAAGCTTGCTATTATTACTAACGGTACCTTTGTAAAATATTTTTTCCATGTGAAATTATCTCCCTGATCTCGATCATCGTCGTCTCCTAGACCACCAGTAAACTTTTTCAGGGCATACAGCACACATGTAGTTCCATTGTGAGGACCATTTTCTATTTGCAGGAAACAATTACCTCTTGCAACCTGAAAAGTTAAACATAAAATATTTCCTTATTGGGAATCACAGTGAGATTGGCACAAATATTTCATTTACCGGCAGTTTTATTTTTCGGCAGTTGAATTCACTTCATCGTGGTCTAAAGACATTAATTTAAAGGGAGTATTCAGCAAGGAGAAGATTGTGATTGGTCAAAATATGATCAAATTAAAGGACAATATTGGTGTCGGTCATTATCACATGGTTGAACACGTTCCAAATATAATTTTAACAAAGAGATATGGCTACGATAGATGGATGTCAGGGGCAGACCTAGGAAGTTTTGCAGGGTCTGTCAGGCTTCTGTCAAGGATATTTGACAGCTGACAATGCATGATGTCATCGTCTCAAAATTACGTAGGCATACATACACTTAAGCTTTTTAAAGAGAGAAATCCAACACCCTGTTGGATGTCAATGTCAATTTTAATAATGAATACCGTAGATATGATCACACTATGATTCAATTTCAATGATGCAAAGCATTAATTGTAATATTACACATGTCTATATCATTATTTCACGCTTTGAATGCCAATCCCATCCCAACATCTGTTTATAAAAGATAAAGCACACAGCCATTACACTTTTCCCATAAAGCGTTGTTTTGCAATTTTTTTATGTACCGGTATCTGAGCAGGGTGGGATTTGGACCCACCAAGCACCATCACATGGATCTACCCCTGGATGACAATAATGTTATTTTCAAATTCCCAGAATGTACTTTATTCAAAGTCAAACATTTTTTAAGATTATAAATGGAATGAAAATCCAATCCACTTCACCAACATTGTTTCTACTTCATTCTTACCCGTTGTCGTATCTTTTCATTTGCATCGTATATTTTGTCATCTGGAGCATGTGGACTGTTAACTTTTACATCTATTAATACTCCTCTATAACCGTTTGGTAATATAGCTATCGGTACTGATGAACGAACAATCTTTAGAGTTTTTAATTGCTTAGCCCAATCTAACCAGCTGAAACATATTTAAATGATTTTAAAAAAATATTTACAGAAGACTTCTAATCTTAACTAGTATCAGAGTCATGTGAGTGCAAATGCGCTTGAAAGAATTTTATTTCAAAATTCCAAGAAATTAATCCAGATGTCAGAAATCAAATATGACATTGACATTATCCCAGCCATCTTGGAATTGCAGCATAACAAAAATCGAAGTCCTACAATCGATGCACAATTGGTCCCAGGAACAACTATGCCAATTCTTGTGTCGATCCAGAATATTGGTGGAGCCTTGGGTTTTTTTCAAAGACGGTCTGCCCAAAAACAAAAAGATGAGGTGTTGAGAGGATCATTTCCTGATCCAAAAGTTGATTATATCACTAGCAAGTATCAGAGTTTACCAAGTAAATAATTATGTGAGAGCACGTCCTATCTTGACATTTCCAGCATTTTTTCCCCACCACATCTGTAGTTAAAGGAAGAAGGACTTGTCAAGAAATAGTCTAGTCTAGTCTAGTCAGACGGAGGGTACAAAAACCAAGGAAGGCTTACTGTGAACACACAAACCTGAACCCTTGACAGCTGGAATTCTAACTAAGTTTAGGCTACATTGGCTGTAGCGTCGCTGTATGGGCAAAATTTCCCTCATAGCAAATTATAAGGCATAAATGCGCCTCATCAATGTTAGCAGGATAGTATGATGTCAATCCTTGTTTCATTTCATTTGCTATCTTTATGGGGAGATACAGATGGGATTCTTCCTTACCTCTTTACAAGAAATCTATTGTTGTTACATGACAATATTTTGTGGTTTCTTATAATAATATATTAGTAACCTATTAAGATATCACAAATTTGGCATGTGCAAGAAAATACTAATCTTTATCTGCATGAATAAAACTGGATGGAAAATTGTTCATGACAGTATTGACAGCCGAGGGTATGTCATATTTGATTCTTCCGCGATCATGTTTACTATTTTCCATCACTTTTACACTGAAAATCAAGTGGTTAGCCGTCCGCACTGTGTCCACATGGAACTGCCTTATACATTCTATCAGTGTTAGGATTAGGGTTTAGGGCTCGGTTTCTCGAAATCTTAACTAAAGATAAAATCCAAATTTAAGTTGATACTTAAATTTTGATTGGCTAAGAACTAAAATCAATCTATTATTATCCAATCAAATTACTAAAATTTGGATATTATATCTTAGTTAAGATTTCGTGAAGCAGGCTCCAGCTATTTAAAGGACCTAAGTCCGTAACTCAAAATCCTCCAAAATCTTCGACATCGAAAACACGAATTATTGGTCAATTTAAATCAACATTGATGATGTAAACTTACCAGGAAAAGATGAGCTTCTGATATCCGATATTTAAGATAAAATAATTTTTCTAACATTGGTACACGAATCGTGTACCATATTGCGCTCCGGTCCTAGTTTTATTGAGAGACTCAAGGGACGAGGCTAGACACATTGCACTGTATCACACTGCATTTGTGGACTGGAATAACCAGGCGCTAAAAAAAAATGCACTGGGTTGAGACTGAATGGCTTGTTTCGCCGAACAGAACTGATTTGAAATTGGAGTAAAACGGAAAGCATTTAATGTAAATCAGTTTATATACATTCATATTACAGTAGGCCTATTATATGAGTTTCGACCCACTTTTGTCAATTTCTGGATCCTAAATGTTAGCGATTTAGCTCCTTTAAGATTAAAACCTATAACACAATAATTATGGGAGTCACACCAAACATGAATGCCCATTCTTCTTACCCTTCGGCTTTCATCTTTTCTTCTAATATATCAAACTTTGGATGTAAACAATTCAAGTATTCTTTGATATCAACAGATGTTCGCTCATCTTTTATATTACTAGCAAAGGATATTACATGTGATTTTATATCTGCTATAGTTGGAATGTCTCCACTAATATCAGCCATCTTACCTTGTTGACAACACGTAGGCTACTATATAATGACGTACATAAAGCTCAGTTTAATACTTAGTGTAATTGCACAAGAATAGGTAATGCCAATGGTAATGGTAATGTAGCCTGCGGAATAACGTCCAATCGCTTAAACAACCCCAAATATGTCCAGAATTTAATTCTATACTAAATATAATGATCTATGTAACCATATATATTATATGAATTTTAATTTGCCTGCAATACTCAAAGAATCATACATAAACACTGACGTTTCGAACTTCGAAGTTGACGGATTTGTGTGGAAAAACGAAAGTAGAAAATACTCTATCATCCAGTTCAATTTCGAAAATTCAGTAGTCTCGACTAAACTGACGGTAAAAGTATCGAAACATCCTTCGGTTCGAGATATAAATGTTGAAATAAATGTTCATGCATGCACATTAAGATAAAATAAGATAAGATACGCTCACTAAGCCACCGTGGAATTCAGGAAAAAATGATATGTCCATATAGGCCTACTTTGTCACTTTCACTTCCTAAGAATATTTAATACCGGTACTACAAATTATTTTTGCCTTTCAAATAGTTTTAATTTTTATTCTTACCCTTTAGCTTTTTTCTTTTCCTCTAATTTATTAAACTTTGGCTGTAAACGACTCACGTATTTCTTGATATCAGCGGATGTTCGCTCGTCTTTAATATTACTAGACCTAAAGGATAATATATGTGATTTTATATGGTCTAAAGTTGGAAGATCTCCACTATAAACCGCCATGGTTCTAATTTAAAACAAGTACTTCGTTTTCACCGCGATGGTATGTTAGCCTATGTAACTGTTAGGATCTATATATCGTAGTCCATTAGGCCTATTGCCACAGCCTGTGCAATAAAACTCAAACATCAAATTGAGGTATCGAAATGTTCGTCCTTATATTATATTGCTTCAACTTGTGCAATACAGATCAAATTGCCGTCATATTGTTTAATAATATATAGACGGTCCATGAATTAAGTATGGCGGTATTAGATTTAAAATTCTAACATGCTATCGTTTTATTTTGAACTTCTATTTATGTAATTTCTATAATTTCTAACTTCTATTCATGTAATTTCTAACTCCTATTCATGTAATTTCTAACTCCTATTCATGTAATTTCTAACTTCTATTCATGTAATTTCTAAATTAAGGCAATGTATGCTATAATCCAACTTCTTTATTTGTTGAGTGTAAATTTTAATTCTCTTTCTATACCCAGTTCTCTTTAAGACGAAAAGTTTAATGTATATTCCGTACTTCATTGTCGCTTTACATGTTTAGTTAATACGGTGGCCTTTTAGTGCCATATACGTTGATTTATTAATTTTTCTTGAAATATACCTCATATTATTAGAAATCGCTGTGAAAACTATAATGAATCAAAAATAAAAAAAAAACGAGAGAGAAAGAGAGAAATGGGGTTTAACGTCCACTCGACACAAACTAGGTTATTTTCGGACTAATTTTATTTCATTAAATCGATTGAGCGTAGGGGTATTTATCACCGAGAGAGAGGCTGGGGGGGGGGGGTAGCGTCCACTTGACACAATCTAGGTAATTTCAGGACTATCACATGGTTCAATTTAATTTAAATAATTTGATTTCGGTACGGGTTTATTTAGCAGTGGAAGGAAACCGGGGGAGCCCCCCCCCCCCCCGTGGGTTATATAACATCGCTGGCTACCTATACAACTACGCTTTATGATAAGGCGCTGGTTCGCTAGCCTGGAGGTCGGGTCTTCGATCCCTGCATTGGCCGAGAAAGTTCATCTCGATTTTCCGGCGTGATTTCACCTTGTCAGTAATGCAGAAGGAGGGTCTGACAAGGACAGCTGCCTATATATAGTCGTTCGTATTGGACGAAAAACCGAGGTCCCGTGTACACATTGGAGTGCACGTAAAAGATCCCTTGGCAGTTGGAATTAGATATAAGAGTAGGCCGTAGCGCCGCTGCCCGAGCAAAATTTCCCTCATAGAACACTGTATGGCGTATGCCCGTCTTCCATTAGCCCAGGTTAGGTGCATAATAGTAGGACGTTAAAACCCATTCCACTCTTTCATTCGATGTTGTTTCCAATTTCAGCACCCCACGAACGGCAAGTCGTTTATATCAACATAATGGTCCCGACCAGGTTCTCAACCAACGACAGCAAACGATTTCATAATGCTAGGCAGAAATGTAAAAATTCTTAATTTGTTCAAAGTTCATGCTAAACGTGTAAAGCGTTAATGAAGAGGGTGTTTTTTAGTCTAAATAATAGAAACACGATAAAAAAAAGAATGAAAATTTACACTTAACAAATACAGAAGTTTGATTATACATTGATTTAATTTAAAAATTACATGAATAAAAGTTGAAACTTACGTGAATAAGAGGTGAGAAATTAGACGATAGCACGTTACGTATAATACTTTCTCTTTAAAGCCCCACACTGTTAAAAGTAAATGTACACAGAGAGAAAAAAGTGGGTCAGTTGACTCATTTGGGTGAGTATCCATAAAACGACTCACTTTTCGTTGACTAACTTGAGACTTACTTGAGACACACATGGGACTCAAATACTATGTTAAAAGACTCATTTTTGTGACTCGCCCAAAAATCCATAAAACGACTCGTTAAGTGAGTCAAGTGACTTGTCTGTTAAAGTGAGTTCTTTGACTATTTTATTGAGTCTTGTGACACAGCAGGTGAGTAACGGGGCTAACTGTAGTGAGTCGAAAGACTAGTAAAGTGAATCAATGCAAATAGATTAGAGTCAAATGACTAGCCTACACAACGAGTCAAATGACTCCACATAAGCCCGAATCCTATTAAAATACAATTTCATTTCATTTTACTGATTTTTTTGGCGGCGCACAAAGTTGCCGAAAAATATCGGTAGATACTAAAAGCCAATACGATTCCAGTATGTCACATTTTCCAACAACTTATGTCTGATGTATCAACCTCTGCCTCAGTGTCATGATTTGTTCCTCCTTTGAACTAACCAACTAGTTAGCCGAACAATCAAATAATATAATACTATTTTTCTACGCCTGTATGATCATTAATTTGTCATATTAAAAGTTGAATAACAGCGAATATATAAGTATTTTATTCTACCAATTTAAATATTATAAATAAAACACATTTATATTTTTAATTCACACAGATATAGTAAATGCTCACTAAGAATCAGTTCAATGTTCCCAAAACACATTAACATTTGAAAAGTCTAAGAAATCTTTCGCATTTCCAATACCATAAGTTGTTTATTTATCCGTGACATCACCTTCCCTGTTTTCTGCAATGATACAAAAACAAATTTTCCAGACTAACATAAATATTTCAGTGTTTCAATCATTTTTTAAAGTTTCAGCTGATGTTTAAATGTCAAATATTACTACACAAACCCTCCGAATTAAGTGAAACTTACCATTTCAGTGGGACAAAGCATTTTCTTTATGTCTTCTTGTAATAAAGTTGAACCTGTTTTAACAGTAGCATCAAGTCAGTCCTGAAAAAAAAAATCCAAACAACTTACAAGTAAATTTCCGAATCGCTTTATGTTAGATTTAGTAACATATAAAACTTGCAAAACACTGACATTCAAATTACTTCATTCTGAGCGAAGATATGAGTGCTTGGAGATGTAGCATATGTTTTTCTTATTTTTATGGAAACGGTACTGGACAAACATTTTACCTTTAAATTTTTAAATCGCTGGGGCATTCTAGAGAGTTACTTATGGGTTTAAGTAACGTCTAAATTTTAGTTTAAAATACAAGATTTGAAGCCAAAATAAAGACCAGCAATAGGAAGATTTAGCTCTTAAGTCAAATAATGCATCTTTAATGTTTAGTCTTAAGCCTGTTAGACGTACGAAAATCGTTTCATACTATTGACAAAGTATAATAAAATATAATAGTGATCTATTATTGACTCCGTTGTGATTTAGAATTTACTTTTTTCGTACTCGGTTTGCATAGTAAATGTGACTCATTTATGAACTACATGGTGACTCGCTTTTGACTCCGTCTTATTAGCCTAGTAACTAAGTCTAGTTCTTGTACTCTGGGCCTAAAGTCAAATTGCCTAATGTAATTTGTTCTAATACCATTACATGCAGTTAAAGATTTCCAGATAAATCACTAACTGGATAATAATAATTTCTTAACGCCACGAACGATTTAATAAATTTGAATTTGAATTCTTAATGAATATCAAAATCAGTGGCCTATTTAATATTATGCCGCTTAGTCTATAAAATAGTAAACAAAGTATTGTATAAAGTATTACCCTTAACAAAAAAAACACAAGTCATTCACCTTTTTTATTGTAGATTCTTGTAGATGCATTAGATTTTCTTTTAGGCCAATACGGGTCCAGTCTTCGACAAACGGCCGCCCAAAACTTCCACCCACAATTCATTTCACCGGAAGGACTCACTCTTGACCAGCCCGTGACTCACTTAGGACTAAAGTCATCGCTGGGTTTTTTAATAACTCGAAAGTGACTAGTTGGTGACTCAGAAGTGTCCATGCAAGTTTCAATGAACTGAGTCATGGCTGACTCGTGTGCCGCTAATCTGAGTGAAAAGACTCATCTTTCTGAGTATTTTCTCATAACTCACCAAAATGAGTAAGTTTTACTCATTTTTGACCCACTTCTTTCTCTCAGTGTACAATTACAGTGAAAAATGTACTATTTGTTTAAAATAACGCTGTAAAACTACCACTGCGTGTTTTTATACTATAAATTTACTGTATTAGTCAGGTAACATGGGATTAGTGTAAAAGATGGGTAAATTAACAACAAAAGTCTAGTTTTACAAGTTAGTTTTATTACATGTAATGTATATTGATACAACTATGTTGGTTAATGTACATACATGTATGCTGTACTTGATCTGTTTTTTATGGGCAATTCTACTATCCAGACATGTTTAAATACGGGATTTGTGTATAATTACAGGAAACGTGCAATTGTAAATCTTTTAGATCTTTAACATTGATATACATGTGTTGTCCATGCATAAGGGTATCGCCGCTGTCCGGTAGAGGGTCAAGATGGCAGTCCATATCATTGTCACTCAGCTGTAGGCCTATATGTATAGAGGTTCCGATCAGGATTTACTTGCAATAAAACTAATTACAGTTCATCTACGCTCGACCGTGGGTCAGGAAAGCCTGACAAATCTATACATTCGCTGCCCTAAAATCTCGAAAAAAGGCTTCCGATTTGATCGATCGTTTGGACCGTTAGGTTGGTAACTTGATTGAATCTTGGCTAATGGTCAGGGGTAAGATATTATGTAATAATTGGTATTGCACTGGTGCATTAGGACGAGGGCTACATCTATTTATAATGCACGAGACCATTAAACAACTTAAAATACAGACACGTGTATTTCGATGAAATCCATTAAGCGAGTCCAATATTTTAAATAGGTACGTTAGGCCCAGTGCCCGTACCATTATAAACAAAGAAGGATGACGTCAAATCTGTATTTTTAAAGCGACGCATTAAAATTAAATTTAATGATGTTAACCCCGAAATGACGAAGTTTGTGTTGATTGGACGTTAATCCCCATCTCGCGTGCCCCCCCCCTCTCAGTTTTTAATGGCACGCATTTTAATCAGTAATTCTATTAATTAGTTTCAACGATATTGCAGAAATTGGCTTAAGTATCATTGGTGCTATAAAATATAATACACACGAGTCTGCCTTTGTGCATTCATCGTCATCATCGACCTTCTGATAACAAATCGATTGTTGTCATAGCATGAATGTCATTTATAGAATTGCAATGGAAATGATTAAATGGGGTTCGGTGCCCTACTTTTGCACCAATTTTATTTGTGTATATGATTGATAACGACTTGTAAAATCTTGTTGAAACGTAGCTGTGTACCAATGATAAAATGTTTATTTTGTCTTAGATATTAGATATCAGAAGCCCATCTTTTCCCAGTAAGATCACAACATAAATGTTATAAAACTAACACATACATATGGAAAAACAGCTACTTATTTATTTAAGCGACGTTTCGAGGTGTATTCTTTAAACGTTATCAAGCTAACATTTTTGATTAACAGCTTGATAATAGAATCATTAACCCACTGCGATTAGGGACGAAGAGTAAATGTTAACGCGATTCCAAAATTTCAGCAAGCTTAGGGAATAGGTTCTTTTTATTTGTATCTTTTTAATACGTTAAGTGAAATTAAATATTTCCACTTTAAATTTATTAGTGGCTGTTTGTGGTGATAACGATGTCTTTATTTCTCCCTACCTGCATTAATAGCAATGTTGTTGTATATATTATAATCATTCAAAGCGGTACAGTGTTTTATCTTCGACGGTCTATGCATTAAAACACAATTTGGTGTTGTCATGGGTGTTAGTCGATTTGTTCAGAAATTATTGGTAGAGTAACAAGATTTCCCCTGTTTACTATTCTGTCTTTTTACTGCACCATTTCTAATAGTAATAATTGATCCTTGCCCTGCATGATTTCTCTTTGTCCGTTGCGCACAAATCAGGAGGTCCGGAGTGTGATCCCTGTGTTGACCTAGAGAGTTCCCCAAACCTTCTAGTGGTGTTTCTCCTTGTCAGTGGCGCAGGAAGGGAGGGAGCTGTGATGAGTAGTGTCTAGTTATTCGGATGGAATATAAAACTGAGTTCCCGTCCACGCAAAAGAACTTTAAATTCGAAAAAAAGAGTAGACTGTAACGTTGCTGTTTGACCCCCCCCCCTTTTACAGCATAATGTATAGCGGGCGTTTGCACAACATCATTATGAGGGTTGGTTTGTATTTTCTCTTCATTACAATTGCCACTACCTTAGAGTATTATATAAGTTTTGCCATATATCTATTTTAGTTAGCCCCAAATCTAATCTGAACTAAAAGTTTACTTGTATTATTAGTAGAAATGCAGATGATGACAACTCTCGTACAATATGTCCGATGTAGCTGAAAGCTAGTGACTAGAGGACATCTAAACTGGGATCTCAGCGATGCATAAGGGGCTACCAACCAACCCATATGTATTTCAGTTTTTCAAACAATTAGGAGAATTCAACCAATTATCTAACGGAGCATAGGTCAATCAAGGCATAAAATCCCAAACAAAAGACATGGAGAAAAAACTTAGGCAGGAATTACAGGAAACATTTTCAGATTATCATTTGTCTGAACTACTATACTATGATTATGTTAATTTACCGGGACTGGCTGGGACCCAGAAACCACATCGTGGGGTGGGGTCCCCGGAACTGGTTAGGAATTATTGATTGGTAAAACCTCTAAGTTCTGTAATTTACTTAATTTTAGGACCTAACCGATCTCTGGGGCCCCGAAAATCTGTTGGTACCCACCAGTCCCAGGCCCCCAATATCCTTTACTGCTTAGGGCCCCAATCTCGACCAAGGTTGGCTCCGTCTGGGATTAAGTATAAGTATGACCAAGAAATGTGCACCCCTCCCCCATATTCAGTACTGCGAGATATCACATGATACCGAGGGCTGAAAGCCAAAACTGCCTATCTCCAAAATTGACGTTTTGAGAAAATGAAGATTTAAAGTTTGACTGATTTTTAAAAATCAGGTAATTGTTGAATTTAGATGATTTTTGGTAATTACGTGTGTATTAATTAGCTGAAAACAAATGCTGAATGATCAATAGGTTTATTGCAGTAGTTTTCAATTTATTTCATAATAATGGATTATAGACACTTCTGGTCCATATAAATTCACCCAATATGGGAAGTCAACATTAGAGATATCCTGTTCTGGTACATTGACAAGACAGTTTTTGGCATTTTTTTATCAGCAAGAACTGTACAAGTGGGATATATACATATCTTGCATTAAGTTCCGTATGTAAATACATATCATTTAGCAAAAAAAATGTCAGCAAGAACTGTCTATCTGGAGATACGTTTTTTTGCTTTGAAAAAAAATAAGTGGTTCTGTACTTAACAATATATGACTTCTTTGTTGCGTCATTATTTATAAAGATAGGACTTAGATAATTTTTGCTGAGAAACTTCACGAAATTTCGAACTGTTTGGTGTATCTAACTCATTTTTGGCAATTTTGGAGATGATAGTATGCTAAATCATATATTGCCTGAATTTTGAATGTTTCCTTATCATTTAGTATTGCACTCTTTTGTAGGTCGAAGTTGTCAACAGTACTTTTAAATTGTTGCCCACTTTCACTATTTACAAATCGGATTGAAAAAAATAAAAATAAATACACACATAAAATTATAAATAATACATCATTTATTCTATGGAATTGGTATTTACATAATTTTTTACATTTTGATAAAATGCAATATAACAACAATATTTCTAGACTGAATGTGGTATGTCAATGTACATCATGAAACAGAATAATTGTTGGGAGAAGATATGAAATTCTACAAAACAGATAAAAAAAATGAGGTGCAAGTATATTGCAACTTAATAACTTATCCCAACAATTTATCTGAGTAACCATGTTTGATACTTATATAGATTGTGGATGATGATGGAAATAATATCCAATTACAATATTCGAGAAGAAATAAAAACCAGATCGTATCACTATGCACCAGCTATTGATTTGTCAACGTTTCCCTGAATCGACACATTTAAAAACAATCAATAGTCAATACCAGCTATTCAATTCCATAGGACAACCGCATTTTTTGCACATTATTAAAATAATCCTTGATTCGAGTACTACTTCAGAACATAACCTTCCATTCAATCATTAAAGTTCATTGTTTATAAATATATTACAAGTCTTGTTTTATATCAGTGGTTTCCGAGTTTTTCTATCCACTTTGACTGGAACATGTTAAACTTTTGCTTTGTTTTGAACAGGTAAATATAATTTAAATTCTGCAGGTAATTCATCTTCAGAGTATAATCTATCCGAGAAGTAGACACGTCGAATTCGGCAATTAGCGTGAATCTGTAAAATATAAAAGAACCAACTTAATAAAAGTAAAATGCTTGCTAAAAACATTATGCAAAGGAACTGTAAATGTTTTGACATATGGCATAAAATAACAAGCAATGTATGCATAAAAATATCTAAGAGATTAAAAAGAAGACTGAGATATATTCTAAAATGTCTTACCTGAACTCTAAGTGTTTCAATATAATTTGTTCCATAGGCTCTTCGTGTAAAGTCTGACAAATTGAACTGAATTTGATTCCAACCATCATCCAGTCTCATTGGCATAGTACATATGAAAGGCTTTACTCGGGTTGTGCTTTGATAATTGCTGGCACGGAATCTCCTCCTTACATTTTTGTCATCTAGTACCTTCAAATATAATAAATCAACATTAGACAATTGGAATAAACCCCTTCTTTCTGTTATTAGAATTCCTGTTTCATTATTTTATTTATGAATACCATACCATCAGATTCGCTGTAGACATGTACTATTGTTTATGCATTTAATAATACCAAAATGAGGCAATCTTATTAAAATTATCACTTCTAAAATTATCAATAAACATACCTGTACTTCAAAAGTAAAATATTTTTTCAGATTTTTAATAATCATAACCAAGAAAGGCAGTTTTATTCCAAGAGTTTTCTTTGGGTCTGCTGGACACTGTATAAATGTTGTGCTAAAAAAGAAATAATTCATCATTTATTGCATAACTTGAAAAGAGAAATCAGTTGCTAAATGTGATAATTTTATTTAATATCTAACAATTCCTTGTTTATGGAAAAAGTAGCCTGGTTCAGTGATGAGAATGAAAGAGTTACCCCCCTTTAACACATTTCAATTTAGATTTAATACTTCAAGAATGTAATTACCTGACATTTGTACCAACTATTTCTAATACTAAGGATTGGATATCGTTGTCTGTTATACGTTTGATGTGACCATTTCTAACCTGAAAAAAAGGACAGTGTTTGAAATATCAAGAGATCTAAACGATGCCATTCATTCATCTTAAATTAGCCTATAAATTACTTTTCCAAAATGGCTGCCTGAACATCCGCTCGACAAAAATATAAGAAAGTTCACCTTTTTGGCGGAGTCAATTTAAACGAAGTTAAAATATATCCTAATAATTTGGATGCCAGCTAATAAATGGCAACGTATAGCCTTCGATCGAGATACCTTGATGCTTCATTGTCAAACGAAACGCTCTCTGGAAAGAACTAGGCTACACGACAGAGGACCTCTCGTCTCTCAGCTCTGTACTTTTCACTATACTACTAATTTAACGGATGAATGTGACATGACACTTATAAATATATAACACTTTGTAGAGCGAAGTAAAGAAAAGCTGACAGAGTACCAGGTCCAAGCAAAAGTTGCGATCTCCTGCCAAATTATGTTTCATAAAATTCGTAACTATCTCTTATTATTTCCTCGACCTGACACAAGTCTTCTAAATTTCACTCACCTTTTTGTCCCATATTTGTAATGGTTTACTTCCGATGCTGTAGAGAATGGATAAGAATCCACTTTGGAATGTATTCTTGAACATCTTTATATGTTATTGTTATCAGACCAAGAGAAATAATGAAGAATAATTTCTCTTGCGCCTTTTATGACTACTACCGCAATGTACAAGTTGTCAAGTGAAGATCCCGTTGTGTGTAGTGTGTCTAAGCCGCGTTGTCAAGGCATGCACTATAATCTTAGTTGCTAGGCGAACTATTTTTCAGAGATAAAATGAAAGTAGAATTTCATCAAGATATTGATTTCATGACTATCTAATATGATTCGTGTGATTATAATCGAGTTTGATTGCATTCACATTTATTCTTTTATAATTGTAACGTATTTATTCACTAAAAGAGCATAGTTTACAATTTGTAACGCGGCACTACTTTTACAGGAAGTAGAAGCGCGCGGTGAAGGTAACTTCCGACTCGTGACCACGCAACGTTTTGTTGTGGGTAGTTCCTCGTAATCCCGTTACTGAGGAGATATTCTATTCATTTTTACTCCATGTTAATGAGACCGTTACATTGTATTTAATTGGCTTCTGTTCATTGAATGAGTTAACACGTTGTTTTAAGCATTGATCACGATCAAGATTATAGCGTGGTGCCTGCGGTATTAGTCTGGTTGATTTGTTGCATGAATATTAATAGTTTAGACTTAGTAGAATAATATAATAGTAATAGAAGTTAGTAGTACTACTACTAGTAGCCTAGAGTAGATAGAGTAGGCCTATAGCTAGACTAGGAATATAGACTATACACTAGGCCCTATTAGTATTAATATTATGGCAGTATGGCCCGTATATCATATAATAATACAGAATGTCATGTAAATGTATGACGCGTGTACTGTTGTATTCAACTTACTGTATTGTAACTTATATACAAAATACAATCTGCGGATCTTGATAACTAACTAAACACTTTTTTAAAAAATTCAGAAAGAACCAGAAAAAAGGAAAGATTTAATTAGAACTTTAAATACTAGGCCTAACCCATAGGCCTTCCCTAGTCCGTCTTACTAACTTAGTCTTATGATGAAATTAATAATGAATTGGTTTTTATTTTCGCACGGAGACTTGGTTGGTTGTCACATGTCAGTCACACAGTAGCCAAGTTCAAAAGTTGTAGTGATATTGTCAATAGTAAGTCTCAATAGAATAATGCTGAATTTTAAAATTTGGTGACTAAATAAGATTTGTTATACGAAAATCCCCACTGTTAATTACCTGTTAGAGATGGCGCCTACAAAGTCGGGTCATGCCATACTTACGTGCGGGTAAAGCAAAAGAGTGGAAATGGGAAAATCTGCTGCCCTGACAAAATTCGTTTCTCGCACACGACACACCATAGAAATAAAACATACCATACAGGTTGTCTCAGTCAAAATGGCCAAAGTTTTGTGTTAAGGATAACTTTTGAAACCCCATCACATTCCAGAGTTAAAGCGCTAGTTAGTTAAACAAAAAATTCCTTTTTGTATGGCACTTGTCCCTTAACCTTAAAGGGACAATAACACTCTTGCTGGCTTGACAGGTCCAGAAAAAAAATTAGCCTTATAATATTTTAACTACAAGATGTTTAAGTGTCCTACCTGTTGTGTAAATTATCCATTACAACCTATCTTACTTGTCCAGAGGCTTCGGAAATATGTTTAAATCCAAGTTGCATTTGAAAGTGCTTACGTTACAAGGCTTTTCAACCCATGTTACGGCATGTAGTTGAATTTTTCCAATTTTTAAAATTAGATGTGTTAAGATGAAATTTGTATCATTTTTTAATTGAAATATTGTAAAATTGTACAAATTGTTGACCAGAATAAAGATTGGAACATATTCAGTTACAACAAGAGTGGTATTGGGGCTTTAAACAAACTCAGTATTATTTTGAATTTTAATTAATAGGATGGGCTATAACCATCCGCATATTAAATATCAATGAATGATCAAATATTCAACACATTGTCCATCCTATGATGAAATTTGTTTGTGTCCTGTATATTTATTGATGATATCTGCAGCAACTTCCATTTTTGTTGAGGGGTTATCATAGACACTGAAAGTAAATACCAAAATATTCATTAGAAAAGACGCTGGGTGTATGAAGTCCAGTGAAAACCGCGAAGTACAATATTTCCCACCAAATGAGTATACACGGCTCGAGAATCAATCAAACCGACGAAAACAAATAATTCAAACTAAGCCCCCCCCCCCCCAACAGACTTAAGGGTTAAATATATTTTTTTGCCTTTTCTTTTATTGCATATTACATTTGAATAGAATAAAGTACAGTTACCGTTTCAAGTCAACAAATGCTTCAGAGAGTGCAAGATGATGTTTGTAATGATAAAATGCTGAATTCCGGGCTTCTTCCTGGATAGATTTTAAAATTTCCACTAGTGCACTGTCTTTAGATGGAAAGGTAATTTGTCTCACTCCGTCGGGCAATGACGTTGGATTGATAAATGGTAAACGGGCTGTTCTTTCCATTCCACTAACGTCATTGTGGACTAGATCTACTTTCAGTGATAAAAAAGAAAAACAGAATAAAAAGAAGGATGCCTATTACATGTACTCCGTAATATACACATACGGATTAACCCCCCACTTTAAGATTTAAAAAAAAAATTACAACTGAAACTGAAAGCCCCGGTTATAAAATATCTGCATAAACTCTTGCTCAATAACTAAGATGCGAGGGCTGGCTGAAACCCCTGCAGAAAGTCGATGGTTTCCATTATTTTTCTACATACATGTACATGTAGTTTCCTTCGAGGCGTAGACACTTTTACCAAAAATTGTCGTTCAGAGCTGACAAAACGTCATCATTACCGTACTCCATAATTAATTAATGACGACCTATATAGTTCTTTTTTGGAAACCTGTCTCCCCGATGGTTACAAATCTGGCCAAAAATGTGCTCAACCCTTTCATGAGAGATGCCCACAACACTGGCAATGTCTGCTAGTGAATCATTGATCGGCCATCACCATGTCATGCACTCAGGTAATGTTTTCTTGCATGGTTGCCTTGAATGGCCTTCCAGGGCGCGGATCATCGCCAAGACTCTGCCACTTTATTTCGCAGCCCACTTTTTTACCGTGGAAAAGTAAAGGGCTTCATCCACTAAAGTGGAGACCATGTATCTGTTTTGGGGGTAGTCCTTTCAGTTGCAGGTATGATAATTGAGGACTGCCCTATAGCCAGTTATGCCAATTTCTGGTCATTCCAATGGGCAGGTCCACAAGATGGTCTGACACGAAGGCAATAATAACACTACCGGTATATGATTCATTCAATGATTGTACTTGTTTCAGGCAAAAGTTTCTTTCAACCCAATTGATCTATCCTTTTTAGCTTTAAATTTTTTTCAGTCAGCCATCGTAAAGTGCGACAAATCATGAGGTGAATTGAAAGATGAAATCAAATGGGGTTTTACATGCGCCATATCCAGTGTGCTGTGAGGGAACTTTAGCTCAAACGGCGTCACTACCGCCTACTCTTATGTCGAATTCCAATTGCCAAGGGATATTTTACGTGCACACCAAAGTGTACCCTCGACCACGTTTTTTGTCCCATCGAACGACTATATATTGTCCCAAGCACAGGCCCTTTGTCCTGCACCATTGACAGGGAGTAAGCACACTTCTCAACCAATGCAGGGATCGAACACGTCTTAATAAGTAGAGTGAATTCGACAAGGTAAGGAAAACGAAAAACACATAACAAAGAGCACAGTTTTACCCTCTACATCTTTTATTCTTTGGTCCCAAATATTGCAAAATTGCACCATTTTATTGGCTCTTCGCTTTTCCAATTTTATTCTAGATTCTAAAAACTGGATAATCAATTTTAATTCTCTAAAAAAAAAATAATAATAATACTTTGGTTATTGTTGGATTTATGTTCTGTACTACGTTTGTGAAAAGGCTACATACAATTGACAAATTCGAAATTTTGTTGGGATTATGTATGGATGTGATCATCATGTGAAACGTGTTTTGCTATAGGTGAATCATATATCAATGGCTGTATTCTGTTTTTATTTGATCACACTAGTAGTAGTACGCCTGTCTAGAGTAAGCTTATATAGACTGTGTAGGAATTATCCCGATTTACCTTTTAAACGACCCAATATCATATTTATATGGTATAATAATTTCAATATTTGTCGCCATCCCGATCGGGCAGCGGCGCTATAGCCTACTCTTAATCTGATATCGAATTCCAACTGCCAAGGGATCTTTTACGTGCACGCCAATGTGTACCCTGGAGCACGTTTTTTGTCCCATCCAAACGACTAGACAGCTGTCCTTGTTAGGCCCTCCGTTCTGCATCACTGACACTGGGCTTTGCCGAGAAGGAAATTCCAAAACAAGTTGGGGATGGTGGCCTTACACAGAATAATTCAATAAACCTACTTACCTAGTAGTCCCTTCATAGCCTAGGCCACATTATATTTATAATAGCCTTATAGCCTACCAGGTAATCAAGGGTAAAAATACTAATAATAGGCCTACTACTTATTATAGTAATAGGCCTACCCCTAGCTTGCTTACTTGCGTTCACGTTTCGATCCATGTTTCATTCCACCACTGTTAGCTGTAGGTCTTTGCGTTTTGTATGACATTTTGTACTCAGTTTCTCAGTAGAAGTAGGCCTAGTGTGGATTCGGACCTCGTCTTTCAAATAATCAAAGCAGTGATCTTCACAATCGCTCTGTGAAAATTGTGACATCGTCATCATGTGAGTGATACGTTTCCAAGACAATGACGTCATTAATTCAATAGTTCAGCTCTGAACGTAGGAATCATTACACTCACATACGACCAGGAACCGTCCTATTGAATCCTTGTCGAAAATTTTCGAACCCTAAGGTTACGGTGCATCATTTTAATGCTAAACAGTCACGTCTTTTCAGTCCCTGTGAACGCCTGCACAATGTAAAGGAACATAAAGTGAGAAAATAAGACCCTAGGCCTACCCTCGTCCCCACCTCCAAGAACGCTGTGAAGGTAGCCTATATAAATGACCCATATTAATCGTATTAAATTTGGTCCATATCCAACCATGCCTTTAGGAGAGTTCGGGCAATTTGGCCCGATTTTCAGGAAATGCGAATTGATGGTGTAATTTAACGGTGATATAGGCTATTCGAACGCCTTTTAAATCGAAAAAAAACCTGCAAGGAACCACAAGCTAAATATGCGATAACACAAGGTACAATTTTACGGATACACAATTACTGAGTTTGATACTAAGCGACGTTTCGACGAGTATGCTCTCGTCTTGATCAAGCAAATGATACAAAAAATATTGTGTTATTATGTTCAATTACTTAATGCCAATCAAAGAAGATATACGTCATCAATATGGAGATGTGGCTACCAGGGTTCTAGGACATTTCCCCCCCCAGACATTTCCCTCCCGGACATCTGCCCCCGGACATTTGCCCCCCAGACATTTGCCCCCTTAGACATCTGCCCCCCTAGGACATCTACCCCCCGGACTTTTTCCCCCTAGACATTTGCCCCATTGGACATCTGCCCCCCTAGGCCATTTCCCCCCGGACTATCACCCCTCAGACATTTCCCCCCTATGACATCAGCCCCCCTAGGACATTTACCCACCGGACTTTCACCCCCCGGACATTTCCCATCGTGGGGCATCTACCACTGTAGGACATCTGCCCCCTAGGACAACTGCCCCCCCCCCCGGACTTTTACCCCCTGGATTTTTACCCCCCGGACATTCTCCCCTATAGGACATCTATTTCCCGGAATTTCAACCTTAGGAATTCTATCACTGTAGGACATCTGCCCCCTAGGACTACTGCCCTTTGCTGTCATCTCCTGAGGTATCATATTGAGCTGTAACACGAAATCCTGTATTCAAACTTGAAAATGTTAGTTATTAACTTAAAGGGACAATCCCATACTGGTTGCATCTTAAAAAAATGTCCATTCTGATGAATAAATTGTAGTATTATAAGACATTTCGATTTATTTTATATATATTACAGTAAATAGTATAATCAAGGCATAATTATGTATAATCTGCTAACATTGTATATTAATATCAAGCATTTGAAGACCCATTTAAGGACATATTTAAGTCGAAATAAATAATAAAATGTGCATTTTGTCATAATAAATCAAGTCGAGTATTTAGATTGTACTTTTATTTCCTAAGGAATGCGGCGCGAGGGGGGATGGGGGTGGGGGTCCGATGGGTAGATATTCTTGGGATATATGTCCTCGTGGGCATATGTGACACACTGTACATAATGGGCAGGAACAGACTCCAAAGGCGGGACATCAGATAAAAATATACGGAAGCGGACAACAGGGTACGAGAAACCAGGATATCTTTTCACTATATAAACCCAACACGACCCACATGAGTTTACACATAGGTATATATACCAGGAAACACAATTACAGGAATACATACCAGGGAGCAGGTACAATTAACATAAGTATGTCATTGATCTAAGGCGGAGGATATCTCCTTGACAGCATCTCGACTCAACTTGTGAGGCTTCTTTTCCTGTGTTTCTCCCTTACTTTATGTCGCTTTCTGGGAGGCCCATTTATCAAGACATATTTGGAAACGGGTTTATGTGGCGAGTGATTTACTTTAAATGGTTTAAGAAGGGTTTACCACACGTAGTATACCACATGTAGTATAACATATTATGTTCAGTAAATAGTAATTACAGTAGGCCCTGCACATAATCAACAGACGAATATTATTACATAATTAAATGCTTCACATGTTTATAGGTGTATATTCATAGATGTGCTAGGGGGCAAATGTCCATGGGGGGAATTGTCCGAGGGGTAAATGTCCTAGGGGGGAGATGTCCGGGGGGGAAAAAGACCAGTGGGTAAATGTCCTATATGGGGTAGATGTCCGGGGGGCAGATGTCCTAGGAGGGCATATGTCCTACTGGGGGAAATGTCCGGTGGAGAAAGTCCGATGGGTAATTGTCCTAGGGGGGCAGATGTCCGAGGGGGGAAATGTCCCGGGGGAAAAAGTCCATGGGGGAAATGTCCTAGGAGGGTAGATGTCCTCTGGGGGAAATGACCAGGGGGTAAAGGTCCGAGGGGCAGATGTCCGGGGGGGGGGAAATGTCCAGGGGCAGATGTCCGGGGGGGAAATGTCCAGGGGGGAAGTGTCCTGTTCCCCTACCAGACTAATGAACCAGATTGTGAAACCAGAGGGCAAGTATATTAGATTATGCAACAATTTGACTTTTTTAATGCGATGCAGGGATAGTGTCATTATTCCCAATGGAATTCAACACTTTAGAAACGAGAAACCAACCCCCTCATCTGAGGTGTTGAGTTTTAATTGGATTTGATTATTGTCTTTGATGCATTATTATCTTTGTTGCATATTCTGTATATATTTGCCCACATTCATATTTTTTGTATCATTTGCCTGATAAAGACGAGAGTATCCTCGTTGAAACATCGCTTAGTATCAAACTCAGTAATTCTGTATCCATAAAATTGTACCTTGTGCTATTATGTTCCAATTACTAAATGCCAATCAAAGAAGATAAATATGCGATTTTTCGTACAATAGGAGCTATAATCCAGGTATTAGGCTACTTACAATCCGTCTTCTTGGACTGTAAACGATTGATTGGAATTCGAGTCAGCCACCTTAATTAGGGTATATTTCACCATTTTGAAGTTGCTTTGTTCGCGAGCCGAAATAGCGGAAAAACGCGTTTGCAGCCGTCAAATATTTCAAAATTTTCTTGCGGTTATACAAGGTAAGTTCCGCATCTTTGCCTCTGGAGGTAGACCGGCGCCGCTGTCTGTAAACCCGAAATTTTATCGGGCATTTCGGGTTCTGCCCCTCTAGCTGTCATCGATCCCGTAAATCAATAAGATAAACCTGAGGACAAGACAGAAATGAGACATTGCACCCAACGCCGGATTAACCATGGTGGGGGCCCAGGGGCCTGGACCATATTGGGGGGCCCCTGATAACCGACCGCGAGCGCCGAAGGCGCGAAGCCCCTCATCAAGGGGGTCAGAGGCAGGGCCGTATGTAGGATTGTAAAAGTGAGGGTGCAGCTGAGTGTTTGGTACGCCAATATAATGCCCGAGTTACTGAGTGCGGAACGGTGCGTGTGAGTACGTCGCCTTCAGACCCCCACTCCACCCCGAAAATTTTGAAAATTAGACTGTCACAAACGCGTTTTCCACCCACTTGGAGCTGCAATCAACGTCGCTCCCGTGTGTCAATTTCGGCAACTCCTTATCCTCTAAACTAGAACTAGTCCAAAACACCACAAGGCGACGTGGATAGGGCGACCAACAAGGTCCTGTCAAGTAAATAAGGGCGACCAAAACGAACCCTTTAATGTCACTAGAACTAGTCCAAAACACCATAAGGCGACGTGGATAGGGCGACCAACAAGGTCCTGTCAAGTAAATAAGGGCGACCAAAACGAACCCTTTAATGTCACGTGGTGTGCCAGACACCGACCCAGAAAGAGGTGACAGGAGAGGCACCCTTGTCTGGGGTCATCCCTCAGAAAATTTTGAAAAATAACGATGCAGGAAACACGTTTTTTCTGCCATTGGGGTGATATCTGAGTGGCAATTTTGTATTTTATATGGCGGTAGATTTTTTGGGAAAGGCGTTTGCTTCTGGTGTCTTGGATCCGCGCCTGTGGTGGCGCCCGATAGCCCCCTCATAAGAGATATAAGAAAGTTTGGATCAGGTGTAGGCGCCATTAAAACCGACCGACTCGTCAGTGCCTTAGGAGCATCACTATGTTATCATAATCAAGTGTACATGTATATTATTTTATAATTGAAAGGTTGTCATTTTTGCGGGAGGGAGCGCCTTATTTTTCTGGAGTTTTTCAAAAATTGGAGGCCGGAAACATGATTTCCTGGCATTTCAGGCACTTGTGTGGATCCATTTAGAAGTACCCTTCCCAAGAAAAAAAAAAAAATTCTGCCACAAAATTAGCGCATTCTGGCGTTATTTGAGTGGACTAATCCATGCGAGTGCTATGAAATGATGGCATTTCTAGAGGAGGGGGCTGGGCGCAACTGAGATTTTTTGTGGGGGGCCCCTAATGTGGGGGCCCTGTGCCTCATGGTTAATCCAGGCCTGGTGATAAATGCGAGTGCTATGAAATGATGGCATTTCTAGAGGAGGTGGCTGGAGCAACTGAAATTTTTTGTGGGTGGCCCCCTAATGTGGGGGGCTCTGGGGCCTGTGCCCATGGTTAATCCGGCCCTGATTGCACCCCACATCCCCCCAACCCAAACACATATCAACTCAAGTGAATGGATCCGGGTGTCATCCGTTCCGTAAGCGTCCACTGCGCTAGTCCCACGCCTGTCATGGCACAGGCTTCACTAAAAGTACCGGTACGCCTGTCAATTGTGAAAGTTGTCGACCAGGACCGTAGAGGTGGGGGGGGGGGCGCACACCCGACACAGTCTGAGTCTACAGTAGGTATTTTAGAGTTATGGTCGGAAAATTTTCTTTCGGGGGGGGGGGGGGTTATTGTGGACGTTCCATGGTCCACACGTCTTTGGTCCGATCCAGAGAATACTTACTTACGATAGATCTTGGAGGAGCGTGTAATTCCGCTACATTGTCCTCGTAGCTAAACAAACTATACATTTTAGGAAAGCCTATGAACAAAAATTAGAGAGTTCCAAGAAAAATGTTTACAATAACCTGATTTAATATTTAGTGCCTGACGAAAATCGTCATGATAGTCAAAAAAATGTCATATTTATACTAGCAATTCTTAAGTTCGCAAAAAATGATATATGTATTGACAAAACGACCTGATGCCTTCATCCTCGCAGGCCCTGGGGCCCGATTAACAATATAAATATTTGTCCTGTGTGCTCACACGGAGTCCTGTGTGTCACACAACATCAGCAGTACAACGCACTTAAAATAATTTGCCATTGCAGTTATTTAACAGAAAGGATGAGAACTTTTTTTTTACCGCTAATAAAATTAAGATGAAACTAAATTAAATTTTAAACTAAAACCACGTTTATATTACAAATTTTAACCATGCCAGGAACCAAACCAGCTTGCTTGCTACAGAGGGGCAGTTAAGTTATTAGGGGGGTGGGGACACAGTGTACACCCGGAGCAGTCTACAGTAGGAATTTTAGATTTATGGTTGGCAATTTTTCGGGAGGGGGAGGGGGCTCTGTCATTAACGGTAGGCCTACCAGGCACGGCAAGGTTAATTTTTCTTGTAGTGTAAACAGGTCAAATATAAACCTGTTGTACAGGCAAGGCATGGTTAAATTTTCGTAGTGTAAACTCGATCCGATCTGGGCACGGTTTCAATATGGATTTCTGCGCGCAACGAACATTGACCTTTTTTCTGCCAAATTAAATCAACCATCATAATTGGCACAGTTCTGAGACTGGTTATTGTAATGTAAACGTGTCAATTTCTTGAAATTTATCACTACCTTCTGCCTTAAAAAGAACGTCAGACTTATCATGGCCATGTGTTAACGAGGCTTAATATAAGAACTGAACTATGTTTGAAATTTTGTTCTTAGATAAAATATGCACATGTATTGTCTGTGCTACTGTGTAGATTGTAATTTATCACCCAATAATACATTTTACAGTAGATATCGCTTGTGTGTTATATGTGATATATACACAGTGTGGTGATATCACTTTAGATAAATTTGATTGGTCAATCAAAAGGAACTACTTTCTTTTATTTTAAAGAAACCACTTAGTTTAAGTAACGAGTGACTTTTTAAAAAAAGAAAAAGAAACTGCTTTCATTAGATTGACCTTGAAGGAAAAAACTTGGTCAGTATACAGGGCTATACAATAGTTAAACTGCTGTCAAAAAATGATGTATCACTACGCTGTAATTTAATTCGGTTCAGTAAAAGTGAAATCTATACCAAAGAATTATATTTATTTATTTGTGCATGTAAGAAAGGATTGGGTGAGAAATAAAATCTCCAACTCGTGTTTTTTTGATACCAAAAAATATCAAAAGATAGGTTGCCAGGCAACGAAACATACGCCCACAGCAGCTAAATCGTCCAGGCAGTCAACAAGAGTTGTGTATATTTTAACTTTTTTCGGTAATGAAACATTTATAATACACTAAAATTTGATTAAGAGTAACAACTCATTAAGTAATTATCAGAAAATCATTACAATTTGTTTGGCTATGATAAAGTTCTCCTCAATGCTAACGTTTAGTATATGAAACATTTAATATCATGGATTTAGCTGTTCAAGTTATCAAAATTCAATAAAAATCCATATATTGTTCGTCGCAAGCAAGACCTTAAACTCTGTGTTTCAATCTAAAGTGAATCGGATGTAAACTTTAGCTTCCAATAGTGTCCCCAAGAATTTTTGAAGTGATCAAGGGCCATAAAAGTAATATTAGGAAATCGTCTCATGACCTTCAACAACACTGTGTATAAATTTCAAGTCAATCGGATATTAACTTTAGCCTCTAGAGCGTTCACAAGATATTTCAAAGTTATAAAGGGCCATAACTCTGGCAGTAATTATCAGAAATTGGTGAAAATCAATAGGGTTCTTCATCTCACTCATGTAAACAATATATATCAATTTCAAAACAATCAGGTGATAAATGTAGTCTGTAGAGTGTTCTCAAGAAATTGTGGACGTACGTACGTACGTACGTACGTCAAACCGGGCGACGCCAATATACGACCACATTTCAATGTGGGCATATAAAAACACTCGTAGGAGATTCTCTATGTATGAGTCAATACAGGTTTGGTGGCTAAGTAGTACTGTGTACAATGAAATGAAATGGGGTTTAATGTCCTACTGTTCTGCTCTGACTAGGCTAATGCAGACAGGCTTATGCCATACAATGTAGTGAGTGTATTTTAAGGGGAACTTTGCCTACTCTTATGAATTCCTATGGCCAAGGGTTCTTTTACATACATGCCAATGTGTACACAGGACCTTATCAAGCCATCCTTCCTGCACCACTGACAAGAGGAAATCACTCCGTAAAATCCCAATGAACTTTTTCCGCAAACACTGGATCAAACCGGCAACCTCCAGGCTAGCGAGCCAGCGTCTTTCTTACTTAGCCACTGTGGCTCCTGAGTGCAATGTAATATTGTTGATGTAAGGGTAACAAGTTGATCACACTGAAACTGAATCCTCATGGCGAGAGATTCACACAACAATGCAGTTTAACATCCACTTTGGACACAAACCAGGTCATTTCAGGAATACAAATTTTATGGTACAATTTTATTTCAATAATTTGCTGGAAGGTAACTTAGATCTTTAGCAGTGAGTATAAACGAGAGAAAATCCATCTATGCCCGTTGACACA